>CM019148.1:180467866-181067866 GCA_009733165.1 Naja naja
GAAACAGCAGCTGTTGTTAAAGAAACTCTTTGGATTAATTTATAGACTGACTTTGTGGATTATAATAGTAAAGAACTGTGAAGTTGGCTGGCAATTGGGAAAAAGAAAATGACTTTTTGGTGAATATCTTTGGGTAGTATCTTAAAAATGGGAAGAGGAGCTAGCTGGAGATTTTGAATTATTTTGTTATTAATTTGAATTATTGTTGTTTATCCTTTTTAAATTTACTAATAGAGTTTAAAATGACAAGTACTCAAAATCTAACTAAAATAGGAAATACATCTGGACCATCAGCATCAGCATCCAGGGCCATCAAGTCAAAGATCAATAAGATAGTCTGATTCAACAATTCAAATAGAGATGTAGTCAATGTTTCGATCGCTACAAGAGTCATTGGCAAGAAAGCATGAGATGAAGAATAAGATGGGAGAGGAAGGAAAAAATACAAAAGATGGATGAAAAATAGGGAATTTTCAGCAGATAGTAGTCAAAAAGATTAAGGTAATAAAAGAAATCAGAAGCAGAGAAAAAAAGTGGATGAGATGAACCAAAGACTGACCTAGTCAAAGAGTTAGAGGAACAATAATTGCTTTAAAAATGGAGAAGGCTGAATATTTCCTAAGATTCCAGAATATTGATGAAGGGGAAGATCTTGCTGATATGATGGCAGAATTGTTGGCAGATGCCTTGGAAATAAGCATAATTATTAATTATGCCTGCAAAATATAGTCAGAAATGAATTTACTCCTGCTATGTGCTTTATCAGTAGTTTGAATAGAAAGGGGGCAAGCAAATAGAATGCTGTTTTGCACTGTTCATGGGAATCCACAGGCATCTGCTGTTTTTAAACCTGAGCATCAGGTTTAAACCTGAGGCATCACTCAGGCAACCTATGGTGAAGATATAAAGCAGGGCATCAGCAACAGCAGCAGCATACTGATGAATGACATCTCACCCCACACCACTGGATGGCCTTACCCAGGGGCTTCATATAGGTGTTAAATAGAAGAGTAAACAATACAGAGTCCTGAGGCACCTGGCAAAGGAGAAGCTGCTAGCTGGATCTCCTTCCTCCATGAACACTAACTTGAACCTGGAGGAAGAAAGAAACCAACAAAACACCATACTGCCCACCCCCAAATCCTAGAGCCCAGTCCTAATATATAATTTTATTTTATTTAAAACATTTATATAGCTCCCCCCCATCTTATAACCAACTATGGGCAGTTCCCAATTATTATGGCTTGTCACACAGTCAGCCAGATGTTTAGACTGGATTTGGCATTTTAGCTACTCATCCAGTCCTTCCCAAGGACCTGGGATAGGCAGATGTGGATGTCTGATGATATTAGAGGTATCGACACAGGATGTAAGCTGGTCCAAGTAAAGCTACCTACCTTTTGATTGGTGAATAATTTGTCAATGCCAATGTGTTCAAAGCGGTGCTCCAGTAGTTTTGGAATGGCACCTGCTATTATTGGTACTCTTTGCCCTTTTCCACAGTCATTCTATCTCTAACTGCATTTTGTATTTTGTTATCTTCTCCATTCCTCCTCTTCTATTCTGCTATCTCCAGGTACTGCCACATCCATTATCCAAACTTTTTGCCTTTCTTACTGATAATTGTTAAGTCTGGCACACTTCTTCATTTTCTATGAATTTCTCTATTTTATGTTTCCACAGTTTTGCTTTGCAGGCAAACTGTATTACTTGTGAATTTTCCCATGCACCATTGCTGTTCCTTTGTCATGCTGTTGTTTGTAAGTCTATGTGACCTACTTGCAGCTAACTAAGAAGACCCACTGTTTCTTCAGCTTCTTTGCAGAGGCAGCATTTGCTATCTATTATTGCTTTCTCAATTCTGGCTTTGTATGCATTTGTTCTTAAGACTTGGTCATGTGCAGGCAGAATTAGCCCCTATGTCTCTTTCTTCAATTTTTCTCCTCTTAACCATTGCCAGATCTTATTATTTGTTTTCCCTGTTATTGTTTTTACACTGGCATAATGCTTTGTCTTCCCATGTCTCCTTTCTGTGTTTTCAATTGGTCCATCTTGTAGACCTGTTGTTGTTGTTATGGTTTGTTGCAGTCATCCAGTCAAACTGGATTTGGCATTTTATCTATCTATTGAGTCCTTTCCAAGAACCTGGGATAAGGCAGATCTGAATGTTTGATGCTGTTACAGATATTGTCACAGGTTGATGATATGATGGTGATTTAAATTTGTTTGTCACCATCCTTCCAAAGATTACTCTTCCCAATCAAAAGTAAAACATAAAAACATAATAAAACTAAGTACATTGAATATTAAAACACTAACATTTGGCACTAAGCAAGATAGTCTCATATCTCAGCATTTGGAGAAAAGCCAGGTCTCAAAACTTTATTGAAAGGATAGGAAGATAGAGGCCAGATGAACTTCAAAGTGCTCCACAGGGCAGGGCCTGCCACAAAAAGGCACACTTTCTAGCTCTATCAGATTTCAATATTTAGGGAAGGAATTAGGAGCATGCCCACCCCATCTAACTGGTAGGATAGGTAGATGTGCTCAGGAAAGGTATTTCTGCAGAAAATCTGGCCCTATGACCTATAGGGTTTTAAAGGTGATGACCTTTAAATCTAGAAAGAAATAGGCCAGTCAGCTCATGCAAGAGATGTTACTATAGATGACCAAGTTGAGTCCAAAGGCAGGATAAACACATCTTCAGTTTGGAATCGCTATGCCCTCATAAAAGACCTAAATCCAGTCCCCTTGAAGTCTTTTCACTCTTATCTGGCACCAATTTACCCTGATCATTAACAGATCAGATTTTTGGATATAGGTAGCATGAAATAAACCCATAGTGCTTTTGAACTCTATCCTGCCTCATGATTTCTTATGCCTGGGAGTTACATGGGCACATCCCAATACTGAGTGTGCTGCTGCATTCTGTACCAGTTGAAGTTTCCAGGTGGTCTTTAAGGACAGCCTCATGTAGAGGGCATTGCAGTAATCCAAACTGGAGGTGACAAGGCATGAGTGACCGTGAACAAGGCTTCACAGTGCAGGAATGGGCACAACTGGCACACTTGACAAATCTGTGCAAAGCCCCCCACCCTCCAGCCACAGCTGTCACCTCCTCCTCAGGCAGAAGCTTGAATCCAGGATGACCCCCAAATTATGCACCAATTCAAGTGCCACACCATCCAGAGTCTAAATTGAAATAGCATTTGGGTTTTGAGAGGACAACAAAAACCTTTATCTACTCCACCTTGCTAGAATTGAGCTTAAATTAGATTTTTCCAGGCACTTGACCAGCATTGCCATAGCATCACATGTTTTGCTACAGATGGATATATACAATTGGGTATCATCAGATACCAAATCCCGTGCCAAGGGATGACTTCCCCTAGTAATTTCACGTAGATGCCATATTACTATTCATATTCATATTATCTTCTGCCTTGAAGAAGTATTTCTAAACTAGATTGGGCAAAAGATGGAACAAAAATCAATGGTGCCTATTTAAATCACTTAAGATTTGCAGATGATGTTCTCTTCTCATAAGACCCAGAAGAGTTACAAAGACACATACAAGAACCACACAAAGCAGGAGAACCATTTGAGAAGAACCAAAGAGCCAGGTCATGTTTAATAAATTCAACAAAGAAAGAAAAAATTGTATCTGGAGAAGAACTAGACATAATAGAGCACTACATATATCTTGGTCAACAGATATCAATGGAAAGTGATACAATAAAGGAAATTGAACGGCATGTTAAATGTGGTTGGAACAACCTCCCACTATGCCTGAGGATAAAAATTTGCAATCAGTGTATGCTACCTGTTGTAACATATGCCAGTGAAACATGAGCACTAACCTCACAATTGATACAAAAGCTACGAGTGGTACAAAGAGCCATGGAATGATAAATGCTTGGTATCACATGCTCGGTATCACAATACAAGGTAGAAAGACATGTACTTGGATTAGAGAACAAACCAAAGTATACATATGGTATCATCAAGAGAGTAAAAGAATTGAAATGGAAATGGCTGGTCATATAGCAAGAAGAAATGATGTCAGGTGGACCAAGGCATAGAATGGATTCCACTCAATAAAAACGTCCACAAAAGAGACCTAAAACAAGATGGATCAATGACATCACCAAGTATTGTGAGTCCAACTGACAAAAGCTCAGGACTGTATGGGTTGGAAACATGCAGAAGAGGTCTTCATCCTCCAGTGGATAGACAAAAACTAGAATGAATGATGATTCACACATCTTAAAATTTCTCTATCCATTTCCCCATCTTTAGAGTAAAGATAGCAACAGCAATAGCAATAGTACTTAGACTTATATACCACCCCATAGTACCTTACAGCACTCTCTGGGCAGTTTATCCTGTCAGCATATTGCCCCCAGAAATCTGGGCCCTCATACATACACCCACACATACAAGCAGCCTCTGGCTGCAAATAGTCCAGCCCTACCCTGTGTACACCAAGGCTGCACAAGAATAAATCCAGCAGGGCAAATCAAGGAGTTCAGGAAGCAAAGGATCCAGGTAATTAGTCCAGAAAGCCAGAAAGAATGCAAGGATATTGGAAAGTTCAAACATTGTCACTCAACATTTCAGGAACTCAGCATTTATTCCCAACAAATGCCCCTCCCCATAGCATCTCCTTAAGCCTCATTCCCTAGGTGTGCTTCTTGAAGTTGGGCGGGGCACTCTTCTCCTGAGTAGCCTGCTCAGTCTGCACTGTTTTTGCCTTCTCTCCACTCTCTGTGCTCTTGGATCAGGAGGGGATGGTCCTTGCTCATCGCCTGAGCTCTGTCTCTCATGTTCATCCTGCCCCTGTTCCTCCCTCTCTACAAGCTCTTCTAATCCTGAAATGCCCTGGCCTGACTTGCCCTTCCCTTCCCCATTTTCCTCCCAAAGCCAATGAAGCTGCCCCCCAATCTCTGTCAGCTCAGGTTCCAGCTTGTCTTCCTCCACAGATTCAGGCTCTGACGGGGTATGACACCATGGCTCCTACCAAAATATTCAGTCATCTTCTTGCTTTGTGGGGTTTTTGCGCCATTTGTAGAAAATCTGTAACTCTTCACTCCAGTTTCCTTGTTTAACTTACTATCTTGGTCTTTGATACATTGATTTGCATATCCATACTCCTTGTTGCATGTTACAATCTAATATTTGCTACATTCATTTGGATTCTCAGGTATCATCTGCACACCAAAGTACCATATTTTTCAGAGTATAAGACACTTTTTCCACCCCCAAAAGTGTTCACAAAATGCATCCCTGCCTCATTGAACCTTGCTTAGGCCATCTATAAATTTCCAAATGGTTGGATGACACATGCCCAATTGTGCTCGGAGCCTTCGTTGAGCTGCTTCCAAGTGATTGTATGATCCTCTGCCATCTGTGCGTGCTGGAAAAGATTCCAGTGGCTGATGGGAGCAAAGGTGGCTATCTTCCTTGCCCACTCCTTTCTGGATGAGCTACACAGATATCCTCAAACCAGTGCAGGAGGCAGAGCAGCAGCCCCGGAAGATAACTTTCCAGAGTAATATTCATCCAAGTCTGGAACAGATATGAAAGACAAAGCCACAACTATTTTTGCCCTCACAGGAACTCAGCATCTGTATTGTACTCATGTGCAGTTCCACCTCTAACCAAATGCTTCCTTATATTTTGTGCTAGATGAAAAAAGCACCCTTTCAAAGCCACTTCTGGGAACCATTCCCTGATGGCATTCATGGCAGTCAATTCAAAATCACAGTGAATGGAATGTGGCTATGTCAGGCATCAGGTTTTTAACTAACTCAAACAGCCTTTCATATGTAGCATGTTTGTTGTTTGGTAGAAGTGCATACAACACAAGATGCATTCCCTCATACTTCTTCGCTAGGATAACATACACCAGTGCAAAGAGTTTTGAACTATGGCAAAAGTCCCATCTATATACCAGTTGTCAGATGACTGCAAGATGTTCAACCAAATCGTTCTGCCAAATATTAGGCTCCTCTTTGACCCCTCTCCAAAATCTCCTAGTAGGAAAGGCTCTTGTAAGCTAGGATTTGGTGAATATGTCTTGTATTCCTCAGGTAAAATGAGATCATCAAGGCTTACCGGGTCTGAGGGTGATGCCCTTTTTTCGTTCCTTTTTCTGTGGATGGTTTTTCACAATGCTGGGGGTTGCTGGTATTGTAGAGTAGACCACTGGGCTCATGTTAGCCAGACATATATTGATAACTTCGGAAGTGCCTCCCACTGTCTCTTCTGCCTGCCATTTTATGCTGCTCAGTAAACATGCCACTTCCACATGCTCTGCTGATGGGAGGGTGTGAATGCTCATTGATTCTTTTTATTACTTCTCCGAGTCCTGTGTGAATTCTGCCACTGCATCTATCATGCTGCTCACAATGCCAAAAGTAAGGCAAGAATCAACTACACTCAGCTTATCAAATACACAGAGGTACCCATTAGAAAAAAACTTTTCTCTTTCTCTCTTGCTTGCTACAGTTACATCCATCTCGCAGGCATAAATCTTCTTACCAGCAGTGAAACAACAATGAGTGCTTGTTCTCCTCAATGAATGCAATGTACAGTATTTTATTGGCTTCCCATGTCAGTGTTGGTGTGGTGGTTTGAGTTACATGGAATAATGGAGACTGACTGAAGACCGGAAGGAAAATCCTTTGTAGGTGTGGATAATTAGAAGGGAGTCTATGTCTTAAGTTCTCCTGAAGTGCTATTGTAACTATTTAGATGCAACATTTGTTTATTCAGAAAACACAGGTTGTTAAATGTAAAGGAGATGGAAAATCAAAGCCAATGTAAACACCCAGGCCAAAAAAAGGTACTACAAAGGATTTTCCTTTCTGTGTTCGAAGAGCCTTCATTATTCTATGTAAAACAAAGCCTTCCACAGGAACCTCAATTTGCATATTTTGACATCAAGATATACAGATGAAATAGGAATTTTGAGGGTGGGAAGTTAGAACAGTCCCCCCTTTGCAGATGAGAGAAAATATAAATTATTAAATAAACTAATATTCTCCAAAGGACCCGTGGACAGGGCAAGAAGCAATGGAAGGAAAATAATCAAGGAGGAAAGCAACTTTTCTTGACAGCTGGAACAATTAATCAGAGGAATACCTTGCCTCCAGAAGTTGCAGATGTTTCATCACTGGAGGTTTTTAAAATAAGACTAGACAGCTACTTGTCTGAAATGGTATAGGGTTTCTTACCTGAGCAGGGGGTTGGACTAAAAGACATCCAAGGTCCATTCCATTCCAGTCTTTTTAAATGCTTGTTTCTTTTTCTCACCTATTACTACTTCAATGATGTGTGTGCTCAAGGGACTGTGGACTGCACATCCTGCCCAACCTTTAGATTGAATGAGCTGGAAGGGATCTTGCAGGTCTTCTAGTCTAGCAGCCTGTTCAAACAGGAGAACCAATACTATTTCAGAAAAGTGGCTGTCCAGAATTTCTTAAAAACATCCAGTGATGGAGCACCCATCATTTCTGGTTAATTGTCCCCACTCTTAGGTAGTTTCTCTTTAATTCCAGGTTGCTTCTCTCTTACTAATCAGTTTCCAACCATTGTTTCTTGTCCTGCCCTCTGGTGCTTTGGAGAGTAATTTGACCCCTCTTCTTTGTGGCAGCCATTCCCCAATGCTCAGGTTTTTTTTAAAGATATAATACAACGGTTCTGAGATAACATCTGCCAGCTCCTTCAGAACTCTGGGATATAATCCATCAGATCCCCATTGCATCAAGTGTTCTCTTATCATTTTCTTGCTTATTTTAATTTTCATTTCTAGTCTGTCTTTTACAGTTAGATTTCTGGAATATTGGGCTATACTTTCTTTTTGTGTGAAGACTCATGCAAAGAATGAGTTAAGCAGCTCTGCTTTCTCTCTTCTACCTGTTACCTCCTTACCATCTTCTCTCTTTAGTGAACTGTTTCCTTGACTTTTTTTCTTGTTATCTATATGTTGAAAGAAACTTTGTTTTATTATCTTTGACTTTTGTTTAAGCTTTGAGATTTGGGCTACTGGCTGATACTGGCTGATACTGCCTCAGTTGTTTCTTTTCATCTTTTGTATTTATCCTTTCTGTTTATCAGAGAGATCTTTGTGCAACCATGCTGGACTTCATCTGGAATCTTTTTTAAATTGTCTTTGGACTGGGCTTTTTCTCATTTCCTTCAGTGTTTCCACACTTCTTGAGTTGTTTTCCCTTTTAGGATTTGTTCTTTGCAGATTTGGGCTACTTTGCTGATACTGTAAGTCTTTGTGCCTCAGTGAGCCTTTCTTTTCATTTCCTGTATTTATCTTTGCTGTTTATCAGAGAGATCTTTGTGCAACTGGCTGATACTGCTGGTTTGTTTCTTTTCATCTTTTGTATTTATCCTTTCTGTTTATCAGAGAGATCTTTGTGCAACCATGCTGGTTTCTTCTTGGAATTCTTTTTTTAGTGGAATTGTGTTGGACTGGGCTTTTATGGTCATATTTTTCAGTGTTTCCCACACTTCTTGAGTTGTTTTCCCCTTTAGGATTTTTATCCATGAAATTTTGCTGAGGCTCTGAGTTTGTTAAAATCAGCTCTTTTGAAGTTTCAGGCATTGGTTGCATTATATTTTATTGCTTGTGTGTGCATTATAGTCAATTCCAGTATGACAGGGTCACTGTTGCCCACTTCAACTCCCTTTATCACTTCAACTCTATTAATGAGAATTAGGCCCAATATAGTTTTTCCTCTAGTTCTCTCCTCTATCTTTCGGATGACAAGTTGTTAGCTAAGTTGGTTAGGAATCTGTTCAATCTTCTACTTGCTGCAGAGATTGTCTCCCAGTTGGTATCAGGGTAGTTAAAGGCTCCCATTAATATTGTGGTATGTTTCCTACGTACATTTGTTAATTGATTAGCAAAGATTTCATCTATTTCTTCTGCTTGGTTGGGTGGCCTGTAGTACATGCCTATACCAATGTCATTTTTTCCCCTTTTACATTGACTCATGGATTCTAGGTGGTTTTCATCCTTGGTTTTGTGTATTTCTGTAGAGATGTAAGTCAGTGGTGGGATTCAAATAATTTAACAACTGGTTCTCTGCCCTAATGACCGGCTGGGTGGGGCATGGCTTGGTGGGCATGTAACTGGGTGGGCACGGCCGACTCAACGTCACTGTCAAGAGGCGCCTTGCCCGGCCGCTCCCCTCCCAGCCACTCTTTGTCATGCCCGGCCTCAACACTGAAAGGAGGAAATAGCTCACATGATTTGCCCAAGGGCGTGATAGGTCACAAAACAGGCTTTTGAGGGACTGCCACAAAGAAGGGGGGGGCAATGTATTTTCCAAAGAAGCAAAAGGCAAAACAAGAAGCAATGGATGGAAACTGAACGAAGAGAGAAGCAACCTAAAACTAAGGAGAAACTTCATGACAGTGAGAACAATTTACCACTGGAACTACTTGTCTCCAGAAGTTCCAGGTGCTCGATCACTGGAAGTTTTAAGAAAAGACTTAACAGCCATTTCTCTGAAATAGTATAGGGTCCCCCCCCAAAGTCCTTTCTGTTATTCTGACACCTTTCCCAGGCCCTCCACTCAGATTTTGGCATCCTCAGTTTTCCCGCCTGGGCAGGGGGTCTGACTAAAAGACCTCCCAAGTCCCTTTCGACTCTATTATTCTGTTATTCCTGAGCTAAATAGCTAAAACCCTCATTGGGACCCTATCTTTTTTGCTCCCTCTGGACTAATGAGTTAAGGAGCTGACTCTAGACATTCATTTTAATAAGATTTTTAGAAACCTGCAGTTGAAAGTTCTTCATGTCTCCTTACCTTGAAGACCCAATTTCATTTGGAATTTAATCCCAAATTTATTGCCCTTTTAGCATTTTTCTTGATACTTCTCCAAAATGCACCTCCAAGAAGCCACATCTTCTCTGTCTCTGTCTCTCTCTCTCTCTCTCTCTCACACACACACACACACAATTTAAGTGAATTCCGTTATCTTGGACACATTAGAATCATAGGCTAGAAGGTACCTTGGAAGTCTTATAGTTCAACCTTCTGCTCAAGGCAAAAGACCTCATACATACTCACGGGTTCACAGACATCCCGGCTTTGATGCAAGAGCTGGTTTTATCTCTAGGTAACACATCTGCAGAATGGCAACTATATCATATCTGCCTTCATGTTTACACTGTTTGTTCCCTAAACTTTGAACATTATAGACATTTAAGTCCTTTATGAGTCTTGGATATGTTTCTTATATCTTCTACTTTGTAATTGGGATTTCCATCCTTTCCATCTCTCACTATTTCAGTATGTTTTTTCTTTTTTCTTTCTTATTTCTCTTTACTTCCTTCCTCCTTATGTGATTGGTCATCTAGTAGTTTTTGCTTGGAATTAGCTTCTATAGGTTTTGAAGATTGCCCTCCTCCCTCAATTTTAGTTTAAAGCCCTTTTGATAAGATGAGCCAGTTGTTTTCTGAATACATTGCTTCCAGTTCTTGTGAGGTGCATTCCATCCCTTGCCAGTAGCCCTTCAACTAGGTAATGAAGACCATGGTCTAGGAAGCCAAAGTTCTTTTGCGACACTAGTTTTAAGCCATGGTTTCTAATAATGTGTGTGTGTGTGTGTGTGTGTGTGTGTGTGTAGTATTATTTTATATATTAGTCATTATCTGATTTTACGGATACCTTAAAATCCACATTGCCCACTATGCATGAGGTACTAAACGCTAGGGAAAGTCAAAAGGGCAAGCAGTTTGGAAGTGAGCCCCCCAGCGAGAGTTTAGAGTGGAAAATAAGGTGTATTCATCCACCAAATACCTAAACCTAAGGCAACTTTTCAAAAAGTTAAGTCCCAAATTCATAGCGCCTCTCCAAATCGTCTGTCACGCCCCCATCAGAGCCTGAATCTGCAGAGGACAATGAGCTAGAACAGGAGCTGATGAAGATCAAGGGGGCAGCTTTGTTGGCTTTGGAGGAAAATGGGGAAGAGCAGACCCAGTCAGGTCAGGGATTTTCAGGATTGGGACAGCTTGTAAGCAAGGAGGAAGGGAGGCAGGATGACCAAGAGAGGCTAAGCAGTGAACATGAGAGACAGAGCTCAGGCAATGAGCAACGACCACCCCCTCCCAAAAGCAAGAACAGTGCAGACTGAGCCAACTACTCAGGAGGAGAATGCCACGCACCCCTCTTCACAAGGCACACCTGGAGACTGAGACTTAAGGAGATGCTGTGGAGAGGGGCATTTGCTGGGAACAAATGCTGAATTCCTGGAGTGTTGAGTGCCGACATTCAAACTTTCCTGGATTCCTTGCATTCTTGCAGGATTTCGGGATTACTTGCTGTGCTCCCTTGCTTCCTGGATTTTTTGCCCTGATGGATTTCTCGCTGTACAGCTATAGTGTTCACAGTGTTGGGCTGGACTATTTGCAGCCAGAGGCTCTTTGAGGTGTGTGCGTGTGCGTGTGTCATCACTTTACTCTGGGAATTGCCAGAAATGTGGGAGTGTTTGGAGAATTTTGGAGCAATAAAGGGGTGGTTTGAATTGCCAGCTGCCTGTGTTACCTCTGTGTTACCCCAAGTCATCACATCATCCGGATCAGGGGTGGGATTCAACCGGTGTTACTACTGGTTCGGTGACTACGTTTTGCACGCCCGTGTGTAAAAACCCTTAAGCTGTGCCACCCAGACAGCTGAAAAGCACTGCGCGCAGGTGCGCAGCGTTTGAAAAGCCTCTTTTTTCCTGCTTTTTCAATCTCACCTGTGCCGCGCAAAGCAGCTGAAGTTAAAAAAGCAGGAAATAAAGGATAGGTAAGAGCCCGGGCAGGCGGGTGGGCCAAACAGCAGCAAACACAGAACCGGATCAGTGTCTGCTGCTCTTCAGAGCTACCAGTTCTATAGAGCCAGGCAGAACCGGTAGCATCCCACCCCTGATCCGGATCATAAATCCAGTGATAGTGGAGCTGAAGTTGCCAAGAAGTCTCAGGTGAGTTCATTCAGTATTTCACTGCAGCCTTTTAAAACCTTTTTAGGGATCTGGTTTGAGGCTAGTCAAAGAACCTTCCCCTATCCTAGTAAAGGAAGAGGAGCATTACGAGATCAAAAAGATTCTTGAGTCCAGATATTACAAGGAAAAATTATAATACCTAGTACAGTGGAAAGGCTACTTTTTAACAGATGCTGAGTGGCTGGCTGCCTCAGATGTTAATTAAGAAGTTTCACATTGAGTATCCTCAATGGCCCCACTAGGGAAGGCAGCAGCAATCGGTTTGTAAATAATAATGTGTATATATGTGTACTCCTATTCCAGGTTTACCCTTCTTCTGGAAGGTCAGCATGTCAAGACTGATTTGCCCTTTCACCTACATCTTCCCCTTCGCTCACAGCTTGACAAAAAAGAAAGGCAATGGAGGAATGGATTGCAAAGATCGTATTTAAGCAACCGAGGCATCTCTGGAAGTTTCCAAGGGCATGGAGCATGGCTAGCTGTTTTCTCAAACAAAATTAACAGAAGAGATTGGTGGACTGGACAGTTGACAGTTTAAACTATTGGCATAATGGGATGGTTTTTAATTTTAACATTGAATACAAATTTTGCAGGTCACTGCCTGAGATAAAGGATTACTATTACTACATATAAATCACCTATAATTGATTTGGATTGCAGGAGGATATAACTGTAATGCATGCATATATGAACAAATAAATGTCTCAATTGTTGATTTACTATCCAACATTTAACTCCATATTCACAAAATAATTCATAATTCAAGACTATTCACTTTATATCCTTTCAAGATATGAAACATAGAAAATATACTTTCTCAAATCCACATAGAGTAAATCTGTTAAATGGAAACAATCGTATTATTGTTATGGTAAAGAATATATATCTTTTTTTCTATGTCCTGCTTCAGCCAAAACGATTGCCTTCAGTTTGAGAAACATTATTGCTTCAGTCAACAGCTTTGCACTGTGGCAATAACTTATAGAATAATTTCCAGTGCAAATGAAACATTATTCCTTGCAATTATGGTGGTGCAAAGCTCTTTCTCCCCACATTTCCTTAACACAGAATATTCAAAACCAAATTTATATGTTCTAACTAGTTATACTACATCACTGTCAATCATTTCCTCACTTTTCACTGTGTACCTGATAACATAAGGATCTGAAGGCTTATAACAATTATCTGTCATGTGAAATATTTAGGTGTTATTTGTATATTTCTAACATATTTCTAACATAGAAGTATTTCCAAATAGATATAAAGATCAATTTTGTCAGGGATTATACCATAGAAAATTGCAGGCTGCATAATATAAATCTGGACATCAATTTTACCTATTTTATTCAGTCTACAATAGGAGTGTCAAACTTGCATTGCTACAGCAGCATCACAGGATGTATCAGGACTTTTCCCCCCTTTGCTAAACTGGGCAGGGCCAGCACGTGATACATCCAGCCCACAGGCCGCGAATTCGACATCCCTGGCTTACAATATAGCTTTATGTACAGATGGTCCTCATATAATGATCACTCACTCAGCAAATATTCAAATTTGTGACAATATTGAACAAGTAGTACTCTTAATCAGTTCTCGGAGTTCTAGCTGCTGCAATGTCCCTGCAGTGATATGACAGCAATCCAGGCACTCAGCATTCAGTTTGTGATTACATTGCAGTCTCACATGGTCACCTTTGCAAACTTCCCACTGGTAAAGTCAATGGGGAAGCCAGCAGCAGATGCAAATGACAACCATATGACATTCTTGCTTAACAAATGGCAGTGATTTGTTTAATGATGACAACCAACAGTGTGGGAATACTAAGTAATGTTGTCACGTTAGTTATGCTTTAAGTAGCATCACTTAGCTAAGACAATTTTTAACAGAGGACTACCTATATTGGTTGACCTGGCTACAGTAGTGTCAGTTTTTTTGAGGTAAATTTTATTTGTATTTCATTTTCTTCCATGTACAACTGTTTTAATAATATGTAATACATCCAACAAAATTATTTCAAACATATGTGAACTGCTTCTGGCACAGCAACCTTAAACAGCAGAAGCTACTGATATACATTAAACTTTATTCAACATTTGTATTCTTCTCCCATCCTGCTGATTTCATTCTCAAGAGATTTCATGATTAGACAGAATAAAACATTGCCTCTAAATTAAAACAAAATGCTATTTGTTGCTACCCCAAATATTGTTAGCAAACTAACTAAAAGAGCACCCTAAGAATGGTAATTTCAACAAATGTTGCTACAGACACATGATCTACGCATAACTACAGTATTGTTAAGAGATCTACAGTATGTGACAACAGTGAAATGTATTCTTAACTTAAAACTAAATGGAAAACAAAATGGTACACAAAGGGAAATAATTAAAAATTTTGCTCCCTGTCTTCAAAACAAGAGCTGCTATGAAGAGGACATATAGTTACCTGCATCCATATCTGCAAAGAATGGAACAGCCAGTAAGGAAAAAAAGGAACCAGAAATTCAGTGTCTCAGGTGGATTTAAAAGTTCATAAGAGAACAAATACAAATAATCAAGATGTTACTTTTAATTATTGTCACCTGAAATAAATGTTATTGTGGTTCTTACTCCAACCTATATTCATTAACTGCAAAAAATTCAATTATACATCTATATATCTAAAAGTTTAGATTTAGAAACCTAACTGGATATCCTAATGTAACTAAGGGAAGGGGCTACATGCAAAATATATTTCAAAATATATGTCAAATATTAGGGAATATATATAACATTATAGTACTTATATTTTGCAATATAATTATAAATGGTAGTGATAAAATGACTAGAGGAAAATTCTGCATCAGAAGAATTTACTGCTCACATGACTGCAAATAAATTCGTAAGTAAAATTAGAGATGGGTTTTTGGCTGGAAGAATATATAGGTATATATAGAGAGAGGTAGGCAGAAATAATGTCTGAAGACATCAATGGATTTCTAGATATCTCTTATGGTACTTACCAGATTCACTAACTCATCTGACTTTTTCTTAAAATTATTTCTATTAATGACTAATAAACAAATAAATATTGAAAAAATTAATATCATATAGCAAAGATCCCAAGCATCACTTCTATTTAAGGGAAAACTCCAGGCCCCATTTAAGCCCTCATTTAGGCATTTTGGTGGCTGAAGCTCAGTGCTTTATTTCTAAGTGTGCCTTCTATCCTACAAACTGGAGCTACCTACCATTTTACGGATAATCAAGCTCCCCTCTCCAAAAACAGACTATTAGAGAGAGGCTCTCTGAGATGCTTTCAAAATTCTAAATGTTTTCACACTTCAAATCTCTGAGATTCACTGGAAAAGACCATATATATATATATATAGCTCTGACCTTATATATCAAAATGCATTATATGAAACAAAGTGTATTATTAGTCTGATCTCTTTAAGAATACAAACAGATAATCATGGGAAATGCATGTTCAATTTTTGTGGACATATACAGGTAGTTCGCAACTTACAACCATAACTGAACCAAAATTTCTGTTGCTAAGTGAGATAGTTAAGTGAGTTTTGCCCCATCTTACAACTTTTTGCCACAGTTATTAAATGAAGTACTGCAGTTAAGTTAATGACACTGTTGTTAAGGGAATGTGGCTTCCCCACTGACTTCGTTTGCCAGAAGGTAGCAAAGGTAGCCTCAGAAGAATTAAAATCTTGATCCTGTTCATCTACATGAACTTGTTTTGTCTGGAAGCTTTGTCTATCCCTGGTTTAAGAACAGCATGCTTGTAAAACTATCAGTCATTTTACCTTCTGGTGTGTGAAAATAGGTCACTTTTTCAGTGCACTTGGAATGGTCCTAGTAGAGAAAAATATGAGTTAGTTTTTATTCTTGAATGAATTTGCAAACAGAAGTAAATAGAAACTATCCATTGTGATATAACAATATTAAACTCTTAGATATTTATATCAATTTCTGCTCAAAAGGTAAAAATAAAGAGCATCAGTTATAATCAAGTACAAATATCAAGTGCTATACCAAGATGTAATCATCTACAGACACTATCTAAATGCCAGCAATAAATGCATTTTAATAACTGCAGCAACACCTTTAGAATAGTGGTGTCTTTTCAAATATCCATATACAGTTACTAGCTTCAAGAAAGTCCTTCACAGTTTAGTTTCCCTTCTCTAAATTTCAAGGCTACCACAACAGTCCTAAGACAACTTACAAATGCAAAAGCTCCCCCTAATATAGAAGTGGCCCAACATTTGCAGCTGGAGGCCATATTTCAGTTTTTGAGAAAAACAAGCACCACACTGCAGTAAGGAAACTAGTAGAACAATGTGTACATGCATGCAAACAAGGCTAGGTTCTTCTATATATTCCTAAATTTAGGAGAAGAATTTGTTGGGGCATAATTCTTTGGATTTTAAACATATTATAACTTTAGGGCTAAATAAAATCTGAATACTGAATTCAGAGGAATAAATCATATTTTATTGGCTCCAGAAAGATTATAAACATTTATGTTATTTATTAATAGGCAGAGATTATGAGGACTAGAATTGAATGAGATACACTGCTCTTAGATGCTATCTTGTATTCCTGTTCCTTTTTTTGTCTTGCAGAATATTTAAAATGAGAACAATAAATTTTAATTTAATTTTTCTTGAAATCCTATCCTTGCCTTTGAAAGATCCATTCTAGCATGTTCAGCAAATATTCAGTCTAGTGTGACCTAGCTCTGCTGAAGAACAATAATGAAGAATGATGGTTTGCCTAAAAGCTTACAATAAACAAAGTTCATTTTACACTTAAATATATTTTGTATGAAACTACCACTATTAATTTCTATTTTTATATGTTAATAATACTTATGTCTGAAATATTTTATTTATTCAAGTATAGCCCTAATAACCCCAAATTAATGAGTTTTCAGTTCTATCGACACTTAATATATTTCGTCCAACATTATTTGGCTTAATAGCATTTCTTAAAGTGCTCTCCCATGTAATAAATCCCCACTGACAACTAAGCTTGAATATTTCACGTAGCCTATTGTTAAATTAAGTAAAATATTCAAAAATAAAAACACTTTTTTGATATAAAAATAAGGATATGTAGGGTGAACTTTATCTGGATCAAGTTTTCAAGCTAATCCTCCATTTTGGAAACTATTAGGAACTTATTTAAAATGGGAGGCTTACATCAACCTTTTTCTTCCCTCAAGCCAATCCAAATATTATTTGAAAGATGAACAAATACCAATCAGAATTAAGGATTTATCTAAAATTTGAAGTTCTGACATGCACAGTAATCTGAAAAAGAACTCACAAAACCAGAAAACACACACACACATACAGAGTACTTCCAAGTTTCAGTATTCTGTCAACATCATGAGGTAGATCATCTCTACATTAGGCCTGAAATCCACAAACAGCAAATAATAAGAGCACATAGCTAATAAATATTATTTTGGCCAAAATAAATATTTCCATAAGTATATTTGATTTAAAGGAAAATTTAATATATTGCACATCTAAGAACATGGAATAGCTCAGCAACTTTTCTCACAGCTCTCTCTCTATAATAATGTTGAACAATATTTAAAGAGACGAAAGAAAGAAATAATTCCTTTCATCTAAACTACCCAAAGCCATTAAATAAAATTTAAATGAAAAAATAAGTACACACATTCAGAAATTACTTACCACTTTTAGTTCTGGCACTGATCGACTTAGTGTCCATTCCTGGCTATTTACAAAAGCATCTGTAAAATTGAACATTACATATTTTTATAAAATATTTTAACTGTTACTATCATTACTGTAACTATCTTAGTCTATGGATTGGAATGAAAAAAATGAGACAAGTTTTGTTGCCATGAAGAAGATTTCCTCACTTTTGCTTCAGATCTCTGCCAAAATCTTTTTCTATTCTTGAGTCTATGAGATGAAGCATGAAACAGCTACAATGGTTAGAAGTACAGAATTTATAAGAGCAGCATATACAATTGAGAAGATACTTGTGCTCAAAAGACATATTTGATTCCAAATCTTTCTAAATTTCATTTTGATAAAGTATCCTTCCTATTTTGTGCTTCAACTTCACTATTAACAAAACAATTTGGAAACAGGTGATACTATAGATTATAAATTTGTGTGTCTGAATAATATACAAACATATACAGTATCTGGCTTCACGGGATAATTTGCATTGGAATCCCCCTCTCAGCTGCTAAGAATTGCTGGGAGGTAGAAATCAGAAGTTTTCTGAAATATGCCAAGCTAGGTAACATATCTGCAGAATCATTAGCCTTCCTAGCACCTCAAATGCACAGAAACCAATGCATATTATGCAATGATTCATTTATGTTTATTTATTTTTATTTTATTTGTCAAACATGTATATACAAGATAACAAGTATAGGTATGAACATAAACATTAAAAAGGAAGTAAATACAGATAAATGGGAACAGTGAGGGATGGAAGGCACGCTGGTGCACTTATGCATACCCCCTTTAAGGTCCTCTTTAAGAATGGGTGAGGTCCACAGAAGACAGTTTGAGATTGAACTGTGAAGGTTTGAGGCTGTAATAACAGAGTCGGGTAGAGCATTCCAGGCGTTGACCACTCTGTTGCTGAAGTCGTATTTTCTGCAATCGAGTTTGAAGAGGTTTACCTTGAGTTTGTATTGATTGTTTGCCCATGTATTATTGTGGTTGAAGCTGAAGTTGTTATTGACAGGCAAGACATTGTAGCTGTGCTCCACATGACGCTATGCGGGACAATTTTGTACTATGCTTAGATCAGACCACAGGCGGCATAGTTGCAGATCGTCCAAGCCCAAAATTTCAAGCCTAGAGGCATAGGGAATTCTATTGTGAGGAGTGCAGTAGAACTGCTATAATCAGTCACTGGCACTGAAACTAATAGAAAAGATAATTGCTAATACAGTTTGAAATAAATCAGTGCTCATGCCTCTGACCAATTAATGTTGACAGGACTACTTTTATTATATTAATAGAATATAATTACATTAGATTCTAAACAAACATGTATGATTGTTTTATATGCCCATTGATGACTGATTTGTCTGAGTGTCAGGCTTCCAGGAACTCTCTAGAAGTTTTTAGACTTGGCTTGGTCTATGATGCTCACAGTGTCAGACATGTCTCTGTTCAAAACCCAAGAAAGAAAACCCTCGATTCCACTGAGGTAGAAAAGAGGTACTTTGAGTTTGAAATGATAGCATCAAAATGAAAACAAGATCTATCCAAAAGGTGTGACAGTTACATATTGAAAGTTTCCCCAAATCCCTCCTCCCAGGCACCAAGGCTGAATGTCCAATCCATGTCCAGCATAGTGTCATGTGGAGCACATCTTCAGGTGCTTTTATCCATTTGGAGTTCTAGGATGGTTGGCCTTGACTGGGTGGAAACAACTCCACTCAGCAGTGCAGTAATTCTTGAGAGCAGACCTCCCTTTTAGTTCATATGGGCCTTCATCATACCAGCTCACTTCCCTAACCCCAATAACATCCCCCCATCATTACTATGGCAGCCGATAGCAACCATGCTGGAGATCCAGCTGACACACAGTTACCCACTTGAAAATTATGATTGTCTGTCTACCTGTTGTGAAATTAAGCAGCTGTCACGTTAACTCTTCTGACTGCTAGTTGGTATTCATGGATGCATTCCGCTAGTCTTCCTCTTTGTCCTACATAGTGGCAGTTGTAGCCCTGACGCTGTACACTGTAGATAGTCTGTTTTCCTTGTGGGGCTGCTAGATCTATTGGTTAACTTATGATGCTTTGGAGGATATTAGTTGGTTTGTGTGCTACATTGATGCCATGTCACCACAGAAATATCTATACACCGTCTGCCATATTTACTGTAAACATTAATCTAGTTTTAAGTTGCTTCAAACTTGCTCATCCAGCTTGTCCACCTCAGATCAGAGCCGCTTTTGACAGGGACCCAGACAAATTGACCTTCTTCTTGAACCAGGTGTGGGCTCACATCGATGACTATGGCCCTGGCTATTCACCAACCAGGCTATGGTGCGAGTGGTAACTGCCTGCCTTGATGGGGAAGCCGCCAAGTAGATGAATCAATATATGACAAAGACACACCGGAACTGGGAAACATTGACACCTCCCTACAAGAGCTGAGGTCTAGATTTGAAGATGAATCCTAGGCCCAGGAAGCCGAGGTGAAATCTGTGACATTAAGCAGAAGAGTCATCCTGCCAAAGAGTATGTCAAGGAGTTCAGGAGAATTGCAGGGAAGCTGCGACAATGGCCCAAGTGACCTCTGGTCCACTTCTTCAAAGAGGGGCTGGACCCAGAGCTGCTTCACACAAGTGTCTGCCGAGGAGTCACTGATCGCATACATGAATGGTACCAAATGGCAGTAGCCATGGACCTCAAATTCAATCAGCACAAGAAGAGTGGACCTACCGAGAAAAAGCCAAAGAGCCAAACCGAAAAGTGACAGTTGGGCCATCAGTCTAGCTCCCGCCAAGCTGTGAAACAATCAAAGGGACGTCCAGGCCAGCCCATCAAATGCTTCTGCTGCGGCCAGCAATGCCACCGAGCAGCCGAATGCCTGGCTCCAGCCCCTATACCAAAAGGGAAACCTCTGAAGCCAGTGAAGCCGAAAAAACTGCCGCACAAAGCGGCCGAAAGTGGGAAGTTTGTCCACCAAGCCCTGGAGGTCTCCCTTCCCCCCAGCAGGGAGGAGGGAACTCTGGTCCAGGGACCTCAAATGCTCATGGCCTACGATAGCAACAAGGACAACAAAGACGACCCAACAAGTGACTCCATCCGATCCTTCGCCATCCCATCAAAATTAGTAGTGCCCAATATAGGGAAGTAAGGGGAGGTGGAAACCATCATAGACACAGGTTGCACCCATTGCCTAATCAGCCTGCCCACCATCCTCAAGCTAGGGATCAGGACAAAAATGATGACTCAACCCGTACGATTCAAACAGGTCAATGGATCGCTGATAGGAGGAGCCCCTGCCACACTCCTCACTGTACCTGTCAGGCTAGAGATGGGCAGACACTGGGAACTCATCCACTTCATGGTGGTGCCAAAAATGACAGAAGCGGTGATTCTAGGGCTGGTGTGGCTAGACAAATGTGGCCTGACCATCTGGTGGGAAGGGGGCAGCAGAAAACAGACTGAGACTAGGTTCCCTTCCTCCTCCAGACACAGCCACAGGGAAAACCGACCAACGGCTGAATGTCATTAAGCAAGATGAAAAAACCAAAGCCATGTCGGAGCAAACCCCAGGGATACCCCACATCCCCAAAGAATACCAGGACCTAGCAGGAGCCTTCAGCAAAGAAGAATGCAACATCTTACCACCCCACCACCCCAAAGACTGTGCCATTTAATTTGTCCCCAAAGTGAAACTACCCAAGCCAAAGAAGTACTACATGACCCCAAAAGAAATGAAAGTACATTTGTGATGACCCAGAGCACGGTACAATGATCACACAAACAGCCGGCAGTTCAAACTGCCCCTTTATTACTCTAAAGTTTCCCAAATGCTCCCATGTTTCTGGCAAGTCTCGAGCAGAATGATAACAAAACCCCACACAAACCTCAAGCAGTTTCTGGCTGCAATTAGTCCAGCCCAGTGCTGTTTGCACCAAAGCTGCTCGGCAATAAATCCAAAGGTATTTGGCAAATCAAGGAGTTCAAGGAACAAAACACCAAGGTAATTAGTCCAGAACTCCCACCGAAATGCAAGGACTCTTGGCCAGTTCAAACATCGACACGATTCTTCAGAAACTCAGTGTTTGTTCCTGACAAATGCCCCTCACCACAGCATCTCCTTAAGTCTCATTCCCCCAATGTGCCTTGTGAAGATGGGTGAGGCACTCTCCTCACATCTAGATTGCTCTATCTGTGTTCACTTATTGATTGATTGATTGATTGATTGGTCTTGTATGCCGCCCTATCTCCCAAAGGACTCAGGGCGGCTCACAGCACTTGCCGAGCCCTTGCATCAGGAGGGGGTGGTCCTAGCTCCTCACCTGAGCTCTGTCCCTCATGTTCCTCCTGCCTCTGTTCCTCCCTGCCTGCAGGCCTTACTACTTCAGAAAAACCTTGCCTGGACTGACTCTGCCCTTCCCCAGTTTCTTCCAAGGCCAACGGAGCTGCCCTCTCCATGTCTGGCATTTCTTGTTCCAGGTCATCTTCCCCCGCAGATTCAGATTCCAACAGAGACATGACAACATTGACACAGACCTAGCAAGCAGATCCATATAGCCTGCAAAATCAAGGGTACCCGCTCCAGCCCTATTCAAAGAGAAAAAGGATGGGCTGATGAGATTATGCGTTGATTTTAGGAGAATTAATGCCATGTGCATGGAAAATATGTACACACTCTTCTTCATGAAGGACCTGTTAGCCCACCTAGCAAAAGGAAAGGTATTTGCCAAGCTAGACCTGTGAGAGACATATTTCTGTGTGTGGATCAGGGAAGGGGATGCATTCAATTTCCCCCTAGGAAGCTTTCAATTCAAAGTAATGCCATACGGCCTCCAAGAAAGCCTTGAGGTGTTTATGCAACTAATTAATGAGGTGTTGCATGAGCACCTCTACAAGGGAATCCTCGTGTATTTGACTGACATTCTCATCTTCACTGAGACCCTAGAAGAGCACATTAAACTAGTATGTCAGGTGCTAAAAAAGCTGTTGGAAGCCAAACTATACGCCAAGCTCTCAAAATGTGAATTTCACAAGTCCTGCCTAGATTACCTGGGCTATTGGGTATCTAGCGAAGGAGTAGAAATGGACCCTGGCAAAGTCAAAGCCGTTTTAGACTGGCAAGCTCCTTGTACCTGCAAACAGCTTCAAAGCTTCTTAGGATTTATTAACTTTAGTTCATCCCCTCATTCGCTGAGATAGCCCTCCCCATCACTGAACTGTTAAAAAGGGGAGGGAAGGGGTCAAAACATGACTGAGTCAACCACTAAACTGGACCTTAGAGTGTCAAAAAGCATTTGAAACCCTCAAGACTGTCCCCAGCAGAGGAAGGCAAGACCAGGGAGAGCGTCAAACCCGGCCTCCAGAGGAGCCTCGCAATCACTCAGGACATGTGAGGACCCCTGGATGGCAGCACAGGCTGTCCAGAGCCTTAGGCAGTGAAGGGCAAGCACCCAGCCCGACCCTAGAGCTCCAAGGGCACTGGGACCCCACAGCCTAACCAAGCCCTGCTTCGAGGGGTTGCCCGGCTGCACTTACATCCTCCAGGCTGCTACTGCTGTGCTCGCTCTCTGTGGCCAGGTTGCTCATGGTGTGTGTGGGAGGGCAAAGTGTGTGGGTCAGAGGGAGACCCACTCCACACAAGGAGACCCAGCTTTGTAACCAAAGCATCTTCAGAGATAGGATGGGTGACCACCAGGAGAGATCAGGAGGAGGAGACAAGGGGATGGCAAAAGGCAGCAGAGCTCCTGGTGGCCAAGTGCTAAGGCAGGACTTCCTCAGCCCCTCCCTCCCTCCCTCTCATTATCTTTCTTTCTTTCCTTCCTTCCTTTCCTCCCCTTTCTTCTTTTTCCCTCCCTCTTCATTCTTTCTTCTTCCTTCCTCTTTTTCTTCCTTGCTCTCTTACCATCTTTCCTTCTTTTTGTCTTTTCTCTCTCTCCTTTCCTGTTTCTTTTTTTTTTTAATTACATTTATATGCCACCCTTCTCCGAAGACTCAGGGCGGCTTACAATTTTTGGAGCACAACCCAATGCACTCAGCCATAGCCTTCATTCCATTGTATATGCCTGCTTATTACTAAGCGGCATTTTTACAAAGTCAGCTTATTGCCCCCAACAATCTTGGGTCCTCAATTTACCTACCCTGAGAGGATGGAAGGCTGAGTCAACCTTGAGCCTGGTGGGATTCGAGCCTACAGTAATTGTAGACAGATGGATCTTAAGAGCAGGCATTTAACAGCCTGAGCCACCAAGGCTCAAATGGATGCTCAAATGCAAAAGGGAAACATTTCTCAATGGCTCCTTGCCTTGTGATCAAATGCCACTTTTGTTGTAGTTTGTTTTGCTAGCACTCACCAGCAAAAACAGGGCTCGGCCCAGGCCAAGGCACCATGGGCAGGTCCTTGGCTGTTTCCAGAGCAGCCCCACAGGCCAGATCTAAGCACCCCATGGGCCAGATCCTACTGGCGGGCCTTGAGTTTGACACCCCCATTCTAGATTATATAAAGGGAAGCTGCAGTCTTTAGTGCAATGGAAAGGCTACCTGCTCTCACAAGCTATCTGGGTGAAGACTACAGATATGACAGTGGAGCGGTTAGCTAAGAAATTCCATGACAAGTATCTGCAAAAACCCAAAGAACCTCTGGGGAAGCGTTAGGGTTAAAACTAAGCCCGACCACATAGTTTCATAGCAAAGCATGGGTATTAAGCTAGTACAGTCATAAGTAAATCAAACAATATTGCAAGATAAAGAATGTATACAAAATATGGAAAAAGAATTGGACTTCTTCAAAGAGAACAGGAAATGAGGGATTTCGCTGCAAACTGTATGGGATACTGTTAAAGCGTATATTCGGGGATTAGTTATAACTTACATGGGGAAGAAAAACAAAAAGAAGAAACAAAATAAGAAAACGTTAGAAGGAAAAATATAAAAGATTAGAAACAGAATTACAGAAAGAACCACAATAAAAGAAACTAAAAAATGAAATGGATTTAATAAAACATGAAATTAATCTATTGGAAAAAGATGTACTGGTATAAAAATTAAAAATGCAAAACAAAACTTTTTTTGAAAATGCGAAAAGAACAGGAAGATGGTTGGCATATAGACTGAAAAAAGGGGGAATGATACATCGACTAATAGATGAGAAAGGGATGCTTTATTACCAAAATGAGGATATAAAAATAATAATAAAAGAGTATTATGGGAAATTGTATGATCAGGAGAAAATTCCAGAAAATAAAATACAACAATATTTGGAACAATATGAACTCCGTAAAGTACCTGAAACAGTCAAAAGTCATGTTGAATGAAAGAATAACTAAGATGGAATTGACAGAAGTGCTTAAGAGACAAAAGAGCAATAAAATGCCAGCGCCTGATGGGTTACCAGCAGAAATTTATCAAAAGTTACAAGATACATTAGGCCCAGTGATGTTGGGAGTTTATAATGGAGTTCTGCTAGAAGCAAAAATACCTAACTCATGGGTGGAAGCAAATATTACTGTTATGCGGATGACTCAGATTTAATGCAGATAAAGAACTATAGGCCAATATCTTTATTGAATTGAATGCAGACTATAAAATATATACTTCAATAATAGCAGAGACTAAAAGGGGGTTTGATTGAATTTATACACCCAGATCAGAATGGATTTTTGCCAAAGAGACAGATCAAAAACAATATGAGAATGATCTTGAATACATTGGAGTACTGTGAAACACATCCTGGAAAACAAATGGCGTTGATTTTTCTAGACACACAGAAAGCATTTGATAACATTAATTGGCAATTTATGCTATTACAATTAAAATATATGGACTTTGGTCCAGGTTAGATATGGCTAAACAGTGAGATATGTAAGGAGATCCAGGATATAAAGATTTTGGCCAATACATGGGCAGACCATAACCCGTACAGATAATCTGGAAAAATAGTCTCTATAAAAAAGGTAGATGGACATTCAATTCGCAATTATTGAAAGAGGAAGAATATATTCAAAAAGTTAGGGAAGAATTGACTAGTTTCTTTAAATTTAATAAAAAACAGGATACCTCACTGCAGAATCTATGGGACACAATGAAGGCATATTTAAGGGGAATTTCTATAGCTTATATAGCAAATAGAAATAAAAAAGAGAGGAAAAATGAAAAGCTCTAATAAAAAGAATAGAGAACCTGGAAAATAAGCAAATGGAAACTCTGGGGGATGAGCAAATTAGAAATGAATTAGTATTAGTTAAACACAAAATGAATATTTTAGACCAGGAGGAATTAATTAAAAATTACAATATACAAAACAAAATTATTTTGAACATGCAAATAAACCTGGTAGGTGGCTAGCGTATAAATTGAGAAAAGAAAATCAGAAAAGAACGATATATCAATTAGAGGACAAAAATGGAACAATAGAGATGGATCCAGGGGGAAAAAAGGAAATTGTAAGAGAGTATTTTGAGGATCTTTACAAACAAGAGGTAGACGACTTAAATAAAATAGAAGAATATTTGAGAGAAGGAACCCTGTATCCATTATCAGATGATAAAAAAGAGTTGCTTAACAAAGAAATAACCTTAGATGAATTAAGGGGGGTGATTCAAAAACAAAAAAGAAACAAAATGCCAGGTCCAGACGGACTTCCAAACGAACTATATAAAGAGATAGGTGTAATATTAGAGAATGTGCTGTTAGAGGTCTGCAATGAGGTATTACTGGAAGCTAAAATCCCAGAATCATGGAAGGAAGCTTACACAACATTGATTCCGAAAGAGGGTGCAGATGCCAATCAAATAAAGAATTACAGACCAATATCCCTTTTAAATTCAGATTATAAAATTTTTATGGCTGTAATGGCGTAAAGATTAAAGAAAGTATTCAGTAATAAAATCCATTCTGATCAAAATGGATTTCTTCCCACAAGGCAGATTAGGTATAATATGAGAACGATAGTAGACATATTAGAATATTATGAAAAGCATCCAGGAAATCAAGTGGCCTTGGTCTTCCTGGATGCGCAAAAGGCCTTTGACAATTTCAATTGGGACTTTATGAAGAAGCAGATTAATCTGATGGAATTTGGTGGTAATTTCACAAAAATGCTAAACGCAATCTATGCCGCACAAAAGGCTAATGTATTAATAAATGGAGAGGTTACTGAACCATTCAAGATAAGGAAGGGCGTCAGACAGGGACTCTGTCACCTCTGCTTTTCATAACAATTTTAGAAACTCTACTGGATGGAATTAGATTGAATAAAGAAATTAAAGGAACTAAAATTAAAAGCCAAGAGTATAAATTACAGGCTTTCGCAGATGACACAGTGTTTGTTATAGAAGATCCAATAGACTCAGGACCAGCTTTACTAAATGAAATAGATAAATTTGGTAAATTAGCAGGATTAAAAATTAATAAGGAAAAAACTAAAACACTAGTTAAAAATTTAACAAATAGCAAACAAAAAAAATTGGAAGAAAAGATGGGATTACAAATTGTAAATAAGATTAAATATCTAGGTATCTGGTTAAGAGCTAGAACATTAAATCTGCGGGAGGACAATTATACCAAATTATTGAAACAGATTGAAAAGGACCTGGAAAATTGGAATAAGATGCAAATTTCATTATTAGGCAAAATAGCAACGATCAAAATGAATGCGTTACCTAAAATTTTATATCTGTTTCAAACAATTCCGATATTAATGGACAATTTTTTTTAAAGAATTAGATAAAATTGTTATGAAATTTATTTGGGCAAGAAAAAAACGAGAATAAAAAAAATTATTTACGAGATAATAAAAGCAGAGGTGGCTTTGGACTCCCTGCCTGGAAGACCTACTATTAAGTGGCGGCATTAGTGTGGATAAAAGATTGGATTAATTTGAGGAATAAAAGAATTTTAACATTGGAGGGCCACGATTTACAGATAGGATGGCACACATTTTTGTGGAACCCGAATAATAAAATCCATTTAGATTTTAGTAGACATGTATTATGAAAATCTTTAATTAAAATTTGGGCTGATATTAGAAGAAACCACTATACCAAAATTCCGAGGTGGTTTTCAACAATGGAGGTGATGTTCCACTCAAATACGATGGACATCAGTAAAAAGCTTAAGTACCACCAAATATTAGACAATGAGGGAAGAATTAAAACGATACAGGAACTAGAAACACAAGGAATAGGTATTGATAATTGGTCTTACTTCCAAATAAAATTGAGATACAATAAAGACATAAAGGAATATGGAGTTGAGGTAAAAGATACGCATTTAGATAAAATACTTTTAAGTCCTGAGAAAAGTTTGATTTCTAAATTATATAACTATTTATTAGAACATGAATTGGCTGAGGAAATTGTGAAAGGACCTATGTTAGCTTAGGAAAAAATTTTTGGTTACAACATAGGTCTGGATGACGGGGAAGAAACTTGGCAAAAAAATCTCATATTAACTAAATCAGTAGCACATAAGGAAAATTTGTATAAAATGATGTATAGATGGCATTTGGCACCCTCTAGATTGGCCAAAATATTTCCGACAGCAAACCCAAGCTGTTGGAAATGTAAAGGGAAATTTGGTACCTATTTTCATTTATGGTGGACTTGTCCTGAGACAAAGAAGTATTGGGTAAAAATTAAAGCGTGGATAGAAGAAATTTTAGAGTGTGGGCTGGAGTGGAAACCTGAACTGTTCCTGCTGGGAATGATTAAAGGGGATTATTCCCCTAAAGTGAGATATGTGACCATCCTCTTATTAAGAGCGGCATGGATTTTATTAGCACAATATTGGAAGAAACCAAATGTACCACCGATACACATTGTTATTCAAAAAACTTATGAGTGTGCCCAAATGGATAGGCTCACGCTGAAAATCAACGGGAAGGAGGATAGAGATTACTACCGGATATGGGATAAATGGTACAACTTGATAGATCATAACGGAAAAACTACGCAGAATAAGTGAACCCAAGAAACATATTATATTCAGCTGTATATATGAAATGTATAAGAATAACAAAGGTCTTAAGTCTCCTTTTCTCTTTCATTATTATTACCTATCTACTGTATTTCTTTATTTATTATTTAAATAATATGAAGGTATTATTAATTAAATAATAGTTATAAACCAACGATAAGATTAGCAGAGTATTGTGTGCTATTTAGTGTTTAGGATGTGATGGTTAATGAAGATGTGCCAGGTATTAGTATTGACTATTAGGACTTATCAAATTCGATATCAAATATAAAGAGTAATGTGCCATTCATATATTATTGTTTCTGTATTTTTAAAATTTGTATGTTTTTAATTCTTGTAAATGAGTTGTTTTTAAAATAAAAAATAAAATAAAATATATGGACTTTGGGGAGAGATTTATTAATATGATTAAAGCAATATATCATAAACAATCAGCCAAAGTAATGGTAAATGGAGACATGATGTAAATTTTGATATAAAAAAAGGCACTAGGCGGGGATGTCCACTGTCCCCTCTGCTATTTATACTGACTCTGGAAGTATTAGGCAGAAATATTCGACAAGATGAAGAAATAAAAGGAATGGAAATTAAAAAGAGAGAAACACAAGCTACAGGCATTTGTAGACAATTTGGACTTTATACTAGAAGACCCATTAGAAACTGGACCGAAGTTAATTAAAAATATAGAAGAGTATGGAGAAGTTGCTGGATTGAAAACAAATAAAGACAAGACAAAGATTTTAGTTAAAAATCTCACAGATACACAAAAAAGTGGAAATAATTGATATGCAGATAGTCAAAAAAGTGAAGTACTTAGGAATACAGCTAAACAACAAAATGTGAAATTATTAAAAGGGATAATTATATGAAACTGATGAAACAAAATAAACTAGATTTGGAGAAATGGAAAAATTTGCAATTATCATTAACAGAAAGAATACCTACTATAAAAATGAATATTTTTCATTTTTCAAGGCTATTATTTTTATTTCAAACAATTCCAGTAAAAGTAGGGGGTGGTATTTCGAAGAATTAAATAAGATAATATTAAGATATATTTGGCTAGAGAAAAAAGCAAGAATAGGTTTGAAAATGTTGCAAGAGTCCAAAAAGAGGGGGCTTTGGGCTGCCAGATTGGGAATTGTATTACCAGGCCTCAGTATTAACTTGGATGAAAGAATGGATTAATTTGAGGCATAAAAGACTATTAACTTTAGAGCAGCATGGCCTTCAACTAGGCCGGCAGGCTTTCCTATGGTATGGGAAGAATAAGATACATAGTTATTTTGAAAGACATTATGTTAAAAATGCACTGTTATCAGTATGCCTTAAAATTAAAGAACAACATACTTGAAAATACTAGTCTGGCTTTCTACAATGGTAACATTGATACATCCTAATGTTATTAATATATTAAAAACTATATAAAGATATTTTGAATGAAAAAGGGGAATTAAAAACCAAGCAGGAACTAAGTAATCAAGGGATAGACATTACATGGTGGCCACAAATGCATATACAATCTTGATATGAGAAAGATGCTAAAATGTATGGTTTGAATAAAGAATTAACAGAATTGGACCAGATATTAACTGAAAAATTGATAATGAAAATATATTGTTATTTATTTGATATTAAACTTGAAAGTGAGCAGGTAAAGGAGACAATTATTGTCTGGGCTAAAAATTTTGGATTTGGACAAATGGCAGAAACAGTGGGGTAAAAATGTTAAATTCACTATGTCAACTGCATATAAAGAAAATTTGTATAAAATGTTTTACAGATGGCATTTTGCACCAACAAGATTGGCGAAAATGGATAAGGATAGATCTGGTAAATGTTGGAAATGTAATCAAACACCTGGTTCATATTACCATATCTGGTGAACATGTCCACAAGCTACAAAATATTGGACGAAAATACATATCTGGTTGGAAAAAATGATAAAACAGCATATAGACATGAAACCAGAAATATTTTTATTGGGCATTCTGCCAGAAAAATATGATAAAGAGACTATATACTTGATTTTACATGTACTAACTGCAGCTAGAATTGTATATGCTCAACAGTGGAAATGTGATGAGATCCCAGCAGATGAGAATGTAATTAAGAAAATACTAGAATGTGCAGAAATGGATAGACTAATGCTTACTATTAAGGACAACGAAGGAATATGAATATACTTTTTAACATGGAACTTGTTTTATCGATGGCTAGATAATAAAAACAGAAGTTAGAAAGTAAGGGACATAAAAAGGAGAAATGTTAAAATGGAAATTTATTAAAATGGACAAACAAAATATTATTGTTACTACAGTATTGTTATTGTGATAAATGTTATTATAAACACCTTGATTATGATCACCTAAAAACAATTGTATCCAGACAACACACTGTTTGAAATGGAATTTTTATATATTATAATTAATTAATAAAACAAATAAAACTTGGGGGGAAAAGTAACATTTTCATATGATGTTTGTCAAGTCAGTATTTCCCTAAATGTTGATTTAGATACTATCTTAAAGTGTCATGAGCCAATGCTGAAGACTCTGTGCTTCCCTGAATTCCTACCTAAAAGCAGTAAACACTGGATAAGGGGTAATAAACTTTCATATGAGAATTATGAATTACAATTTATATGACATTTCTTCCATTTCTTTTTAAAGTTTTAATTTTAATGGAAGTTTTAAGTTCTGTCCAACAGGCAGCATAATTTGAAAAGGGCAAAGCATTCAAGATTTGCCCGTGAGATCTCATTATAAGTACCAAGTTCTCCCATCTTACATGAATTATTTACTATAATCTAACACATATAATTATGCACATACATTAAATACAAAAGATGCATCTGTGCCCCACTTTAAAATCCACATGGAATCAAACTATTGAAAATAAAAAAAATGAAATTACTATAGGCAGCATGAGAGATACAGGCAAAATGGTGGTCTAAATCCTACTTTTTGTGTTCACTCCTACAGCCAAAATGAATATATAAATATCTACCCATGTTTCTCCAAAAATAAGACCCAGTCTTATATATTTTTTGCCATTAAAAAGGCACCAGGTCTTATTTTGGAGGGATGTCTTCCACTGACTCACCTCGCTGCAGCAGCACCGACAGCCCTGCCCAGCATGAGCCCGCTGCTGGCCCATTTCTTCTGTGGCTGCTTGTTGCTGTATGTGCACATTGCCCCCAACCTCCATTTTGTTGCAACTGAGGGGCTCTGGACTGACACACGCAATGGCCCCCAGCCTCATTTGCCATCAGAGACTTTCAGGAACGGCCTCTGCAGCCAAGAAACGAGGTCTGGATTGACACGTGCATTGCCCCCGGCCTCTGTTTTGCCATCAGAGGCCTTCAGGAAAGGCCTCTGCAGCCGATAACAGAGCTCCAAATCAATTTTGAAGGCCTCTGATGGCGAAATAGAGGCCGGGACATCACGCACAAGCAGCGCAAGCAGCTGCAGAAGTGGGCTGCCAAGGCAAGGCAGGTGTTGGGGTGTGCAAGGCCTGGGTGCAACTGTCTGAAGGTAAACAGCTCAACCTCCCCAACCCCACACTTGCTTGATTTCTACCTGTGCACCTCAACCCACTGTACAGCCACTGAACTTATTTTATTTATGGGATACATTTAAATGGCTGCCCAACTCACACGTGGTGAGACCTTACATCATTAAATTACAACCATTTAATTGTTAACTGAGGACTTGCTGTGATCAAATTTTCCTAACATTTTATATAATTTTATTAGAGATTTTGATTGATTACAACAATAAAAGATTTTGATTACAACAAAGATTTTGATTACCAAAGATTGTTAAAGATAAAGTTTTAAATATTTTAATCTTTAATCTGCTAAAGATTAAGATTTAAATCTTTAAATCTTTATGGATTTAAAGATTTTGATTATAATAAAAAGTAATACAAACTAAACTAACAAAAAAGAATACAAAGAATTAAAAGTACAAGAAAAAAGAATAAAGAAAAACAAAAGACGCATATAAAGTTATTTCAAACCTTCATCACAAGCGCAGACAAATTGGGAATACTTCACCCCTCTATAAGGTTACAAATATCTCTTGATCTCATATCCCATCTCTTATGTAGAAGCAAATTCACAAAACATCAATTTCACAATACTGGTGTCAGCAAAACATCCAGAAAAGTTTGGGAGTAATACAATGGGGAACAAACAGCTTCTGTAAAAAACGACTCTACGTAAGTATATAAAGAGCAAGACCGATGGAAACATGTCACATTTAGAAGTAAACAACAACCAATAACAAAGCCCCTACTATCTAACCTTGCCCACTTCAATGAAGCCCCTTTGGAACTGAACAATTCCATTCATAGTTTCCCCTCAAAGAAAATATGCATACTCTCACAAAACAGCATTCATTAATAGTTTCTAAACAAGAGGCACAACCCACCATTCTTGTGACAGAAAGAAAAGTATTCCAGTCTTCCCTAGGCAAAAAAAGTGAACATTGGTAATAGGAGATTCAATTCTTAGGGGAACAAAAACTATAGTCTGCAAATCAGAAAGTCAATCTAGGGAGGTATATTGTCTCCATGGAGCAAAAATCAAAGATGTAACTGAGAACCTTACTAAAATAATCAACCCCATGGATTACTACCTCTTTCTTCACCTATATGTGGGGACACAACGATGAATCTAAAAAGAATAACGAAAGATTACAAACAACTAAGGAAGAAAGTTAAAGAATTAGGACAAGTGGTATTTTCATCTATACTTCAACAAAAGACCAACATCCAATGAGGGAGCAAAGCATTTTAGAAACAAACCACTGGCTTAAAAATTGGTGTTGTCAACAGAACATCAGCTTCCCAGACCATTATCTACATGAAAGACTACTGGCAAAGGATGGACTGCACCTCAGAAGAACTGGAGAGAACATACTTGGAAAACAACTAGCACATCTTTTCAAAAGGACTTTAAACTAACATTGAGGGGGAAGGGGACCAATCTTCACAACCTTTAGAACCCATGATGCGATTCAAATAATTTAACAACTGGTTCTCTGCCTTAATGACCGGCTGGGTAGGCATGGCTGGGTGGTCATGGTGGGCATGACTACCCAGGGTGACTAGGTGGGCATGACCAACTCAATGTCACTCATGTCAAGGGGTGCCTTGCCTCACCCTTCCACCAGGAATTCCTCACCCAGCACTGTTCGGACTCTTCCCCTCGGCCGATGGTCTGGAGGCCAGGCACTCCCACACTCTGCCCTCACTGGGAGGGTGGGCAAGGCCCAGCTGGTGCAGGGATGATGTGGACAGCACAGTCTCGTGCTCCCTTGCCGCCGCCCCCCCACTGGCAGCCACGGGTGCAAGATGCAGACTGGGGGAGGGGGCTGAGAGGCAGCGGTTCAGTCATGGCTCACCTTCCTCTCTGCCACCAGCTGGAGTAAGGAAAGGGCAGAGGGTCGGGGTCAGGGCCAACCAGGAAAGTTGAACCACTGCCCAGAGCTGTCGGCGGGGGTTGGCGAGGCAGGGAGGGAGGGGAGGGGAGGAAACCCCTTTGTTGAACGCAGAGTCCTCGCCAACCAGGCTTGCCTGCCAGCCTCTCCAGGGCTGGGAGTGATCGTCCCTTCATGCGCAATCCCCGGGAGACTACCCAGGAGTGCCCAGTGGGCTCAAGCTAGGCTGGCTGGCAAGGTGGCGCTGACGAAGGCTGGGTTCACCGCTCAGGGGATTCAGCTGGGCCTGGATCTCTGTGTGCTCAGACTTTTACCTGCTCCAGCCTCCCAACCATCTGCCTGAACCCGTGGAGGCGAGAGAAGTGGAGAGGGCTGGCTTTGTGCCTAGGTTTGTCTAGCTGCCGGCGGGGGGAAATGGACAAGGGCCTGGGGAGGAGGCACCTCACCTACCGCGGCTGCCAGTGTGCGGGGGGCAGCCAGGTACAACAAAGCTGTCCTGCCCACATCACCCCTCCGCCAGCTGACCCTCTCCTTCCAACCAGCCCACCCACTGTCCTGCACCCTTCGGCAGAGCACAGTGGGCCCAGAGCTAATCTCCCTCCCCTCTGTCAACTTTACCTTCACGGGCAGCCATGGGCAGCCAAGCGTTATGAGCCCTGTGGGCTGGTGGGCAGCCAGGGACCACAAGGCTGTGTCACCTGCCTTGCCTTCTGCCAACCAGCCCTCACCTATCCACCCGACAGCCAAGTGCGGCAGGCCCGGAGTGGATCTTCCTCCCCCACCATCAGCCTTATCTTCTAGCCCACGGGGCTCCCATCACTCTGCTCACTGCAGCTGCCCACAAAGGTAAGGCTGACAGCAAGGGAGGGAGACCCACTCTAGGCCTGTCACTGGTGGGCAGGCAGGGCAGCGCAGCCTTGGTCCCTGGCTGCTCCCTACCCACTGGCAGCCGCAGCAGGCAAGGTACCTCCTCCCCAGGCTCCTGTCCGTTAACCCCCCCCGACAGCCTGAAAAACCTAGGCAAAAAGCAAGCCAGGCGAGGAGTGGCTCAGAGGAGAGAGCTGAGGAGCTGGGTGGGGCCAGCCAATGGTGGGATCAGCTGGTTCACCAAACTGCAGAAAAAGTTAGCTACCAGTTCGCGCGAACTGGTGTGAACTGGCTGAATCCTACCACTATTTAGAACCTAATTTAAAGCAAAAACCACTAGATAACCAATCACATAGAGAGAATAAAGAGAAAGAAGAAATAAAAAAAGAAAAACATAATGAAGTAGAGTGTGATGGAAGGGATGAAAATCCCAGTTACATAAGAGATATAAGAAAATACCTAAGACCCATAAAGGACTCAAATGCCTACATACTAATGCTCAAAGTTTAGGGAACAAACAGGGTGAACTTGAAGTATTAGTACATGAAGGCAGATATAATATAGTCGCCATAATTGAAACTTGGTAGGATGAAACTCATGACTGGATTGTACTGATGGAAGGATACAAATTATTCAAAAGAAACAGACCTAGCAAAAGAAGTGGAGCTGCATTGTATATAAAAGATCACTATATCTCTACAGCAATACATAAAACCAAAGAAGAAAACATCCTAGAATCCATATGGGTCAATATAAAAGAAAATATATACAATATATTGCTATAGGTGTATACTAGTTACCACCCAACCAAGCAGAAGAAATACAGTAGATGAACTCTTTGCTAATCAATTAACAAAATCAATTAACAAATGCAGGTGCCTCATCCTTTGAGATTCTTAAGAAAAGACTGGATAACCATTTGTCTGAAATGGTATCGGGTTTCCTGCTTGAGCAAGGGATTGGACTAGAACACCTGCAAGGTTCCTTCCAGCTCTATGCAATGTGTCCCAGTCACATGAGCACATTTTATAACAGTTTTCTGAAAACCAACGCTTCTGTTTTTCAGCAACACCATACCCTAGTGTTCGGTGAGCTCACTTAACTACTGCAGTGTTCGTAGTTACGACTGCATTCATTTAATTTTTGGAACATCATTCCCCCAGAGATTAGAATGGCTCCCACTCTAATACTCTTCCGGAAGGCACTGAAGACCTGGTACTGCCAGCAGGCCTGGGGAACCCAGAACGGGATGGAGCCCATTAAATGGCTTGTGTCATCTGCTGTCATCAGGGTGTGGGGTGGGAGTTGGGGGGTGATTCTGTTATATTGTATTTTATTAATTTATTTGATTCTTTTTGTTAGTTTTTATTGTTTAAATGTGGTTTTATATTCTGTAAGCTGCCTCAAGTTGCCATGGGTGAATAGGTGGCAATATAAATTCAATAAATAAATAACTGCTTCAAAAACTGTTGTAAAATCAGGTCAATCATGTGACCAACCTATTTTACCACCATTATGATCTATAACCATAATGGACAGGTTCCAAAACCAGGCTTGTATTTTTTTCCCCATCTACTTAGAATCTTTAGTCCCTTCGAGTGTTCAGTTTCTAAAATCATAAAGTCACTTATGATATATAATAGCCTAAGAGCCAGATTAAATCTGATTCCTATGATACAAATAATAATAAAATAATAAAAATCAATATTCAAAATTTAACTGGACTCTTAATCCATTTATAACTTTCTTAGATTAAAATCTTATTTTCCTTTTTGTTATCTCAAACATTTTAAGTTCTTAGGCTTATAATTATTTTGCCTTCCATTCAGAGTTGAAGCTACTTTTTAAACTTGCCGTTTTTGAAGATCTCTAATAGCTTTAAGATGATTTGGCAATTTCTGAAAGTGATTATAAAGTGAGGCTTACCAACATAGTGTGTTTTAAAAACTCAACCACTGTTGCCTACACAATGGCTAATTCCTTCATCTCCCAGAACTCAAATGTATAGAAGACCACTGTCCTGAGGTCTGCTCACAAAAAGCAGCCAACCAGCGTGCATGTAGATAATCTCTGGCTCTCCTTATCTGGAGAGGTTCTGAAGAATTTGTTCATTCACCTGTTCTTCAATCTTGTGGTTATCAGCTCTCTTTTTACCTATAGGTTTTCAATTTGCCATGCCTCCCCTAGGTATCCTTCTTTAGTATTGTTGTCCTTGAAATAAAAGGCATCTGATGGTGGCATTAACAATGACATCACCAGGATCATTTTTGGTTTTAGAAGATTTCATATTTTAATACATTTTGTAAAAATTTTATATGCCCCTTCACATTCTTTCCTTTTGGTTTTTTTTAATATAAATACTTATAAGTCCATTGGTTAAAATTAATATTCTGCTACTGGGGGGATTTTATTCATTTTATCTATGATAGACTGCTCACAGTATAATTTAAGATTAGGAAATAAGTCCACCTCTTTCTTTTGAGTCTTGCAACGTTTTGAATCTTATTCTCATTCTTTTCTGTTCCATATAAATCTATTGAATGTTTCTTTGCCAGTCTTGTAAGTTTGTGTCCAAAACCGGAATTGGTGCCAATTGGAGTAGAAATTTAATTGTGGATAATATCAAGTTCTTAGAACATAGAACATAAAATAAAAGAGTAGGAAGAGACCTCTTTTAGACTAGAATTAGTCTTCTAGTCTAAATGTCTGCTTAAGCAGGAGACCCTATACCATTTCAGATAAATGGTTGTCCAGTCTCTTTTTGAAAGCCTCCAGTGATGGAGCTCCATCACCAACAACTTCTTGGTTGATTGCTATCACCATTAGGAAATTTCTCCTTAGTTTTAGGTTGCTTCTCTCCTTGATTAGTTTCCAACCATTGTTTCTTGTGTTGCCTTTTGATGCTTTGGGAAATACTTTAACCTCCTCATCTTTGTAGGAGCCTTTCAAATATTGGAACAATGCTATCATGTCACGCCTGGTCCTTCTTTTCATTAGTCTAGACATAACCAATTGCTGTAACCATTTTTTACACTGTATGTTTTAGCCTCCAGCCCTCTAATCATTTTTGTTGCTCTTCTATTCACTCTTTCCAGAGTCTCAACATCTTTTTTGTATTGTGGTGACCAGAACTGGATGCAGTATTCCAAGTGTGGTCTCAGTAAGACTTTGTAAAGCAGTACTAGAACTTCACGTGATCTTGATTCTATCCTTCTATTAATGCAACCTAGCAGTGTTTTGGCTTTTTTTTTGCTGCTGTTGCACACTGTTGGCCATAGTTAAATGACTGTCCACTAGGGCTCCAAGATCATCACAGTGTTTTCTTTTTGAATGAAGGCAGATGTAAAATACTAATTAAGCAGTTCTGTTTTTTCTCTACTGCCTGTTATTTCTTTGCCATCTTCTCCCATTAGTGAAAGAATTGTTTCTTTGACTTTTTTCTTAGTTTTTGTGTTGAAGGAAACTTATTTATTGTTTTTGACATTTGTTGCAAGTCTTACTACATTCAAAGCCTTAATTTTCCTAACCCTAACTTCATCTTTGCAGATTCAAGCTATTGGTTGGTATTCTGCTTTAGTTATGTGTCTCTTTCCATTTTTTGTACTTGTCCTTTTTCTCTCTCTGTTGGTCTGAGAGTTCTTTGTGCAACCTTGCTGCTTTGTTCTTGGTTTTCTTATTTTCCTTTTTAGTAGTATTGAACTGGATTGGGCTTTTATAATCATATTTTTCAAAGTTTCTAAAGCATCTTGACTTGATTTTCCCTTTTAAGGTTTTCATCCATGGGATCCTTCCCAAGGTCTCTCTGGATTTGTTAAAATCAGCTCTTTTAAAGTCTAAAACACTGGTTTAATTAGGTTCTGTTGCTTATGCCTCTTTTATATTGAATTCTATTATGACACAGTCACTTTCTCCCAAATTTCCTGCAACATCTACCCCCTCTATGTTAAGAATAAGGTCCAATATAGCTGTTCCTCTAGTTTCCACCTTTACCTTTTGACTGATGAAGTCAGCTAGGTTGGTCAGGAATCTGTTTGATCTCTCATTTGTTGCAGAGTTTATTTCCAAAATTTATTAGAATGCATGATTCTAATTTTTGTAGTCATGACACTCAAAGGCATTTTTTCTGAGGCCTTCATTGCCATTCTACCAGGTAATGATTCTTCCACCATTTCTGGTTGATTTTCAGATAAGATATCATTTTTCAATGCCTTCACTATCCATGCTAAGGTAGTTCCTGGACCTATTGTCATTAGTTAATTGTAGACCTGCTTTTCATTTTGTTTCTTGACACCATGGTCATCTTCTTTCAATCCAACTTTCTTCAAAATATATTCAGGATATAGAATGAAGGAAGAGAGAGTATACAGTCTTGTCTCAAACTTTTGCTGACCTTGAGCCAGTCTCTTTCACCATGTTCTGTCCAAGGAAATAACTTATAAAGCATACTTATTAACATCACAGACATGGGTTCATCTGGGTCATTTTACTAAACTCAGATACATTGGAATTTGTCTTGAGGATGTCAAATATTATAAGACTGCAGGCAAGTCTATAGCAGCAATAGTAGCACTGTTTTTTTACCATGTTGGAAAATATTAGATACTTCTAGATCCTATTCTTATCCATACACTATGTTTAAAATAGATAAAATCTTCATTTACACAACAAAGGTTAAATAAACTTCAAACACATTTTGATAAACATAGCAAGTTCCATTCAAATACAACCAATAACTTCCTTCATTGGCTAAAATCTGAATAAATCAATTATAATTATTCACAAAACTATTCATTTAAAAACTGGTTAGTATAAGCATTTTATAAAAATTAATCAGGCACCTAGTTAATATTCCTAATAAATTGCCAGAAAATTGGTTCAATGACTTTATACTTAAGTAAACTAATTATTTTTCCACTTTATTTCTTACTGCTACAAACTTTGTGATTCCATATTTAAAAATATGAGCTGCAGTCTCCAGATTGAAAGACTGTCCACTTCCCATTTTTCCTTCAAAAAGAACCTTGTGAGGTGGGCTGAGCTGAGAGAGTGGCTAGCCTAAAGTCACCCAGCCAGTTTTCATGCCTAAGGTGGGACCAAAACTCATACAGATAGTCCTCAACTTAGGACTACAATTGAGCCCAAAATTTCTGTTGTTAAGTGAGTCATTTATTGTGTTTTGCCCCATTTTACAATCTTTCTTGCCACAGCTGGTAAGTGAATCATTGCAGTTGATAAATTAGTAATTCGGTTAAGTGAATCGGGTTTCCCTACTGACTTTGCTTGTCAGAAGTTCACAAAAGGAGATCACATGACATTAAGACACAGCAATGTCCCATAAATATAAACCAGTTGCCAAGCATATGAATTTTGATCATAGGATCATGAGGCTGCAAAGATCATAACTGTGAAAAATGGTTGTAAGTCACATTTTTCAGTGCCATTGTAACTTTGAACAGTCACTAAATGAACTGTTGTAAGTCAAGGACTACCTGTAGTCTCCTGGCTTCTAGGCTAGCACCTTAATCACTACATCAGACTGTTTCTTTGTGTACACTTGTGTCAGCCCATCCAGATAGGTCCAATGAAGTGGGTGTGCTATAGATCCTATCAATTAAAAGAATGTCATACTGCAAGATCCAGGAAGTGTACTCTATTGCAATTCCTGTCCTCTGGAATGATGTCTTCTAGACATTTCTGTGACTCCTATCCCTTATGTTATTCAGGAAAGGTGATTTTGGAGCCTCCTTCTTGATTTGCTTCATTTTTATCTTATTGTTGGGATTTCTTTTTGTATTTTGCCCTTTGTCTTTATTTCTTTGAATATGTTGGTTTTTAGTTATAAGTTGCCCAAAATTCTTTAGGACTTTTCTCTGAAACCTAACTTTGAAGGCCTTTTAGATCTTTCTGGACCAAACACAAAAATTCAGAACATACTTCATGTTCAACTAAAAATCAAGGTATCGTCATGTAATTGCATCATGCAGCAAAGAAAATAATGGACAAGAGAAGCTACGTATCTAATCCAAGCCTTTTGAAGCATTTGAGACATCTGGGAATGGAACAAACTACCTTATAGTAAGTTTTGCTCCTATCTTTCTGAGCATTATCAGAAATATCATTTAGAAATTTCTCTTTGTCACCCTAGGAATGATTCAGTGGGAAGGCACATTTCATCTTAACAGTCATGTTATTTATCATCTACAAGTAGGCGCCAAAGGACCGTCCTAAATTTAGACTAAAGTGCCACCAGTAAACTCAGGAGTATTTCTGCTTTCCTGTAAGCTTTGCATAATAAACCATATGTTCCAATTCCTGGAGAAGAAGCAGTGACACAGGTGTTGCTAGTTTCAAGGCTGCATTCTGGTGATATAGTGTTCTATATAATTGATAAGTGCCTGATCACTATTGTTTTGAAAAAGCTGTGTTCATTATTGACTGCTTTGGGGCTCCATTTAGGATATTCATTTAATAACATCTTACACAGTTTGAGTCAAATAACTTGCAGATCTGCCTCCTCCTCCTTACATCTTTAGCAGGGCACCTTTTGCAATCCTGACACATGCTTAATATCAACAGCTATTCCACTTTTTATGTTGTGAGATAAACTATGGAACAATTTACTGTCACTGAAGCTGCCCCAATTCTTACCATTTAGAATATTTTATATTACTTGTTTGATATTCTGCATTTTACTTTATATAGATTACTTGTACGCTGCCTAAAATTTAAAAAAGTTGAGATAGCCAACAAATACATTTTCAATAAACAATCTGCTTACATATTAGAATTGTATGCAAAATATGAGCTACTTTCTTATAGTTCTTAAAGACTTTTAGCTCTAAATTGTCAGAAGATGAAATTAGTGTAATGAACTAGTATAATTAATTTCTGAGTTTGTCAGAAATTCAGCAACATCATTTTTCAGGTTAGCAGTGTTTAAAAATATATATATGAGGTTGCTGTTTTTTTATTTGTTCCCCTCTCCATCCCCTAAAAAATATATTCTGTGCTTATGCTATTTCCAAATAATAGCCTGACACATCCATCCTTCCAAGTCACCAATTAGTCTTAGAGCTACCAAATTAGCTTTGTTATCTTTTTGAAAGCTGATCTGGACCAAAATCCTTCTACTGGCAGTAGGTAGTGATTCTCAAGAGACTCATTAACAAAGCTGTTTATTAAAACAAACAAGCAACCACCCTTATTTTTTATATGTGGAGGGTGTGGGGGGAGCGGAATGGATGACACTATTAGCCTCCCAGAGCCTCCAGGAATGGGTAATATGCAAGCACATAAATAATAGATCAAGTTTATAAAATGTCCAAGTTCGCACAATGCACCAAACCATTACACATGATAGTAGCTTAACATGTGTGAAGCAAACTGTACTTTATAAGGACTCTGCCTTATCTTAATTTTGGCTTATTCAATAAATTATAAATTTTTACATGAATGAACTCCTCAATTGTTCCTAATCCATATAATCTTTGTTGCATTAATACGGAAATAAGGGAAGAGACAAGAAGGAAATAAGAGCGACCACTACGAATATCTGCAGAGAAGTAAGTTCGGTTACATCAAATTATATCCGCTCCTACTGTGTACAGGAAGACGACAAAAATGTAATATTCCCATAGACATGAGGAGCGCCGGTCCTGGGCACCTCTCTTGGTGATAAAAGCTCAACTGTGTATGGAGAAGCTGACGGCTCGATCAAGGTACGTTCCTTCCTTACCTTCAATGGCGATGACGTGCTCCCTGATCTGGTTTTGCAGCACGGGCTCTTCCACCCTTTCCAGTAACTCATAAATGGAGTAGATGTTGGGGTGCACCGATTCGAACCGATGGATCTCCGCCCGGATGGCCGCAGAATTCGCCAGCTGTTGCTGCTGTTGCTGATAGTTCATGGCGGGGTGACGCCAAAGCCTCTTCTATCCCCACCAGATCGACTGACCGCCGCTGGAGCAGGCAGCGAGCCAGCCCCTCCCGTGTTAGCCAACTAGCCCGCTAACTAACCAGCTCCGCCGGGTCCCACCACTACCAGTTCATGTTCACGCCAATAAAGAAAGCCAGGCACCGTAAGCAAGGGCTGGGCGCAAAGGCCCACCTCCATGAAGAAGAATCGGACAAACCCACCGACGTTCCCACCTCTCACGACCCCCAAGTAGACCAGGCTCCGAAGCCGCTACTGGGAGCGCTTAGCGCAACCGCAAAAAGCCAAGAGACGAGGCAGTCCTCCAAAAAGGTCCCCCGCCGCAACTGAGCCAGCCAACCACGAAAAAAGGATCGAATACTTCCCTTTGCTTTCACGCCGGACCCGCCTTCTTTGCGTAATGACGCTACTTTCCCACATACAGTAAAATCAGACCCCGGCGGAGTTAAGTATCAGTTGCGGAAAAAATCCTCGCAGTTTTCTGGGAATTGTAGTTTCCGGTGGCTTTGCTACTTCCGGCAATTTCCTTTTATTCTTCTAGGCTACAGACTCTAAGGTCATGATGTTTAGTACAGTATCTGTCAAGGGTCGATGTATTAGACTGTAATAATAGACCGCAGTTCCTATGCACGGGCGACGGAGGAGAGGGTTTTGTGTAAATTTATAGTTCATCTGAGGAAAGACGGAGGCTTTTTCTAGGTTCAAGAACGGTGCCAATATGCCATTGGCCAGAATGAGGATCTGGAAATGGCTCGTTTTGCTTGGAGCAAGGTTATGGTAGGCGTTTTTTGGCAAACGTGATAACATTTATTTTTTACTAATAACTAAGAAATTTGCCACAAGAAACCAGCAAATGAGGGAGGAAAATAAATTTTATGGTAGTTCATTGTTTCTATAATATTAAAATATCAACTATAGCATCTAATATTAGATCTTCCTTTCTGATTAAGCAACGTTTCTGGCTCTTCTCGTTTTTTAATCTTTGGACTGAATCCAAATATATATTGTCTTGCACCAAGACAAATTCCTTGTGTGTCCAATCACACTTGGCCAATAAAGAATTCTATCTATCTATCTATCTATCTATCTAGTGTATATAGAAAGTCTACATACCCCTGTTAATTGCCTAGGTTTTGGGATGTAAAAAAAATCATACCAACATAAATCGGTTCAATATTCTTTCCCCTTTAATATAACATATAAATTGTACAATTTAATTGAAAAATAAAAATGTAGAATAATGTGGTTGCACAAATGTGCACACCCTTAAACTAATTTGTTGAAACACCCTTTTATGACAGCATTCAGTCTTTTGGGGTAGGAGCCTAACAGCCTATCTTGCCTTGGGATCCTTACCCACTCTTCCTTGCAAAAGCATTCCAAATATGTCAGATTGCAAAGGCATCTCCTGTGCACAGCCCTCTTCAGGTTATCCTACAAATTTTCAGTTGGATTCAGGTCCAGACTCTGGCTGGGCCATTCCAAAACATTGATATTCTTCTGGGTAAGCCATTGTTATGTTAATTTGGAGGTATGCTTTGGGTCATTGTTATGTTGAAAGGTCAAATTCCTCTTCATCTTCAGCATTTTAGCAGGGGCATGAAGATTTTCAGCCAAAACTGATAGTCGGAACTGTTCAAAATTCCTTCTACTTTGACTAAAGCCCCAGTTGCAGCTGAAGAAAAACAGCCCCAAAGCACAGTGCTGTTACCACCATGTTTCACTGTGAGTGTGGTGCATTTTTTGGTGATGCGCAGTGTAGTTTTTTGCGCCAAACATATTTTTTTAGAATTATGGCCAGAAATTTCAACCTTGGTCTTATCAGACTACACATTTTCCTGCATGTTTTTGTCAGACTTGATGTAGGTGTTTGCTTGGATATTTTTCTTTGTAAGAAAAGGCTTCCACTTGCCACCCTATCCCACAGCCCATACATATGAAGAATACAGGAGATTGTTGTCACATGTCGTACATAACCAGTACTTGCCAGAAATTCCTGCAACTCCCTAACAGGTGTTTTGGTAGTTTCTTAGACCCCATTTTCTTCTTGGTTTTTTTTTCATCAATTTTGTAGGCACATCCAGTTGTTGCTAATGTCACTGTTGTTGTCTCACTGTTGTTATTTTCTCCATTTGTTGATGGCCGTCTACTCTACACTGTATTCCATGGTATATCCAACGCCTTGAAAATTGTTTAGTACCCTTCTGACTGATTACCTTCCAATAATGAGATCCCTTTGATACTTTGTAAGCTTCTTACAGACCATGAGTTTTGTGGTAAGAGGCAACTGAGTAAATGTCAGAAAGATCCTACTAGAACAACTGAAATTTTATATTTTTGAAGGTTTCTGAAGTAATTAATCCGTCAAACCTTTTTTTCATAGGGACCCTTTCCCTGTCTGAGCATTTCAAATGCTTTAATTGATCTCAGCACAAGTTTTTCTGCCTTTATGATGTCAGTATTTCTTCGTTGCAGTGCATTTGACAGAAGAGCTGTTTCGTTGAGAATATCGATCATCAATGCCAAATCATTTAAAATATATATATATTTTAAAGACGGGCAACCATACCGGAGTATTTTTCATTTGCATGAAAGTACTGATGTAGCACTGGATAAGCACACCACACAGCTAGGGTTGACCTTAAACTACAGGCAGCCCATCTTGGTCCCAAAACTCTACCAATCTTTACAGTTTCAATTCCAAGTTGTTCAGATTTTTTTGAATAGTTAATTTTGGTTCTTACAGGATATATGGAAAATACTGTGTATCTTGTCAATAAATATTTTGAAATGATTCAGTTGCTTAATGTCCTTTATGGAGTCATCTAAAACAAGTTGGAGGTGGTGGTTTAAGCAGTGCCATATTATGATGTTAGGGTAGTCTTTTGCTATTCTAGTGCTCGCTTCAGATTTTCTTCCAAGCATAACACTGGCACCATCAGAGCAAAATGGTATTAAATTCTTTTGCAGATAGTCTGTAGTAAACCCAACATTATGTAAACTTTCCAAAACTAAAGAACATATTGTCTCTGCATCTTGTTTTTCCAATTCAACAAGCTCAACAAAAATTGTTGGTGGGTTATCTGAATCCTCAACTTTTATGAAAACTATCACAACTGGTTTTGCATGAGAGCGTTGAGGCTTCATCAATAATTGATCATATTTTCAGGTTCTGTTCAATAATGCTAATAAACATTTTGGTTTTAATTTCTTTTGCAATGAAATCAACTATTTTCACTGCAGTTGACCATGAATGCAACCCTACTCCAAGATCTACTCCAATTACAGTTTGCAATTCTACCTGTCCTTCTATGTCTGAAAATGGTTTACATCTTTGTGCCAGACTGTAAACTGTCAAAAATACTCTACAAGTAGTAGATAAATATTGGTCAGACATCTTATCTACTGATATTGTTATAGCATCCTGCTCCCCTTGTTTTACGTTATCACTGCAAATGGTGTGAGCTTTAGATATAAAATCTCCTAAGAGAAGCTTGCTGAACTTCTTTAGTTGTCCCTGCACCTCAATCTTGAAATGTTTCCACTCCTTGGACACATGAACACCTTTCTCTACTGCAAAGTCATGTTTTGCGCAGCGCTTACAACCTAATTTTTTCTTTGAAACTTCCAGTCCCTCATACTTTTCTTGAAAGCTTCTATATTGCTGCAATGTCCAGCAGTCTGGAAGATCAGGAAGACTTTTAGTCTCGGAGATTGACTTGCTGCTTTCTCCAAGTTCAAGTGGTGGCAGTGGTGCTTGTGACCATGACAGTTGTGGATCTGTTGTGTCTGATTCTGATTGTTCCATTCTTGGTTTCTTGGCAAAGAAAGTGGTCAAACTCTGTTGTCTTTTCATCCTTGCCTATCAGCTACTAGTGCAAAAGACATAAAACAATATCGTGCTTTGATTGGACTCGATTGCGGCTGTAAGCTGAGGACTAAGGTAACAGAAGGGATCTCTGTTTTTACCCAACAATGTGCAGTCTTATCAGGATGGGGTCCAACAAACAAGAAAGATATAGTTTTTCATCTAAGAAGTTAGATCAAGAAGAATGAATTTCATAGCTACATTCACATAGCTACGTTATTATTTCTTTTTCTGAAATTTATTCCTCAGTCAGTTCAGTGAATACATAAATTAGGTTCAGTATTTAGGTCAGTACAAGGCAAGCAGCCTGTTAGTGGTGTCATGGTTAGAAACAGTGGTAAAGCAACATATGGATTTAAAACCAGAAATATTTTGTTGGGTAGAATACATATTTAATTTTACACATCTTAACAGCTGCTAGAATTGTGTTTGCACAACAGTGGAAAAACAAAGATATAAAAATGAATAAAAAATATTAGACTGTGCAGAAATGAATAAATTAACCATTACAAATTTACAATCAAGGAGAAGGCTTCAAATACTTTTTAATGTGGGATTTGTTTTATCAATGGCTAACAGAATTAGCCATTCATTCTGTTAGAATAAACTAACAGAAACAGAAGTTAGAAATGTAAAAATATAAAAGAAAACACCAATTATATAAGGAAAGCTCAGTAAAAAGGATAAGCAAATATTATTAGTATTTGATCATAGTTAATATGTAGATAACTTCGGGAGCATACACACACATCCAAAAATACTGCTGATAAAACCAATTTTTTACTTAATCCCCAGACAAAGCCACTGCAATAAAAACCCTTAATGCATGATTTAGGTCCCCAAAGACCTAAAACCTCAAACCAGAAATCTCAGCCCTTCTGCCTTTAAGAAAACCCCAGGCAAAAACGCACCACAACAAAAAGCAATACCTAAGTACAGCCATTACTAAGATAACTCACCTGGAAGTCCCCTTTTCCTTGTCCCTGGCAGAATTAACTACCATGATAGGAAAGACAAAAGACTGAGGCAAGAACAAAACCCATGAACACATTGAAATCAATCAAGCAGGCTGAGCTCCAGAAAGCTCAACATGTTAACAGCAGCTTTAATAATGGCAAAGTGTTATACCCCAAAACAAGTTACTAATTTTCTCAGAAAGTAAAGTTGCTTGTCTCACAAAAGCAGCTGGACTTCACGTAAAATGTCCTCTGCCTGCTGCAAGCATCAACCTCACAAAATGCTAGGACATGTTGTTATCATAACTACACAACTGAAAAGTCACATTGTAACATGACTGGATTGGAAGCTGACCCACAAAATACACAACTTAAAAGAGTAAGTATCACACTTACACACACACACTCTCACAAAGCAGATACAGCTGGAAAAATCTAAAAATACAGCTTTAATTTATAGGCATATAACATTTCACACAATTTAATTTAAAAGAACTTACATACACACACAATGACAATCTCACAAAGGAGCTCCTAAATTTTATATTATTTCCTAAAAAAAATTCCTAAAAATAAATAAATAAACATACTGTTTTTTTAAATCAGGGGTCTTCAAAATTGGCACGTTTAAGACTTGTGGACTTCAACTCCCAGAATTCCTCCTCCAGTCATGTTAGCTCAGGAATTCTGGGAGTTGAAGTCCACAAGTCTTAAACTTGCCAGGTTTGAAGACCCTTGTTTTAAATCATGAAAAAAGGCACTTATTTACCCAGTTGCTTCAAAGGCACCAGGCAGGTAGAATCAGTTGCACGCCAATTTTTAAAGTTGAGTAAAACTTCCCACTTACTTACCCAATTGAAAAAAGCAGGCAGGCAGATTCAGTTGCTTTGCTGATGAGCTGGATGCAGAGACAGCGCAAGCAAAGCAGGCAAGTCACCAGCAGCCGTTCTGGAGAAGGCTTCTGAAGTAATAGGTGCTTGCTGGAGACTGGGGGGGTGGGGGTTAGTTAGCTAGGCTGGCTACATGAGGCTGGAGCCTGTGGGCCAGCTAGCCGGCAAGGAGCACCAGGGCCTTGGGAAACCCAGGGCTGGGCCTGACAACAGGTAGTGGCAGCGCCATGCCGCAAGCAATCGCCAGTGGCTTGGCCAGCTACGTGAGCCTGGTTTCTGTGGGTGCCTGGCCAGCAAGGAGCGCCGGGGGCTTTGGGAAGCCCGGGGCTGGGGCCGGGCAGCCAGCAACAGGTAGCAGCTATGCCGCAAGCAATTGCCAGCAGCTTGGCCGGCTACGGGAGGCAGGTCCGTTGGGGCGCAGACATCATGGAAGGGGTCAAGAAGACTCAAGTCAGCTTAGGTAGGCAAGTCACAGAGCAGATTGGCATGTGCAAGTGATAGGGTTGGGGCCACGTGGCAAAGTGTTTTTATAGGATGGGCTTGGGATGGGGTGGACGGGGCAAGCGAGCGTTGAGCATGCAGGCGGGGCAAGGGAGTGGCAAGAGGGCAGCCGGGTGGGGCAAGCAAGCGAGTGGCGACCATCAGGCAACCGGCAACAAGTTTGGGGGCGTGGCCAGCCAGAAGTCGCTACTGGTTCAGAGACCCAGGCCAAATCTTTACTACTGGTTTGCCCGAACTGGTGCAAACTGGTAGAATACCACCACTACTGCAGGGAAAGATGAGTTGGAACAAGAACTGACAGCAATTGAGAAGGCAGCTCTGTTGGCCTTGGAGGAAACTGGGGAAAGGCAGAGTCAATCTAGGCAAGGCTTTTTGGAATTAATAAGGCCTGCAAGCATGGAGGAACAGAGGTAGGATGAACATGAGAGACAGAGCTCAGACAAGGAGGAAGAACCACCCCCTCCTAATGCAAGGGTTCGGAGAGTGCAGGGAAGGCATGATCAGATGGAGCAGGCTACTTGCGAGGAGAGAACCCTGCCCATCTTCACCAGGCACACTTGGGGAATGAGACTTAAGGAGACGCTGTGGGGAGCGGCGTTTGTCAGGAACAAACGCTGAGTTCCTGAAATGTTGCGTGCCAACGTTTGAACTTGCCAAGAGTCCTTGCATTCCTTTTGGCATTCTGGACTAATTACCTGGATCTTTTGCTCCCTGAACTCCTTGATTTGCTTTTGTTTTGCCAGATACATTTGGGATTTATTGCTGTGCAGCCTTGTTGCAGACAGCATTGGGCTGGAGTAATTGCAGTCAGAGGCTGCTTGAGGTTTGTGTGGGGGTTTGATTATCACTTTGCTCTAGAACTTGCCAGAAAGGTGGGACCGTTTGGGGTAATTTGGAGCAATAAAGGGGAGGTTTGAACTGCCAGCTGTGTGTGTTATCTCTGTGCCGTGCCCTGGGTCATCACATTGTTTGTTATCCCTGTTAAATAACTAGTATTTTAATAGTTTAAAAATTACTCAATATTCCACCATAAATCCAATATCCCAATTGTTTAAAAACACCAATAGGACCAATCATTAACCAAACTTAATCATTCCCAGGTTTATATCTCCAATCCCCTAAACTTATACATTTCAACATATTTTTACACATTGTTAATAATAATAATAGAGTTAGGTTATTGCATCATAGACTTCTACCTTCTATCCTTGATTTGCTTATGATTATAGTAAATTCTATTGTCTATATATGTTCTACTGTTTTTCCAATTTATCTTTTCTATTCTTTTAATTTCTAATACATTCACCGTATTGTGAGTTATCTCTATCCTTCATCTCTTATTCTTTTGAGACTTCATCATTTATTGACTTTTTGGTCCCTCTTTTATGTTTCTCTCTAGGGACCTTATTTCTCTTTCTGTCATTTGTATATCAACTAATTATTCCCTCTGGCTTACCCCTTATCTCCTTTTGCCGCATCATTTGAGCACCCAGCCATCGACCTTTCATTATTTTTGGGAGACTGTTCTATTATAAAATCTTAAAGAATTATCTATTTGATTCATACTTATTAGTCTTATGCCTTCAACGTTTTCATCTTCTTGCAATTTGGTTTGTTTTGTCTCCTCCCCTGTTCCTTCTGGTTTCTCATCTGTTTTTCTGAGTATTACATTCATCTCTTGTTGAGGGTCTTCTACAGTCACATCTTTCTCTTTGGACAATCTCATTATCTCCTTATGATTCTTTATCACGGTTTCATATAAACAAGCATAGAGAACATTTCTTCATACACCTCTATTGTCCCCTGTTGAGCCATTTTACAATAATTTAATATATTAAAAATTACTCCATAGGACTCCAATGTCCCAATATCTGAAAACTCCAAAATTACTAAAATTTAATGAATCCCTGAATTATACTTCCAAGTCCCCTAAGTTTATAGTCCTTAAAAGTTATTTAGTGATTTTCCAATTTGCTTCTTCCCAAATGTCCAAATTTTAAAGTCTTTAGTTTTTCTTTTCTTTTTTCTTTTATCACCTTCCTTTTTTTATCTCATAGGATGTTCTATCAGGTAGCTTAGATAATTCAAATCCAAATTGGCCCACTGTATTTCCTCCAGTCTTTCAAGTCCACCATCAATAAACAGTTGCACTGGTCACGACCCCAGGGAAGGGGTGGTGGGGTGGCTATTGTTATCCGGGAGACCCTGTTTCCAAGGGAGACCTCTGCTCCGGAGATAGGCGGGTGTGAGTCCCTCCTTTTGAGGTGTGGGCCTGCGGGTCGGATGGGCGTGCTGCTTACATACCTGTCTCCCAGCTGTGTATCGGCTGCCCTGCCTGGGCAGCTCAATGCCATTTCGGGGGTGGTGGTGGAGTTCCCAGAGCTTGTGGTTCTGGGCGACTTCAACCTGCCCTCCCTGGGGGTGGCGTCAGGCTTAGCCCAGGAATTCATGGCCTCCATGGAGGCCATGGGTCTGACCTAGATAATAGATGGCCCGACTCATGAGGGGAGCAACACGCTCGACCTGGTTTTTGTCCCTGAGCAGTGGCGGAGTGGTCTGGGGGTTGGTGATACAATTATCCATCCCGTTCCATGGTCAGACCATTATCTCCTATGGCTGGTCCTCCACCAAGCTACCCCGCACCGCTGGGATGAGGAGCCATGTAGATGGTTCCACCCCAGGCGCCTGATGGACCCTGAGAGGTTCCAGGCAGAACTGGGTTTTTTTCCTACATCCCTTACCCACAGCCCTGCCGAGGTCCTTGCGGCTGCCTGGCAACAGTCAGCCATGGGGGCCCTCGACAGGGTTGTCCCCATGAGTCCCATTATTTGGTGCAGATCCCGGTCAGCCCCCTGGTATACCGAGGAGCTCCGGGAGATGAAGCGTTGTAGAAGGGGACTAGAGAGCAGGTGGAGGGTGACCCGCTCCTGATCGGACCGAGCCTAGTTAAGAGCCCATATTAGGACTTACCTGGTGGCCATGAGGGCAGCGAGAAGGTCTTATTTCTCCGCCCTCATAGCATCCACAGATAACCGCCCAGCCGCCCTGTTTGGGGTCGCCCGCTCCCTCTTGCAGCCGGGGGAGGTGGCGGACCCCTTGCGGGGCAGAGCTGAGGAATTTGGTCAGTATCTGCAGGACAAGATCGCTCGGATCTGGGAAGGGTTACGCTCAGACTTGCAGTGGTCTGAAGATGAGGATGCGAGTGGTCTGGCTAGTGTGATCTGGACTGAGTTTGATCCTGTTTCTGAGGATGAAGTGGACAGGATTATGCGGCGGCTGTGTTCCACCACATGTTTATTGGACCCATGCCCTTCCTGGATGGTTTATGCCTCCAGGGAGGTCATGTGTGGCTGGCTCTGAGCAGTAGTCAACGCTTCGTTAAGGGAGGGGCTGTTCCCTGCCATCTTGAAAGAGGCGGTGGTGAGGCCCCTCCTGAAGAAGCCTGCCTTGGACCCAGCCGTGTTAAACAACTTTCATCCGGTCTCCAAGCTTCACTTCCTAGTGAAGGTTGTTGAGAGTGTGGTGGTGCAGCAATTGCCACTTTTCCTGGAGGAAGGGGACTACCTGGATCCATACCAATCAGGCTTCAGGCCCGGGTACAGCACGGAGACAGCATTGGTCGTGCTGATTGATGATCTCTCTAGGGCGCGGGACAGGGGGTTTTCCTCTGTCCTGGTCCTGTTAGATCTCTCAGCGGCTTTTGATACCATTGACCATGGTACCCTATCGCGGCGTCTCGGGGGGTTGGGAGTGGGAGGCATTGTTTTACAGTGGTTCTCCTCCTACCTCTTGGGACGTTCGCAATCAGTGTTGGCAGGGGGGCAGAGGTCGACTCCGAGGTCTCTCACTTGTGGGGTGCCTCAGGGGTTGGTCCTCTCACCCCTCTTGTTCAACATATATATGAAGCCGCTTGGTGAGATCATCCGTGGCTTTGGGGTGAGGTATCATCAGTATGCTGATGATACCCAGTTATACATCTCCACCCCAGGCCACATCAGTGATGCTCTCTCCGTGATGTCCCGTTGCCTGGATGTGGTGCGGATCTGGATGGACAGGAACATGCTCCGACTCAATCCGGCCAAGACGGAGTGGTTGTGCATACCGGCATCTTGGGCCAATGTTGAGGTTCCATCTTTGGTCATGGGGGAGGAGGTGTTGCCACCCGTGGACAGGGCACGGAATCTGGGGGTCCTCCTGGACCCACGGCTCAAGTTGGAGGAGCAGGTGGGGGCCGTGGCCAGGGGGGCATTTGCCCAGATCTGGCTGGTTCGCCAGTTACACCCGTATTTGGACCGAGATGCCCTGCGCACGATCACTCAGGCACTCGTTATCTCTCGGCTCGACTACTGTAACGCTCTCTACTTAGGACTGCCCTTGCATACCACCCGGAAACTTCAGCTGGTGCAGAATGCGGCCTTGCGGGTAGTGATGGGAGCCTCCTGGTACTCCCATATCACACCCCTCCTGTGCGACCTGCATTGGTTGCCGGTTGTTTTCCGGGTGAGATTCAAGGTCCTTGTGATAACATTCAAAGTCCTACAAGGCATGGGTCCAGGATATTTACGAGAACGACTCCTGCCAGCATCAAATACCAACCGCCCTGTGCGAGCGCACAGATGGGGGCTCCTCGGGGTGCCGTCAGCGACTCAATGTCATTTGGCGGTGACCCGGGGGAGGGCCTACTCTGTGGCGGCTCCCACTTTGTGGAATCAGCTTCCGCCAGAGCTCTGGCTGGCCCCCAATCTTCGCTCCTTCCACCACGATCTAAAGACCTGGCTATTTACGCAGTCCAGGTTGTGCTGACCTCCGGGGGCGGACTGATGGGTGTTTTAGTTTCTGGGGTTTTAAACTTGTATATTTGGCTTGTTTTGTTTAATATGGTTTTAAGTAATTATTTATTGTTGGGTTTTTAGTTGTGAGCCGCCCCGAGTCCTTTTGGGGAGGGGGCGGCATACAAGTCAAAATAATAATAATAATAATAATAATAATAATAATAATAACAGAGATCTATTTATTTGCTGTTCAATTTGTCTTAGAGATTTTCAGAGAGCTCACTAAATGTTTACAAACGTACAAGTTGCCTACCAAAATAGAATAAAGGTAGCCTTTCAGATGTTGTTTACTTTCTCTTCTTTCATTTATTTGTATTAAACAGTTGTCTCTTTCACTAAGGTCCCCATGTTGTAATGCTCTTTTTCCTCCAGTAGATGGCTCCCCTACTCCCAATTCCAGCCTTAAACAGCATCAAACAGCTGATTGTCAAGCAGATCAAGGGGAATTAAAAATAAAAATAAAAAATCAATTTCTCCAAATTATCACTTTTCAAGTAATTGTTGAATCTTTTCCAAGCTTTCTATGTTTTAAAGTTTCCATTAAACATTTCTTTCACCTCTGAATCTTTAATCTTTCTCCCTGTATCCAGTCACCTCTTTCTTGCTACTTGGAGATTATTTCTGGATTTTTTTTAACTTGGGTTAGATCTTTGGCATAAAAATTGGAAGTTATCTCACCCAGTTTTAATGCTCTGTCCCCACACCACTCCAGCACAAATCTTATTGTCCCAGTGGTCACAGGTTGTGACTTGCCAAAATGCTTGTTGTCCCTGCTGCCGTTTAGGAGAGCTTTTTTCGGACCTAATGAGGAAATTGCTGTTTTCCTTGTGATTGATGAAGCACCTCTCCTTTCTTCAACATCCCTCCAGGGCAGCTAGGATCACTAGGGTCTCCCGACAGCAGTTGCTGGCTGGTTTTCACGGAGGTCATCAGAGGTCCATTATTTTCCACCCGTTCATGCTGCGACACCAACCGGAGGTTCCAACACCCCTGTTCTTGACCTTCCTTTGCAAGCAAAACAATATTGGCTTCCTTCCATGACTGGAGTATATTTCCCCCCTGTTGTATATAATTCATTGTGTCTTTTAGTGGTTGAAGAAGTTCATCCTTGAAACACTTATAGTATTGGCTTGTAAGACCATCTGGGCTTGGGACTTTGCCTGGCCTCATTTTTTTAATAACTGCTGATATCTCAAAAGCAATTATCGGATCATTCATAAGTTATCTCTGGATTTGTGATAGTTTAGGTAACTGTTGTTTTGAAAGGTATTCATCTATTTTTAATATATCAATCTCTTGTCTTTTATACAAATTTGAATAAAAATTATGAAAGGACTTTTTAATAAGTTAATTATCTGTTATTACATTGTTGTCTTCACAATTTTTTCCAATTATTGTCTTTTTCTTTTCTTAATTTACGTGCTATCCATCTGCCTGGTTTGTTAGCAAATTCAAAATGTCTTTGTTTTGCATAGTTCTACTTAGTTTCTGTTTCCTGGACAGTTAACATAGATAATTGTTCCCATAACAGTTTAATATAGTGTACAATTTTAGTACCTGCTGGTGTCTTTTACAACTGAATTTCTTTCTGTCTAATTGTATCCAATATCCTTGTGTCTTTTCCTGGGATTTTTTCTTCTCTAAGTGATTATGCTGTATGAAATAGCCCCTCATAACTGCTTTATTAGCATCCCATACTATCTTTAAGCTTATCCCTTTTCCCAGATTATTCTCAAAGTATTTCTGCAATTTCTTGTTTGCAGTCTTTCACAATCCTTTCCTTTTGCAAAATAGCTTCATTTAATCTTCATCTGAAACACAAACTCTTTCCTTTTAAAATCAGAAACACTGGATTATGGTCTGAGAAAGATTTAGACAGAATGTCTACTTTCAAAATATTATTTGTGAGATTTTTAGACATCCATGTCATATCAATCCTTCAAAAAGATTTATGTCTTTCAGAGAAGGTATATTCTCTAGCATCTCCATTTATTGCTTATTGAGACACCCCAGACTGCATACAGGAATGGTACTGAATGGCGGTGGCCAAGGATCCAGAAGTCCACCCGCATCGCAAGCCCACTTCCAAAAAGAAGCCAAAGAGAGCTCTGAGACATCAGTCCAGTTCACGACCCACCGGAAGAGCCAAAGCCAGTCTCGGCCACAGCCATCAAGTGCTTCAACTGCGGCCAGCAAGAGCATTGAGCATCGGAATGCCTAGCCCAGACTCCAGTTCCCCAGACCAGGACCTCAGTGATGGCGAGAGTCAAGAAAACCCCATGGAAACCAACCAAGAAGGGGAAGTTCACCTGGCAGGCTGTTGAACTCTCCCCTCCCTTGACCTGGAGCGAAGAAACCCCAGATGCCAAAATCCCACCCAGCACCACTGGGGACAGCACCAATGATAATGATCCGATGGTGAATAGTGAAGCCATCCGCCCCTTTGCCATCAAATCCCGAATAGTGGTGCCTGGAAAGGGAGCCCAAGGGGACATAGAAGCCATCATAGACACTGGCTACACTGGATGCCTGATCAGTTTCCCAACAGAAGTAGAAAGTAGATATTGTAATTAGATTTGTAGAGCATTGTTATGCTTAGAAGGCCACTCATATTTTGAGACAGACTTGTCTGTGTTTTAAGATAAGATACATGAAAACATCCCTTATACAGGAAATTCACATAGGGCTAGTGTTACCTCTCCAAGAATTCCTAGTGGAAAATCCATATCACAAATTGATTTATAAGGGTTAGGTATGCTTAGGAGGTCTATCATTTTTCGAGTCTGTGCTATAGAGGTAGTCCATGACTTACAACCACAATTGAGCCCAACATTTCTGTTGCTAAGTGAGACATTTGTTATGTGAGCTTTGTTCCATTTTATGACCTTTCTTGCCACAGTTGTTAAGTAAATCACTGCAGTAATTAAATTAGTAACATGGTTGTTAAGTGAATCTGGCTTCCCCATTGAGTTTGCTCATCAGAAGTTTGTTAAAGGATCACATGACCCTGAAACACTGGAACCATCATAAATATGAGTCAGTTGTCAAATATCTGAATTTTGATCACATGGCCATGGGATGCTGCAATGGATATAAATGTGAAAATGTTCATAAGTCACTTTTTAGTGATGTTTTAACTTCGAATAGTCACTAAACAAATTGTTTTAATTTGAGGACTACCTGTATGTGTTTCCTGGAAAAAAATCATTAAAGTAGAAATCCAATTAGGGTGCAGATTTGGGTTGTGATTGGAGTTAGGGTTAGGTCTCAATAAAATCACAGTGAAGAATAGATATTTCCAATAGATTTGTAGTACATCGGTATGCTTAGGAATTCTCTCATGTTTCTGGACTGCCTCACTGGCTTGTCCTGGTAAAATATATGGGAAAAAATCTCATTAGACTTGAATTCAAATTATAGTTAGGGTTAGGATTATGATTTGGGTTAGGGTTAGGGTTAAGTCCCCAATAATTCCTAGTGGAATTATTGGAAAATACAAATGAAGGACTATTGAAAACAGTTCTTTGTTTCCATTTTTAATGAATATTTGAAGCAGATGCTTTTGACTGCATAGTAGGGATAGGAGAATAATTGAAGATATGAGACTACCAATACATAGAAAATAAATTTTTTGATGGCTGAAGAGACAAATGAAATAGTGCTATTGAAAGACAGAAAAATCAGGAAGCAAAAGAAAAACATGGAATGCTTTAGAGACAATTACAATTGAACTTAGGTACAAAACATACTCTTAGGTTTCAATCACTTTAAAGTGATGGAAATTTGGTGATCTTATATTCCAGTTCCACTCTGGTGAAGTGCAAGTTCCTGTCTAAAGGTGCTTTGACTCATTCTTAATGTGTGATAATGGAGATCCTATTTAGAAAATCAATACAAATTGTCCTACTAAAAAAAGCAGACTAATTGACAATCTGGCATTAATTGTTTACAATAAATTCAGATTGTAAATTGAGAAACCTTCTTTTTAAATAGTGTCATTAGAGTTGTAATCCTGTAAATCATGTACTAATACATTTTCCACAGGAAAAAAAATTATGGTCCTTAAAACCTTTTTAATAAGTACTTTCCAACTTTCACCTAAAACCGGAAAATATGCCTTTTTAGCACTGAAATTATAAAGTTCTCCCATTTTTTAAAATATAAAATTACTGCCTCTAATTTAAAATTCTGGATTCTGTCCCTAATATATAAAATGAATAATTAATGTTTATCTTTCTCTCTGATGCTATTCAGAAGATCTGAAATTTGCAAATTTAAATCCTATACAGGCATTTACTTGAATCAGAAACAGATGATAATATACAAGTTCTATCCTGTAACTCTCCTTTTAATTAACGTACATTATTTTGAAATTATGCATAGGATTTTAAAATTGAATATGCTTTAGATGGGAACCCTATCGTAGTACAGATAGCAAATCATGTAATTCAAGAAATTATAGTACATATTTTATCACAAAAACTCACAAAATTAAAAAAAGAGTTTTATTAAGTGTGGTTTATTATTTCTAAGGGCTCAGTTACAGAATTAGTGTTTTCCAAATAAAGTTTTGGGTGGGATAATATGAAAAAGGTGAGGATCTGGGAGGCTATTGTAGATTTCAGAAAAGAGAATAGTTTCTCCTCTTCCCAAAAGAATCTAGAGTTGGTTTTGCAATGAAACAGAACAATCTGTAATCTGGGAATGAAGGTACTCATGAGGGTGTTTCTGGAATTTGGTTGAGTTAAACCTAATTCAAAAGACATGCATCTGAGAAATAGTACAGGCTGAATGACTTTTTAAATGTCATTCATTCATTCTACTTGTTATACCAGTAGCTACAAATGTTTCTTGCAATTTATAACAAAAATTAATTTACAATTAACAATTAAATTTGCAATTTACAATTAAATAGTACTGTAATTAAATAAAAAACCCAAATGAAATAAAAGTAATAGTTAAAAGGATCAATGAATCAACCATTCAAAGCTTATTAAAATGTATTTTGAGAGCCCTTTTCACAATTAATCATGTAAGGAATGTATTCCAAAAACTGAAGTAGCATCAGGAATGGTTTCTCACATATTGTTGATTGTGAACTTGCAGATAATCTCAATAACAAATTGGGAGTCCAGTGAAACACCAAGTTTAGAGAGCCTTATATTGACATTGCAAATTCAGCCCTATTCCCTTCTGTAATCTGCATTGTCTTGTGTGCATCCAGGAACAGAGCAAGCAGAGTGGACACAACAGATTGGTAGTGACACAAGCAGGGGATCATTACATCGGGCAAAACACAGAGGGAATGCTTAAAGGCCCTTACTTTGTGAATGCAACTTTTATGTCGCGAATCACTACCCACAACCTTAAACTACAATTGCTACTCAGTCATCATAAACTTTTAAGCTATAAGTCTTTACTTACAATGCTCCATTGCAAACTGTGTATCTAATTCTTAAACTAATTTTCTGAACAACACAGACAGCTATCACTCCATTTTGTACACTGCCAATGACATTTGTTAAGTTTGCATGAAGAGACAGATGCGGAGTGCTTCAAGCTCTTTGTTTATTAGTGACTACAGCTCAGAACGAACCCACTTTGGCTGGGCTGCGGCTGCTACTTATAGCCAGCAGCCGCAGTTGCCAGCCAATCAGAGTGCAGGGTTTTCCGCACTTTTAAACCAATCATTTCTTACATTTTACAAGAACAGTTCAAACTAAACCAATGACTTTAAACCTGCATACATAACACCCCTCCCCACTAGGTTCAGTCCATACTCAAACCCCAGCCTATCTAATGTATTCTTTTAAATAGGTGGGGCTCTTACATGCGTTGAGACCTCGTGGTTCAGATGTTTTAAGGTTCTCACCTTGTGAGGGAGGAAATGTGTCTGCTGACATTTCCTTACTAGGACTTGTAGTAATGGTAGAACCTGTTTGGTTACTACAACCTGGTCTCTCCTCCCAATCCATCTCCAACCCAATGTCAGCACCTAAATCAGGTAATGATGTGCAATCTTCCATTTGTGAAAATGGTTGTTGGTATTGTGACAGGTTTTGGGATGGTTCCTGTCGTGTTAGCTCGTTACACATGGGGTTGATTCTTGCTTGTTCATTACACTCATGATCCTCCCTTCCCCTAGAAGAGGCAGTAGGTATGGGAACCAGAGAGGAGCAAAAGCGATGCTCCTGAGGCAATCTGGATCTTAACTGATCAATGTGCCTGCTCCAGAGGACACCATCCTCCGTTTGTACCCTGTAAGACCTGGGGCCTGTGATTTGGGTTATCTCAGCAGGAATCCATAATGGTTCACCCATAAGGTTCTTAGCATAAACAGAATCACCCACAGTGAATGTGCGAATTTTGCTAGTGGAATCTAGTGGTGCGTGGGTGCGTAAGTGGGATGAAGGCGATCAAGGGGAGACCTGAGTTTCCTACCCATCAACAATTCAGCTGGGGACAAATTAGTTGAGGGTTGGGAGTGATATGCTGAACACTGAGAAGTTTTTCAACTCTCTCAGTGATATCCCCTGGACCCAATTGCTGAAGTTTTTCCTTGGTAAATCATACCATACGTTCAGCCCGGCCGTTAGCGAAGGATGCCCAGGGGCTGTCAGGGCATGTCTGATACCCTGTTGTGCTAGATATGATTCAAAAGGTTGGATGTAAATTGAGGGCCATTGTCAGAAACAAGCACATCAGGTAACCCATGAGTTACAAAAGCTTTTAAGCTGTTTGATGACAGCTTCAGTTGTGGTGGATGCCATAGGGATAACCTCTAGCCATTTGGAATATGCATCAACTATAATAAGGAAAGTGTGCCCTCTGGTAGGGCCAGCAAAATCAATGTGAATCCTGGACCATGGGCCCCTAGGACATTCCCATTCCTGTGTGGGGGGAGAGGTGGGCAGGCCTGACTACCTGACAGTTGGGACAAGATGCAACCCAGTTTTCAACCATTTTGTCAATACCTGGCCACCATACATAACTCCTGGCCAATCCCTTCATTCTGACAATACCTGGATGACCCTCATGTAACATTTCCAAAACCTCTTTTTGCAGTTTTGCAGGAATAACCACCCTGTTACCCCACAAAATACATCCTCTTAATACAGATAATTCAGTTTGCCTGGATTTAAAAGGTTGGGCAAGTTGAGGTAGATCTTGAAGAGGCCAACCTTTCTTAATCCAGCCTATAACAGGAGCCAATAAAGTGTCTTTGGCAGTCTCTCTGGCAATTTCAGCAGCGTGTACTGGAAGCTTGGCAACAGTTTCTAGGAAAAGGTGTAAGTCTCAGGAGCAAAGTCCTCAGTGTGAGAAGGAAGTGGGCAGCGACTCAAAGCATCTGCATGCCCAATGTCTTTGCCAGGCCTGTGGATGAGTTTGTATGAATAAGCAGCAAGAAATTCAGTCCACCTCAGCATTCTTGGTGACAGGATAGTGGGCGTAGGTTTGTCTCCTGCCACAATGCCTAACAGAGGTTTGTGATCTGTGACAATGGTAAATGTTCTCCCATACAAATACTCATGGAATTTCTTGACAGCTGCAACAATTGCCAAGGCTTCCTTGCCAGTTGGCTGTAGTTCCTCTCTGCTTTGGTCAAGGTGTGAGAGTAAAATGCAATAGGAGCTTCCCTCCCACTGGGAAGCCTGTGGCTCAACCCCCCCACTCCAAAAGGGGATGCATCACAAGTCAGTACAACAGGCAAATTCTCAGAGAACTGTATCAGTACAGCATCAGACGTGATTAGTCTTTTAATATTGTTAAATGCAGATTGTTCTTTTCTGCCCCAGACCCATGCAGACTTTTTGTCTAATAATCTGTGCAGTGGTTCTGCAATGGTTGCCTTCTGAGGTAGGAACATGTGATAAAAGAGCCTTGGTGGTGCAGGCTGTTAAACGCCTAGCACTTAATTCCAGCTGCCTGTATTTAGTGCAGGCTCGAATCCCACCAGGCTCAAGGTTGACTCAGCCTTCCATCCTCTTGGGGTAGGTAAATTGAGGACCCAAGATTGTTGGGGGCAATAAGCTGACTTTGTAAAAATGCTGCTTAGTAATAAGCAGGCATATACAATGGAATGAAGGCTATTGCTGAACGCATTGGGTTGTGCTCCAAAAATTGTAAGCCGCCCTGAGTCTCCAGAGAAGGGCGGCATATAAATATGAATAAAAATAAAATAAATAAAAATAAATAAAAGTTAATGAGTCCAAGGAAGGCTTGCAAATCTGTTTTACATTTTGGTCTAGGGGCTTCTTTGATTGCCTGAACCTTGGCATCTGTGGGGTGGATACCATGCTTGTCAATCATATAGCCCAAGAACTCAACCTTGTCAGTTCTAAGAGTGCATTTTTCTTCCTTGACTTTTAATCCCGCTTTTTTGAATCTGGTAAGGACTTCTCTGAGTCTCTCTTGTAACTGAGTGTCATTTTCAGCAGAGATTAACACATCATCAAAGTAAGATACTACCCCTGGCAGTCCTTGGAGCATCCTTTCCATAAGGCTTTGGAAGATGCCTGGTGCCACGCTTACTCCAAACTGTAACCTTTTACATTTGAAAGTGCCTCTATGAGTCACAATGGTTTGGGCCTCTGCAGTGGCATCATCAACTGTTAATTGTTGATATGCCTGGGCCAGATCCAATTTGGCAAAGACTGTACCCTGCCAAGTGAATGTAGTAAATGATGCACCACTGGAACTGGATATGCGCTCTGTTGAAGTGCATGGTTCAATGTCCCCTTATAGTCTCCACAAATTCTCGCTGACCCATCAGTCTTGACTGGTGTGACTATGGGTGTCTCCCACCTGGAGTGGTCAGTGGGTCTAAAACTCCTTGAGCTATTAGTTTATCTAATTGTGCATCAATTTTTTCCTTTAAGGCAAATGGGACCCTTCTGGGCTTTAAGCGAATTGGTGGCACCTTGGGATCTAGATTGAAAGTGATAGGGGTCCCCATATACTTGCCCAATCCGTCGCTGAAGACCTCTGGAAACTCAGACTTCAAGGCCTCCTCCCATTCAGTGTTGCTCACGTGATTGATGCCAGTCACCTCGATGCCTAGTGGATTGAACCACTCAAGTCCCAGCAAGCTTGGGCGATCCTTGTCCACGATGGTCAGGGCAAGCGTTTGGTGTGGCCTTTGAACTTCACATTGAATTCTCTTGTTCCAACTACTGGAATCTTGTTCCCTTGGTAGTCTTTAAGAGTCAGTGCTTGCTTCTTGAAATGCTTCTTCTGAATGTTTGGGAGTAGTCTGTGAATAGTGTCCCATGACACCATAGATAAATATGAGCCTGAGTCCACTTCCATTTGGCAAGGCCTTCCTTCAATTAGTACCTTGACATGCACTTTTCTGTTATTGATAGAAGAAGTATGACCAATAGTTACTGTCTGATGAGTTTCATTCTTCCCTTTGCTTCTGTGCTGCCCCCATTTTCTCACTGAGGTTGTTGGGCTTGAATTCTTTGTCAGGAAACTTCCTTCTGTTGGGTGGAGTTCTGGATGATTTGCAGACTCTTGCTAGGTGTCCTCTTTTTTCACAATGGAGGCAGATGGTATCTAGGAACTTGCATTCAGTGCGGGGTGGCTTCCCCACAACCTCTGCAGTAGAAATCTTGCCTCTTTCTTCCCAGGTCTTTCTTTTTCCACTCCATTCTGAGTCTATAAATTCCTTCCTCCACCTCACTATAGTCTGACTCAGAATCTATTTGCTCACAATGAATTGTTGTGGACTTTTCCACATCAGGATGGCTTGTGGCCTTGTTGATTTTCTTCATGGCCGCTGCTGAGGACTTGGTAGCTTCTGCTGAAGAGGCCTCTTTTATTGCTTCCTTCAGCGTGATCTTAGGTTTTAGTAATAACTTGCTCTGAAGCATCTTGTCTTTAAGGCCCAGAACAAATTGATCGCGCATGGCCTCTTCTAAATTGTTAAATTCATGCACCCCAATGTCTCTTAAACTTGCCACAAAGTCGTTTACGTTTTGCTTTCCCCTTGATCCCGACAGTAAAACTCGTGTTTCTTAATGAGGCACGATACTTGTGGGGCGTAATGGGCTCTTAACAACTTTTCTAAGTCAGGCCATTCCATTACCTTCACGTCTGCAGCTCCCGCCAATGCCTTCGCCATCTTGAAAACTGCTGGACCGCAGTGCGTGAGAAAGACCGCCCTCTTCCGCTTCTTGGAAATGTTGGCAAGATCGTTTCCTTCCAGATACATTTGGAAACGATCTGCATACATCTCCCAGTCTTCTGCCGTCGGATCGAACGGGGCTGGGGGGGTGTTCAGTGCAGCCATCTCGCTCTCCTTCTGTTCCGTGTTGCCTTCTTCTTCAGGGAGATCCCACCTTCGTCGCCAGTGTTAAGCTTGCATGAAGAGACAGACGCGGAGTGCTTCAAGCTCTTTGTTTATTAGTGACTACAGCTCAGAACGAACCCACTTTGGCTGGGCTGTGGCTGCTACTTATAGCCAGCAGCCGCAGTTGCCAGCCAATCAGAGTGCAAGGTTTTCCCGTACTTTTTAAACCAATCATTTCTTACATTTTACAAGAACAGTTCAAACTAAACCAATGACTTTAAACCTGCATACATAACAACATTGAAACTCTAGTCTAGACCAAAAAGGGTTTGAGACCACATTTGTAAATGGGAAGTGTCTCATAAAGAGAAATGGAAGTGGAAATGGAACACAGGGCATAAAGCAGGATAATATTTATGTGTTGCAGAGACAAAAGGTTCAATGTGCCCAAACACTTGGAAATGTGGCACATTATTTCCCATATTATATGCATTGATGTAGAAAGAGCTGAGATTTTGATCAGCAACTACTGGCATCTCTATTCTATCTCCATTCTCATCCTATCTCCTGTTTCCCATTTAGTATTTTGTTGTTGACTCCCTTGATCTTCCCTCTGATCTCCCATTTGCTCTCTCTGTCAATTTAATGAGCACAAAGGCATTTTCAGCCTGCTGCTTGTTGTGGTTCGCCGGAAGCCTGTGCAGACAGCAGCAGAATCGGACAGTGGGGAAGAGCAGAGACTAGTCCGGGAGTATGGGGAGGTCTTGGACGAAGGTCCTGCCTCCAATACAGAGATGGGACCAGGACCATCTGGGAGTTATCTGCTGATTCCAGAGCCTCCAGAATCTGGCAGCAGCAAGGCAGAGGAACAAAGGGAGCCTGTTCCTAGTGCGCGTGTGCGCAGAGCTGTCAGAAGGCAAGAGCAGCTAAGACATAAGGGGCGATTCGGGAGTAAGGCTTGGGGGTGATTGCTCCTCCCATAAGGTATAAAGGAAGTGTGAAGGTAGGAAAACAACATTGTTCGATCTGATCGGTTTGGACTCTGAATTTGTTCTCTGTTTGGTTTTGCAAAGACTAATTGGACTTTAGTTGTTGGCAGCACTTCAAGTAAGATAAAGTACGCTCTTATCAGACGTCTTACGAAGAACTTTGGAACTAATTATAACCAGCTAAGACTCATCCTGGGCTGTGAATGACGATAATTCAAAGCCATTGAACTAAAATAAAAGAGCTTTGGATTTTATATGTGTTTGTTGGTGTCTTAGGAAGCCTTGGTCAGAACACTGGTTTAATGATAAAGTACCAGGTGGAGTAGATTGGACAAGAACATTTGTCTCAACAGCAGACTGTTTGACTGAATGAGCAAATGGGTCAATTTGATCACCTTTATTTATTGATTGATTTGATTTGATCTGTCAATCACTTACAAGATGATAGGAATAAGTATAAACATGAGTAAGAATACAGGAAATAGGTACGAATAAATGGGGACAATAGGACAGGGACAGTAGGCACAATTGTGCACTTATGCACACCCCTTACAGACCTCTTAGGAATGGGGTGAGGTCAATAGTGGTTAGTTTGAGGTTAAAGGAGTGGGGGTTAGAGGATGTAACAACAGAGTCAGGTAGTGCATTCCAGGCATTGACCACCTTCTTCTCCTCTATGTTGAAATATATTCTATGCTTTAAAATTATAATAATGAGTTATACTATAAATTTACAGCTATAAAGAAACATTTGAAGATGTTTATGTATTATCAATCATCAGAAGGTCTCCCATTCTTCAACTTCCCTTGTACTCTAAAAATCCCTGCTGTTCATTTCATACACTATTTGGTGAAGACTCAGGTTTAAGGCAGTGAATATGTTACTGTACTATCACAAATATCACAAAGACCTTGACCATGACAGAATTATTCAATATGTGGATGGATGTGGGTTTTTTTAAGAAATAGAGGCTTTATCAGTATCTTTATCAGTATTTTTCAGGTCACGCCAGAATCTGGAGAGCCATATAGTATAAAAAAATACATAGGTCTCCAGATTTCCCAAGTGTTATTATGCAGTAGTACTAGTAGAATTACTAATATTGCTGCATTGTCTAATAGAATGAAATTTCCATGATAAAAATAATATGCAATTATGATAAGTTTAATTCAGGAAATATTTTGAGGAAAATTCAAAGTCCATCAATTATGGGAGAAAGCAATGCATTTTGAATAGAAATAATAGCCATATTTATTAACATAGATTGGCTATAGATGAAAAACACTGACCTGATTTGGGAGATATGTCAGTATTAAATATGTAGATTAAGTGTAGATTGCTTTCTCTGCTCATTGATTTGTGGTTAGAAATAGCAGCTTTTCAGGGATAAAATATATTTGGGATCAATATATTTCCTACAAAATCTACATGTTGTAGTTAAGCTTTACATTTAAGATAATCAATGTTGTAGCAAGAAAAAACTCAAAACAAAAACTCAAAACACAAATCAAAGCAGCACGAAGCTTTGATATAAATAACAGCTCAATGTACTATATATAGATTTTTATAAAGTATTTGTGGGTTGTTTCTTAAGGATTTGTTGAAAGAATTGCCACCTTATATAACTTATATATGTAAGATGGGCAGCCATAATGTGTAATATTTCCAAATAAATAACTGTTTGTTATATTTTATGCTGTTTTACTTTAAATTAAATCACAGCAATCTTCTACATAGCAACTTGAATAAGAATGATTTTTCATTTCTTTCAACACTATAAACATACAACTGCCATTACATTCAACTGCCTCATGACAACTCAGTTGCATCTTTTTGGTTTTTCCTCAACTTCTTCAGCTTCTCTCCCTGTTAAACAGATGAAATGAGACAGCTCTAAAGGAGGAGCTTGGAGATAAGAGGCATCTCAAAACTCCTCTGTTGCAGACATTACTTTTCCAAGGCAAACACTGGGTAGCTTAGGACTGTACTCTAGTAACTAAGGTACGTTAGATGGTGTTTTTTTTCTTCCTTGGGCTTTATCAAGATTAACCAAGATTTTTAACCTAATAAAAAATGTTTGATGAGATTTGAATTAACAAAAAAAAGACACACCAAGATTTTTGGTTGTGTCAGTATTAGTTTGCTTTAAATCCTGCAAAATAATCTTTAATAGCCTCTTGTATGAACATTTTTGGTAGAACTTCTAGATAAATGTTATAGGCTTTTTCTATAGCTTTGTATAGTTAACTTTAAAATAAATCTAGATAATAAAGATAAAGCAATGTTAAAATAATCTTTGGATTACAGTATTCCTTCTGTCATCACAGAGTGATTGAAAACAAAACTAATGCAATAAGCTTTTTAACATTTTCAGAAATAAATTATTTTACACCGTGTTAATTAGAAAAACAGTATAATGAATAATATTCTAATATATTCTACAGGGAGGAAAAACAATAAATACCTAAACCTGAACTGGAATATTATATAGCTTATTTAGTAAACATGCAATTAATTATTGAAAAAAAGTCTAATAAAGCCACTAATACAGAACTGTAAATAAACATATAAATGAACTAATTTTAATCTTCAACAATTTGAATGTGAATATTCATTCACATTCAACTTAGCAGAAATAAAATCCAGGACATTTTTTTGCTGTGTTCAGACTGTATTTTTCATTAAGCAACCAGCACAGCCAATAATGCTAGCAGGGATGAGCCAGTAATAATGTATGGGTTGTTTTCTGAAAGATATGTCAGGAGATTAGCTTTCAGATAAATGATGGAAGCATACATTTGCTTTTCTAAATATGAGTTGTTCTATCAAGACTGACTAGTGAGGCATAAATTCAACAATTTGTTTTTTATATAAGGATATAATCTACTTGGATCTTTACTATCAAAAATTATGTGTTGATTCACTTGTTAATATTAAATGACCTTCTCATTTAATGGGGTGGTTTTTATAAATAAATTTGGAAACAACTTACCTTATTAAAATTCAAATCCTGGAAGGATGAAAATTCTGTTTTTAATTCTGGATGTTCTCTTAAATTGATGCATTTATACAGAAGAAATGTGCAGACTTATTACTAGCTCATGACCTGACTTAGGATGGATAATGAAGTATTGTAATTCTATGAAAATATATAATAAACAACTAAGTTGTTATTAAATTACCTTTGAGTTAAGGATATGATGCAGGACTGGACATGCTGAACTTTACTACTACAGCATGCATTACTAGAATGATTGAAGTTAGTTGAAGCATCAATGGCAATCTCCTTTTCATTTAGAAATAGGATGTGCTTTGATCTCTCTAAAGCACTGTAATATGGACTTGCTGTAAAAATATTTCTCTGTTTTTGAAATGCAGTTGTTCTGTTGAAATGTCTACACAAATATATTTGCTCTTTAAGAAACGTATAGGCTTGTCTTAATTCCCTCTTCTCCCCTTCCTGCTGTATGTTAAAATGTATTTATTGTTTAAGAAATAGTTTTCAAAAACTATTCTGGCTATGTTTGTTGGCTTTTTAACAAAGGCTAGCCAATTAAGATTAGATTTTGCTAGAAACCAGCAGAACACTTCTTAAAATGAGAAACTGTACATTGGATTTAAATGAGTTACAGGTAGCTGGTAAAAGTAGTTTTATTACCCTAATGGTGCAAGTCTGTAAAGCTCCAATGATAGAAGTGAAATACAGGCAGTGTATGATTTTATATTACTCACAAACTGGAGACAGTGCAATCACTTTCAAGTATTCCAAAAACACTAATATATTACCCAGCTACAGAAAAAGCTATTAAATCTATAACTTATAAAATGCTGCAACAGAAAAGATATTTCTTTCCTGCTTCAGTTTTTCTAGAAAAAAAATCTACCATTTTCTGGAAATATTGGTTAGAAATCCTTACATTTATAGTAAGTGAAATATTAACTTCGCTGCAGGTGATACTTGTTCCTTAGAATAATTTTTCCAGATGTGCTAAGGTTTTAAAATTGCAGCTGTGTTGGAAATGGTTGCTAGGCAAGTACACGTTGTTGATATGCCACAGATGTGGAACACTTGTGCAAGCTGCCACATAATTATGATAAATCTTCCAATGGTGTTGCTAACAAGCATAAGTGGATAATTCATATTGATAGTATCCACTTACACAAGTAAGTAGGTTGTAAACATGGTGCAGAACAATATTAAACAAGAGATTTCAGACTTGTTTTGGATGTGTATCAGAGATATTGAAATATTGGTAATAAGGGATGAACATGAAACAGAAGTCACTCTCAAATCCATATTTAATATTATAAAACTTTCAACTGAACAATTGATATGCTTTTATGGTATCAGGAGCCCACATGGCAGCCAGCCCACTACTTCTTCTGGCACTGATGCAGCACTGGAGCAGGAGACATGCTGATGCTGTGGCCATGAGGGGGGGAATGGAGCTGCCCCACATGCCCTGCACCACTTACATCAAGATCCCGCAGCCAGGCCATCCATACTCCAACAACTGCTTTGCTTTATGGCCACGGCATCAGCACATCACTCAGCCTCCTGCCCTGGAGCCGCACCAGTGCCGGAGATAGTGGGCCAGCGCCATGAGGCAAGGCAGGTGTTGGGGCATGAATGGCCTGGCTTCAGGGGCCCTGAGATAAGCCAGTGCGGGGTACGTGGGGCAGCTCCACACCCTGCTGCATGGTGGCATTACTCAAAAAGAAATAAGACTTCTCCTGGAAATAAGCCCTAGTGCTTATTTTAGAGCCCCAAGAAAATAAGACCGAGTCTTATTTTCAGGGAAACATGGTAGTATGAAATATAAATCTATTTTTCTTCTTAAGAGATATCATTATTCTGGATTTCACAGACATCATGAAAGGCAGAAACAATGGTATTCTGGACAGCTCAAGAAGTCTTTATTCCAGTATCTCTCGGAGCATGGATCTATCATACAGTGAAAGTGTAAGTGATCAATAAAACTAGTTCTATACAAATAATATCTATAAAATCCCTCCAGACACATTGGCCGATGTTAAATACAATTATCATGTGGAAAGAAAATATGTATACAGTACTGTGCAAATGTTTTAAACAGTTGTGCAAAAATGCTGTAAACTAAGAATGCTTTCAGAAATAGAAGTGTTAATAGTTTATTTTTATCAATAAAATGGAAAGTAAATGAACAGAAGAGAAATCCAAATCAAATCATTATCAGGAGCTTTAAACTCTTAGAATGCTGCAGCAAAATAACTTCCTGTAATTAAAAACGGGACTGAGTCTACTGCTTTGACATTGTTAAATGAACTCTAAGGTATACTAGTTCTCTAAGCACTCCAAGAAAGGGAAGAAAGAAAAATGATGGCTTTTGCTGAAGTACTAAAAGGCAGGAAAACCACAGCAAACAAACTTGTCCTCGTCAATTCAATTTATACAATATTAGTTTGAAAATGGTAATTCTCCAATAATAAATAATTCTCTAATTAAATAAATAGGAAAGCATGTTTGGTGTAGTTGGTTGAGACTTCCAGAAACCAGGATACTGTGATTTCTAGTCTTGCCTTAGATACAAAGCCAGCTAGATTATCTTGGGCTAGCTAGTCATTTCTCTCAGTCCTAGGAAGGAGGCAGTGGTCCATCACTTCTAAACAAACATTGCCAAGAAAACTACAGGCAGTCTCCAAGAAACAGACAAGACTGAACAGAAATGGGGGGGTATACAAGATTTTAATACATTGAGGCTTGTTATGCAATCATATACAGTAATGATTGTTGAATGCTTTTTAAAAGTAAAAAATATTGTTTATTAATTGTTTAGCATTATACTTCTAAAGGAAAATTATTAAGCTACTAATTATTTTTTACTTGTCTACACCTGGGTTTCACTAAGGCTTTTCAATCTTACTTCCAAAGGATTTGGCACACTTTGTTCAAGAGAACTTTAAGAAGAGAGTGTGTGTGTTTTTTACTAAAGATGCCAAGTCCAAGTAAGTAAATATTTATGTCATATAGATAAGGGTACTTGCCCTTTGTTTTTCAATTTGTCAGAGAGATCTTTGTGCAGCCGGACTGGTTTCTTTTTGGATTTCTTGTTTTTCTTTCTCAGTGGTATTGTATTGGTCTGGGCTTTTATGACCGTACTTTTCAGAGTTTCCCAAGATTCTTGAGTTGTTTTCCCTTTTAGGATTTTCATCCAAGGAATCTTTCCCAAGTTCTCTGTGAGTTTATTAAAATCAGCTTTTTTAAAATCTAAGATTTTGGTATCATTATGTTCTATTGCTTGTGTTTGCATTATGTTGAATTCTAGTATGACATGGTCACTCTCACTCAAGGTTCCTGCAGTTTCAACTCTCTCTATTACTTCTTCTCTGTTTGTAAGAATTATGTCCAGTATGCTTGTCCCTTTAGTTCCTTCCTCTACCTTTTGGACTACAAAGTTGTCAGCTAGGTTAGTTAGGAACCTATTTGATTGGTGCAGAATTAGTTTTCCAATTAATATCAGGGTAATTGAAGTCCCCATTACTATTGTAGTGTACATATATTTGTTTGCTGGTTGCCAAAAAGGACATCAATTTTTTCTGCTTGGTTGGGTGGCCTATAGTATACACCTATGGCCATGTCATTGTTTTTTTCTTTTATATTGACCCATATACATTCCAGGATATTTTTGTCTTTGGTTTCATGCATTTCTGTAGCAATATATCCTTTACATACAGTGCAACTCCACCTCCTCTTTTATGGGGTCTGGGTTTTTTTGAATAGTTTGTATCCTTCTATCGATATGTTCCAGTCAGCCCGCCAAATTTCTGTTATTCCAAATATATCATATTTACCTTCATGTATTAACAGTTCAAGTTTATCCTACACAAACTTCGTGCATTTGTATATATGCACTTGAGAACTTTAGTCTGATACTGGGTATGTCTATGTCTCCTATTTGGTGTTCGAGTTTGTCTTCCTTGCCATCCCTCCTTACTTCATTATTTGAGTTGTTTTCTAGGGGGTTTTGCTTGGAATTAGGTCCTGGAGATCCTAAAGATTGGTCACCCTCCCCCCTCAATTTTAGTTTAAAGCCCTCCTGATAAATTGAGCCAGTTGTTTTCCAAAAACATTCTTCCCCATCTTTGTGAGGTGCAACTTATCTCTTGCCAGAAGTCCATCCAGGAATCCAAATGATTTTTTTTTGGCAACCTCCTTTAGCCAGTGGTTCACTACTAGAATTCTTTGTTCTCTTACAAGATGTTTTCCTTTCGTTGGCAGTACAGATGAAAAAAACTACTTGTGCACCTAAGTCCTTGACTTTCTTGTTTAGCTGCTCATAATCACTCAATATTGTTTTCAAGCACTTTTTTGTGTCATTCGTCCCTACATGTAGTAGTAGAAAGGGATAGTAGTCTGTGGGTTTTATTATTTTGCTTAGGTTCTCAGCCACATCTTTGATTTTAGCTCTAGGGAGACAAAATACCTCTCTGGATAGACTGTCTGATCTACAGACAGCTGGTTCTGTTCTCTTGAGAATTGAATCTCCTATCACCAACACTTGCCTCTTTTTTTCCTAGGGAGGTTTGGGGAGTTTTTCTATCTAAGCATTTGATGGTGCTTCTTTTCTATGTGTCTGCATGTTTTCTTCTAATGAGAGTCCATGAAATCGATTGCTTAGTACCAGTGGGGCTGCATCAGAGTGGGTTGGTTTGGAGGGGGTTTTATACTAAGTTTGTGTTTTTTTTCTATACGTGACATGTTTCCATCTATCTTCTTCTTCCACTAAGGGGTCAATTCTTTCAGAACAGGGGTCTTCAAACTTGGCAAGTTTAAGACTTGTGGACTTCAACTCCCAGAATTCCTCTTCCAGTCATGTTAGCTCAGGAATTCTGGGAGTCTAAAGTCTTAAACTTGCCAAGTTTGAAGACCCTTGTTTTAGAAGTTGTTTGATCATTATTATGTTCAATTTGGGCATACCCTTTTTGCAAGGTTTGCAATTTCTCATTTTGTAGGTTGAGTTTCAGAGTGGTTAGAGTTTCCTCTAGACCCTTTACTTTTTCTTCTAATAATTTGATTGGTTAACATTTGGTTCATATATAGTTTGGATATTCTATGCCAGCTCTCCCTCTGCCACGCTGCCACTGCTCCTGGCTCCCCAGCCATGTGGCTCTCATTTGCACTGCTTCTTACAGCAAACAGGATGACCTAAGGTGAGCTCATCTCTTGTCTCCTCTCTACAGCTGGTTCTCCTCCTCCTCCCTGCTCCTCTCACCAGCTCACTTTTTTGTTCTCTGCCGGTTGTTGCTTTGTCCTTAGTCAGCTTTCCTCTCTGCCCAATGGATGATTTTCCTCCCTGCTCCACAGCTGGACCCCACTCGCTCACCGACTCTCCTCGTTGTTCTCCACTGGTTCGTTTTGCTTCTCCGCTCACCTCATTTCAATGGACCTCTGGTCTCTTCGGTGGGCCTCTAGGGTGCAGGCCAAATTCACTGTGGATCGTTTTCCTCCTATTTCTCCAATCTTTCCTCTCCTTTGCCTTTCCCCACTTTTTTTTCTTTCTCCATGATTTATCTTTCCCTCTCCACCTCTCCTCCTATCGTTTATCTTAGTTTGACAGCAACTTTTCTATTCTTTTAACTCCCTGAGATGTATGCCTCCTCCGTTATTGCCATCTTGGAAAGTTGGAGAAGTTTAATGTTAAAATATTGCAATTTTCCCCTAAGTGTTTGAAAGCTAATCAAAATGTTTACTGGTTTATTATCTCCTGCAAAAAAAAATCCTTTTGATTAAAGGTTTTTACATATGTATGTCTTTATAGTGACAACCAATGTAAATGTGGATATTTGAAATCACAACACGTAGAAGAGATGCAGATTAACCATAATGAGAAATGGAATTATAAAAAACATACTAAAGAATTCCCAACTGATGCTTTTGGAGACATTACATTTGAAAATTTGGGTAAGACAGGAAAGGTAAGTTAATCACCTGCCTTTTTCTTTTGTGTTTTCTTTTTATATCAGCCGTTGAATGACACAATTGTAAGATATATTGGATTAAGACTGTATGTACAGACCGTAAACATAAGCAGCATTTTTATTTATTTATTTATTCATTTATTTTCTATAGCCGCCCAAAGCCAAGTAACGGGGCCCTTAATACATTGTGAGCCCCAAACCTGGGTTTTAAGTTTCAAGCCAAGTTTTAATCCTTTGCAAAAGCCAGCAAGGTCCAAGGTCCAAATCAAATAAATAAATAAATAAATAAAAGAAAAGAAAGAAAGAAAGAAATAAAGGAGGAATAATCCATAAGGCGGGGCTACAGAAGCTACTTCCCACCCGTCAACATTCTTTGGCTGACAGGATATGCAGCATGCCAAATCTATTGAATCAGCTTGGACAGGTAGAAACTCTCAGTAAAATTACAAAATACAATTAAAATACTCTCTTGCAAAAATTACCAAGATTCTTGGAGATTTCTTTTTTCTCATTCTTTTTGAATCTCTCTCAGTCACATGGTTCACTTAGCAACCATTTTGCTGAAATCAAGTGGGTGCTAAATGAGGACGGACTGTATAATTAAAAAAAAAGGATATTGGAATGTCCATTCAAAATATGGTAGCATGAAAAAAAATCAAAATTAGAAGAGCTGTTAAACATTTATTTTTCCTCCCTATTAAGATGTTGTAAAGGAGCACAAGGAAACGTATGCATGGATTAAGAATTTATAAAACAAGTATTTTTTTCCTTTTATTTGGACTATTTAGTCCATTGATGTTCATTGATATTAATTTTATTCCCCTTCCCATTTGGTCGCCTCTCTTCTAGCTAATATTACGTTTTACCTGCTGTCTGACTTCTAGTCTTCACTCCTGTCTCTTCTCTCCTTCCTTCTTCACAAACCATTGGTTCTCTGTCCCCCTCCTTCCCCTCCTTTCTCTCCTCCTCTCTCACATGAACTCTTAAATCTTCACGGCTTGCATTCCTCGACTCTTCTCTACTGCTCAATTCCTCCACTAGTCCTCCTGTTTGTTCATAAAATCTTTGAGCCTTCGCTAGGTTGTCAATTCTGGTTCTTCTACCTTCCCATGTTACTAATATTCCTTCTGGATCGTTCCATCTGAATAGAATGTTTTTTTTATTTAAATGATTTGTGAGAAATCTATATTCCTTTCTTTGGTCTCTCACTCTCCTTGGAATCTGCTTCAATATTATAACTTGTCTACCATTGTGTTTTATTGTCTCTTCTCTGGTCAGTCTATAAATTATCTCTCTAACTCTTTTTCTAGTGAATCTGACATGAACCTCCCTTGGGAGTCCATGTCTTCTAGCGTAGGATGTATAAACTCTATATGCCTCATCGATCTCTAATACCATCTGATCCTTTCTTTTTGCAGAATAGTTGCCAATAATTCTGCCATTACAAGAGTCAAATTTTCCCTCTTTCCTCTTGTATATTCTGGAACCTTAAATAGTATGAGGCTCTATCTAATTCTAAATATGTCAGAGCCTCGTTCGTTTCCTTATATTGATCTTTAATTTTCTGTTCCATAGCTTCCACCTTCTTCCCTGTTTGGTCTGTTCTTTTCGTGATTGTTATAATTTTCTCCTCATTTGTCTTTGTTGTCTCCTGCAGCTGTCCTATTTTCCCCTCTAAAGTTTTTAATTCATTTTTCATCTCTCCCAGTTCACTTTTTAATTCTGCTCTCATCTCTTCTCTTTCCTTCTTGCTTTCCACGTGGTTGTTCATCATTGATTCTTGCATCGTTAACATCATGCTTTGTAATGTCTGTAGTGTATTTTGTATCGCTTGGGAGGGGGTCTGAGTACTGGATTTCTCGGGTGCCAACATCCCTTCTATTGTTTTTTGGGAGGAAGTCGCCGTGGGTGTAGATGGGGTACAGTTGTCACTCCCTTTTTCCCTGTTTTGGTAATAGTGGAAGTTACTGTTGACATTTCTTTTATTATCTTTTGCTGCTCTTTAGTGATTCTATTTATATTTCCCCGTCTTATTTCCAATTTTCATCTACTAAAGGTCCCTCTATTCCAATATTTTCACACAATCAAATCTAACCAAAATGGAGAGCAGAGGAACTGCCTATCCTTTTTTTTTTTTCGTTGATTTTAAAGTCCAATATTTCTCTTAATAATCTTGGGGGGACAGAGGGTAAAATCACATTACATTTCTTGCATATACTTTATGATAGTCTGAAGAAAGGAATCTAAGGAAAGAGAAATATAAAGAAAAAAGAAGAAAAAAAAAGGATAACTGGATATTGTGAGCAAGTCAATAAAATAGAATAATATATGTCTATAGATATAGAAAGAAGCAAAAGACAGAAGCGACTGTCAAATCTTATTGTTCTGTATAAAGTAGATACTTAATATAGATCACTACTTATCTATCCACAATAATCTCTTACTAAGAAGTTTAAATCAGTTGTTTATCTTAATAAGTTAATAAATATAATTAAGTCAATAAGTATTAGGTTTATAAATATCAATATTTCAAGTTCTTAACTTCTTATAACAATCTATAATAGTATAACAGCCCTATAAGATTTTCCCCAATTATACTATAAATCTATCTATGTCTATATATATGTATAATATTAAGTAATATGAAGTCGTTTAAAATATATGAAATAGAATACAAATTAGATACAATAATATACGATAGTATTGAATCAGGCTCCTTCCGTTCTTTCAATTGCTGTTCTTCACTCGGGTTGTCCAATTGTTCGAATGTCAATGGCCGCCAAAGAAAAAAAAGTGCAATGTCACAATGGTGGAACTTCCTTTCTGGTCTTCCCTCCGATTAATTTGATCTACGGTCCTTGCCTCCAAAAAGTTCTATTTTCCTTTCTCTTTAAGCAGCGAAAGTTTCCGAATGTTGATTGGTTTGAATTAGTTTTTATAACTTTCCCTTTTCTGCGGTTTTTCTGTTTATCCGCGAGGCTGTCCGTTTTCTAAAGTATATAAAAGTTTACTCCGTCTCTTTACTTTACACCCTATCACACCGCAAAATCCTTAGCAGCTTTCAAGTTCTCAAAACTCACTTTTCTTCTTTCTTTCCTACGTTGGCACTCTTCTCACTGTGTTTTTTTCAATCACCTTCTGGTCCGGTTTCTTTCCGTTGGTTCTTCTATCACAATGGCTACCTCTCTGGGGACTCTGTCACTTCCCGCTGTCCAGTAGTCTTTCACCTGTCACCCACTTCGTTCTCCGATCTCTTCCAACCTCAACCGCACTTTCTCCAGTTGGATAAGACCTCTTTTCACTGGTACTTCTCTCCTCTCACAGGACTTTCACTTTCTTGTTTAACTTTCTTATTCTTTCTTGTGGGACTCTAACCTCGTCTTCCACTTTATTTTATTTTTTTTTCCATGGTGTAGTCACTAAGATTGTGCCGCTTTCTTTCCCCTAATCTTTGAACAATCCCCACAAAGTCTTTTTCAGTCTTTGTAACTTCTCACCAAGCTTCCTGATTTCTTTTCCGATCGGCAACTTTCTCTTTCAGCTTCCCACTAATGGCGCGCCGCCTAGTCTTGGCCAGCTCTGACAGCTGGCTTCCGCTCGAACTGGAACTCTTCTTCGCCGTTTGGGATCGCACTTCCCAAACCGGCTCCAAGTTTCTTCCTCGGGGTGTTCGATTTGGACTCACCCTGCCACGAACGGCTGTTCTAGAGCGGAAAAACCCGAGGTGGGAGAAGCAGAAGTATTTCTCCCTACCGCCACCGAAAGAAAATTATACAAAAACCAAGGTGGTTCTCAACAATGGAAGCAACCTTCAATCCAAATACAATGGATTTGAATAAAAAACTTAAATACTATCAGATACTGGATACAGATGGAAAATTAAAACAAAACAAGACTTGGAAACACAAGGCATATTAATAGATAGTTGGGTTTACTTACAAATTAAATCAAGATATAATAAAGATATAAAGGAATATGGGATAGAAACAAAAATACAAATCTGGATAAAATACTCTTGGGACCAGAGGAAAAGTTGATATCCAAATTATATAAATTACTATTAGAACAGGAAAGAGCAGGACAATTAGTAAAGGATCAATGGTAGCCTGGGAGCAAAATATAGGATACAAATTGGATCTAAATGATTGGGAAGAGTTTTGGGAAGAAAATTTAAAATATACAAAGTCAGTGGCATACAAAGAAAATCAATATAAAATGATGTACAGGTGGCACTTGGCCCCTAGACTAGCAAAAATATTCCCCAGGCAAATCCAAACTGTTGGAAATGTCAGGACAAAATAGGAACCTACTACCATGTGTGGTGGACATGCCCTAAAATTAAAAAATATTGGACAGGAATCAAAAATTGGATCGAGGATGTGATGAACTGTGAGCTGGAGTGGAAACCAGAACTGTTCCTACTTGGAATGATAAAGAAAAAGTTTCCTCCAAAAGACAAATACCTGATTGCACACCTCCTAACAGCTGCCTGAATTGTTTAAGCAAAAATGGAAAGAACCTACAATTCCGTCTACACAAACAGTAATAAACAAAATGTATGAATGTGTTGAAATGGAGAGATTAACTCTCAAACTAAATGGAAAAGAAGATACAGATTATTATAAGATATGGGAAAAGTGGTATAATTGGATGGAACATAAAACGAAGGGAATGGGAATGTTGGAAAATAGAGTGCTATTTGAAACATTAGAATCTATAGAAAGCAGGAGATAGTAGAAAATGGGTGATGTAAGAATTTGGAAAATGAGATAAAAGAAAACTTTAAAAGAGGTCAAACCAAGCGAATATTACTAGAAGAAATATTTATGATTATATATGACTGTAATATTACATGGAAAAAGCATTTCTGATCTGCAACTAAATAAGAAACGAAAATGTGCGATGTATTTATGTTTATGTAACTGTATGTTTATATGTTGTTGTGTCTTTTAAACTGTAAATAAACTTTTCTAATAAAAAAAAAAAAGAATTTATAAAACAAAATGTTGTGTTATATAAAACCTGCATAACAAAAGGATTTTCATAATAGAAGTAAAGGATAGTGTAAATGGGAAGCCACTGACAAAATAAGACATATCTATTTTGAATGAATTGAGGACTTTTCCCATTGTAACAATTGTTTTTATTTCTTAGTACATTCGCCTGTCATGTGACACAGACTCTGAAACCCTCTATGACCTAATAACACAATACTGGCATCTAAAAACACCCAACCTCATCATCTCTGTCACAGGTGGAACAAAAAATTTTGCTTTAAAGCCACGCGTACGTAAAATTGTCAGCCGGTTGATTTATGTTGCACAGTCGAAAGGTAAAGTAGGCCTTTTTTTTCTTAAGCTTGGCCTAGCAAAAATCAAATAGGTTTAATGGGTTAAATATGGACCAGAAAAGGAGGTGAGGCAGATCATATATGGAGTAAATACTCCAGCCTTTAAAAATAAACTGATTTTCTTTCATTAAAACTATTTCTGATTAAGCATGCTGAGGTTCTTTACCTAGACTTTTATCAATTATCAAAATAAATAAAATTTGGTAGGATACAAGTTACTGTTTTAAATATGTTATTTGTCTACATTGAGTTGTGAAATCCAGAAGTAGTAGCTGAATGTACACTGCCTGTCCAAGCCACGAAGGGAAATATTTGAAGAGGAAAGTTTTATCAATATATCTGTGTCTGTCTGTGTCTGTTAAATGGAACATGTTTTCCTAGAAAAATATTTCTGAATAGTTTTGCTGATAAAACTTGAGGGGTAATTAGGAGATGGCAAACTTGTTTTCATATTTATTTTTTTAATATCATCTAGATAACTTTCCTTTATTTGTGTTCCCCATACTGTAGCCATAATCTTGTTCACTTTGTCACTTAGTTTTTCATTCTGTTTGTACTGATTGCTCTTTACTATTTTACAGTGCAAAGTTTTGCATCCTATCTGATATTAAATAGAACTTAACATAATTTAGTTTAAATACTACTTTAAACCACTTCCTAAAATACACAGTGAAATTAAGATACTTTACGTGTTTGATTGGAAGTATATTTGTGGTATGATTCAATTAAAAGTATTACATAGGAACAGTAGGTTATGTGATTAAGTATATTATTTATATATTTTATTTGAAAAATAATGTGCTTGCAATGCATGGGTGTCAAACTCACATCGTCACGTTGATGCCACATGATGTTTTGTGACCTTTTTCCTTTCATGGAGCTGGGGTCGGCAAGGCCTGCGCGTGACACATCCAGCCTGACGGCCGCCGGTTTGACACCACTGTTGTAATATATAGGAATTTCAATAATTTCATCACAAATCTTGCTGAAAGTAGATTTGAGCTTTTATTTCCACCTATTTAAAATAATTCAGTCATATTCCAGACTTATTACTTGTTGCAAAGTAGAAAATAAAATGAACCTAGTCTGCATCTAAGGATATAGAGTAAGCTCTCCTTTCTGCTTGAAATTACACAGAGCAATCTAAATTTTGTGGATGCTTTATTATTATTTATTATTAGTTTTTAATTGATGTGAATCCTTGCTAGATTGAGTGACACATTCATGAGTGAATAAACAAATAATATGTTTGACTTGAAACTATGTGCAGGAGCCTGGATATTCACCAGTGGTACCCATTATGGATTGATGAAGTATATTGGAGAAGTAGTTCGAGATAATACTATCAGCAGGAGCTTGGAAGAGAATGTGGTTGCTATTGGCATAGCTGCTTGGGGCATGGTATCCAATCGTGAGGCTCTTATCAGAAGCTGTGATACTGAGGTACTGAATTTGATTAACACTTTACATTCAAGATACTTTCAGTCCCAACATTACATATAGAGGGAAAGTTACTCATTTAAATCTATTCTATTGCTTCATGTCTACACTGATTTGAAACAAGATCTTAACATTATATAGTCTATAGTTCTTGAAGCTTAAACAATTATAGATCTTGATTAATTATTAATGAAACAACTGAAAGAATATTGCAAACAATGTATCATTTACAAAACGATCAATTGAGCTGCAACCCATGTGGAAAGTCAAATTAGTCTTAGAAATGGATTATATAAATTGACAGAATCAGGCTAGAATAAAACAAAGATTATATTCACATAAAGATGGGCTAAGTTATAATTTAGCAAAAAAGTTTTTAAAAAAGGAAGGGAAACTTTTGCAAAAGTTTCAAAATTGGTACACTATTTTCAAATGGCTGCTTACAAGAATAGAATCAATAAGTGAAATGCAAACAAGAGGTCCACTTCTTCATTCCCCAAATCCTGGCTCCTACCCTCCCCATCCATTTCTTCATGGAGAAATTGTTTTTGCCAATGCAAAAGGGCTGATGCCTAACATATCTGGTGGCAGCTTGCATGGGCAAGTTCAAGAGTGCCATGCTTGCAGGTATTGCAGCCAATGCAGCTTTGGTCAGGGCTTGAGATTCCAAAATTCATGAACTCAGTTTAGTATGATTTCTTGTCCAAATTGTAAGGTCCCAGAAGTTTCCCCAAGCCACTGAGATACCAAAAAGAGTGAGATTTGAGATGAGGCTTACAAAAAACAAAGCTTTTATTTATTTATTTTTGTCAAAGCAAATGCTTTGCTTTGAATACTATTTCCAGAACATAGGCAAAAGCATGTAAAAAATATCCACACCCCTGCGAGAGTGACCCAGAGTATTATGTACATTTTACCCCATTAGAAACAAAGTTTACCCAGTCAGAGACAAAGGTTCATTACCAACACGGTCTTTAAAGCGTTCTTTGTTCAGGCCCCTGTCTCTGTCCACCTTATCCATTCCTATAGCCTTGTGTAGGGGTGGTTCCCCTCCCTAACCAAGCTTTCAGGATTCAGAATCTATGAGGTAGGAAACTCCCTACTCTGGTTCCTTTATCTATGGGGCCTGATATTCCTGGGTAACAGTTTCTTCTATATTTTCAAGGATGTGCCTAGATTTGAAGCCAAGAACAGAAGCGAGACACAGAAGCAAGATAACAAACTTTGTACTAATGCTCACCAATATCAAGGCTACAATTTACTAAGCTAGAATTAATTCCTAACAACTAATTTCTGACAGTATACAATAATATAAGCAGAAACCAATAACAAAGCTGAATTCCTAATAAATGATTTCTAGCAGTGTATCATATCAAAGCAAACAGCAAATATTGGTTTGATCACTATGCTCCTTCAAAATGAATATGTGTTTATTGTGTTATTAACCTTCATTTCTCAAAATTTGAAAAAGGGTTGCTAAAGATAATATGTAATGCAAAAAAAATGATGTTGAAAGGAACTTCATACCTAAATATTTTATCTAATTCCCAGACATATTCAGCACACTACATCATGGATGATCTCAAGAAGGACCTTTTATACTGCTTAGATAATAACCATACTCATCTAATTTTGGTGGATAATGGAACTCATGGGTATCAAGGCACAGAGACAAAGCTACGCACCCAGTTAGAAAAATATATTTCAGAATGCATTATTCCAGGTCAGTTTATAATAAGGATTATTATTTTTGAATTAAGTATCAATTAACATCAAATGTTATAGTTATTTTTGAGGATGAATACATTCATTTGACTCACATATTGTTTAGATTTTTTTAAAATTAGGACATGTTATATTTAAAAGGGAACTATATTCATGTAACAAGTGAATGAATCAATAAATATGTTTAAGATAAAATATTAAGGAGCCAAAAAATGCATCCTGTCTCCTTCCACCCCCACCTCCAGCCAGCCTGCGGAGGACAAATGCAATGTTGATCCAGCCCTCTAAGAAATCCAGTTTGACACCCCTGGTATAGGTTACCCTGCTACAGCAGGGGACTGGACTAGAAGACCTCCAAGGTCCCTTCAAACTCTATTCTATTCACATACTTGGAATCATATTTAGATGTTAAATGTTTACTAACCCAAAGGTGCTTTTTCAAGAGGCAACTGGACTTTCTTTGTTTTTCCTTGAAGATGTTTCACTTCTGATGCAAGAAGCTTCTTCATTTCTGACTGAATGGTGGAGAATGGAAGGAATTGTATTCCTTGCAATCATCTGGATATTAGCATTCTTTCTGAGAGTCGTTGAGACCACTTGGAGATTACAGACATTGAGATTTTTTTTGTAGTACTTTGGGATTATGCAGCACAAAGAAATAGGAGGATCTGGAGAGGGAATTTATGGAGCAAGGAAACCCTGAGTATGACTATAAGTGCCAATCTAACTGAAGCAAAAGAACCAGTGGTGCATTTCAAAATAGTTTACCATTGGTTTGGTGGGCATGGCTTGGTGGGCGCGCTTTCATGCATGCACACATTTTGCGTGCGCGCACCAAGCACACACTTTGCGCAGGCGCAGAGGCTTTCTGACTCACCTCCTGCAATCCTGCAATCTCCCTGTCGCTTCAGCAGCTAATGTGCGGCAATTTGTGCTGCGCAAAGCAGCTGTGCTTCAAAAGCAGGGAATAAAGATCAATATGGGAGCCCGGGCAGGCAGGTGGGCCCAACAACAGCTCCAGCAGCTCCTCAGAGAGAACCAGTTTGGTCTCCGCCGATCTTTGGTGCTACTGGTACGCCAGAACCAGGCCAAACCATTAGAATACCACCACTGAAAAGAACCACCATCCCACTGCCACTAGAGATTCTCAGGACAGGAGAACTTAGTCTGAGGATTTCATAGTAGGATAGTTAAATCTAGAGTTACTTCATGTCGTTACTGCAGGCTAGCAAGCAAAACATCATAATTCCTTATTAATTTCATCAGTTTCCACATTTTTATAAAAATTGCATTGCATGATTTCGTCACATCCCTGATTGTTTAAAGACACTGAGGCAGAGAGTTAATGGAGTATTGGCTTCCTCTGGTGATGTGTCCAAGCTTTTTTGTTAATTCTTTTGTAAAGCTGTGTGTAGGGGTCCCTGGTAGTGATACAATTGGATGGAGTGTTATGCCAGGTTTGTATTTTGGGGTGTCCACAGAAGCGTTGGAGGATGGGCCCACTGCTTCTCATCTGCCATTGTTCCTCTTTAGTAATCTGGCTTTTCTTAGTGAGGTCACTGAGGGTTGTCTTGATCTGGTTGTCTAGTTTTTGTATTCCATTAATATTGACTGGGATGTAGGTTTCTTTCTCCCAGTATTTTATTTTTTGTAGATGTTGTGCTCTGTCCATAATAACGGTGATTTAGCCTTGGAAGGATGATGATGGTTTGGTACTTTTTTAGGTTTCTGAGGTCTGCTTTGTCTTCTGTTGTAAATTGATTCTGTTCTTATCTTCTTCTGATCTGTAGAATGATGATTTGTCTAATGTTTTCTTGGACTTTCTTGGACCCTCAGAATATAAAGCCCACAGCAAACTGCACTCCTTACTAGCACTGATGATGTTACCTAATTTGGGTAATAAAATGTCTTCAAGAAGATACTATAGAAACATTTGTCTGAATGTATAGGGCAGTGGTGGTTAACCTGTTCAGCACTGAGTGCTGAAAATGGAGCACACGCCCCCCCGAAAAGGCACCAAGTGCCAAAATGAGCACATGCACACACTGGAAACTGGAAAAGCAGCTCCAGGCACGTGTATGCACACCAGCCACCTGGTCTTTCAGTTTCTAACACGCATGCACATGTGAAGACCAGCTGACCAGGTGGTTTCTAAATGCATGCGCGTGCCAGCCAGCTGGTCTTCGCACATGCATACACGTTAGAAACTGAAAGACCATCTGGCCAGCACATATACACAGCTGCTCTTCTGGTTTCCGGCACTCCAGTGCATGCAAAGACCAGCTGGCCGGCACATGCACACACCAGAACTCAGAAGAGCAACAGGCAATGACTGGAGTGCCTGGAGAGATGTCTCTGCATGCTATTTCTGGCACATGTGGCATAAGTTCACCATCATGAGTATAGGGTCTCCTGCTTCAGCAGTGGATTTGGACTAGAAGACCTTCAGGGTCCCTTCCAACTCTGTTATTCTGTTTTTTAGTACAATTGGGAAGGCATTGTAGGGAAACAAAAGTCTAATGAAGGGATGAATGCTAATTTCCATCAAGTTTTCAACTTCATATGTAAGGTTAGCCCCTTCTGATAAGCTTGCTATTGCTATGTTGTTAACATTCAAGCAATAATTCATTGCAGGCAGATTATATCCTTTGCATATACATTCTTAAAGAAATTAGAATATGCTGAATACAGATAGTCCTTGGGTTACAACAACAATTGGGAGAAGAATTTCCATCACTAAGCAATGCAGTTATGAAGCATAATCACATGTGATTGCATTGCTTAGTGACTGCAATTCCAGAACTCCCAATTGTTGCCATAATCCCAGGACTGTATGGATTGTTAAGCGAGGATTTCGCATGACCACAACATAGGAATAGGTGGCCAGGCAAGCAGACTAGTGGACAAGTACTACAGGAAGAAAGGTTAATGCCAAGGCCAGTACTAAACAGTATGGGTGGGCAGGCAGGTGCTATGTTATATGGGGAAGCAAGCACTGCAGATGGTACTATTGAATGTGAGTGGATGGATGCTGCAGGAAGGTGCTACAGAGTGCAGGTGGGTAAGCAGATGCATGGGCACCTGCATAAAGTATGAGTGGATGGGTGCTGTGGAACCCTGGCAGGTGGAAAAGTGTTGGGATTAGGAAAAAACTTGTGGGAATGATTTGCAACTGCCTGCAGGTTTCCCCATTGTCTGTGGAGAGCTGTCAAGAAAGATTGCAAATGGCAATCACATGACTATGGAATGCTACAACAGTTGTAATTGTAAGCCAGTTGGCAAATGCCCAAATCATGATCATGTGATTGCAGGGTTGCTTCAATGGTCATAAAGTACCCAGAGTTGCTGAAAGTGAGATGGACTGCATATAATTTGAATAAATAAATATACGTCCTTCAGTGGCATGATAACTTTGAACAGTCACTGAACAAATGATCATAATAGAACTAGCTGTACTCCCAAATTTATGTGAAGCAGTGATTTTATTTCAAAAGTAGGATAAAATGTTTTGGTTTTACATGCAAAATGCTACCAATCTTTTCCTGGTGGGAAGACAGTACCGGTATCTCCTGGCTAAGATTATTCTACAGATTATTCTAAAATTATAATCATGCAGGATTTTGTTACAGCTTTCCAAAATTACATCTCCATTTCAAATGAAATAATCCAAAAGGATAGACCTGAAAATAACTCATAACCTGCTACATTCCAGGTCAACCTTTAGATTGTAAAAGTGATCATTTCCCAATGGTTATATAATCCTTATTTTATTACCTATTTGTTAAGTCCCTGCTTCAGCCTTATGGCTAATTTTGGATGTTCTCATCTAAAATGAACTGATTAAATGGGTAAATCTGCCTCAGATGCTAAAATTTCTGCAATTTCACTATTTTTCATGTATCATTTGAGCTCAGGCCAATAATTCTATTATTTTGAGACAATTATTCATGTCCTTCATCAAATACTTATCTAATCAAACAGACGTTTGAGGCAAAGTGTTCTCTTTAAAAAGATATCCTTGCACCAGAAGCAATTAAATTCACTTGAGCTCTCTGCTCCAAATTCCTTGTTTTATCACAGTTGTACTTCTCCAGTTAGAGCTTTGTTGAGGCCCACCTGATTTTCTATCAATCAAAGTACTAGCTTAAACACACCTATAGAATGAATCCTTAGTTCAGTTTATATTGATAAACTGATAATTTGCCATGGAAGAAGAAAATAACCTTCAATTTAGTCTACTGTGGACTCACTCCCAAAGCCCTATCTCTACTTGATTGTAAAAAAAAACCTTGGAATGAGCACAGAATTTCAAACACTTTGCACCACTGCTTATTGCACAATTCCCAAATACTCTTACTTTATATTTCCATCCTCATGCAGGAGGGAACTCAGACTGGCATGCTTAAATATATTCCATGATACTGACTCAGAGATTCAAGAAATATCTCCTATCCAGAGTACATTCAGACACTGAGCTTAGTGTGGTCATCTATGTAATTTTAAAAACCCCTATCCTTTGAGGATAGAATTGCTCTCTCATCTAATCTCAAATTATCTAAACTAGTCCCACCAGGTAAGAATGTGTTTCCTTTCCTTCTTTAATAACCAAGACTGAAAAGTCTGTAAGGTAGCCAAGTTCTGTATGCCCAAAAGGTACAACAGTAACGTGTTGATAGTTGCCAGAACTGAATATTCTGCCATCTTGTGCAGATAAATTACTGAAGGCTCCAGGCACACTCTGTTTTATAGACAATTATACCCAATAAAAGGGGGTGGGGGTATTTCTGAGTTACATTTGGCAGATGAGTCACATGTTGGCTCCCTTGCACATTAGATATCTGAGATATCTAAATTAGTTAATTAGCTGAAAGCAGGAAAGAAACCATGAGGTGACAATAAATGTTGTATTCAATTTATTCTTTCTAGCCAATCTGATATGGTGTGCTGCCCCCACTCACCCACACATGAGGGTTGGTGTAGAGAACTTTATTCAGTCTGTTCCCCTAACAGATCTATTTCAGGTTTTCAGTTAACCCCCAGCTGCCAGCTTAGCATAGTAATTGGTTTATGACCAAGTAGATAGCCAAAAGCAAAACAAACTTACAGCCAAACCTAAAACACTTTTGGAAATAAAGGTTTTGCCTCGGTAAGTTCCAAAAATAAACACTCCAAATCCCCTCTGAGGTCCAGGGCCTCCACTGAGATTTGTCAACAAATCCAGTGGTCTGATTTCAGGACTTGCAAGGAGAAGTCACAGGAATTGTCCAAGCCAGGAATCCAGGGGGGTCGCTTTCAGCAAAGCCACCCATAAACAAGCTCCAGACTAACCTTCCAGGCAACAGCCAATTAATCCACCCAAAAGATAACCAGCTGCTACAAACACAAACACTCTCCCCATCTGAATTAAATCCATGAGCTGCAGAGTTCCAGAAAAACAACAGTCCTCTGGCCACGACTCACATGTTGCTTCCAGCAATGCCTCTCTCTGCCTGCAGTGCTAAATAACCCCTCCCGGTTCAGCCCATTAAGAGGGGTGGGGCCTTTTCCCCATCAATCTGGCAGATCTCCGCTTCTCTGCTGCTGTAAATCCTAATACTCGAGATTCCATTCCCGAAAACAGAAAACCTACCCCAATGTCTCAAGGCCTACAGGACAAGCAAATTAGCCCACCACTAACAGCAAAGATTTCTCAACAGGTAGGCATGCAAGCATCCAAAATTGGCACACTCAATCCACAAAAGGAAGAAGTGCACTTCATGATATCAATGTGCACCATACCAGGAAGCACGGCGGGGAGGAGAGCTACTGGACTCTGTATAGAGTCATTAGATGGGAGTTCCCAGTTCCCACTGTCGCCTGTGTTAGAATGGGATGGGATACCAGATGACCGCAGCCAGATTGCAACACAAGAGGTAGCAAGCAACATACCTCACCTGAAGCACATGGCTCATCACTTTCCCGCTCTAGATCCGGTAGCCAAGATTCTGCTCTTGCTAGGAGTAGATGCACCTGATGTTCTCGTTCACAAGGAAGTAATCACAGGCCCAAAAGGCTCCCCATTTGCCTTTAAGACAGCACTAGGATGGGAAATCACAGGGATAGTCTGCATCGATTGGCTGCAGGCCCTATCCCAGGCAAATGTCTTCACAACATCCATTCCAACAGCTTGCCAACACCCTTTGGAACCATTGGAAGCAAGAGTACCTGTCCACCCTACAAGGCCGCCATAAGCGACCAGCAGACTTTCACCAAGAAGCTATATACCAGACCGGTCACCGACCTAGTGTTGCTGCGGAGAAAGGCTGAACTTGAAGATTGAACCTCAAGCTTTGCATGCTTTGCTTTGTTTGATGCTATATTACTATTTACTGTTTACTTTAGTTGATAGATAGTTGGTAGTGGAATTTATAAAGCACAGACAGTATATAGTTAGTTGATAGTTAGTTGGTAGTGGAATTTATAATTCCAGGCAGGGAGTGTGCTGTCCAGATAGTATATAGTTAATTGAGAATTGGGATAGTTAATTGGGAATTGGGAGCTGTCCCCTTAAGGGAATGCCTCATGGTAAATGTAGTTAATGCATCATGGGAAATGTAGTTCATGTCATGTGGTCACATCTGTAATCCTGATTGGTCACTGAATTGACCCTTGCTTGGGTTGGGGGAGCTTTATTTACTCTTGCTTGGTGTTTCACCCTTTGCTCCATCATTACGGGATGAACAGGAAGTACATTTGGAAACTGGAAGATAGATTTTATTTATTTACTTATTTATTTATTTATTTGGTCTTATATGCCGCCCTATCTCCCTAGGGACTCAGAGCAGCTCACATCATAAAAATATACAATAACAACATACAAAAAACATACTACAACAACATACAATTTTGATACACTGTTAATCAAAATAAGGGAAATTTATAGTATTGCTAAAAACCATCTGTTTATGTGTCATATGCTTGTTTTTCAGATTCTAATTATGGTGGAAAGATTCCAATTGTGTGCTTTTCTCAAGGAGGAGGAAAAGAAACTCTGAAAGTAAGGTATTTCCTAGGCCCCAGAGGCATTTATAGAAAAAGACAATCTTTCAACATTTGTAGCCCTTTAGATGATCCCCCCCATAAAATAATACAGCTTTTTAATATTTTGAATGTGGTTTCCATCCTTTTAAGTACATTTGTTTGTTTTATAAATTGCATTTTAATTAGTCTGGAAATCAACTCTCTACCATGCATTTCATAAATAGAAGGATCAAAAAACAAGCAGGAATGCAGCACCAGTTATTGTCTCATTATGTGTGAAACAGCACACAACACTTTAACAAATAACTGACAACTGCTGCATCTGTTGCAACTGCTGCATCTGTGCACAATTTTACTGGAACTGAGACCCTCTAGTGTTCTGCTAAGGGAATGTGCCTTAAGATGCAATACACAAAGTAACTGATCTCTGAGAATAGACTGGCTTGCACTAAGAAAGGCAAAGTACTTAGAGCAAAGATTTCAGAACATACACTGAAATACATATAATCTAAACTAAATCTGTAACTATAACTATAATTACTGTAATAACCATGGACTAAAAGACTTCTAAAGATCTGTTTCCAAAGCTAGGTTTCTATGAAAGAATAAGCAATGTTAATATTACAGATTGGGTGCTACCTGAAAATCAGAGACTGGTGTTTTTCTGCCTCTCAAATTTTACAAGTTAACCAGCTTTCTCTGATTCACTCTATAATTCTGTATTTGTTTGCTATCAGGAGTGGTCAGGGGACAGAATTCTACCCAAAGGAAGGCAGTATGCCCATGTGGCATCCTTACTATTCTCTGAGCTTACTTGTTTGCTTACAGACATTTCATTACCTGACTAACATCAATGAAGTGACATCTACATTGCTAGGAGGGAGTGTGTCAGATCTGCCATCGTTATTAAATAGAAATGATCCTTGGCCTCATTTGTTGAAAATTGTATAGTTTTATTAGAAGTCAAGTATATTGCAGTAATGCATAGCCAGATCTGAGAATCACACACTAAAATCCCTAAGTTCAACTTTTCCCTCCGTTAGCTACCTCCCATTGCCCAGTCCCAATCTGCCACCTCCCTCACAGCCAGTCAGGTTCAGACAGGATATTTTTGTAATGGTCAGTTCAAGCCACAGGATGGTATGCAACTGGTATGCCAGGTGACCTTGAAGTAGCATTTCCTTCCCTCCTCCCCATAATTTATGGCAGTCTGTCACCAAATAATAGTGAAGCACAAGCAAGCATTAAGGTGGCAACTGACAGAGGATTTGCTCCCTGTTTATATTGTTGGCTTGTCCTGACAGTGTTGATTGGGAGGGGGGGTGTTTCTCTCCTTGTAGTTCCTTGATTAAAATATTGCTTTCTATTTGATTGTTGGTCTGGTGTTGGCTGCTGGAGATGTGTCCTGTTCTTTTTATTTATTTCTTAACTTTTTTATTGTCTCTTTTGAATGGTGCCTAAATGGGTTTTCTTTTACTATATGCCTATTGATAGCCAACTTGTCTGAATGCCAAGCTTCCATAAATTTCCTGGCATTTTTGGATATAACTCGGACGAGAATACTCACAGTTTCTCAGTGGAAACTATGATTGAATCTATCTGTGAGAGTTTTCATTTTCAATTAAGGAGTTTTCATCATATCTTCTGACTGCTAGTTGGTATTCATGGAGGTGTGCTGCTGGTCTTCTCCCTGGCTGTCCTACATAATGGTTGTCCTTACGCTGTATGTTGAGCTATTGGATCTTTTGGTTTACCTAAGAGGTTTTGGAGGGCATTCCCCCACACACAAGCAAAAGTATGGATCCAGTACCAATATGTAGACATTAAAAAATTGGACAATTAGAGAAGGCACATGAAACACGTCTTCAAAAGAAGAAAACAAGAAAACAATAATATACTATCATTCCTGAATATTCTCATCAGCAGAAGAAATGAGTAAATTAGAAACGCCTTTTGTAAAACAACCTATACTAATCAAATGCTCCACTACCAAAGTAACAATCTTCCACAAGAGTATCTATGTACCAAGATTATTCCAGCAAATACAAATGCATTACAATAACCTAGAACACCAAAAAAAGGAAACAGACTTGGACAACTTCTTCCAACAAAATGGATACTCACACTTATCAAAAAGTGCCTTACCCCACAATCTAATACAGCACAATCAATACAAGCTATGAAAAGGATATAACAGCCACTATATAGGACAGGCAGGCAGAAGCAGTCCATGAACACCAACTAGCAATCAGAATAAAACAATACCTGTGCTTTAATCAAGACACTAACAAAGAAAAATCCATTGTATATAAACAGGCAGCAAAGCCCATACCCTCTAGCACTGATTATGTTCCCTGATCAGATAATTGTGGCCCGCTGCTGGCTGGCAGAGCTGGCAACAGAGTCGGACAGTAGTGAATAGATTGGTAAGGAACTTGGGCCAGTCTTGGATGCTGAGGAAGGCTTGGATGAGGGATCTGCATCAGAGGCACAGATGAGGCCCAGGCCAGGCTGACAGTCATCAGCTGCCTTCAGGCTCAGATAGCAGTGAGGCTGGGGAGCAGTTGGAACCGGTTCCCAGCCTGCACACATACAGAGCTGCTAAAAGAAAGGAGCAATTAAGAATTCAGGGTCGACGTGGGAGCAAGGCCACAGGTGGATGATGAATGGCCCCTCCCATCAGGATTAAAAGAGGAGCAAAGGGGGACGGGCTTTTGCAGGAAACAACTCACTTTTTCAGCTGTGTACTTGTTCCAGCCTTGTGGATCTTGGTCTGTAAACACAGCCTTCCCTGCCAATAGTGAGTGTAGAACTGTTTACCGGGCAGCATTCCAGGTTTGATAACAGTCTGAGATAATTAGTCCACCTTTGTGAGAATGTGTGCCAAGCTGTTGGCTGACTGAGAACGAACTAATTCACATTATTGTAAATAAAGAGGTTTTTGCTGGGACTCAGAATTGACTGAGTGCTTTTGGTTGAGGCCTAGGACACAACAATAACAAAATCCAAAATCTACAAGCAAACAGTCAGAGAGCACTAAGGATTTCAAAGTGCAACCATAAGTTAAGTATATTCGCCTCTATAGGAGTATGGCTATGATAAAAGCTACTATAAAACCTAGAAGGATCTATCCAGACAATGTTCAGGGAGAAGGGATAAATAAGATATGGCCCCTATCAGGAAATATACAGTATAAAGATTCTTTTATTTTTAAAACATAATTTGAAAATAACTGGTATGCCTTGGAGTTCTCTTATTTCCCAAGAGAGCGATGGGATTCTATCTAGGCTCTGCTGACACTTAAGAAATAAAAATGTGGTGGTGTTGTAATCCTCTGCATGGATAAGCCTGGATGTCAGAGAGTATCTTGGGCAGCTAAAAGGAATGAGGAAGATCAATGTTACTCGGCTGCCTTCTAGTCAATTGTATGATATAGTTCATATTGATTTCTTAATAGACAAGCCCTCCCTTACTTTGAGCACGCACATGGCATAATATCCAATATGTCACCCCTAAAGATATTTGGATGCAAAGTTTATGTATATATTTCTAAGAAAAAAGGAACAAATTAGATTGCAGGACCAAATTAGGAATAACATTAAGCTACAGGTTTTTGGATTACTAGTGGAAAAGTAAACACGTGCAATGTTGTTATTCATTGTCATAAAGAAAAAATAACAATACCTGATTAACTTAAGCTCTTTAGTAGTGTAAATCAACCAAATTTTATTAGTTTTGCCAGATAACTGAACAAAGAGATCAAATGAAGTTGGTAATAATAAGCTACTGTATATAGGATTGCTGAAGCATAACTACGCTACACTTCAACTCTTATCCAATTCAGCTGGTTTGCTCCCAAAAAAGTCAGCTAATACAAGAGGATTGGATTTCAGTAAAACTTACGGATACTTAAAAGGAACTATGGACTTTAATTTAAAACTGCCCTAGTGATCCAGAACTTTTGGCTATACAAATTCAGATGGGACTGAAGACAATCTGACCACCAGAACATATTCTTTTATGTGGGGGAGCTGGATGTGGAAAGAAACAAAGTATAAAAACCTAGAGGTTGAATACTTCACTGAAGAAGTATGCAGGAACGTTGTGGCTGCACAAATTCCTGCTAGACCTCAACTAAAAGAACCAGTCCCAACTAAATTGTTTGAAGACAGTGTGTAATGTATAGAGTAAGAACTGCAGACACAAAGCAGTCCAGCCCAATATGAAGCAAGTAAAACGATCCACTGATATGAACTGTCACTGATAGTTGCACCTAGCAAGCCAGTGCGCAGGATTTTTTCCTCAGGGATAGAAAAGAATTGGGACTGTTAATAAACAGTTAATAACTGTTAATAAATACCAAGCTTAATATTTTTGGTAGCTGAACTGAGTGACATGGGTCCTTGCTCTGATCTGGATATAGGAATTGACTGGGAAAGTGCTAGTGCAAACATAATTGGATATTACAGCAATTTTCCATCAGAAATTAGGAACCTATCAAAAACATGAATAATTTGTACACTATGTATACTTTTTAATTTTCATCATCCTAATGTTAATCACCAATTTTAAGGAAGATTATTTAAAAGAGATACATTTCCATTTACTTGCACGTGTCATTCCCAAATATGGGTAAAGTTAGTCCTCGACTTAAAACAGTTCATTTAGTGACCACTTGAAGTTACAATGGCACTGAAAAAAGTGACTTATGACTATTTTTCACATTTATGATCCTTGCGGCATCTCCATAGCCATGTGATTTACATTCGGATGCTTGACAATTGGTTCATATGTATGACAGTTGCAGTGCCCTGGGGTCATGTGCTCCCTTTTTGTGACCTTCTGACAAGCTAAGTCATTGGGGAAACCAGATTCATGTAACAGCTGTGTTTACTAGTTTAACAACTGCAGTGATTGATTTAACAAATGTGACAAGAAAAGTAATAAAATAGAGCAAATATCTCACTTAGCAACATAAATTCTGGGCTCAATTGTGATCGTAAGTTGAGGACTACCTGTAGTTGTGGTGGTCGTTTTTTTATTCACTAAGTTCCACCAAAGTATTTTTCTTCCTGTTCTTCCTGAAAAATGGTTGGTTTGTCCATGATGGTATTGGTGGAAAGTTTAAATGAATAAACCATATTCCGAGGAGGAAAGTTCCATTGTATTTCCAAGCCCAGCTGCCTCTGCACTATATTTCCCAGGGTGCCACTGGCAGTCAAAGAGACCTCAGGAGTGGGCAGGACTGGGTGTTGTCTCGGAGAATTGGCTTGCTCACCTTGCTGAGGTCAGGGAGCAGAGCAGCAAAAGATGACAGACATACTTTGTGCCTAAATGGCAATGAATGACTGATGAGTGAGAAAACCATGTGAGAGAGATGGACAGACCTAGCCATCTTCCACTCCTGTTTTTCCAAACATAATTTTAACAACTGATCTAAACAGGTTAGATAACCCACAGAGGTTAAGAAACCTTTAAGAATTTGGTTTTTCTGACTGTTCCCTGTACTTAGGCCCTGTGGTTGAAGACTGGAACCATTTTTAGTGAAAGCAGACTTAATAAATTTTGTTTTATCCTATCAAATGTAATGGTAGACAATAGTTTGTCTAACCACTGTAATGTCAACTGGTAATGCACAAACCAGGATAACCCTTCAGAAGAGCAGTAAGTGTTGCTTGTGTTCTGGTGCAGTAGATCTTTGTGGTCTGGCTGTTGTGTTTGGATATTTTCAAGTAATGTGCAGTTTGCTTTCATAGTAAACAATACTTTTTTGAAAGGGAAGACCGTACTTGAGACAATGAAAATTAGATTGCAATCAGTATTCTGTAGAACACTCAGCAGAACATGTGCTGTTTTTTGAATCAGTTAATCAGGCCCTGGAACAGCAAGTCTGTCATCATGTATCATGTACCCCTAGCTGAGCTACCTAATCTGGCATATGCCACATGCTGGCTGGACTGATAGGAATGTCAGAAATAAGGATTGCCAAGACTGATGATTTTGTGGGTGTGTTTAGTTACATACCAGAAACAGTATCTGACTACTGAAAGCAGCTATACACACAGCTGGAATCATATATATCCCATACACAGAGCTACAAAAGTGTACTTTGAACATTAATTATGTCAGTAGTCTCTTTCATAGGCAATTAACACTGCCATCAAGAACAAAATTCCCTGTGTGGTGGTGGAAGGTTCTGGTCAGATAGCAGATGTGATTGCAAGCTTGACCAAGGCAGAAGGCACACTTACTTCCTCTTCTGTTAAAGAGAGATTGCTCAGATACTTGCCTCGCACACTTTCTAGACTCAATGAAGAAGAGATTGAGAGTTGGATCAAATATGTAAGTATATACATTCTTCCTCCATGTAACTGGGACATTTACCAGTTGTGTATATTGTATAATTAATTTGCTAGACTGTGATGGAGAACTTAATGAATGCTAACCTAAGAGAGAAGGGGGATATATATTCTGCTTCAGATAGTTCAGGACTTAGTCATCTAAATAGAAAGTGGGGAACAGCCTGGGTAAGGTGCTAATCAAGTGTCAACTTCCACTGGCCATTTTGAGAGCTTAGATTTAAAAATGTTAGTAACTAAGAATGGAATATTTTAATATTTTTCTAATTTCTAAATTGATTATTAATACATTTCTAATGCAGTTTCTATCCTGATCTTAACTTTTAAAAAAATTTAAGACAATTTTAATTTTTAAATTATTAACAAGATTTTCATTGCAATTTCATCCTGCTCTTCACTTTAAAAGAATACATAAGACAAAAATATTGTAAACACTATAATTATAAAATGAGATAAATGGTAAAAATGCATTAAAATTACATTTTTAAAAAAGTATTTTATCAAATGATAAAACTTGTAAAACTAGAAATAATTTTTTTCCAGCTAGACTGTGATAAATTGAAGGAAAAACTAAAGCAAAATTCATTGAAGACATCTAGAGTGATATTTCTTAGAACAATATGAGCATGCTTTGAGAAAGAGTATATTTTCCACTGCTGTGCATTGTTTATAAGAATGTGACTATTTTCCCACATATTTTTCTTGTTCCTTTTTTATAGCATTTCATTGTGTAGCACCAAGAAACTGTTTTGAGATTTTATAGATTATTTGTAATAATTATTTACAATTATTTACAATTTTCCAAGATACATAGGTAAGGAGGCAAGTAGGCATAATATCTAACTCCTGTTTATTAGAAATCAGATTAACACTTTCAAATCTGGGCAGGAAAAACCTGGCCCTAGGTGTCAGAAAGGGGTTGGAGTTTTTTGTATTTCTATATTGTCCAGATTTTTGCAGCCCTGCTCCATTAAACCTACAATTAGTTCCACAGATGCTGCTGGTTATTTAATGTATATCTCATGAATTCATAATATGAGTTAATCCAAGAGTCCTGAAAATGTGGGCTGTGACTCTCTAAGGCAAGGGTCTTCAAACTTGGCAAATTTATTGACTTGTGGACTTCAACTCCCAGAATTCCTGAGCTACCATGACTGGAGGAGGAATTCTGGGAGTTGAATTCAACAAGCCTTAAAGCTGTCAAGTTTGAAGACCCCTGCTCTAAGAGTTTGCAAGTACCTAGCGCAGGAGACCCAGTTACTGCTTAAAAAAACATTATCAGGCTTCAGGTAGTACTGTATATCTGCTGTTAAAACTGACCATAGGATTTGCCTCTGCAAGCTTGGTGAAGGGTAATTTTGGTATTCAAAGTCCAAGAACCCCTATGATAAAATGTAGTTATTAAAAGTACTGTATTTATTTCTTGCCTAACTCAAATGAAGTCATTAAGGTTATCTGGGATAATAAAAAGGTTTTAGAATGTGCAGAGATGGATAGGTTATCGATGGAATTAAAGGACAGAGAAGAAATGGAGTACTATGAGATTTGGAATTTATGGTATAATTGGTTGGAAGGTACACGCAAAGTTGATAGATGAAGGGTATGTAGGAGCTATAGTAAGTTGAGACAAATACTGTTTGTAAGCCTGTAAATATTTGGTTTATGTTGAATGTAAAAACAAATATGTAATATATGGTAGCAACCTACATAATTAGATAGTGTGTCAATGTGAGTGAACACCGATATTGAAACGCTATGATGAGTGGAAATGTGTTTTTATGATGAAAATATGATTAATAAAATTTATTTTTAAAATTAAAAAAAAGATTATCTGGGAAAACATCTACTCTAAACATTTTAAGGTGTGTGTGATATTACCAGGTTTGAGAATCTGGTAATTCAGTGTAATACATGAACTGATCTATTGTGAAACAGTCAGATTTATATCAATATATGTTGTTGTATCACTCTAAAAGAATATGTTTATAAAAAGCTTTCTTTTTTGATAATTGACAGCAAAATTGCATTATACATTGAATGCTGCTAGACAAATGCTCAGTATCTGAGTTGTGCTTGCTGCTGCTTTTGTTCCTTTTGAATGTCCTTTTCTTTTGCTATCTGCTTTTTTCTTAGCTTCTGCCTTTTTTCCCACCTGAAAATTTCTAACACTCAGTTTATGACAAAAAACTGGGCTTTCGTTCAATCCACTAAGTGAGGACAGAATTATTGGAGAGAATCAGGAAAAGCTTTCATCAGAGCTGCTATTATAAACTAGATTTATACAAAGCAGTTAGGTTCACACAAAATTTTAAACATAAGACTGGATTAATAATGAATGATTATTGTGTTCATAGAACATATGGTGCCCAAACAAATAAACCGTATGGCTTGGTTAGTAAAGTAATGCTAAAGTAATATCTGGTTCATTACAATATGCCAAACTGAAAAATATCCCATACCATTTTAACCTCATCTAATATATTGTATTGTACAAACAGAGCCAAAATAAATATAGCATTGACAAGAAAAAACCCAAGATGACAAAATTATGTTCACTTAAAAAATTCAGTTTATCTTCCCTGTCAGGTGCAAAAGATTAGGACCACACATGAAAGTCCAACTAAACCAATTTATTGCTAATCACACCTATGTACAGGAATCTTCTCAACTAACAGTTAACATCTGTTTGGGGTTAGATAAGTGTCAAAAGAATTCAAGGGAGATGGGATTTAATTGATTTATGCCTATATTCTAGTCTGATCAGTCTTTTAATTCTGCCTCCAGATTCCATCACTCTTTTTTTGCATTTGAAATATGATAGCAATAGCTTTAGATTTATATACTGTTTCACAGTGCTTTACAGCCCTCTCTAAGTGGATTACAGAATCAGCATATTGCTCCCAACAATCTGGGTTCTCATTTTACTGACCTTGGAAGGATGGAAGGCTGAGTCAACTCTGAGCCGGTGAGAATCGAACTGCTGTCAGTTGGCAGAATTAGCCTGCAATATTGCATTCTAACCACTGTGCCAACACGGCTCTATAATGTGGCCAGTTTGGTTCAGGGATGCATGTGTTTGTTTCAGTATAAATTCAAATTCACAGCAAATAGAACCCCCCCCAAAAAAGAGTCCCAGTTTAATTACATTAAAATGTTGATGAGATGTTTTGGTACTTTTATTCCTGTCAAGCTCCAGGGAAATCAGAAAATCCAGGCACTTCAAATGAGTATAAAGATTTATTGCAAGCTCTCTACAAGAATCTGAACTATTAACAGCCAAAACAACTTGGCAGTATATAAGGGTCAAAGGAATTCAAGGTGGGCTGGACTTAGATCTCTTGTGGGCATGAACAGATTCATGACTGATGATGCATTTGACCTCTCCCTCTCCCTCGGCCTCAGCCTGGTTATCTCCTACATCACCCATACCTCTACCTTGCCCCCCTCTCCCACAGGTTCTTCTATGCTGCTTTCCCCTTCCTGTGTTGTGTCTTCAAAGTCTGACTTTTCATGGGAACTTGGCAAGGGTGGGAGGGAAGCAGTCGCAAAGGAATCTTTCTTCCACTTCTCTTCAGGAACTCGTGAATCAGGTGGAGGTGGTTGTAACACACAAACATAACTTGGCAGTATATAAGGGTCAAAGGAATTCAAGGTGGGCTGGACTTAGATCTCTTGTGGGCATGAACAGATTCATGACTGATGATGCATTTGACCTCTCCCTCTCCCTCGGCCTCAGCCTGGTTATCTCCTACATCACCCATACCTCTACCTTGCCCCCCCTCTCCCACAGGTTCTTCTATGCTGCTTTCCCCTTCCTGTGTTGTGTCTTCAAAGTCTGACTTTTCATGGGAACTTGGCAAGGGTGGGAGGGAAGCAGTCGCAAAGGAATCTTTCTTCCACTTCTCTTCAGGAACTCGTGAATCAGGTGGAGGTGGTTGTAACACACAAACATAATTATAGGTTCCATCCCCTCCCCTTCCTGGGAATTAAAGGCTAGATGTAGAAGTGCCATTGTAGGCAAGTCGTCCCCCCCCCCAGGAATGCAGAAGGACTGGTTAATGTCCTCCTCAATAGATTCTTCAGGCAAAGCCAGGTGAGGGGCTGGTAGCTTGGTCAGCTTTGGCTTATTAAGGAAGTACTGGTGAAAGTGATGAACAGGGGGATGAACATACCATGTGTTTTCCCATGAGTGATCTGCAATAGGGTAGCCCTTCCAATGTATCATGTACTGAATGGCTTTGCCTCTTTTCCTAGAGGGTAGGATTTCTTCCATTTCATATTCTGGTTCTCTCTCTACTATGACAGGTGGTGGAGAGAGGCGCTGTAATTGTATTATGCTTGGGAAGAGCATCTGTGAGATGTAATGCTTAGTAAAATAGTGGATGCACCTTCATTGAAGGGGATAATTGGAGGTAGAAAGCTACTTGCTTGGTTGGAGAACTTTGGTCCCACAAATTTAGCGCCTAGCTTTTTGAGAGATCTTGAAGTAGCTAAGAACTTGGTAGAGAGCCAAATTTTGTCTCCTACTGCTATGGCCCTCCTGCCAATGGGCATCTGCTATCTTTATGAGCCTTTTTCGATTGGTCAAGCAGCTGTTTCAAATTGCTGGGCAGCATATTGCTCTTTTAAGAAGTAAGAAGTCATTAGCTTCTGCAACCATTCTTTCATGATAAGAATCAAAGTGTCCTTTCATTTTTGTGCATACAATAGTCTTGCGGCTGTCAACATATATAGAACAAAGTTCCAAAATTTTTCTCCAGGTCTTTTTCCATTAGACTCAAAAGGAAAAATTCTGGTTCAATTTTTATCTCTGTTTTCAGAATTTTCTGTATTAAAATATGAATCATACTTGGAATTTTTTTTGCTTTATCACATGTCCACCATAGATGATAAAAATTCCCTTCTTTATTTTTACACTTCCAACATTCATTTGACATGTCTTTATACATCTTGGATAACTTATCTGGTGTCAAATCATCTTATAGAAATTCTCTTTTAGATTATAATTTAATGTAAATATTAAACCCTTCATCCACATATTTTGCCATTGTTCAATCATCACATTATATCCAAAATTCCATGCCCACTGATTCATACAATGTTTTACATGTTCATTTTCCAAATTCAATTTCAATAACATTTTATAAATCTTAGCAATAATATGTTCATCATTGCCACATAATGAAAGTTCTCATTCATTTTTAACAAAGTCAAATCCATAGCACTTTTTATCCAGTTTGAACCTTTCTTTCAGTTGCTGATAATAGCAAGTGTAACCTTCTGTTTCAAGTTCTTCCCTTGGCTTTCAACATACAATTTCATATCTGGTAGACCCAACCCCCCGCTTTCCTTTGCATCTTGCAATAGCTTATATCTGATTCTTGTTTTTTCCCCCTTAGAATAAAATAAAATAAAATAACAGAGTTGGAAGGGACCTTGGAGGTCTTCTAGTCCAACCCCCTGCTTAGGCAGGAAACCCTATACCGTTTCAGACAAATGCTTATCCAATCTCTTCTTAAAACTTCCAGTGTGATTTACAACTTCTGGAGGCAAGTTGTTCCACTGATTAATTGTTCTAACTGTCCGGAAATTTCTCCTTAGTTCTAAATTGTTTCTCTCCTTTATTAGTTTCCACCCATTGCTTCTTGTCCTACTCTTAGGTGCTTTGGAAAAAAGCTTGATTCCCACTTCTTTGTGGAAGCCCCTGAGATATTGGAACACTGCTATCATGTCACCCCTAGTCCTTCTTTTCATTAAACTAGACATACCCAATTCCAGCAACTGTTCTTCATATGTTTTAGCCTCCAGTCCCCTAATCATCTTTGTTGCTCTTCTCTGCACTCTTTCTAGAGTCTCAACATCTTTTTCACATTGTGGCAACCAAACTGGATGCAGTATTATAAACTGGTATTAACACTTCACTTGATCTTGATTCTATCCCTCTGTTTATGCAGCCTAGAACTGTGTTGGCTTTTTTGGCAGCTGCAGCATACTGCTCATACTGTATTTAAATGATTTCCATATAAGCTTAGAGATATCCTTCTGCCATTGTTTAAATGGGTTGTCAGTTGTGAGTATTGGCCACGTCTGAAATAAAAAAAGCATCTTTGGTAAAACGTTCATCTTAATTACAGAGATTCTTCCCGATTTATCCCATCTTTGTAAATCCTGTTTAATATCGCTCCAAAGGGGAACATAGTTATTTTCAAACAGTTTTATATCTGTATTTGTCAACATAACCCCTAAATATTTCACCTTTTTCTCAACCCTAAAACCCCAGTTTTTGTTCAATACATCACTATCCTGAGAAGACATATTCTTAGTCAGCATTGTTGTTTTCTCTTTATTTATTTTGAAACCTGCCAAAGCCCCAAACCCATTCAGTTTCCTTATCAAATGTTCTATATTATTTTTTGGATCCTGTAGAAATATAACCAAGGCATCAGTGAAGGCTCTCAATTTATAAACTTCTTTCTTAATATTTGTACCTCTTATTTTTTTCTTCCTGTCTGATATTTCTATTCAAGACTTCCAAAACCAAAATAAACAGCAGAGGGGACAAAAAGTACCCTTGTCTTGTACCCTTTTAAATTTTACATGAATTAGTTAAATCACCATTTATGACAATTTTTGCATTCTGTGACATGTAGACTGCTTTAATTTCCATGGCCACTTTAAAGGGAATGAAACTGGTGCTACTATGCACTGAGTTGTTATAAGGAACCTCAGCAAAAGGACAGAGGTCTGCCCAATTGTCTTGTTGGTAATTAATGTAATACCTGAGATATTGCTCCAAGCCCTATTTGCATGTTCAGCATTCATTTCCAGATGATGCAAGGAGCTGAACCCTTGGGTGGCCCCCAAAAGTTTTAAAAACTCTGACCGAGGTGAATTGGACTCTGTGATCTGAGAGTATTCTTTCTGGCCCACCAGGTAGCCTGTAAACATGCTGTGCAAGCAATTTAGCCAGTGGTGTGATTCAACCAGTGTAACAACCGGTTCAGTGAGCACACGCTTTACGCACATGCACAGCATTTAGAAAAGACCATTTTTAGATATAATACTTAACTTCTGCTGCAGCCCTGGTGAGTAAAACATCAGATGCGCGGCAAACCACTCTGCCACGCAAATCAGCTGTACTCAAAAACAAGGAAATAAAGCACAGGAAAAGGGCAGGGGCAGGTGGGCGGGGCCAAATGATCACCGGAACTACTGGTTTGCCTGAACCAGTCCAAACCGGTAGAATCCCACCCCTGAATTTAGCCAAAGTGCAAGTGGAGGGGATTTTTTGGCTTGGCACAACATGCACTTGTGTAAGATCTTGCTTCTCCAATCTTTCCAAGAAAGCAGGACTCTTGAAACTGAAGTTGTTCCAAAAGCAGCTTTTATTGAAAGGCTTGTGATAGCAAGAGATCTAGGCAGGAGCTAAATTTTCCCACTTAAAAACAGCAATTTAAAGCAGTGCAAAAAAAAACAACCCTCCCACAGTAAAGCAATGCAGTAAACAAAAAGAGAAACTCATAACACAGCAATGCCATTGCTTCTTTCCTAAGGCTGAAAGAACTGACTGGTCCAAGATCACCCAGCTGGCTTACTTTTAGCTGCGCAGAAACATATTCACATCAGGACATGTTGTACTCTTGTCACCAAAAACACTTTCTTATTGCCATTTTACATAAGCATACATGTGTGTGTGTGTGTGTGTGTGTGTGTGTATGAATACTGTATAATACACACACAGAGAGACATACACATTTTATTTTGTATACCCAATGATTTTACTCACAGATAAGAGTTAGTATCTCAAATAATATTTAGCTGAAAATTTAAATGTGGATTCGAAGACTAATTTCAGAGATACAATAGCAGCATTGTGTTGATATCAAACAATATCAAACAAAACAACAACAAACTTACTGGGACTATCTGGATTTGCGTGAACATCTCCTGCCAGCAACATCTGCCCATCGCCCTGTGCACTCCCACAGACAGGGCCTCCTTGGGGTTCCGTCGGTGAGACAGTGTCAGCTGGCGACCCCCAGGGGTAGGGCCTTCTTTGTGGGAGCGCTCACCCTGTGGAATCAGTTACCTCTGGAGCTTCGGTTGGCCCCTGACCTTTGTTCCTTCCGCTGTGACCTGAAGATGTGGTTGTTCCAACAGGCCGGCCTGGATTGAGGGGTGGGTTTTTATGGGGTTTTTATCTGTAATTGTGTTGGGGTTTTAGATATTTGTTTGGGTTCTTATTTAATATCTTTTAATAATTTTAAATTTTATATTCTGTGTTTTTATTGTTGTGAGCCGCCCTGAGTCCTTCGGGAGATAGGGCGGCATAAAATCCAAATAAATAAATAAATAAATAAATGCAGGAAACAGAAACTTTCCCATCCCACTAGAATGCCAGCATTCCAACAGAAATATATGGGACCTGACAACTTGTTTGGAAAGTAAATCAGTTATCATCCAAATCACTGTGTTTCTCGAGCTTTCAGGCAGTTCCACTTTAAAGTCCATTGAAATTTCTTTCAATGGGGCTTTAGGCTTTGTTACTGGCTGGAGGAGTCCTTCTGTTTTCCCTTGTCTCCTCTTGGCAGAGGCACAGACAAAGCAACTACCTACATAGCTCTCTATGTCCTTCTTTAGCGACCACCACCAAAACTGGCACTGAACTAAGTGCAACATTTTAACAAAGTCAAAGTGTCCCGCTATCTTTGAATTATGGCTTTTCTGTAAAACCATCAGGCATTGGCTTTCCAGGATGTACAATTTGGCTCCCACCCATGCTAAACAATCTTGCATTGTGCAGTCACCTTTATGGGTTTGGAACCACTGATCCTTCTTTAGAGCCATTTTCAGGGTGCCGTTCAAAGCTACCTGTGCTTGTTCTCTCATGGTGACTGGAGCTGTCAATTGCTGGGATGGGATAACCGGTCTAATAACAGGTCTAAGAGCTATGGTGGTGCAGTGGTTAGAATGCAGTACTTCAGACAATCTCACTGCTCACTCTAGGAGTTCAATTCTGTGGAGCTCAAGGTTGACTCCACCTTCCATCCTTCCAAGATTGGTAAAATGAAGACCCATGTTTTGGGGAGCAATATGCTGACTCTGTATACCGCTTGGAGAGGGCTGTAAAGCAATATATAAGTCTAAGTGCTATTGATATGCCATCTTGGCATCTGCTGATAGAGCATACATCTGTCTCATCCATTATTGCTGCAGTTCTGGAATCTGAAGCCATGGCTTGGATATTCCAGAGCTCATTAAAATTTTGGTGAAGCGGAAGTCACTGGTCATTTCCTACAGTTCCCTTTTTGGCTTGTTGATTGTCTCTTTTGCACAGTATGTAAATGTTGTTTATATCTATGTATAAATTGTTGGCCAATTTGTCAAAGTGCCAACTTTTCAGGAATTCCCTGGCATTTTTGGACATGGCTTCGTCTAGGATGGTCACAGTTTCTCAATTGAAACTATCGTTAAATCTGTCCATATGTTGTGAAATTAAAGAGTTTTTATCAAGACTTCTGACTACTAGTTGGCTTCTGCTAGTATTCTGCCTGTTTGTCCTATATAGTGGCTATTCTAATCTTTACACTGTATGTTTTAGATGACTTCTGTTTTTCCTTCTACCACTGCTGGGTCTTTTGGTTTACTTAGGATGTTTTGTGGGGTTTAATTGGTTTGTGTGCTATGCTGATTCCATGTGGTTGTAATAGTCTGTGGTTTCTGAGATGCTTTTGATGTATGGCCGTGTTATCCTTTTTACAGCTTGTGTTTGTTGTACTATATTGGTTGAGTGGTCAGGCACTTTTTGATGAAATCGCATGGATATCATTATCCATTACCCAAACTAGGTAACATTATCAGCGCATGGAAACAACCAAGTTCAAAGAGCACCAAGACCCGCTCATAGTATGTTTTATGCAGCATAATAGCTGCTAAGTATGAACCTATATGTTGTATATTTTTAAGTGTCAGGAAAATTTTAAGTATAAGAAATGTTTCTTGATTTAGAAAGATTTTGAAGATAGAAGAAATCTTTATTTGCCTTGTTTAGATCAAAGAAATGTTTGAAAATCCTCATCTGCTAACTGTCATCAGAATTGAAGATGCTGGAGATGAAATTGTGAGCAACGCCATTTCATATGCTCTTTTTAAAGGTATGTTTGTCATTCTTATTTTCTCATTCATTCAGCTGATATGCTACACATTTCTAGAACATGCCCCCGCCCCAGGAACAGATGATTCTTTATTTTTGACTCTGGATGGGGTAGCACTTCTCCAGACTGAGCTGGTGTGCAATTTGGGGGTCTTCCTGGACACGTGGCTCTTGCTTGAGCTGGTAACAGCCATAGCTGATGGGGGAGCTTCTCACATGCTCATCTGATGTACCAATTATGCCTTTTCCTGGATTGGGAGGTTTTGCTCAAGGTCACCGATTCTTTGGACTTCTTCTGTTTGGATTACTGCAGTGCACTCTATATGGGGCTGTCGTTGAAGGCAACCTAGAAACTTCAGCTGGTCTGGAATGCAGCAGCATGTACAGTAACAGGAGGCCCTAGATTTGCCCAACAAATCTAGATAACACCTATGTTGCATAAGATACACTATCTTCCAGTTTCTTTCCAGGTGCAATTCAAGGTGCCGATCATCATCTTTTCAAGTTCTATATGGAATAGGATCAGGTTACCTGCAAGACCGCCTTTCCCTAAAGATATGTACACATCTTACCATGTCAGATACAAAATGGGACAATTACTGTGGCAACATTGTCATGCCCACTTCACCCTGGGCACCCTATCACAGCAGACCTATCATGGGCATTCATTCTTGGTTGGCCCTCTGCCAGCACTCTGTCTGCCACTGGGCTCCCATCCTTCCCCTGCTTTGCTTAGCAACAGGCAGTTTGCTCAGAGGCACTTACCTCTGCCTGATTCGCAGCTCTGGACTGCTGTCCAATCCAGGCACTGATGGATGGGCCTCTGCCTTCCCATTGGACTGCCTCAGGCACTGGGAAGGGCGAGGGGACAGAGTGGCAGATTTGGAAAGGCCCACAGGGTGGTCTGACACCATGCTTTTGCTACTGCCACCACTGCACTTTGCACAAGCCCTGAAACATGCTGCCCATCTTCACTTCCCACGATGCTGCCTGCTCCAGACCCTCAAGCTCTCCTGTGCCAGATTGGTGACATTTTGCAGCTCATGCAAAGGGCAATGGTGGTGGTAGCAGAAATGTGATGCCAGATTGCCTCCCCCAGGGGCTGAAATTCAGCCCATTTGGGGAGAAATCCTGTCATGTGCAAACAACACCCCAGAATGCCAATAGTGTCAATTCCCAAATTCCTTTGCAAGGACACCCCAGTTTCCTCTGTTCCTTTGTAGCACCACATGTGTGAATGGAGCAACTTGTTCTCTGGGCACTGTGATGACACAGGCATGGAAGCAATACAGCTGGAATGATGGCTTAATTCCCCTTTATTGTTCCAACTTTACCCCAAAGATCACACCATTCACTTTAAGTCCAGGAGCAAAGCTCTAAACACACACCTCAATAGTTCCTGACTGCTATTAGGCCACAGCAGCAGCACAGTTCTGAGAGAAGCCACAGTTCAGGGAATTGGTTCCAAGGAGTCCTCATCACAGGAAGAGTTCACTGGGACTGCAGCACAACCTGGAGCAGATCTGTGTCATTGTGAACTTGCACATAGCCAGGCCATGTAAGCAAGGCAAGGAGGGCAAGGCAAGCAGGGCAAGGCAAGCAGGACAAGCAAAGTATCCAGACATCTGTAACAGCACATGAGACTGGAAAAAGGCAACTGTCAAGCCCAAAGCCGAACTAGATGCAGCAATTTCTTTTTCAGGGTTTCAGGCTGACACAGCTAAAGTGGGGTAGTGATAGAGAGGGTTTGGTAGACAAAACAGAATAGCTGTCTGGTGAGTCAAAGACATTCCAAGAGCTGGCTGGCCAGAGGAGGAGGAGAGACGTAACCAGGCAACCAGCTAGTATCCAGATTGGACAATGTGATTTATTGTTTTGAGAAGACCAAAAACGTGTTCTTTTAAGGTCATGAAAAGTGCAGGAATATTTAGAACTGACTTTCCACTAGTTTGTGCCAAGATGACATCTCCAATAAAAAATGTTCTTTGGGGAATCAACCTGCCTTGGAGTTCTACTTTGAAATGGTTGTATTACTTGGAATGCTGACAAGTGCCCCTCCCAATGACATCTGTTTAAATCTTATTCATCAGGTGAACCTTGTGAAAAGGGGTGGGGTGCCCTTTTCCCAAGTTGTCAGGTGACCCTGTGCTGATCCCGCCTCCTCTCCGTTCTCTGTGCTCAGAAATCAGGGAAGGAGGCCCCCTCTGCCACATTTTTTAGCCTGAATGGCCTCCTGCAGCTCTTTGCCAGTCAAAATGGGGTGCGTGGGACTGCATGTGACACCCCCACACTTCATTTTGAGCTTCCATGGTCTCCTGCAGCACTCTGCCAGCCAAAAATCAAAAGGTTAAAATATTATATAATGGTTTTTTTTATTTAGAGGGGTTTGCTACATAAGTATTATTTACCAAAAAGTGCAAAGTAGTACTATTCAGAGCAAAACAATTTTAGCAGCCAAAAATTTCATGACTCCCTCTAGTACTAGTAAACACATATGACACATACAAACAATAAGTCTTTAATAAATTTATAAAGAGTTGTTAGGATATATTAAATTGTCAAGAGTTAGAAGGCAGACTTCCGACTGCACTTCCAGCACCATCAGAGGCAAGGATCGCAAGCTCTGCAGCTCTGCCCTGAACTTTCCCATCGGAGGGCTCTGAAAGGAGCCATAGCCACCCTGTAGGAGTGGTGAAGTAAAGGGGGGGCACCTTGCAGGTCAAGGAGAGCCGCATCTCCTTGACTTGGAAATTCCCCCTCATCCGAAGATGTGGAATAGCAGTAGTCAACATGGCAGCCATGAAGCTGGGAACAGCCAGAATACCCAAGACAGTGCAGGAGCAAAGGGAGCAGTGAACAGAGACTGTGTTGCTGGGTGAGATGATTTTATTTCTTTACAAACTATCCCAAGGATTAAAAAATCCTAGAGAAGGGACTCTAAAAAAATAATTATCCAAGTGGTGGAAAAAAAAGTTTTTAAAGAGAACTATGCTGAAAAGTAAATTGAGAGTGGCATTTACTGACAAAAGGAAAAGTGACTCCTAGACTCCTGGAAACGTATAAAGGAGGATGGATGTGACTTTTAATTGTTTATCACTTGTTTATTGTCTTATTCTCACCAGAGGTGGAAATAAGGGAAACATTCTATAAAAGAGATTCTGGAAAGCTAGAATAAAAGACTAAAACCACAGTGCAGATTTAAAGAACTGGGAAAATATCTTGGACTATCAGAGTACTGAGTGAATGTTGGAATTGACCCATTTAAACAATTGATTGTGTTTTGAAAGAAATAGAGACTGAGTGAAACAAATACCTACTGGGAAAAAGGAAGTATGGAAATTCGAGAGGAGAGCTTTATTTATTAAACTACGTTTCTAGGATTTTGGATGCTCTGAATTTGATCGAGGCATGATTGTTTGTCCTACTTTTATCACTATAATGACTAGAATTGAAGGAACAGCTGTGGGAATGAGAGGATTTCTTAATGACATGGCCTTGGTGTTCCAAAATATGCCTTATCAAAAATTCCATCTGCCCACACCTTGGCCAAATTGTTTGTAGAGCACATATATAGATTATCTGGAGTCCCAGAGAGAATCATCTCGGACCACACAGTCCAATTCACTTCATGGTTTTGGCAAGAGTTCTTAAAACTTTTGGGGACCACTCAAGTGCTTAGCTCTTTACATCAAGCAGAAATGAATGGAGGCTGTAAATGTATGAATGGGCTCCTGGAACAGTATCTCAGGTGTTACATTGACTATTAACAAGACAATTGGGTAGACCTTCCTTTTGCTGAGGTTGCTTATAACAACTCAGTACACAGTAGCACTGGATTCATATCCCCTTTAAAGTGGCCACAGGGCAAGACTTTGTATCTATTCCAGAATTGCCTCAGGCCACCCCACTGACTGCTTCCTTGAAGGAGTTGATCACCCAACTGCAAAACATCTGGCCAGTAGTAAGAAAAGCATTGGTGGAAGTGAGGGAAGCATATAAAACATAAATTGACAAATGATGTGCAATACCAAAATAAAATTGTGGACAGAGTCTATTTATCCACCAAGTACTTAAATCAAGACAACCTTCCAAAAAACTGGGACTGAAGTATTCAGTGTCCCATTTAAAAAGTTATCAACCCAGTCATCGCCGAGCTTTGAGCTGCCAAAAACACTCAGGCAAATGTATTCCATTATATTCCATTGCAGCCTATAGAAAACAGAAATCACCTCCTCCCTATGCCCAACAATGAAACCACCTCCTGACCCGATTATGATCAACGGGGAACAACACTTTGAATCAAAGCAATTTTGGACTCTGTCACAGTGAAAATCCAATATCTAGTAGCATGGAAGTACTTTCCACTCTCCAAAACTGAATAGGTGGATTCAAAGGACATCAAAGTTCTAAATTGCTTAAGAGTTTCCACAATTAATACTCAGAGAAACTTCATTGAATAATGACTAAATATGTTTGTTGTCTCTCTCTCTCCTTCCCCTTCTCTCTTGTTTCCTCTGCAAGACTAACATTACTGTCAAGGGGGGGCAATATGTCAGTTCTGTCATCTTCAGCTTCATAGCTCATCGGCATCCTGCCATCAATAGCTGGTGGGAGGGGTAGTGCGAGGGAACAAATGGGCAATAAACATGTATTAGGATAACACTAGGAAACCAGGAAAGGGGAATGACAGTTGAGAAAGACCAGTGATGCTTTGAATCTGTTTGTGCCAATCTTCAAGGACACCAAAACACTGGAGATGCTTGGGGATGGAATGTCGATTGCTCCTAATACTGAATATTCCCAAAACACTTAGACATCCACCTTTTGGCTGGAATTGGGCTGATCAAGGGGAGAGGGATGGAGTGAAGGAAAAAGCTTGTATGATTTTGTGTGGGAAATTTAGTTCTAGCCTGACTTTACTGCAACCAGCATCTTTTAATAAAAGAACCTATCACTTCACCTAAATGGAATCTTTTTTAAGGGATAGGACTGGGGCAAGTCTGACAAAAGTAATATAAAAAATGTAATTGACCATTCTATTAAAATATGCTGTGTTTGTTAAAATAAGGATTATAACTATTCATAGGAATTCCTAATTAAGATAAAATGAGAAAAAACGAAAGCCTGAAGGAATGAGGTATGGCATTTGGGAGCTAGATACTCTACTAACACCTCAATAATCAGGCAAAATTCTTGTATTCATAATTTTATTAATAGCAGCATTAATTCTTCTTCATAGAAAGTCTAGAGAAAACAAAGGGAGTTCAAACAAGATGAGTGAAAAATGAGAACTGAACACTGTACTTTACAGAGTGTGATTTTAATATTAACCACAGTTCCTTCTCCAATTACAGCTTTCAGCAAAAATGAAGAAGATAAAGATGACTGGAACGGTCAACTGAAATTGCTTTTGGAATGGAATCAATTGGACTTAGCCAGTGAAGAGATTTTTACCAATGATCGACGCTGGGAGGTAAGTAGTGCAGATTGAAAAAGCAAAAATTAGAAAGATTTTATGTGACTGAAATTGGTACAGATTGATCTATATATAGCATAAAATTCCATCACTGATATCCAACATTGACAAATCATAAAATAATAAATGTTCAAATTGCCGTGAAACAGAAGAAATGTTTTATAACAAATACACAAGTCCAGTGCAGAAAATTTTGGAATTTCAAGTTGAAATGAAATCACAACTTTTTTATTAGATACAATTTCAGGGAAAAATCAACAAAATATGTGATAATTGAATGAAATGTAGGCTTATACCAGCAAAAATAAATTTTGCTCAGCACTGGAAAATGTGTCATTTTAATAATATCCAATTGGGAATATGTAGCAATAGCAAAACTCACAGTCTACATGGACAAAGGAACTTTAAACAAGAATAGTTCCCATATATACAATAGTTTACAGTACACATTCACAATAAAAATTAAACAAGAATAAATGATAAACATGATAAATATAATAACTTACAGCCTGGCTCCTAAGGTTTCTTAAAATCTATAATTTTGTAAATTAGCAGCTGTACAAAAAGGGGGGAATTAGAAAGCCAATAGTTCTTTTTTGTTTATCTTTTTCCTTTAAAAAAATATTTTTTATACAGTGGTACCTCGGTACTGGTTCTGGGAGGCACAATGGGCACTAAAAACTATGTGCCAAACAAACCAGGTGACTTACCACATTACCCTATGTTTTGACCAGAAAAAAACTTTCTTTTTTTCTATGTCAGTGACCTTCCCAGCCTGGGCAACTTCCTGTCCTCTCTCTCTGCGGCCATCCCCCTCTTCCTTTTGCAGTGCACTGAACACCAAGGAAACTACAAGTATCAGGACAAAATTTTCTCATAAAAATGTGTTGAGTGTCAGGGTTCCAAGTAATGGCCCAAACAAAATCAAAACTCCAAGGCTTCCCCACAGTATAGATTTATTAGGCATGTCATATTGGCACAGCTGGTGAAAACCCGATTGAAGTTCCCCATGTTTTCCTTACCCAATTCAAAGTCCAAAGTTCTTCCCCCCATTACACACAACCATCACATGCCCCAATCAGGTCATACTCCCCTCCCGGTGACTCCCCTCCATGCCCCTCCATGCTTGCCTTCCTCAAGTGAAAAGGTCATCCTGAAAAAGGAAAGAAAGAGCATAGATTACCTTCAGTTCAGCCTCCCCGACCTCCCCCAGGTGGCTCTTTAGGCTTTCCCGATACTTGTCATGAAATTGCTTGACTATTCTGTCAGCTTTCACATCCCTACTTTTAACCCAGGTGGCCTCAAACAGGGGGTAGCCTTTCCAATGGACTAAGTACTGAAGCCAACCCCAATGCAGGCACATATTCAAAATTCTTTTCACCTCATAGTGGATCTCTCCTGCACTATCATAGGCTTTGGGGCTGCCTGGTCAACTGGGTTATGAGTTATGAGTGTAGAAGGACTCCAGATTATAGACAAGGTCTGTTTGGGGCATGCCATCCAGTGCCAAACATTCCAAGATCCAAGGGGCCTCAAAACCAAAAGCCATGTAGTCTTGCCAGCGTTGAGCTGAAACCTGTTCACAGCCTCCAAACAGCCTCCAAACCTCCCACAGCCTCCAAACACCAAGACAGGACCTCAATGGCTTAATTTGCCAGGGGAGATGTACAGCTCGGTATCATCAGAAAACTGATGTACCTCACTTCATGGCAATACATTGCCTCAACCAACAGCTTTATATGCAGATTAAATGGGAGCGGAGAGAGAACCAAATCCTGTGGGAACAGAGAGCAAGGGCAGGACTTCTTGCTGCCAGCCAATACTTACTGGAAGCAAGGGCAGAGGAAGGATGAGAACCAGCACAATACAGTGCTGCCCCTCCCAACCTCCAGAAAGTTACCATGATTGATGGCAATGAGCACCACCAAGAGATCAAGTAGAACTAGGATGGATAAATGAATTCCATTCTGCTCTTTCCAGAGGTCTTCCAAAAGTGCAGGTCTTCCAATGCTGTTTCAATCCCATGTCCAATTCTGAAATCCAAGTGAATCATCCAGGATTCTCTGAAGCTGCTATGCATTCACCTTCTCCAATAATATCTCTTCAACATTTTCTGAACCTCTGTATGAAAGCTTTGATATGTGTGCAAGTGATATAAAGCTATCAAAATGCTTGGTGATCAGTTGGCATGTTCTACTCATTTGGTTAACCATAAAAAGTCACAGTTGGTGCAGATGGAAATAGGATGCTGTTCCCAAAGTGTATCTCCCTTCCCACCACAAGCTTTGTAAATATTTTGTTGTTTCTTGTTTGTTTCCAGTCTGCTGATCTTCAGGATGTCATGTTTATAGCCCTGGTAAAGGACAGACCAAAATTTGTTCGTCTCTTTCTTGAAAATGGGCTGAATCTAAGAAAGTTCCTCACTCATGAAGTTTTAACAGAGCTCTATACAAACAACTTCAGCAATCTGGTGTTTAAAAACCTGCAAATTGCTAAGAACTCCTACAGTGATGATCTTCTTACTTTTGTATGGAAGATGGTAGAGAATTTCAGAAAAGGCATTAAAAAAGAAGACAAAAATGGCCAAGATGACATAGAGATACAGCTGCTGGTATGTCAAGTATAGCTTTTCAACTGAAATTGTATACCCATCTGTATCGATTTAAATCCACAGAACTCAATGGGACTTATTTCTAACTAGATTTTTCTATGTAAAACAAAACAGAGGCATTAGGACTGAATTGCCATATTTGTTAATGTTGGGATTTTTGTCGTAATTATGTCCTTTCAGGATGGATCTCTCATTACTAGGCATCCCTTGCAAGCTCTCTTTATTTGGGCTATCCTTCAAAACAAAAAGGAACTATCCACCGTAATTTGGGAACAGGTATTTCACACTTCTGCATCACTAACTATTAGATTAATAACCTTTTGAGACAAAAAGTATTCCCTAGGCTAGGTTCCCATGCATGCAAATATTAAAATCAATAGGAATTACTTCAGCATATACATATCTAGGTTGAATTATTACATATGCATAGAGCAAAAGAGATGTTTCTTTTCTGTTTAAGGTTTATAGATGCTATAATTTGTGAAAGTTGTGGGCCTTTCTTCCTAAATGAGTCTCTGTTATTATTATTCCCTTTTATATATTGTTTGCATGAATGCGATAATAACATGAAATGTGAATTTAGATTGATATTTAGAATAACATCAATTGAAGCTATATTGAAGGTAAATTAAAAATGCAGATATATCTGAAATGTTGGTTTAATTGAATTCTAAACCAGTTTAATAACATAATTGCAGAAAAATGTCCTATTCCATGGATTTGTTTAATGGAATGTTCTATTTCAGGGAGGTCGTCATCAATAGCTGGGAAGTTGCATAGGACAAATTGCTCATCACTTTTAATCATTTTATTGTGGAAGTTAGAGTTTTCAAATCTGGTTCCAGAGTACAGAACTCTTTCATACTATGCTGCTACATTGCTGTTTGGTAATGTGAATGTCATTTCAGTATTAGAATGCCGTAAGAGGTTATTTAACAATTCTCTTTGCAGACAAGAGGCTGCACATTAGCAGCACTAGGGGCGAGCAAGCTTCTGAAAAGCTTAGCTAAGGTAAAGAATGATATTAATGCTGCTGGAGAATCAGAAGAGCTGGCAAATGAATATGAAACAAGAGCTGTAGGTAAGTTCAATATCAGAAGGACATTAAGAGATTAAATACATACAGTTTGTAGTAAGGGAAGAGAGACCAGAATCAAAAGAAAGTGAAGAATAGCTCATCATATTTAAGTGCAGTACACATAAGTATGATGAAAAAGTAAAACATTTTTGCTTAAGTATATCACTTTTTCACATATAATTCTCAGGACTAAAAATATTTTTCAAAGCTAAAAATAGGAGAATTCAAGTAATATACAAGCTTGAATAATGGGACTGTTGAATAAATGCGAACACTGGGTTTCTTGTATCAGAGACTCTTATGTTAACTTAATATGCTCAATTATGAGACATATTTATTACATTGTTGGCTATATTAGCTTCTTTTGACATGTAGCAGAATTTTCAATAGATTTAAACCAGAGGTGTCAAACTTGCGGCCCACGGGCCAGATGTGTCACATGCTGGCCCTGCCCCCACTTGGTTTAGCAAAGGGGAAAAAAAGTCCTGACACATCACATGATGCGCCGTTGTGACACCGCAAGTTTGTTACCCCTGATTTAAACTAATTTTAAGATCCAGATTAATAAAGCTGAATTTACACTTACACCAAGCCATATTTTGGTGATCCATGATTTGTTCAATCAAATAGTATCTTATTAAAATGTTACTTCAGTAGCAATATCATGCTAAGTAACAAATCTGGTTGGTTAGGCCACACAAAATGCTAAGACAAAAGTAACCACCTACACTCTGGTTTAATATAACACACATATTAGAACGTTCTATAGATATATAATTTTATCTAGATTTCTACCCTAATGTTATAATGCAAAACCATACTGACTATTCATAGTTATTTATAAAAGAGGGTTCTATAGTTCTCTATATATTGCTAAATTACAATTTTAGTAAATGTGCTGGGTGAAAGAGCTGGGAATTGGAGTTGAAAAACAAATTTTAAGTGTCACAGATTCACCATCCCTGATTTAAATAATATGAATGTGAATAAAATACAATATATATTTATTGTTGATAGCCATGATTGAACATATCATGTTAAACTATAATGTGGTTTATGTTAAACCATAATGTGACTTAGCTTTGTTGGAAAAAAAATCTGGTTTCCAGATTTTCTGATTCCAAACCAGGAGAAAGACACTGGAAATAGAGATAGAGCTGGCTGCAAGGAAAAAAGGTCTCTGATTATTTGGTTTTCCAGAAACTTCAGTGACAACAGCATGTTTCTGGGGTGGCTGACAAAATGGGTTGAGATAGGTGGGCTACATTTTGGGGGGGCCTCGTGATTGAGATGTCTGTTTCTGTGCAAGAACATGTCCTTTAATATTCTAATGGCTGTTGCCACATTCCCTTTTTTTTGGTTGTTAATTTTTTTATTTTTAATATAATAATTCCATCTTCAGTTGAACAGTGTGTTGTCTGGGTTCAAGTATCTTTGTTAAACAGTAATCAGAATTTGCAACATCATTCATTACATTGGTATTGATTCTACAATATTAAAATAGTAATATTCCATATATTTATTCTACAATATTAAAATAATAATATTCAATATACTAATCATTTGCTTATCTCTTTTAATATATCTTCCTTATTTTGTTTCCCTGTTTTGTTTCTAACTTCTATTTTTGTTATTTAACCATTGATAAAATAAATCCCATGTCATATAATATTCAGTTTGCTCTTTCTCCTTAATTGCAAGCGTTAGTCTGTTCATTTCTGCACATTCTAATATTTTCCTAATCACATTCTCATCTGTAGGTATCTCTTCATTCTTCCAGCTTTGTGCAAATACAATTCTAGCAGCAGTTAATATATGAATAACTAAATATACATTTTCCTTACTATATTTTTCAGGTAGAATCCCCAATAGAAATATTTCCGGCTTCAAATCAATATGCTATTTTATCATTTTTTCCAACCATGTATGTATTTTTGTCCAGTATTTTTTTGCTTTTCGCCACATACAAAATCTCCTAAAGACTGACCACTCCATGTTTCTGCTTGAGGCTGTTTTCTATAACAGGAAGATTGTGGTTGCTTTCTGCCTTTGTTACGATTTTTCTCAATTTCTCCTTTAGGGGAAATATTTTATTCTGCCTCTTCTTAAGAATAAAGAATATTTTAATCTGGGGAGGAGGGCTTCCTACAGCTTGTAGGAACATAACCAAAGCACATTATTAGACTTATGATTGACATAGACTTAATAACCCAGATTTAAAACTGGCAGAAATGTTATGCCCTTGGCATAACAAATACTAATATTTATTAAGATACTGATGTTTTAGGAAGCAAATATATTGTTGAAGTTTGATATTTACGTTATATATTTATATGCAAATTCATTTTTCTTTGTGTGTTTATAAAAATAAAAGTAAACTAAATGCCAATGTGACAGGCATAAGGAACTGACATGTAGTTGAATGAAGTTCAGAAGAATTCTATTAGTTTCTCTCTGTTTTTCTAAGCTAGATGAGTCTGCAAAAGGCCAGTCTTCTTTTTCTGCTTTTCCCATTTCACTTTGTGTGAAATGCAAGGAGGCATTTGTCATGCACAGATATGGCAAAGTTTCATTATTTGTTCTCAGCATTTTGAGTCAGAGGTAAACAAGTTGTAAGAATGTCATCATTTAAATGGACGTGGGCTCTATCTACTAGTAATATTAGTGATAATATGTACAAAAGAGATCTTTCAGTATCTCCCTTCAGTGAGTGCTATTGGGAAGACACTGAATTTTAGCCAGAGAGAAAGTCCTTTTAGATTTCAGAAATGTTATGTGACTAAAGTATCTGGCTGGTTGGAGAAAGTGTGCCGAGTGATTCAAAAAGAAGTTTCTAGGTAGAAATTGATACGTCTGCTTGCAGCTCTAAATCAACGCCGTATTGTTTAAGATCAGTGCATGATCAGTAGCCCATCAAGGTGATGGCTGGCTCTGAAAAGCCATAAAAGTGCAGTTTGTCTGGCACCAGGAAGACTGAAAACTATTGGTAATAGTTGAAGAGATCAAACTTGCTGGAAAAAGGTGAGCTTAACCCAATAGGAAAAAATGAAAATCCAGGCAGAAGTTTCTATTTTGAGTAGGCCAGCTTCACAATGAACTGCCATCTTCTGAACACCGCTGGGTATTTGAAAAATAATCTCAAAAACCTGGGCTGAACTCTAGAGAAAGAAATGACCTGTAGGGGCCCAGCTGAACTCCAAAAAGGAGATGAGTTTGGTTCTTAGCTGAGAAGAGAATCACTGCAAATATATGCTGAGTTTCTTTGGAGAAGTAGTAAGATTTTAGAGATAACAATATTTTTTATATTTAAGGTAAGGTTAATTTATAGCTGCCCATGGCATGGAGAACAATGCTCAGAGATTTAACAATATTTGTCTCAATCAGCTATGATAGCAACAAATCTCAGCCTATGTACTTATGTGGATGTTATTAAACTGAACTTGGGACTTTTTCAGGCAAAATAATTGGTCTAGAATTGAGTTTTTTTTTCCCTCTAAGATCATGATTATAAACAGTGGCCAGGATTGCAAAGCATCAAGCTCTCCATATCACCGCAGCCTTGGGATAGGGTTGATAACAACAATGGGTTTTAGAAGCCATGAAAATTTACAATATAGAATTTAACAGGCAAAAATTTAAAAACGAAGAACAGCTTTTTAACTACTCTGAATTTTAATTGTTCTAGAATTGTTCACAGAATGTTACAGCAGTGATGAAGATCTGGCAGAACAGCTACTTATTTATTCCTGTGAAGCATGGGGTGGAAACAGTTGTCTAGAACTTGCAGTAGAAGCTAAGGATCAACAATTCATTGCTCAGCCAGGAGTCCAGGTAAAATAGCAAAGATAAGAACATATAACCAATTTACATGTCTTATTTGCTGAAACAGAATAGACTGCAATCCTATATCCATAAATCTTGCGATTACAACTTTGAGTGAGATTCATATTAAATATAGGATTGCATGGTAAATATCATGTACCTTGCTCGTGTCAATATTAATTTCATTCATGGAAAATATTATTATCTGAAATAGCTCTTTGATAATAGAGAAAAATGATTTCTGTTAGAATAATTAGGAATTCAGAAACTTATTTCTCTTTCTTCTCAAATTTGAATGCAGAGGAGCCATGTGTTTGAAAAACTGCATGTCTGAAATTTGGAACAGGAAAACAATAATCAGGAAACAGGTTAAGTGAAGTACCCATTATATCTCCCTGCTTCTATTCACTGTCACAAAATCAGCTTTTTCAAATGGTTTACTTCATCTGCAGAAAATGTGCAACATTAATATATCATTATTGAAATAGAATTAGTCAATAAAAGAAGCTTTACATCTAGTAAAATATGTCCATAATTATTTGGAAAGTATTTTGAAAACTTTCATTTTGGAGTTACAGAATATAAATATTGGAAGGGACTTTAGAGATTATCTAGCACAACCTCCTGCTCTGTTCATTAATCCACTACTAGAGCATGCCCATGCCCATCCACTACTAGAGCATGCACATAAATATGTACCATATATAACATAAATATTACTAGAGAGTCTATCACCTCCTGCCCATTCCATTACATTCAGAAAATTCTTCCCAACGTCTAGCTAAATGTACCTGCTTGCAATTTAAATCTGCTGTTTCTTCTTTTAACTTCTGGAATAACAGTGAAAACATCTAATTCAATTGCAAGAAATTGAACTCTTCTTTCCTCCCAGTGTCTTTAGCTAATAACTTTTCTTCTCAGCCCCCTTACCATTTTGACTGCTGTCTTCTGGTCCCACTCAATTTGTCAATATTCTTCTTAAAATGCATTGCCTAGGCTGTGTGCAATTTTGAAAATTACAGAATAAAAAGCAATAGCAATAGCACTTAGACTTATATTCCACTTTATAGTGCTTTTACAGCCTTCTGTAAGCGGTTTACAGAGTCAGCAAATTGCCCCCACAATCTGGGTCCTCATTTTACCCACCTCGGAAGGATGGAAGGCTGAGTCAACCTTGAGCCTGGTGAGATTCGATCTGCCAAATAGCAGGCAGCTGGCTGTAAGCAGAAGTAGTCTGCAATTACTGCAATCTAACCACTGCGCCATCAAGGCTCTTGGAACAATGCTCGGTGTCAAGATGCAGTGTTCAATTCCATTAGCTTATTTTGCAGCTACATTGCACTAATTGACTCATAGTTGTGATCTTCTAAGATAACTCAGAACTTTCTGCATGCACTACCACCTGGTCTCTCATATCCAATATTCTTGCCTTTGATTTTTGTTACCTCATATATAAATTTGAGGGTTATATTCTCCATTCCCTCATTTAAGTAATGGCAGCGTCCTGATAGGGATCTATGGGGACCTGACATGCCGCCCACCCCCCAGGAGAAGGAGAGATCCACCTGGAAGAAAAGAAACAAGGAAGGGGAGGAAAGAAACACAAGTGGTTAATTAGGCTTATGTGGGTATCAGGCGTGAAATCGCTTAAGTAGCCTAGGAGCTCTAATATGTTTTTGTGTACCTATTTATTTTCAGATGAAGGAAGGTTTTTCCAAGCCACCAGTATTTCCTTGATTTCAAAATGCTGCTCACCCTCAACCATAATGGGTTGTGGCGGTGTGACAGCCTTAGGTCTCAGGGGGGAGGATATTTCAGGTTTTAGGAGGCTGCAGTGGAACACTGGATGTACTTGTCTCGGTGTTTTTGGTAACTGGAGCTCTACTGTAACTGGGTTTATGACTAATGTGATGGGGAAAGGTCCTATGAATTTTGTCCCTAGCTTTTTTGAGGGTTGCAGGTACTGTAGAAATTGAGTGGAAAGGTACACCTTATCCCCGACCTGGAATGGTTTTGCCTCTATTCATTTTTTGTCTGCCTGCACTTTGCAAGCTGCTCTCACTTCGTCTAAGACTTTACGTACTACTGGCCATGTGTTTCGTAGCTGCTCTATCCACTCCTTCAGGGTGGGTATGGTGGGTTCCTCAGCTGGAAGCTCTGGAATTGGGTTAAAGTCTTGACCAGTGGCTACCCAGAAAGCGGTGAATCCGGTGCTGGTATGGACTGCATTATTATAGGTGACCTCCACGAAGGACATGCGGTCAGTCCAATCATCTTGTTGGTAGTTTATGAAACATCTCAGGTACTGTTCCAGGACCAAGATTGTGCATTCCAATCCACCATTTGTTTGTGGATGATGACTCAAACCAGTCCCTGAGGGCCAGGAATGCCCTCCAGAATTTTGAGGTGAACTGGACCCGGTGATCTGAAATTATCTTCTACAGGGCAACATGTAGGCGATATATATGGTTTAGGAACAGTTTGGCTAGTGCTTTAGCTGTAGGAATTTTCTGGCATGGAAGGAAGTGAATCTATTTTGAGTACAGGTCTGTCACTACGCAAATGACAGTGTTTCCTGCACTTTCTGGCAGCTCTACAGTGAAGTCCATGGAGATCTCTCTCCAGGGTGCTGAAGGTTCAGCTGCTGTTTGCAATAGGCCAGATATTTTCCCTTGTTGTCTTTTTGCAGAAGCACAAACAAGGCAGCTGGTGACATAGTTCTCAATGTCCTTCTTGAGGGATGGCCACCGGAATTGTCTTTTCAGTAAGTGGAGTGCCCTGCCACTTTGGAGTCATGGCAGATTTGCATGAGTTGTAATCTTTGATTGGCTGCGATGTACAGTTTTCCTCCCACGCAGTGCAAGCCATCCTTCATTGTGCAGGAGTCTTTGTGGTCTACTCGTCATTGACTAAAGCTTGCTTAAAAGCTACAGTGATGGCATTGTCCAGAGAGGGGTCCCTTTCACTTGCACCCTAGTGATCACTCGTGCCACTAATTGTGAAGCTGGGAATAGGGTTTTGACAATATCTGGCTTGCTGGTATTGTACTGCAGCAGTCTCAACAAAGTGTCAGACAGGAAGTTCCCCGGGACATAGCGGAGGGTGAAGTCGAAACATTGGAAGTATTGGGCCCAGCATATTTGCTTAGTTTCCTCTGAGTCTTGAGGGCTTCCAGGTTCTTATGGTCAGTCTACACCTGGAATTGCTCCCCTCCAGGAAATGACGCCAGGTGAGGAGACCCCAGCGGACAGCGTAGGCTTCTTTCTCCCACACTGCCCACCATTGCTCCATGTCTGTTAGGTTTTTTTTTTGAGGTTGTATGCACAGGGCTGCAGCTGGCCTTGCTTGTTCTCTTGGAATAGGACAGCTCTGACTGCTATGCTGCTGGCATCCGTTTGGATGACAAAGGCTTCCCCGCATCCAAGTGTTTTAACATCAGCTTGGTGGAAAAAAGTGCTTTTAGTTTTTCGAATGCAGTTTGGCATTCCATGGTCCAGTTTAGAGGCTGGCTAGGTTTCTGTTTGTCACCTTCTCTTGTTTTTAGCAAGTTAGTGATAGGCAATGCAATTTGAGCGAAAGCGGGAATGACCTGCGTATAGAAATTGGCAATGCCAAGGAAGCTCTATAGTTGCTTTCTTGTGCGGGGAGGTGCCCATTCAACCACTGCCTGCACTTTCTCTGAGTCCATTTCTACTCCTTCATGGGAAATGCAATAGCTTAAATACTCTATTTTGTCCTTATGGAACTTGCATTTGGTGAGCTTAGCGTAGAGCTTAGCAGCACAGAGTTTTTTTAGGAGTGCCCAAAACGTTTCACGTGCTCCATTTTCATTTTGGTGTAAATTAATATGTCGTCAAGGTGTGCCAAAACCCCCTTATAATGGTGTTCATGGAGCACCTTGTTTATCAACTGCATGAATACAGCAGGGGCCCCCTGCAGTCCAAAGGAGAGTACATTAAACTGGAAGCATCCCAGGCAGAGGTGGTATTCAGCAGGTTCTGACCAGTTCTGGATGGGGCCAATGGGGGAGGGAGTTCATCCAAGCCCGCTTCACTGAACACCTCAGCTAGGTCTTGATACTCTCGGGGTATGTGCTGCAGTGGCTTGCCCTTTGAGGCTGCGGCTGCCTCTTTGTTTGGCTTGTCTCCCCATTAATGGCATCTCGCTTCCCATTGGGTGGGGACCATTTCCAGACCAGGCCGGACCGGTACTAGTTCCTTGCTTGGTCAATCTCTGCCTCCTCTGCGAGGATGTACTAATCATGGAGGCGATTTGAGGCTCCCTAAATGATGCAAACATGGTAGAGGTCATCATTCAGCCCATCCTTAAAGCAGCTCACAAGGATGTCTTTTGGCCAGTCCATGCAGCAAGACAGATCTTGGAACTCCTCTGCGTACTCAGCTACCAGGTGACAACCCTGTCTCACAGTCTTAATGCAATCCCTGGCCTTGTGGTCAGCCAAGGGGCCTTCAAACCTCTGTCTCAGGGCTGTCATAAAGTGATCAAAGTTCTGAAGCTCTGGGGCATTGGCATTGTGGAGGGTCACCATCTATATGGCAGCAGCTCCCTCCAGAGCCAGGGTGCTTTTCATTGGCCCCATCCATGCGACCCATGGCATCTCAAGAGTTTTAGGTTTTATAAAGCTTCCAGTACGAACTGCATGGCATGCTTCATGAGACAATCCCCTCGGTCCAGCTCCTCGTCAGGTCATCATTGTCAGCCAGGGTTTCCAGCTTGAATCTCCAGCCATGCTGCCTACTGCCTCAGGTTAAGGTGACTCCCTTGGTCCTCCCTTCCCAGTTCTCTTTCTTTTCCATATTGATAGATGATCTTGGCTTTGCAGGATCTTCCAGGGTAGCTGGTTGCTCTGTCCAGCTTCCAGTGGCTACTTTGGACTGGGCCGTGATGGAGGTTTCCCCCAGCACTCAGCTTCTCCATGCTTGCTGCCCTGGTCATACACTCTTTGCAAGGTCCCCTCGGTAGAGCAAAGCTCCAGATTGACCACTTTGCAGATCCTGCCTAATATAAGGACTTGCCTCTCCTATCCCATCCTAAAGTAGAACTCTTGAAACAGGCAGCATTTCAAAAGGAACTTTTCTTGTGAGATAGTGATATCAAGAAGAGTATGCAGGATCTGAAGTTTCCTGCTGAAAACCTTAGGTTAAAAGTTGTAGAAATCCCTCCCCCTCTGTTCAGTCCAAGGCAAGCCAATCCACAGGAGTTGAGAAAAAACAAATATCATAAATGTCATCCAGGCCCCCTCCCACCAGAATGGCAGTGTGTCAGGGTTCCAACCAATGCCCTAATAAAATCAGGAGCCTCAAGCCATTTTTCAAAAAAAAAAAACCAGTTGTTTATTAGGAGCGCCATGCCAGCATGACCTAAATGAAGCCAGTTCTGACTTCACCAGGTTCATGCCTTGTCTTTGACCGTGTTGCCCCTCCCCCCAAGGTGTGTCACCAGTCACATTACTCAACAAAGCAATTTTGTGGGTTGTAGAAGTCACTCCCTCTGGCCATTGTGGGTCTTTGTGGAGATGACCTTGACTTCGGCCAGCTAAGATGTGTTTTGATTTGACTGAGGTGTGAATTCCTCAGTGAAGCTGCGAGGCGTGATTTCCCATCCCACTGCCTATGGCAACTTGGGAGCAGGTCAGGAAAGCTTCACGAGTCCCAATAGAAATACATGAAGGCTTTACATATACCATTCTGGACAAATAGTTGTGCAATCTTTTCGTGAAAACATCCAGTGATGGAGCACTCACAAGTTTTGGAGGCAAGCCATTCCACTGATGAATTGTTTTCACTCAGGAAATTTCTCCTTAATTCTACATTGGATCTTTCTAATGATCTTCCATTTATTACTTCTTTGTTGCCCTCTGATGCTTGGAGAATAAGTAGATCCCCTCTTTTTGTGAGGCCCCTCAAGTACTGGAAGACTGCTATCATGTCACTCCTAATCTTTTTCTTTGTTAGACTAGACATAATTCATTCTGAAATTCATTTTAAAGAGGTGAAACAGAAGTTCAAAGCTGCTAGACTGCCTTGTTCTTCTGAATCCTATAAATACTGAATTTAATCCTTGGCCTTTTATTAGATTTTATATAATTTGTTACATGTTTGGGTCAATAAGACAGAGAAACGGAGCTGGTTTGGTCAACTTGTTAAGGCACTAGACTAGGAGATTGTGATTTCTAGTCTCACCTTAAGCATGAAAACTTGCTGGATGACTTTGGGCCAGTCACTATCTCTCAGCTCAACCCACTTCACAAGGCTGTTGTGAGGAAAATAGGAGGAGGAAAGAATTATATGTTTGTTTGCCACCTTGAGTTATTTATAAAATAATAAGCGTGGGATTAACAATCAAATAAATAAATAATAAAATAACTTTATTCTCAAGAAAAAAACTGAATAATGTAAAGGTAAAGGTTTCCCCTGTATAGTCATGTCCAACTCTAGGGGTGGTACTCACCTCTGTTTCTTAGCTGAGGGAGGCAGTGTTGTCCAAAGATACTTCAGTAGTCATGTGGCCAGAATTATTATACTCTGAGGTGCATGGAATGCTGTTACCTTCCCACTGAAGTGATACCTATTTATCTACTTGCATTTGCATGCTTTTGAACTGCTAGGCTGGCAGTAAGCTAGGGGTAAGAAACAGGAGCTCAGGATCTTGAATCTGGACTGTTAACTTTCCAGCTGACAAGCTCAGCTTTGCTAACATCGTACTCAGTGATTTAAAATGCAACATTTAGTCTTGGTAGAATATGCCTTTTTACTATTGTAATTCTTCCTCTTTTTCTGTTTCTTTTTTCAATGCTTTCAAATCTTGACTACTGGCAACTGCCTGAACTAGTCCCTGCAGTTTCCTTGGCAAGATTTTGGAACTGGTTTGCCACTGCCTGCTTCCTAGGGCTGAAAGACTGTCTTAAGGTCATCCAGCTGGCTATGTGCCTAAGGTAGGACTAAAACTCACTGTCTCCTGGTTTCTATCCTGGTGCCTTAGGCAGTTTAGTGTAGTGGTTAAGGCATCAGGCTAGACACCAGGAGACTGTGAGCCCTAGTTCCATCTTATTCATGAAGTCAGCTAGATGACTGTGGATCAGGCACTTTCTTTCAGATCTATGAAGGAGGCAATGGCAAACCACCTTTGAAAACCTTGTCAAGAAAACTGCAGGGACTAGTTGAGGCAGTCATAATTCTTCCTAACCAAGACAAATTTAGTTTCTTCCATCTAGAAATATCTGTTATAGATTTCCAAGTTCATAAATAATTATTCAGGAATATATCTTTGTTGTTGTTTTTATTTTAAACATTCCCAAATATAAGTCTAAGTTCTATTGCTATTGCTAAATATTTGACCTTTTTAGCAGTGATTTTAAACCTTGCTAGTGAGCATACAGATTTATTTATTTATGTATTTATCAAGTTATAGACCAGCCATCTCACTTTCTGAGAGAGTCTGGGTGAAAATGGCTTTTCATCCTTAACTTCCATGTCAGCATCTGAGTTTTCTCTTTATTGATTTGACAGTCTGATACAAAACCAAACTGTTGTATATGTTCTATCAACACAGCTGAAGAGACTCTAGACTGAGCAATTATTAGTATGATTTCATATGCAAATAACTTCAGTGTATGTTCTTGTACAGCTAATTTAACTCATATTGTTTATGTTTTTGTCAGATCTGAATTACTAACAATTCTAGTTCTTGATTCATTACCATCTGTCTCTTAAGAGAGAATCAGAAATGTCTTCTTCAAGTCCTACAGTTTAGGGGTCCCCAATCCCTGGTCTGCTACTGGTCTGTGGTCTGTTGGAAACCAGGCCATGCAAGCGGTGGGTAGGAAAACATGCAAAGCTCATGCGTGGGATTAGGTTGTATGCACAAAACTATTCCCTCCCTTCCTGCTGCAATTGCCAGTCAGTGGAGGCGGGAAAGTTGGGGAGTGCGGTTATAGCTGCAGCTGTTCTTTGTTCAGAAGTCTAGAAACATCATCAATGAGGAAATTATTTTGAAATTCAGATTCAGAAATCTGTTTTGAAGCTTTAAGGAAAAAGAACTCTTGTTAACGGTTTCCTTTTATTACATTCCTTTGTGCGTCTGTCCCCTCTCTAGATTTTCTTGTTTTCTCAAAGGCTTCTTGAAATTGTTGCTTTCTGCAAGTGTTTCCAATAGCTAATTCAAGAGTTCCTCAGCTTTTCTGATACCTAGATAGAAATTTCTTAATTGCTTCATCTCTAGTCTCTTAATCTTCTCTTCCAGAAAGGCAGATTGCTTTCACTTGCAACATGTGTGTGGGAGTGTATCTTATCTCGGCTGAAAATGGCACGTTAAGTGTTGCTCATTTCCTAAGGACCTAACTCAACATTTTCAGCTGTTATCAATTGTTTATTTGATATGAATTCTTCTACAAATCATTTAAAAATATCAAAAGTCCAGGAACGATCCCCTCCCTTCCTGCTACAATTGCAAAGAACCTGAAAGGGTTAGAACATATATAAAAAAGACAGAAATAAGTAGTATCATTGTGCTACAAGAAATGGTGGGATTTATATTATGTACATTTTTAAATTTAAATACATTTTTAAAAACTTGTAGTGCATGTAGTTCTTGTTATCCTCGGAGATAAATAATGGCACATCCTCTCAAAATAATGAGAATAGTTTTATTTTCCATGTTGCTCAGACAAAGAGAAAAAAACTTCCCTTTTGATTTCCCTCAGCAAACTCCAGTTCATTTGAATCAATGAGTCTCTAGAAATTGTCCCCTGAAATTGCCTTGAAAAAAGTATTGCTTTTAACACGATGCTTTCCATTGTATATATATGCATTTTTCTAAATGAGAAAAATGTTGAGAATAATTTTATATGCAAATCTGTCTAATTGTAAATTGTATATAATCTGTGTAGGTCTAATTTAAATTGTATATAAGCTACATTAGTTAAAATGTATATAAATCAACTGATGTTTAAAAAATTAAGTTGGATTCACTGTATTTCTCCATGTGGCATTGGTGGATGAAGATTTGTCTTACTGCTCCTTGATCCTGTTGAGAGCTCATGTCTATTGCTTATGCCAGGGCAAAAGTTCCCAATATAAGATCAATCTTTTCCCTTCACTATTCTTGCAATTTATAATTCAAAATGTGCAAACACAAGCGATATATTTGGCTGTTAAATCTGCTTAATTTCAATAGTAGAATTCTACAGAAACTATTCAGAGCATTATATACATACCACTGTGCTACTATTGCAGAATTAGGGCATTTGATGAGGTCAGACATATAAAGCTCCAATTATTTCATAATTCTATCTTTCAGAATTTTCTTTCCAAACAATGGTACGGGGAAATTTCCAGAGATACCAAAAATTGGAAGATCATTCTGTGCCTTTTCCTTTTCCCTTTAATAGGATGTGGCTTCATTTCCTTCAGGTAAAAAATGCCTTTTATTATGAAGTACATGTACATAGGTGAGTGAATGTAGCATTGAACAATCTGACTTATTACCATTTTTTATGCTTACAACCTTTGCAGCATTCCCAGGATCATGTGATCAAAATTCAGATGCTTCATAAACGATCTAGATGAGGGAATTGAAGGGAAACTCATCAAATTTGCAGATTGCACTAACCTAGCAGGAATAGCTATCATCCCAGAAGATAAGCTCAAGATCCAAAAAGATCTTGGCAGAGTTGAACACTGGGCCTTATCTAACAAAATGAAATTCAATGTAGATAAAAGAAAGGTTTTACACCTAGGCAAGAAAAACCAATTGTATAGGTATAGAATAGGTGAAACTTAATGTCAGTAACTGTGAGAGGGAGTCCTAGTGGACAGTCACTTAAATATGAGCCAACAATTTGCGGCAGCTGTCAAAAAAGCCAATGTAATCCAGGCTGCATTAAGAGAGGGATAGAATCAAAATCATGTGAATTTCTAGTACCGCTTAGTAAGATCACACCTGGAATCCAGTTCAGGTCACCACAATATAAAAAAATAAGAGAAACAAAAAATGATTAGGGGTCTGGAGGCTAAAATATACAAAGAATTATATACAAAGAATGATTACGGGAATTAGCTATGTCTACTCTAATGAAAATAAAGTCTAGGGGTGACATGATAGCACTGTTCCAATATTTGATGGGCTCCTACAAAGACAAGGGGAGTCAAACTATTTTCCAAAGCATCAAAAGGCAAGACAAGAAGCAATGCTGGAAACTAACCAAGGAGAGAAGCAACTTAGAATTAACAAGAAACTACTTAATGGTGAGAGCAATTACTTAAAGGTAAGAGCAATCAACCAATGGAAAAGCTTGCCTTCACAAATGGTGGGTACTCCATCACTGAAGGCTTTCAAAAAGAGACTGGACAACCATTTGTCTGAAATAGTATAGGAGGTTGCACTAAAAGACCGCTGAGGTCCCTTCCAGCTCTATTATTCTGTATTCCATGAATATCTGCCTTTCAGTCAGGAACTCAAAGATCCTATTGGTCCCCTAAAGTAGACAATCCTGTAAAGTAGATTGTTTGGTAAAGCAGAATGACTGGCCTAAAGTAAGAATGATTAAACAATGGAACAGCTTGCCTCCCAGAGTTGTGGATTCACCATTGCTGAAGGATTTTAAGAAAATATTTGACAACCATTTGTTCAGGATGGTATAAGGACTCCTGCCTTGAGCAGACTAGAAGATCTCCAAGATCCCTTCCAGGTGTATAATTAATAACAGCATAACAAAGTTGGAAGGGACCTTGGGAGGCCTTCTAGTCCATGTGTCTCCAGCCCCCAGGCCGCAGCCCACTACTGGGTCATGGCCCGTTCGAAACCAGGCTGCAAGAGAAATGGGCAAGCGTGCAAGCAATGCTCCCCTCATGGGGGTGGAGGGCGCTTGTGCTTGTGCATGAAGCTCCACTCACTTGAGTGGAGGGTGCTTGAGTGGAGGATGCTTGTGTTGTGCACAAAGCTCTGCTTATACGAGTCGAGGATGCTTGCACTTGTGCATGAAGCTCCACTTTCACAAGCAGAGGGTGACCTCACTTGTGTGTGAAGCTCCACTTGTGCACTCATGTGTGAAGCTCCATTTGCATGAATGGAATTTTGCACATGACTGTCCTTTGCTCACAGGAGTGAAGCTTTGCATGTGAGCACTAGTGTCTTCTGCTCATGCGAGTGGAGCTTTGTGCATGAGTATAAGTGGAGTTTCAGGTGCGAGCATAAGCACCCTCTGCTCCTGCTCCATTTGTGTGATTGGAGGGCATGCACATGCACACTACTCACACAAATGGAGCTCTTTGCGCACGTGTGCTTGCCATTCATGCGCTCCCCCCCCCCGAGCCAGGCCACTGTTGGGGACCACTGTTCTAGTCTAATCCCCTGTTCAAGCAGGAGACCCTATACCATTTCAGATAAATGGCTTCCAGTCTCTTTTTAAAAGCCTTCAAAATCTCTGAAGGCAAGTCATTCCACTGGTTTATTATTCTCACTGTATGATTCTATGATTCTGTGATTTTAAGTCATCCAGTGAGCTTCTATTGTTGAGAGAAGACTAGAACCTGAGTCTCTCCATTCCCCATCCCCACTGGTTTTCATAATAATTAATATTGATATAAATTTGGTGTAGAGAATTCCCCTCTAGAGGACTCTAGCTGTATAAACCATTGCCTAAATAATCAAGTAGTTTGAAACTAAGCTGTATCATGTATCTGTTTTAGCAATTGACGTTCTGGTTGAAAAATCAATTCAGAATTATTTGATAACATATGCAGATGTAAGTGGTTATGTTTAATGTTTAAATTTGTTTTTCAAATTTTCAGTCTCTCCAATTTAATTCTTTTAGGAATAATTAATTTATTGTACACTATTTGCTTCCTTTATTCAGGAAAAAGCCAATAGAAAGGAGCAAAAAGCTGGTCTTTTACTATGCATGGTTCTTCACTTCACCATTTGTGGTCTTCTCTTGGACTGTCATATTCTACATTGCCTTTCTCCTCCTATTTGCCTATGTCCTGCTGATGGATTTCCAAAAAGAGCCTACCATGCTGGAACTGATTGTCTATGTACTGGTTTTCATCCTGCTTTGTGATGAAGTGAGACAAGTAGGGAGTACTTAGAAATCAAACATGTTTTATTTGCAGGATGATTTTTCAAGTTCAAAAATGCTATTTGACATTCACATCTAATGGCTTTCTCCCCTTTGCATCTTATTTTATTTTATTTATTTATTTGATTTGTCAATCGCTTACAAGATAAAAGGTATAAGTATAACCATGAGTAAGAATACAGGAAATAGGTATGAATAAATGGGGACAATAGGACAGGGACAGTAGGCACGATGGTGCACTTATGCACACCCCTTACAGACCTCTTAGGAATGGGGTGAGGTCAATAGTGGATAGTTTGAGGTTAAAGGAGTGGGGGTTAGAGGATGTAACAACAGAGTCAGGTAGTGCATTCCAGGCATTGACCACTCTGTTGCTGAAGTCGTACTTTCTGCAATTGAGTTTGAAGTGGTTTACATTGAGTTAGTATCTGTTGTGTGCTCTTGTATTGTTGTGGTTGAAGCTGAAGTAGTCATTGACTGGTAGAACATTGTAGCAGATAATTTTGTGTGTTACACTTAAGTCTAACCGTAGGCGGTATAGTTCAAGGTTGTCCAAGCCCAAAATCTCAAGCCTGGTGATATAGGGTATTCTGCTGCGAGCAGAGGAGTATAGTACTCTTCTAGTGATATACTTCTGGACTTGCTCAATTATATTAATGTCCAATATACAGTGCGGATTCCAGACTGGTGAACTGTATTCGAGTATTGGTCTAGCAAAAGTTTTGTATGCTCTAGTTAGCAATTCGATATTTCCGGAGGAGAAGCTTCGTAAGATTAGATTTACAACTCTTAATGCCTTTATGGCAATGCTGTTACAGTGAGCTCTGGTGCTTAGGTCATTTGATATGAGAACTCCAAGGTCCCTGACGGAGTGAGGATCATCAGCGAGGTCATATCCGCCTAGTTTGTATTTGGTGTACTGATTTTTCTTACCAATGTGTAGGTCAGAGCATTTGTTGGTCGAGATTTGGAGTTGCCAATTGTTTGACCATTCAGACACATAATCAAGGTCGCTTCTTTGGAATGCTGTATAGATCATTAAGTCATAGACTCCATATGTACTTTAATTAATATCTTTAGTGAGACTGTGATTTGCCACATTTTCCATAGTTTCCTAGTTCATAAACTTACCCAGGTTTTTTATGCTTTGTTTGTAACTGAGAACTCACAATTCTAGCTAGTATTAAACTAATAAAACTAGGGATAAATTCTTAAACACACTGTAGTTACAGCCAGCACAAGATGAAAATCATGCTGGTAAGTATGATTTCTTAAATCCTTTTGGAATAACCATGTTTATATAAGCCTTCAGAATGCCATTAAGAGTGGTTATTTTTGCCCCTTGGTATATATGTCCTGTATAAGGGGAGCGTTCCCTCAAGTGCCTGCCTTTGCATCCCTCCCATCAGATTTACCAATATGAGAAGACTCCTAATAAACACACCCTATATATTCTAATCAAGCAGATTTTACTTGGTCCTGCCTAGTTCCAACCATATTGAACTTTATAAGTTAGCAACCAAAGAATTGTTCTTGGAACTAAATTAATCAACTAATACAAGCTTCTATAGTAGTGGGTGTTAAATGACAGAAATGGATTTTCCCTATTACATAGAGCTAGTCTTGAAAAATTCTAGACTTATCACCAGCATTTTGAATTGTGTCAGAGACAGATATAATATAGTTCTGCTGTACTGTTCACCATTGCTACATTCTAGATCTGTTGTGATTTCTGAAAAACATTGAAAAGCCACTGTAGATGCAATTAAAGTAAATAGCACTATGAAGATGTGTGTTTTTAATCAGGAATAAAGAGGTGCTTGTTTCTGTAGGCACTGTAAGATGAAGTTGAGTTGGCTAAAAATCAGATTTGGTAGCATTTTTCCTTTAGAAATAAAGAAAAAAGAGGGGAAGGAAAAGGGAAGAGTTGCTAAAGTGAGGGGGGAAAAGGAAACAAAAAGCAATGACTTCAAACTTTTTTCGGTGCAGTAAGATACATGATGTAGTTATAATATCAACATTTAACTCATCTAAAATTGTAAATCTAGCCATTTTTACAACCATGACTTAATTTTAAAAACTCAAAGTTATAGTTTCATTTTTCCCTTTTTGAGCAGGAAGTCCAGAAGCAGTTTCCAAATAGAAACAAAAAACTATTTACATTCTTTACCACAATTAATTCAGTTAACTTTGCTGCATCTGCCAATTCCATTATCTTTTCAAGTCCATTCTTCCATTGTGGGAGTTTCATTATTTTTCTGAGCATATGATTCTTGCTGCCATCAATATATATAGTAAACAAAATTCCATTTTTTCCCCATCACTTTATGGTAGAATTTTTTCCAACTAACAAATGGAAGTTGCCGGAACCTTGGGTAAGAGTGACCATGTCATACTGAATTCAATATATTGCAAACACAAGCAATAGAATATAATCTAATCCGTATCTTAAACTTTAAAAGATATGATTTTAACTAATTCAGAGAGAACCTAAACAAAATTTCATGGATAAAAATCCTAAAGGGGAAAACAACAAAAGAATTGGGGAAACACTGAAAACTTTGATCAGAAAATTCCGGTCCAGCTCAATATCGCTGAAAAACAAAAAGAAAAAAAATCAAAGGGACCAGCAGAGACAAAAAGGATAAGTACAAAAAAAGAAAAGAGCGACACATAACTAAGGCAGAATATCAGCAGATAGCCCGAATCTGCAAAGATGAAGTCAGGAAAGCAAAGGCTCAGAATGAACAAACACTTGCAACAAAGTCAAAGATAGTAAAAAAGTTACTTTCAACACATAAATAACAAGAAAAAAGTCAAGGAAATGGTCCACTAAAGAGAGAAGATGGCAAGGAAGTTACAGGCAGTAGAGAAATCACAGCTGCTTAACTCATTCTTTCCATCAGTCTTCACACAAAAAGAAACTATAGCCAAACCTACTAAAAACATAATTATAAAAGACAGACTAGAAATAAAATTAAAATAAGCAAGAAAATGGTAAGGGAACACCTGTCTGACCTTGATGAATATAAATCAGTGGGACTTGATGGATTACATTCCAGAGTTCTAAAGGAACGGACAGATGTTATATAAGAACCATTGTATCATATCTTTAAAAAATCTTGGAGCACTAGGGAACTACCAGAAGACTGGAAAAAAATAATGTGATTCCCATCTTCAAAAAAAGGGGGGGGGGAAACAGACACAGAAAACTACAGACCAATCAGTCTAACATCAATACCTGGGAAAATCTTGGAAAAGGAAAATGTCCCAGGAGTTATGTCCCAGGAGTTCTCTTTTTGGATTCACTAGCTGGACAGCTGACATTAAACCAGCTCTGCAATCTATTTGCAGCTTACTTAGACTCTTCCAGGAGAGCTGTGATACTGAGATGTTGGCAGCCAACACGAAGATGGATGGTGGGATGAAATTGGGAGAATCCCCTCTGGGAGGCACTGACAGCAGCCCAAGGGGGCTTGGGGCCAAATGATCAGGTTGTGCCCTAAACCTGAGAAGTTGGAGCAGCCACCTGTTCATGGAGGAGAGGCAGCTTCCGAAGCCCTCCACCCTAAGAAAAAGGCACTATGGGGCTGGCAGTGTGGGGAAGGCAGCAAAGGCATAATACCTACTCGTCCCTCCTGGAGTTATGGTGAACTGAGGAAGCAAGTGGAAAGCCAGGAGACTTGCTGAGAGGGAAAAACTGACAGAATGGAGATTCTTGACCATGACTCATAGCCTCTCAATGGAAGAGTTCAGAGAAATTTGACAGGCTGGAGATCCAGGGCTCCACCTCACCCAAGTTGGTGGTGATGAAAGTTGGGATGGGAACAGCCAAGTTGTGGGCTACCCCATCCTCCCCTCCATTGTAGCCAGCAGTGTCGGACCTATCTGGAGCAGTGGGAACTGGGCAGCAAGGGACAGTGGCAGCCCCTCCTCCAGCAAGTCTGGAGCAAGCCCAGCCACCCACTCACACAGGCAGCCCCACAGTTATGGTACGTTCTTGGTTCAGACCATCCCAGAACTGGTAGACCAGCAGGGGCTAAGGCCATCCTCTCAGGTGGGCCACTAAGCCATGAAATTCTTAGATGTATTCTGCAATCAATCACTTCCCTTAGTGGATGGAGCAGATCCTGGCCTCTGCCTGCTAGGTTTCCATGGAGTCCTCAAATCTGTACCACATCTCTTGCATGAGGCTATTCATGTTCATCAGCTCCAGGGCATCCTCATAGTGAAGTGACTCCAGTCACTCTGTGGTGTTCCCTTCCAGGGTTGATGTGACAGCATTTACACAGGAGGGCTCATTAAAGTGCATCTCTCTGTACCACTCCAAATAATTCCACACCTGCATAAGGAAATATGCTAGATTTTCGGGCGGCCATCAAATTTTGCCTTCAAGTGGGGAGGCTGTCGGTCTTGCTGTACAGGAGCCTGGCAGCAACTACTGGTCTACCAGTTCTGGGATGGTCTGAACAGAGAACTATACTGCTTGCTTGTGGGGTACCTAACAACCTTCAGGCATGGTACCAACTGGCTACCAATGTGGAGCTATACCTAATGGAGTACTAGCAGCACACTATGCATGAAGGTTGCCCCTGCCAGGCAACCAAGAGGCACCCCAGAACCCTCAAGAAAAAGGAGTTGTTTCCCAGGCCCCAAGGAGAAGTCTCAGGAGTCTGTTTCAGATATGGGAAGGAATACCACCAAGCAGCCTAGTTCCCTGCCCCATATTCAGCATCTGTGTTATGAACCCGGTCTGAAGCCCAGCCTGAAGAGGCTGAAGACAAAGAATCTGCTAGCAAAACCTAAGGAGAAGATGCGGGCTACACAACAGGTCATGGAGGTCTCTCCCCACTCCAGTAAAGGGGAGTGAATCCTGACCCCCAACAAGCCTGATGAAGTCTTCTATGAGAGTGACAGCAAGGGGGAAGGTGACCTGATGGTAAGTGGCACCATCATCCCAATGACTGCCAGGGTAGAGATACTGGGGCCCCATTCAGGAGTAAAGGGCACCATCATGGCCCTACTACACTTGGGTTGCACCCAGTGCCTGATCAGCTTGCAAACAATGGAGAAGTTGGGACTAAGATTTAGCAAACTAAGGCAGCCTGTGGGATTTGAACAGCTAGATGGTTCCTGTATTGGGGGGGGTATGCCAGCAACCTGACAAAGCCAGTATGCCTAAGGCTCAGGAACCACATAGAGACTATCTGCTTTATTGTGGGCCCTGGAATGACTGAGACCATAACCCTAGGGCTAGCCTGGCTAAAAAAGTGGAAACCGGCAGTGGACTGGAATAATAATAAGTAATGCATGAGAAAGAAAATAGCTAAGCAGCAAGGAATTAGGGACAGTGCCAGACACCAGCCATGAGATGGCAGGTGGAAAAGTGAAACAGAGCCGGTTAAGATCCTGACAGAGGGCAAAGTGTCACAGCTGCTTATTCCAAATGAGTACTGCAATCTCACTGTAGTATTTAGCGAGAAGGGGTCAGATGTGCTGCCACCCCACCATCCTATGGACTGCTATTGAGATTATGCTGTGGGAAAACCTAACAAAGCCAAAGATGTATTCCATGACACCCAGGAAGATGGAAGAACTTAGGAACTTTATAGACAAGAGCCTAACCAGGGGCTTCATCCAGTTGACGAAATCAAGGGTGGCAGTTACCATGCTTTTCAAAGAAAAGCTAAAGATGGGTCCCTGAGAATGTGCATGGATTATAGGGGGATAAATACCATTTGCATGGAGGACATGTACTGCCTCCCCCTGATGAAAGACATGTTGGGATACCTGTCAAAGGAGAGGATCTTTACCAAGCTGGACTTGAGAGAAGTGTAGTACCGAGTGAGGATCAGAGAAGGAGATGAATGGAAGAAGGTGTTCAACTGCCCCTTGGGATGCCATCAATTCCAGATGATACCATTTGGATTACAGGAGGTACCAGACATGTTCATATAGCTGATAAATGAAATCCTACATGAGCACCTATGCTGGTGTAGCTAGACAATATTTTAATATACTGAGATCATGGAAGAGCATGTGAGAAAGCTGCTGAAAGTCCACCTATACATGAAGCTGTCCAAGTACCCACAAGGCCAGCTTAGACTACCTAGGGCACTGTATTTCCAGAGATGGGGAAAAGATGGACCTAGGGAAGGTAAAAGTAATCCTAGAATGGAAAACCCCAAGAGCCAGAAGACAACTGTAGAGTTTCCTAGGTTTTGCAAACTTCTACAGACAATTCATTCCCATATTCACACAAATGGGACTGCCCATCATGAACCTGCTAAAATAGAGGAAAGGGGGTGAAGCCTAGACCAAGTCAAGCCTTGAATTGGACAGTTGAGTGTCAGGCAGCTTTCAAAACACTAAAGAGACTTTGCTGCTGAGCCAATCTTGAAACATCCAAACCCAGAGAAGCTGTTTGTGATTTAGGCAGATGCTAGTGACTGGCCATGGAGGTGGTTTTATTGCAGAGAAACAAAAGGAGGCCAGGTGGTGATGGGCAATCTGGAGAAGGAGGCTTGTGCTGCCCACTGGACTTTAGCCATCTGGAGGCAGTTCTTAGAAGGCAGCAAAATCCCCTTCAAAGTTTGGACCGACCACAAAAATCTAGAAGCACTTTAAAAACCCAAGAAACTGTCCCCTAAGCAGGTCTGGTGGGCTCGGTACTTTAGCCAGTTCAATTTCACCATGTGCTATTTACCGGGGGAGGGGGGGATTTCCTAGCAGATGCCCTCTTGCACCTGCCTCAATATAAAAGCCCAAGAGAAGAGATAGTTAGTTCTATCATTCCATCCAAACAACATGCAGCACCAGCGCATGTGTGGCAACCCCCAAAAGAGACCCCTTGGTCAGGAGAAGGCACATCGACTCAGCAACTGAAAGAAACCCTGTGAGGGGATGAGTGGTTTCAAAAGAAACCACTCATCCCCTCACAGGCCTGGTGGCTCAGGCTGTTAAATGCCTGCATTTAAGTTCCAGCTGCCTACAATTACTGTAGGCTCGAATCCCACCAGGCTCAAGGTTGACTCAGCCTTCCATCCTCTCGGGGTAGGTAAATTGAGGACCCAAGATTGTTGGGGGCAATAAGCTGACTTTGTAAAAATGCCGCTTAGTAATAAGCAGGCATATACAATGGAATGAAGGCTATTGCTGAGCACACTGGGTTGTATCCCAAAAACTGTAAGCCGCCCTGAGTCTTCGGAGAAGGGTGGCATATAAATGTAATTTTAAAAAAAGCATAAAGATGACTTAATGCTAAAGCAAGATTTAATATGGGAGGGGAATAAAATATATGTCCTAGCCAGCCAGACAACTACCGTGTTTCCCCGAAAATAAGACACTGTCTTATATTTTTTTTGGCTCCCAAAAACACACTAGGTCTTATTTTCGGGGTAGGTCTTATATATTTATGGTGCCAAATAGTGGGTGTGAGTGTGGGGGGGTGTTTCGCGGGTGCACGGTTGCTCCCTGAAAAGTCTTCCTGGAACTGGAGATTTACACTAGGTCTTATTTTCGGGGTAGGTCTTATATTAGGGCAGGTTTAGAAAATAGTGCTAGGTCTTACTTTCAGGGTAGGCCTTATTTTCGGGGAAACACGGTATGATCCTACAAAGGAGTCACTACATGAAGCCAGCAGGACACTTTGGGTTTGTAAAAGCCCTGTAAAAAGGCAGTTTTTATAGTCTAAGATGAAGAAGGACATAGAAACCTATGTGGTGAGTTGCCCTATATGTGGGTTTAGTGTGGCATTTTGCTCCTTTTGCTGAATTACCATAGTTTAACTTGACAGTCTCAACATTCTTGGCTATATCCAGAATCTGAGCAGCTGCAGCTCTTAATCTGGACTCAGCACCAGACTGATTCTTCTCTACCAAAACTGATCAAATTCCTGCTTCCTAACTTTTATTTTTGTCTTCATTGAATCTTCAATTAATAGTTCTTCCATAATCCATTGCAGTCCCAGACTATTCAAATCATTGTTTCCTTTGATCATGAAGAAAGTATCTATCCATAAATTATATGGTTGTATTCCAAATTTTCTGTTAATGTCTTGCAATATTTTTATATAGATGTAAAATAATATGGGGAATAAGTTAAAAATCTGATTAAGATTAAAAGAGCTATTGAATCTGAAAACTTTAACATGGCAGTTGATTAGAGAATTGTACAGGATTAATTGGACAAGTATACATTCTATAAACAAAGTACTTCTTTGATTAGGCTTTTGTAATAATGTAGTTTGACATTTAAAGACATAATTAAAAGAAAAATGCAATCATTTATAGCACATTTGAAGCTATAATGCCACAATGATGCATTTTTGTCCTAATAGGCAAAAAAGCCAAGAGCAATTTCAAACTATCCACTTTCCCTCATCCATCAAAATTAATGAAATCAGTGATACACAAGAGTGAAGATCCAGTGGTGGGGTTCAAATAATTTAACAACCAGTTCTCTGCCCTATTGATTTTTTTCAAACAACCAGTTCACCAAACTGTTCAAAAAGTTAACAACCAGTTCTCCCGAACTGGTGCAAACTGGCCGAATTCCACCACTGTGTAGATCCCATAGCAAAACACCCATGAAGTCAAACTGTCCTTATCTCATGTTTTTTTTTTCTTTGAGTCTTAACCAACTTCCTTAAGTTAAACAGCTTGATAAATAGTAAATATATTAGTTTCCTGTTAGGTACACATAAATGTTTGAATTCAAGGTATTGTTGACTTATCTTTATACTACTGAGTATATAATTCTCTGTTTCTGTTTTTATAGTGGTATATGAATGGGAGTAAATACTTTTCTGACTTATGGAATGTTATGGACACCCTTGGAATTTTCTACTTCATATCAGGAATTGTGTTCAGGTATGTTTCAGTTGACCAACAGTGATACTTCTATTGCCTTGAGTTTAGAGCTAGAGCAGGGGTCCCCAAACTTGGCAACCTTAAGACTTGTGGACTTTAACTCCCAGATGGCTGTAGAATTCTGGGAGTTGCAGTCCAAAAGTCTTAAAGTGGCCAAGTTTGGAGACTTCTGAGCTAGAGGAACAAAAATATGCTATTATAATTATGTAAAAAACAAATGATGTGCTGAAAATTCTGCAGTTTTTCTCATTAATTTTAAATCAGATAAAAAAGTTAATGCTGTTGAAATTCACTTCCAAGGGAAAGAATATATGGGAGAAATACATGGGTATGGGATACTGGTATTTTATTAGGTGGCTAAAAGCTGTGTCCGGTGGGCTGAATCACGTGTCTCCCCCTCCCCCCCGTATCTCCTCCTCTGCCTGCTGCTTGGAGGACTGGTCTAGTGATTGTATCACCCTGCCCCCATTTGTGCTGTATGGGCTAAGGAGCCCCAGATGCCCCCTTTGTAATCTAGGCTGATGCTAGCAACGTGGCCATAGGGGCTGTGCTGCTCTAAGGAAACCCCCAGAGAATCCTTCAAACCTGTGCTTACAATCCAAAAAATTAATGGCCACAGAATGGAGGTGTCTGGGAAAAGGAAGCCTATGTGGTTCAATGGGCATTGTTAATTTGGTGGCACTTCCTGAAAGGATCTAAACACCCATTTGAAGTGTGAAGATCATAAAAACCTAGAAGCTTTAAAGACCCCAATGGAAGCTATCCCCCAAACAAGCCCATTGGGTACAATATTTCAATTGCTTCAACTTTACTTTGTGTTACATCCCAGGGTAAAAAAACTTCCTAGCGAATGCCCTATCCCAGTGATGGCTAACCTTTTCATCCTCACGTGCCTAAAGTGTGCGTGTGCATGTATGTGCACCTGCACATATGCCTGCACCCATAATGCAATGCGTATGCGATCCCCCACCACCCTGCATATGCATGCGCAGCCCCCTCACACGTGCCGTGCATCTATGCACATGCGCATGCATTTCCCATGCACCCTCCACCCCTGTGCATGCGCAGCAGATACCAAACAATCAGCTGGCTGGCGGGAGGTGTGCGCGCATGCACAGTGCACCTGATCTGGGGCAACAGCTCACATGCTGGCAGAAATGGCTCTGCGTGCCACTTCTAGCACGCGTGCCATAGATTCACCATCATGGCCCTATCCCAACTGCCACAGTACAACAGTGCTAGACCCAAAATCATTGAACCAGTCATCCTCTCTAGCCAGTTAGTGGCACTAGTAACCACAAGGAGCCAAGAAAAAGTCAAACCAGGCATTATCTGCAAAGTGCTAAAATAAACTAAAAGCTGCTTTAAAGATGATAAGTGGCTGGTGGCCCATAAAGAGCAATGCACTTTTAGGGATGGACTGGCCTGAGCAGGAGCAAAATTATATGTCCTTGCCCCCCTGCAACAACTGGTTTTACAAATTTGCCATGACTCAAAAGCCACAGGAAACTTTAGTTTTGTAAAAATCCTACATCTGGTCAAATGGCAATTCTGGTGGTCATTTCTCAAAAAGGACATTGAAAGCTATATGTCCAGCTATCCAGTGTGTGCATCAGCCAAAAGACGATCAGGGAAGCCCAAGGACAACTGCAACCAGTCCCATCCCCCTCGGAAAGAAAGTTCTATGAACTTCATAGTGGAGCTGCCTGAAAGTGCTGAGAATAATTTGGCTGATCACTAACTTGTTCTCAAAACAAGTCCATTTTATCCCATGTTCAAAAATTCCATCATCCTTCAATTTGGCTAAACTATTTGTTCAACATATTTTCAGGCTTCACATCATTCCTGATTGAATTATCTCAGACAGAAAGGTGCAAGTTACTTTGTACTTTTGACACATTTTTTTAAACTCATGGGGACCACCCAAGGCTCAAGCTTCTCACATCAACCTCAAATGAATGGGGTGTGTGAAAGCACAAACTCAGTACTAGAACATCAAATGCTATATTAATTATTAACAAGATAATTGGACTGACCTTTTACCATTTGCAGAAGTTGTGTATTCAGTGCATAGCAGCACCAGGTTTACTCCCTTCATGGACTGACTGTTTCTTTGATTTTTTTTCTTATTACTTATATGTTGAAAGAAACTTTTTAAAAATTATCTTTGACTTTTGTTGCAAGGCTTTGTTCATTCTGAGCCTTTGCTTTCCTGACTTCATCTTTGCAGATTTGTGCTATCTGCTGATGTTCTGTGTTAGTTAAGTGTCCTTCTTTTCATTTTTTATACCTATCCTTTTTGTCTTTCACTATCAGAGAGATCTTTGTGTAACCATGCTGGTTTCTTCTTCTTCTTGGATGTCTTTTTTCTTTTTCGTGGTATTGAACTGGACTGGGCTTTTATTATCTTTTTTTCAGTGTTTCCCACATTTCTTGTTTTCCCCTTTAGGATTTTTATCCATTAAATTTTGCTTAGGCTCTCTCTGAGTTTGTTAAAATCAGCTCTTTTAAAGTTTAAGACACTGGTTAGATTATATTCTATTGTTTGTGTTTGCATTATACTGAATTCCAATATGATGTGGTCCTTCTTGCCCAAGGTTTTGGCAACTTCATCTCCTTCTCTCTTAGTAAGGATTAGGTCCAGTATAGCTTTTCCTCTAGTTCCCTCCTCTACCTCTTCAATGACATAGTTGTCAGCTAAGTTGGTTAGGAACCTGTTCAATCTCCCATTTACTTCCCTCATCTAAATTGTTTATGAAGGTGTTGAAGAATACTGGGCCTAAAACAGAACCTTGGGGTACCTCACTGCTTCCTTCCTTCCATGTAGATGTAGTTCCATTGAGGACTATACATTGAGTGTGATTTGTCAACCAGTTACAAATCCATCTGGTGGTGATGCTGTCTATTCCTATTTTTCTAACTTATTAAGTTAGTTTTTGGTCTACTTTGTCAAATGCCTTACTGAAATCCAAGTATACTACATCCTCAGCTTTTGCTGGTCCACTGATTTAATCACTATGTCAAAGAACGAAATAAGATTTCTCAGGTATTGATGTCAAGCTGATTGGTCTGTAGTTTCCTGAATCCGTTTTTCCCCTTTTTTTTAAAGATGGGAACTATGTCAGCTCTTTTCCAGTCCTCTGGTAGTTCCCTGGTGCCCCAAGATGTTTGAAAGTTATTGTTCACTTTGTTCCAAGATCACATATGCTACCTCCTTCAGAACTCTAGAATGTAAAACACCTGGTCATGGTGATTTGAACTTGTTTAGGGTGGACAGGTGTTCTTTTACCATTTTGTTTGCCTATTTTAATTTGTATTCCTAGTCTGTCTTTTACTGTCTGTTTTTGGTAGGTTGGGCTATTTATTTCTTTTCCATAATGACAGATGCAAAGAATAGCAATTGCAATTCTTATAATTATATAATACTTCATAGTGCTTCATAGCACTCTCTCTCACAGCACTCTCATAGTGCTTCATAGCACTCTTCATAGTGCTTCATAGCATCTCTTCATAGCACATTGTTGGGGGCAATGTGCAGAGTCAACACATTGCCCCCAACAATCTGGGTTTAATCTCACCTTGGAAGGATGGAAGGCTGAATCAGTCTTAAACCAGTCAGGATTAAGCTCCCAGCAGTGAGCAGAGTCATTCTGCAATACTGGATTCCAACTACTGCACCCCCATAGCCCTGAATTAAGCAGCTCTGATTTCTCACTGCTGCTCGTCACTTCCTTGCCATCTTCTCCCATTAGTGGATGAACCATTTTCTTGACTTTTTTTCACATTGAAAGTTTTAAAAATTATTATTCAGATCTTAATTCATTTCAAGCCTTAACTTTCCTAACTTCATATTTGCAGATTCAGGCTATATGCTGGTATTCTGCATTAATTATGTGTCACTCTTTCTATTTTTTATGCTTATTCCTAGTTGCATTAATAGAGGGATAGAATCAAGACCACATGAAGTGCTAGTATTTGTCTGGAGGTCTGGAGGCTAAATCATGAAGAATTGTTGCAGAAATTGGGTATGTCTAGTCTAGTCTAGTGAAAAGAAAGGACTAAGGGTGACATGATAAGGGTATCAATATTTAAGGGGCTGCCACAAAGAAGACAGGGGGAGGGGGGGCAACCTATTTTCCAAAGCACCAGAAGGCAGGACAAGAAGCAATGGATGGAAACAAATTAAGGAGAGACGCAACCTAGAACTAAGGAAAAATTCCTGACAGAACAATAAACCAGTGGAACGGCTTGCCTTTAAAAGTTGTGATGCTCCATCACTGGAGGTTTTTAAGAAATGATTGGACAGCCATTTGTCTCATTTTATTTTCATTTCAGTTTCATTCATTGTCTCCTGCTTGAGAGGGGTTGAATTAGAAAACCTCCAAAGTCCCTTCCAACTCTGTGATTCTTTTAATTAGGTACCCTGGAAAGATACCTCAGGGGTATTTCTTACAAAAGATTTTTCAGATTCAAATATCAAGATATTTACATCACAACAGAGTGATCGAAAGAATTATAACAGAGAACAACATTTTTCATCCGCATGCAAAATGCAGGTAGTCCTTGACTTACGACTATTAGTTTAACAATAATTCAAAGCTACAACAGTCTCAGAAATAGTAAATTACAGCACTTTTGGGAAGATGGCCAACTACATAGCCGGGGAGAGATCTCTGATCTCTCCCTGGGTTGTAGCTCTCCAGCATTCAACTGAAGGGACTGACATTCCTTCAGTTTTTATTACCCACCCAATCAGGGTGAGTTGAAGAACTTCCCTTCAGAACCTTCTAAATACAGCTGAAAGCTGGCAAAGGGCTTCTGGAGCTTTTTTTTCCATTCATATTTATATGCTGCCCTTCTCCAGAGACTCGGGGCAGCTTACAATTTTTGGAGTGCAACCCAATGCGCTCAGCAATAGCCTTCATTCCATTGTATATGCCTGCTTATTACTAAGCAGCATTTACAAAGTCAGCTTATTGCCCCCAACAATCTTGGGTCCTCAATTTACCTACCCCGAGAGGATGGAAGGCTGAGTCAAGCTTGACTCCAAAGCTATCTGCGTGCCAAAAGCTGGGGGAGGGGCTGCAATCTGTTCAGGGTTCCAGAAGTCACCATTTTGAAATTCACCTTTCAAACAGAGTTTGAAAGGTAAGTTGTGCCTTTCTCTTCTTAATTATCAAGGACTATTAATCTTTTTAAGTCAAAAAGAGGCTCTATTTAGTCACAGCTTGCTATGTCTTTTTGAAGACTTGCACCATTTTAGGGATTCTTTTTTTTTTTAAATAACAAGGAAGAAGGTTGCTAAGACAAGCCAAATAAGGAAGTGTAGAGAAAAAGAAAGCTGATGGAGAAATATAAAGACTGAAGGCTGTGATTTTAGTGTATTATTGTAGTAACTTGTAGCTTGGTCTTCTTTGCTGTGGGTGGCTAAAATTTTCTGATCCTGATCAAAAGAGGAAGCCAAGATGGTGTAGCAAAATATTAGATAATAGAAAATATTTGATATTAGAAAATATTAGAAAATATTTGAAAGGTCTCTAAATAAAATACGCCAGTTTATTGACCAGCTGTCCTCCAAGGATGATAAAAAAATCCTCTTTTGAGATGCAAACATGTGGAGAATGTTACCAAACTACTGAGGCAACTTCACAAGTAGCTGAAAATGCAGAGGAGTTTATTGTAAGTTTGGAAGAACCTGATATTAACTTTCACTATTATGGTTTAAATATAAATCTTTTAACACAACTAAAAGAAGATGTCAAGAAAAAGTTGGGACTTTTTCTTTAAGAATATTAATAAGGTTGAGGATTCTGTGATAAAAGGAAATGTTTATAACTGCTTGATAAAATTTCCAGTGAAGAAAAATATTTTATTCCATGAAGATAAGCTGGAAGGAGTGACTTAAACTCAATGAGTTAACTGGAATTAGGATGAATCTTTCTTTTTTGATATGTGTAACTGAAAGAAAGGCTTAATCCAATATTTGAAAATGTATTTTATGTATACTGTGTACATAAATATACAGATACATGTATAATTTGTACTTGTACTGTTTAATTATTTTTAGTCAACTTATTGTATTGTATTTTTTATTCTGTGAGCCGCCCTGAGTCCTTAGGGAGAGAGGGCAGCATACAAGTCTAAATAATAATAATAATAATAATAATAATAATAATAATAATAATAATAATAATAATATGCTTAGGTAATTCTTAAAGTAGGCAAATTGATGGTGAAATATAAGGGCAGAAAGTTATGGTTCTAGTTTATTATTTTTAGTAATTTGTAACTTGGTCTGCTTTGCTGTGGGTGGCTAAAAGTAAAACTTCCTGATTTTTAAGATTCCTGGTTGGTCAGCAATTCTTAAGAGACTTACAAAAAAGCTACTCTTTGACTAAAGAATAAGAAGATGGGGGAACAAATTATTAGATATGTATTTGGAAAATCTTTAAATGGAATCCATCAGTTTATAGAACAGCTATGCTTCAAGGATAGCTCCAAACTACTTCAGAGATGCAAATATGTGTAGAAAGTTACCAAACCACTGAGGTAACTTCACAAGGAGCTGCTGATGCAGAGGAGTCAATTGTAATTTTGGAATATAAACCTGGCACCAATTTTTATTATGTTGGTTTAAATAGAAGCTGCACAACACAATTGAAAGAAGAGCTCCAAGAAAATTTGCAACTTTTAAAAGGACAAGTTCGTGACTTTTTCCTCATTGAGAAATCCTTGAGAAAAAGAGAAACTTATACCGTAACTACGTTATATTTTCCCCTTGAATAAATTGGGGGTGGGGTTGGCCAGTGTCTGATGCATGTGGCCTATAGGGCACAAGTTTGACACCCCTGCCCTATGCCATCTCTGACAGATGGCAGTCCAGGATTAGAATATTTTGATTTTAGAAATGATTTTACAGAAATGCTTATTGTTTTAAAATGGATGAAAAAATATTTTCCCTTTAAGGTTAAAGAATCTGAAAGAACACAGTGAATTATGTTAATAATAATCTTTATAAACTATCACCATTTATATGTGCAAATAGAAATACATATTTCAACAGCAAGGAAGATAAAACAGTAATGGTTAAATTGATCTGTTCAAAGAGGAGAATATATTTATGTTTTTTATTTGAATATCACTTTTGGATTTTGTGTTTGTGATTAAAAAAAATGAAACTTTGGTTTTTGCTGATTAGATTTGTTGTTTTAGAAATGGCTAATTATATATTAGTGTGTAAAAGTAAAAAGTTGAGGTTGTGGTGTTGCTATCTTGTATTGAGCTAAGGAGAGTCAGAAGTCAATGCCTTTTGCTTTCTTCTTCTGTACCTCATAATTTTCCCCCTTTCTTTTTCATTCCCTTAATTTCCGATTTTTATTTTTTGTTGTATTTTATACATTGGTAAAACAATAAAAGTTATAAACATAAATAACCACAATGGAAATTCCCGTTCCAATTTCATAAGTCAAGGACTACCTGTAGAGTGATCTAAAAGTTTCTACCAAAGTAAAATGGAAAGCATCATAAGATTGAGGCTTTAAGATCACTTTTTCAAAAAGAGAAAAAAAATCCAATTTGGGTGTAAATTTGATTTAAGTGTGAAAATAGTATTTATTACCCTAACGTCTGAGGAGAGGAAAGAAGAAATTGATGACTCAATGAACTTTTAGCTGATCATAAAATAGGTAATCCCTGAATTTGGGCCACAATTAAGCCCAATATTTCTGTTGCTAAACAAGACAGTTGTTAAATGAGTTTTGCCCCATTTTATGACCTTTCTTGCCACATTGTTAAGTGAATAGTAACATGGTTGTTAAGTGAATCTGGCTTCCCAATTGACGTTGCTTGTCAGAAGGTAGCAAAAGGTGTTCATATGACCCTGGGACCCTAACCATCATAAATATATGCCAGTTGCCAAGCATCTAAATTTTGATCACATGACCATGGGTTGTAAGTGAGAAAATGATCATAACTTAAGTCACCTTTTTCAGTGTCATTGTAACTTTGAAGTCACTAAATGAATAGTGTTGAGTGGAGGACTACTTGTATTTACAAGTGCTTGACAGAAATGGCAATAGAAGGCACCACCTTCGGGTAATTTCATTCCTATTTCTTTGATTACTGTCAGAAAATTGTACATAATTATGTTTTCTCTGCAATGAAAATTATCTATGGATTAATCTACCACTGGTCATAGCATCCTTTAATATATGAAGAGACAAAACATATAACGTTTACCCTATGTTTTAAAGTTTTATGCTTTTTATTGTTTGAATTAGTAGATAGTACTTTATTGTCTGTATTAATTGTAAACAATTAATAGTGCCAATTTTTTTTCTACAGAAAAGTAGGATATAGGAATTGCTAAGTCTGACAGCAAGCTAGGGGGAATAGCTAACACTAGGGAAGATGGGTTCAAGATCTCAAAGGATCTTGACAGCCTTGAACTCTGGCTCTTAGCCACCACTAATTTCTAAGGCATCCCCTGGTTCTTCTTAAATGTCTGAGAATAAGCTTTCTGTGGGATCCATATTTATCTAGGCACACCAAGAATGAACATCATTTAAATCTAAATGAAGGGGCCTTGGTGGTGCAGGCTGTTAATAGCCTAGCACTTCGTTCCAGCTGCCTGTAATTATTGCAGGCTCGAATCCCACCAGGCTCAAGGTTGACTCAGCCTTCCATCCTCTCGGGGTAGGTAAACTGAGGACCCAACATTGTTGGGGGCAATAAGCTGATTTTGTAAAAATGCCGCTTAGTAATAAGCAGGCATATACAATGGAATGAAGGCTATTGCTGAGCACACTGGGTTGTATCCCAAAAAATTGTAAGCCGCCCTGAGTCTTCGGAGAAGGGCGGGATATAAATATGAATTTTTAAAAAAATCTGATAAAATAAGAAACAAATATTTTGACAAATTGGAAGACAGATTCTTGTAAACAATGATTTTTGAAGGAATAGTGAGCAATTTGTACTCCCCCAACAGCTTTTTTTGGAGCTCCAGCTCCTCTAATACATCCAAAGCACTATTTTTCACCATTATGGGGTAGAAATGCATGAATATATAATGTAAGTCCTAAAATCAGATTAACGTAACTAAAAAACAAAAATTCAATTCTCAAAACCTGCAGACAAAAAAATGCCCTCTGTCCCTAGTTTGTATTGCATTCTCATTCAATTTGGAGCACTCCATTATTTGTAAATCTCTCTCCAAAAATTAAGTTATCTGTCTTGAAATGCTCAGTCTTCTTTTACAGAGTACAGTGCTAAAAATGATGGTGCTCAGAATAAAACTTCAATCTTCGTACAAAGAAAGCAATCATGGAAATATAGACACAATACCAAATAAAATTGATAATAAATAATTGAAAATTTAACATATGGAAGCACTATGAGACTATTTTATCTCACAATTTAACCTATTGTGAGAATAAAAATATTTACAATGTGGGGATCTGGGCTGTTTAGCGACAGTAACTATAAATATAGTATTTGAAAGAGAACTGTAGTAACTTGGTAGTTTGAAAATAAGAGTTTTCTACTAATGTCTAATCTGTTCTTTTCACAGGCTGCATTCTTCAAATGAAACATCTTGGTATTCTGGCAGAGTAATTTTTTGTCTGGATTACATTATTTTTACTCTAAGATTAATCCATATTTTCACAGTAAGCAGAAATCTTGGCCCCAAGATAATTATGCTTCAGAGGATGGTAAGGCATACGTTTGATTCAAGATGAGGGGTGTGTGTGTGTGTAACTCAAACAAATTCAATATATTTAAGAAACATTTAAACCCTGCAGAGGCCTTTAGAAATGTAGTTAAGTTCCAGTCCTTTTCCCAGGCACATACTGTATATATCTAGCATTTGATGCTGGTTAAACCATTAAAAAAATCCTTTCTCACGTGTGCCTCAAACTTGGGTTTCAACCAGAGGTCTAGGATTTTGAAGGTTCTGCACAGTATCCTAGCTGTTCCTAGCACTGCACTCCTTTGGACAGAGTTCTGATGTTATTCCTGGGAGGGACGTCAGGGCCCTTGGGAAGGCAAAAAACAGCCCTACTGGAAGTCATGAAACTGACCTGTTTCTGGCTTCCGGAGGGCCTCCAGAGCCCGGGGGAGGCCATTTTCACCCTCCCAGAGGCCTGAGGGAAGCCTCTGGACCCCCTTGGGAAGGCCAAAAGTGGCCCTTCCAAAAGTTCCAGTAGGCCATGTCCACCATGGCCAAGCCCACCCAACAACTGGGCAGCAAACCGGTTGCTGGTATTTTTGAATCCCACCCTTGCTCAGGACCTCAGACTGGGCTGAAGATTCATTTTCCAACATGACAACGATCCTAAGCACACAGCCAAGACAACACAGGAGTGGCTTAAGGACAACTCTGTGAATGTCCTAGAGTGCAAAGAAGAATGGCAGAAAATTTTTATGTGAGCCGCCCTGAGTCCTTTGGGAGAGAGGGTGGCATATAAGACCAAATAATAAAATAAATAAAATAAAATCCTCCAATCCAAGTGTGCAAAGCTTGTCACGTCATAACCCAAAATGGCTCAAGGCTGTAATTGCTGTCAAAAGTGCTTCAACAAAGTACTGCGTGAAGGATCTGTATACTTATGCCAAGATGATACAGTATTTCAGTTTTTTCTTTTTAATAAATTTACAGATATTTCTAAAATATCTGTTTTTACTTTGTTATTATGGGGTACTGAGTGTAGATTAATGAGAAAAAGTTACTTTCCACAACTGTAGAAATGCTGCAGCATGAAAAAATTGACAAAAGTGAAGTGGGTCTGAATAGTTTCTGAATGCACTGTATAATAATGGTATTATTTTATTTGAAGGCAGAGCACTCCACCACTTTTCTCTGTCTATTGTATTCTGTGAGAATAATAATAAAAAATATTTGAATGTTTTCAGTGTTGATACTAATATGGAGCAAATAATAGAGTTGGAGATAATAATTTAAGCTATTAAGTAATTTAAGTCCTGCTCAGTGCATGAATGCAAATTAAAACTTCCCAAACTCCCATTTCAAATACATCCAGTGTGTTCACATCACCATCTCTCTAGATCAGGGTTGTCAAACTTGCAGTGTCACGTTGTTGTCACATGATTTATTGCAACTTTTCCCCCCTTCGCTAAAATGGGGGTGGGCTTGGCATCCGGCCCATAGGCTGCGAGTTTGACACTCTGCTCTAGATGCTTGGTTCCATTTTCTTACTGTTAGAAAATCTTCATTAATATTTAATTAATCATCCAACTTTGTGCAGTCAGTGAATGATGGAGAATTTTTTTCTTTTAACCTCCTTTTTGAAGAGTGCTTGATGTTCCCTCTTTTGTCTTCTTTTCTCAAAACTACCATTTTAGGTTGTGCTCTCCAGATCATGCTTCCAGTTTTCTGAATCTTTCTTTAAATGTTGTAGCAGAAGGAGAGGCAATATTCAAGTTTAGGTCTTATCGACATAGAAGAAAATAAGACAATTATATCCACTAATTGGAAACTATATTTCTAATTATATGTATGAAAAATAGAGTTCCTGGAGGATTTTGAATCGAGAATAGAGGAAATTAGAACCATCTATCCCATCTTGTCTAAAAGAAAGTTATAGTAAATTTTCCTGATGTGTTCTGGTTTCGGTATTTATGCATTCTGGATAAAATTTCAAGCTTCAGATCATTTTGCATTATGCCTTCCCATAACAACTCTTCTTCATCTTCCGGAAGTGTAAGAATGGATCTTAACTAAATTTGACCCAAATTTAATTGTTGCTGAGAACACCTAGTCTGTGGTATTCATGTGTTCTTGGGAGAAGGCCTGGCTGCTAATAAATTGCATAAATCTGAAACATCTTGTCTTATCAAAAGTGCTCTATAGCTCTTTTCTAAGTGCCAACAACTTGTGTTGATTAGAAAATTCAAATTATTTTAAAACACATTCTTGTCATATAGCTTATAGGTAGTCCCCAACTTTGAACCTTTAATTTAACAACTGTTCAGTTATGACAATACTGAAAAAAGTCATTTATGACTGGTTCTTTCACTTACCATCACAGTATCCCCATGGCCACATGATCAAAATTGGCACTGGCAACTACCTTTTTTTCCTGATTTTTGCAGCATTTCAGGGTCATTTGATTACATTTTCAACCTTCAGCAGGTTCTGACCAGTTCTGGAGAACCAGTAGTGAAAGTTTTGAATAGTTCAGAAAACCGGCCAATACCACCTCTGACTGGAGATTTTACAGTATCCTTCCCCTGCCACGCCCACCAAGCCACCCCCATAGAACCGCTAGTAAAAAATTTGAATCCCACCACTGCTTCAGGGCTTCCAACAAGTAAAGTCAATGGGGGAAGCCAGATTTGCATAATGAATATATGATTTGCTTAACAACTGCAGCAAAAAGATCATAAAATTGGGCATAGCTCATCCAATAACCACATCACTTAGTGACAAAAGTTCTGGTTCCAATTGTGGTCATAAGTCAAGGACTAGTCCATTTCCAGATTGATTCCAGAGTATAAATATTGACTTTGTAAAGAATAGTGTACTTGTCCGCTTTTGATACTTTCCTCCTTAGCCTAAAAACAATTTTGAGACTTTTAGCAAAGACCTGATATTTCTGTTTATATTTTAAATATTTCCTTTTGCAGCTGATAGATGTCTTTTTCTTCTTGTTCCTCTTTGCGGTGTGGATGGTGGCTTTTGGTGTAGCCAGACAAGGGATCCTACGAAAAAATGAACAGCGTTGGGAATGGATATTCCGATCAGTCATCTATGAGCCTTACCTTGCAATGTTTGGCCATTATCCTTCTGACATTGATGGTATCTATTGAAATATAGTACTAACCCGTAAGGGATTGGTGTAGTTGGGAAACAGATACACATATATTGCCTTTTGTCATTGTGGTTTGCTTGATGGGGGAGGGATAGAACTGAAGGTTCATTTTATTTCTCTCTGAAAAATTCTAATTATGTGTGGTATTAGTTTTGAATTACGGAAAGCTAGAATGAAAATGATGTTAATAAATGTATAATTCAGAAAGGCCTTTCATGCTGGATTTATATGCTAGTGTTACTGACAGAAAAAATGCCAAATGACACTATTGGACTGTTTGTCTTTCCTTTTCATGGGACTTTAGGACTTTTTATTTTTCAATTTTTATTCTTTTTGACTGAAAAAAGGTTTTTGTGACTCCTGGTCAGTATATCTATTGTTACTAATGAATATGTTGCTCCTCGTCTATACTCTGCTACATAGCAAAATAGAAAGAGGAAGCAAAAATTCTCCATGCAAGTTGGTGCTCAGAATGCTGCTGTTCTTTTTTTGTCCTGCACAAATACCTTTCTTTGTTCTGTGTGAAGAGATTCCACTACCTTGTCATTTCCACCATAGAAAAACTATGGAGTGACCAAAGCAAAGTTACTCAGATGATTGTGACAGATGTGCTCAAGAGGGAAAAGGAACGCTGGAGAATAATCTTGGACCTTGACTAGAGCATGGAACTGCAAATGATACAGGATTGAGAAAAGGATACTCTGGACAAAGGAGTTTGTCTTCTGCCTTCCCCTCTGAAGATAGCAGCTGAAACACTTCTGAACCAGAACACCTGCAAGGACATGTACCCTTGATCTTGGTTGCCTAAAACTATACCTAGTTAGTATAGACATGATTAAGAAAAGAGCTATGTTGATAGGCACTCCATAATTTTCTTCTTGGAAAATTAACAAGAGATTAAAGTAATATTGGTTAAGGTAGAGGATAAATAAAATTCATCCAAAAAACCCAAATTCTCTTCTTTTGAGTGATAATGTTTCTGTTAGACCTGCCCCAGGTAGGTCACTTAGGAAAGAAAGACCCTCAAATCCATTTGGTTGAATGATACGTTATTTTACTAAAGGATACTAGTTGCAGCCAAGTCAGGCTAGAACTAAGTTTTCCCACATGAAGAAGTTGCAAATTGTTCCCCTCATCCCAGCTCTTTTCCCATCATCTTCAGCCAATGAAGTGCCACATTCGTGTTTTGAGAAGCACTGAGATATTTGTAGTTGTTCGCATTCCACTCTCAGGGTGTATGGTCTTGAGTGAAGGCACAAACCAATTCCATGCATCTCTGATCTTCATCACACTGTCATCCCCCTTCCCTACTTCTCATCGCATCACCATAAATGTTTATTGTCCATTTGTTCACCCCAATGCCCCCTCCACCTAGCCTTTGATGGCAGGATGCCAGCAAGATGCCAGTCAAAGATGACAGACCTGACAGTTTCTTGCAGAAATAAGGATCCCAACATAAACTGTTATACCACTTTGCTGCAAACTCCATTTCTTTTGAAGGTGGTGTTCATGTACAAAGGGGGCTGGTAGCATGCTAACTCATTTAACCACCCTTACAGATGCTGTTGCATATGGAGATTTATTTATTATATTTTTATCCTGCCTTATTACTTTAGAAGTAACTCAAGGCAGTGAACACGCCTAATGTTCCTCCCTCCCTCTTATTTTCCCCATAACAGCAACTCTGTGAAGTGAATTGAGTTGAGAAAAAGTGACTGGCTCTTTCATGCCAGCCACCAGCCAACTTTCATGCCCAAGACAGGACTAGAATTCACTGTCTCCTGGTTTCTGAATTAAATTCTTAATTGTTTATTTTTTTCACTTTTCTTATCATGATTGCTTTATTGTATTTGCAGTTTTTCCTGTATGCTTTTAATAGCATTGTATTTTGTTGTAACCCTCAGGAATCAGAATGATTTGGTGCAATACAAATTTAATATAAAATAATTATTATTGCTGCTGCTGATACTAAAGACATGTACCACACCAACACATTAATAACTTTCTATCAAAATATATCAGTTCTTCTGATAATTTAATATTATTTTCTATTTCTTCCTTTTATAATAGGTACCACATACAATTTTGATAGCTGTACCTTTCTTGGAAATGAATCCAAGCCTCTGTGTGTAGAAGTGGATTCCAATAACCTCCCCCGTTTCCCTGAGTGGATTACTATTCCATTAGTGTGCATCTATATGCTGTCCACCAATATCCTCTTAGTTAATTTATTAATAGCTATGTTTGGGTATGTATCAAGTTGGAGTGCTTCCCACTTCCAAAAGATAGCATTGCTGGCTTTTAAAGTCTTCCTCAAACTGAGTTCCATTGCTCTTTTATTTATTTATTTGTTTATTTGTAAGTGAATAAACTAGATTTGTTCATTCTAATCAGCTGCAAGTTTTGGCTGATATGGGAAGCATAATTTCAAATCATGTTATTACATTAATCTTTTTGCTGCTTAGTAATACTAGGACATAAGTGGATCAATAGCAATACGGTAATTTTAATTAGTAAAGTCTCAAAAGTATCAAATTTCAAAATAAATCTCACTCCACTTTAAAATACAGTATTTACTTGCATCTCTCCTGCACTTTTCACAGAAGTACCAAATTAAAGAAGAAGAAACATAATATAATTACATTTTTAAAAGTCCTAGAAAGTTAATATAATCAGGACAACTTACTTTTAGCTTTTGATGTTTCCCTGGAAAGAACAATATTACTGGAACAAATGCAAGGAAATATTACGGTCCTGGTGAAATATTATTAAGGCTCACATTTGATATAATAGGAAATTTATTGTTAGTAAGTGGAGTACTTCTATGCAAATTAAATGTGAACTATAATATGTATCTATACTAATACAATAAAATATATGGAAAAGGGGTTTTGATATGAATTGTATATGAAATACGTGAAGTATTTTCTTATTTCTATTTTTATTACTAAAGCAATAATAATCATTATTAAACTTGTATGCTGCCCAACTCCCAATAACTCTGAGTGACTCATATCAAACAAAGAAATTAAATAATACCAACAAAGTATGGCAAATGGTCTCATTTGCCTTTGCCAAAGACCTAGGTGAAAATTAGAACATTAAAGCAGTAATTAAAAGGATTATGGGTCTAATCTCATGTAATTTTCCTTTAGATATACTGTTGGATCAGTTCAGGAGAATAATGACCAAGTATGGAAATTCCAGCGCTACTTCTTGATTCAAGAGTACTGCAGCCGTTTAGCTATACCATTTCCATTTGTCATCTTTGCCTATATCTACATGGTGATGAGGAAACTTTTTAAATGCTGTTGTAAAAATGAATATAGAGAATCATCCATTTGCTGTAAGTTATTTTCATCAGATACTTAATGGTAGAAGGGCAAGCAAAATAAGGTTTATTTTATTAAGGAAAAAGAAAAAGATTTCTCAGATGGTTGTTGCTATGTTGCTATACTTTTGTTATAATACAATTGAAAACAATATACTTTTTAAAAAATTATATATATATATATATATATATATATATATATATATATATATATATATATATATATATAATTATCACAAAAAATCTCCACAACTGTAAAGCCTACAAACTTGAAATTTGGCATGTATGTTTCTCTTGGCTTCTAGATGCTCACTAAGAAAGGATTTTTTCGAAAGGACCATCAGAGCATTAGTATTTCGTATATTATTATTAACACGCTCTGATGCTAAGGAGCTCTATTCCCCCTCCCCACCTGAAAAGAAATTTGTTCCAAATGCAAAACACAAGCAGAGGAGAGGAGTTTTGGTTTCAGTTTCAGTTTCAGTTTCAGAGCAGCAACCAGCTTTAGTACAGAACAGTTGAGCTAAGCCATGCCCAGGTTCCTTGCTGTCTCCTTCTTGCTCACCCAGCAAATTCTGCTTCAGTTTCTAAACAACCCTCAGCTCTCTCACACACTGACAGGACACTAGCCAGATGAATACCAATGGATGCTGGTAGGCAGAGGCACCATTTTTTTCCTTATCTTGTGGAAAAACTAGGTGTGACCTTGGCCAGAATCTCAATAAGGTGGTTTGAGTGGGAAATGAAGTTTTAAAGCAAAGCAGAAGTAGTCAGAGGAGCATTTCCATTAATTCCCTGTCTATGTTTATGTACATATCACATCGCACATTGCAACAAGAATGTTGTACTTAGTGTTCATTATTAAGGGGATACATATTCTGTGATTATGGCTATCATTTATTGGTGATGAATTTTATGTAAGAATTACTTCATTAACCATTCAAATCAATTAAATATAGTTCTGGGGATTCCTTCCCTCCAAAAAAGTGTTTCTCTTAAATTGCTATTTCCAGGAATGAACAATTTATTTGATTAATCTTGTCCTTTGTCTTGTCCTCAGTTTCTACTTTGCACCATAAACATTTTTGTCATTCAGAAAAGAAGAAAATACTACTAACATTTAATATTTAAAAGGTCTTGCATGATATCTGCAGGGGAGCAGATAAGAGGGCAAATGACAAAACAAGCATCATATAGGAGAAGGAGTGCCAGCATCTGGGGGTGGAATTAAAAGAGGGATCATCTAGAAACCCTACATAACAACTAGCAGAGTAAGCCCAATCTCTCGTGAATTCTATTGACCCTTATCTAAGTGTAAGCAGGTGCTAACTGTTATTTGAGAAAAATTCCTGTGCATAGGCTTTTTTTAGCAATAAGTCAGTTAAATTGGGCCTTCATTTGTAGACCCGGTCTTTTACAACTGACATATGATGCAAACTCGCCTTTTATATGTTGTGATGTATGTACATCACATACATAACACAGAGCTTGCATTGTGATATCACATTGTTTTGCCATTAAAAATAACTACTGAATTCTGCAGATGCCTCTCCTTATTAAGAGCAATTATGTCAAGCACAGGAAATCAGGAGCCAAGACAGTTCAAATGAATACAGGTTTATTGCATGCTACAAGAATCTGAACTAGTAACCGTTAAGGCAACCATTAAGGGTCAACAGAATTCAAGGTGGGCTGCACTTAGATCTCTTGTAGGCATGAAGGGGCTTAAGACTAATAATTCTCTTGACCCCTCCCTTTGGCTCAGCTGGTGATCCTTTACAAATTACTTCATTAAGCCTAACCATTTAATACAATTATAAGCTTTGCAAAGAGCTATTTGATCAGGACAAGAATCCAAGTCTTAAAGTTTCTCCCAACAGATGACTTCTAGCCTTCAAATAAACATACATGGTGAAGAAGAGCCCATCACCTCACCTGTTTAGTGTCTCTATTGTTGAAGTGCTTTTCAAACATCCAGCTGGAATCTGTTTCCTGTAACATTATAAGTTAACAGTAAATAGTTTTTGTTGGATACCAAATCCAACACTTTCTAAGCAGCACTGTATAAAATTAGTTCATACTCAAAAATAGGAATAGATGAAATAGTTATACCTGCTTTCATAGAAGTAGGCTTGTATGACACTTGATCAACATTATGAGTGTCTCAGTCAGTGTGTTAACAAGTGTCATTTTAACAGGGTGCTAGAATTCTTAGCTAATGCACTCATGAAGCAAAGCTTCTGAGGTTTCAGTAAAGATATACAAGGTATGCGTAATCCTGCATATAGCACTTAGACTTACATGTTACCCCACAGTGCTTTACAGCAGTCTCTGGGCTTTACAATGTCAGCATTTGACCTCAACAACCTGGGTCTTCATTTTACCGACCTTGGAAGGATGGACGAGTGAATCAACTTCAGTGGCGCAGTGGTCAGAGTGCTGTACTGCAGGCCACTTCTGCTGACTATCAGCTGCCTGCAATTTGGCAATTCAAATCCCACTAGGCTCAAGGTTGACTCCGCCTTCCATCCTTCCGAGGTGGGTAAAATGAGGACCAAATTGTTGGGGGCAATATGCTGACTCTATTATACAACCAATATACAGCCCTTAGAGAGGGCTGTAAACACTATAAAGCTGTATATAAGTCTAAGTGCTATTGCTATTGCTAATCAACCTTGAGCCCCATCAGGATCAAACTCCAGGTTACCAGGCTATGGTAGAGTTTGCCTGCAATACTGCATTCTAACTACTGTGCCACAGGGCTCCTTATGCATTATTAAATATGCTTATTTTCCTGAATGTAAAATGTAAAGATGCCATCAAATTGAGTATGACTTGTAGACATGACCATACAGTTTTCATGAGAGTTTTATAGAGGTGGTTCGCCATGCTTTTTCATGTTTACCATGCATATTATATTTAAAATTCATGGATTATAATCTGAACTACTAGTCAGCAAAAGAGTAAAACTAATGGAAGCTCAGCAACAGTGTAATCATACAATCACACCCACTGAATTACACAATTTCAAAAAAAGAAATAGCCACATTTACTATTTATTTATGGAAAATGTTTTTTTCAAAACTGGAACAGATGGAAGCTAGCCAATGAAAATATGTGCGCTAATGAAAAATGCAAAATAATCAATTTTTTTACAAATTGAAGTTTGGCCAAACAAAATGGATTGTATCATTAAAGAAACAGGAATGTGAACATTTAGGATTAACAAAAATTATCGATATCTCAGTGTACTGTCCATAATGAAAACAGAAAAATATAAAGGAGCTGTATGGGGAGGGCTGTATTTGTATGTGGGTAAAGCTGTGTTTACTTTTGGATATTTAGAAATGTTGAATAAACGTGCATACTATATACTATATAGGTGTAGGAACAGAGGGTTTTATCGATGTCTCGGAGTGCGCCCCCACTGTCTTCGAGTGGTGGTGCGCTCTGACCCTCTGGTTTCTGCCCGCCTCCCTGGGGATGTGGGTGAGCAGGCCCCTGGGTTCAGGTTGGTCTATTTAAATGCCAGGTCCATGATGAATAAAGCTCCCCTCGTTTGGGAGCAATTGAGGGAGGACGCGGACCTGGCCTACATTACGGAAACCTGGTTGGGCCCAGAGGGAGAAGTCCCTCTGATTGAGCTGTGCCCACCAGGTTTCCATGTGCTGCACCAACCTTGGGCCCAGGGTAGGGGCGGGGGGGTGTCAGTTGTTATCAGGGAGATCCTTTGTCCACAAGAGGCCACTGTTCCTAGGATAGGCGGTTGTGAGTCTCTCCTCCTGAGGTGGGGCCTGGGTGGCCAGTTGGGCCTGTTGCTCATGTACCTTTCTCCCAGCTGCATGACAACGGCCCTGCCCGAGCTGCTCAATGCTCTTTCCGGACTGGTGATGGAGTTCCCCAGACTTATTTCTGGGGGATTTTAACCTGCCTTCTTTGGGGGGGCATCTGGGATGGCTTGGGAGTTCATGGACACCATGACAGCCATGGACCTGACCCAGTTAATCCAGGGCCCAACTCATGGGTGGGGACACACACTCGACCTTGTTTTTGTCTCTGGTCAGTGGTATAATGATCTGGGTGGGGGTCACCAACTATTCACCCCCTGTCATGGACCGATCATTATCTCCTCTGGCTGGACTTCCAATATGTCACTCCTCGTCGCTGGGAGCCGGAACCAATTAGGTGGTTCCACCCCAGGCACCTAATGGAGCCAGAAAGGTTCCAGGCAGAGCTTGGGATGATTCCTGCCTCCCTTATCCACAGTCTGGTCAAGGCCCTGGTGGACGCTTGGCAATGTGCCGGCTCTGGGGCTCTCGACCGCATTGTACCTTTGCAGCCTCTAACCCGGTGCAGATCCTGGTTGGCTGCCTGGTTCTCCATGGAGTCCGGAGATGAAGCGCCGGAGGAGGGGCCTAGAGAGCAGTTGGAGGTCCAGTCGGTCTGAATCTGATTGAGCACAGTTAAGATCTGTGACTAGATCTTATCTTGCGGCAATGCGAGCAGCGAAGTCTGCGTACTTCTCCGTTCTCATTGCATCCGCAGATAATCACCCGGCCGCCCTGTTTCGGGTCACCTGTTCCCTCCTCAATCAGAGGATGGGGGGGACCTTTTGTGGGGGTGGGCCAAGGAATTTAGTCAACATCTGCTGGACAAGATCGCTCAGATCCGGGCCGGTCTGGACTCCGACTGGGCAGGGTCTGACGGGGGAAGCGATGGGTCTTGGGGATACCACCTGGGAAGAGTTTGATCCTGTGACTCTGGATGAAGTGGATGGGATCATGAGGAAGCTGAGTGCCACCACATGTTTATTGGACCCTTGTCCCTCCTGGCTGGTTTATGCCACCCAGGAGGTCACACGAGGCTGGCTCCAGGCAGTGGTTAACGCCTCCTTGAGTGAGGGATGCTTCCCCTCTGCCTTGAAGGAGGCGGTGGTGAGGCCCCTTCTCAAGAAGCCTGCCTTGGACCCAGCTATTTTGAACAACTTTCGTCCCATCTCCAACCTGCGCTTTATACCGAAGGTTGTTGAGACCGTGCTGGCTCGACAGCTCCCATTGTTCTTAGAGGAAGCTGACTACCTGGATCCGTATCAGTCGGGTTTCAGGCCTGGGTACAGCATGGAGACGGCATTGGTCATGCTGGTGGATGATCTCTGGCGGGCTCGGAAGGAAAAACCTCTGTCCTGGTCCTATTAGATCTCTCAGCGGCTTTTGATACCATCAACCATGGTATCTTACTGCGGTACCTCGGGGGTTGGGTGTGGGAGGCACGGTTTTGCGATGGTTCTCCTCCTACCTCTCGGGACATTCGCAGTCAGTGTTGGCAAGAGGGTCAAGGTTGACCCCGAGGCCCCTCACTTGTGGGGTGCCTCAGGGGTCGGTCCTCTCCTCCCTCCTGTTCAACATCTATATGAAGCCGCTGGATGAGATTATCCATGGTTTTGGGGTGAGGTATCATCAGTATGCTGATGATACCCAGCTTTTTATCTCCACCCCAAACCAACCCAGTGATGCCCTCGACATGATGTCTGGGTGCCTGGAAGTGGTATGGGTCTGGATGGGTAGGAACAGGCTTCAGCTCAACCCGGCCAAGACCAAGTGGCTGTTCATACCGGCATCTCGGATTGCCCAGAACGTTCCATCTTTGGTCATGGGGGAGAGGTGTTACCCCGTGGAAAGGGCACGCAATCTAGGCATCCTCCTGGACACACAGCTCAATTTGGAAGATCATGTAAGAGCTGTGGCCAGGGGGGCATTTGCGCAGGTTTGCCTTGTGCACCAGTTGCATTCCTATCTGGACCGAGATGCCTTGCGTATGGTTACTCATGTGTTCATTACCTCCCGTGTAGACTACTGCAATGCTCTCTACATGGGGCTGCCCTTGAGGACCACTCGGAGGCTTCAACTGGTGCAGAATGTGGCCGCGCAGGTTGTGATGGGAGCGTCCTGATACTCCCATATTACACCCCTCCTGTGTGAGCTGCATTGTTTGCTGGTTGCCCTCCGGGTGAGATTCAAGGTTTTGGTAATCATCTATAAAGCCCTTCATGGCTTAGGTCCAGGGTATTTGTGGGAGCACCTGCTGCCAGCAACGGTTTCCCATCACCCTGTGCGCTCCCACAGACAGGGTCTCCTCAGGGTGCCATCAGCCAAACAATGTCAGTTGGCGACTCCCAGGGGGAGGGCCTTTTCTGTGGGTGCACCTGCCCTTTGGAACCAACTACCCATGGAGCTTCGGGTGGCTCCTGACCTTTGTTCCTTCCGTCGCAACCTAAAGACTTGGCTTTTTCGATCGGCCAACCTGGACTGAAGGGGTTTTAATTGTTTTTAGATTTGTTGGTGGCTTTAATTTTAATGTAAATGGGGTTTCTTGTTTAATTGCTTTTTAAATTTTGTATTTCTGTTTTTATTTTTTGTGAGCTGCCCTGAGTCCTTCAGGAGATAGGGCGGCATAGAAATCCCATCAAATAAATAAATAAATAAAATATATGTACGTGCGTGTGCACATATGTACAGTGAAACAAATCTGGATTACCCTTTTAGATTGTATCTCTACCATCTGTGTTCCTTTTGTCAGTAAAATACTACTATACGTTGTGGTATGGATTTTTTATGTTGAAGGTTCAAGAAATGAAGATAATGAAACTTTGGCATGGGAAGCTGTCATGAAAGAAAATTACCTTGTGAAAATCAACACCAAGCCCAGTGACTCATCTGAAGAGTATGTCAACTTTCTTTTCTGTTTGTCTATTCAGTTTCCAGTTTGCTTTGAAATCAAAAGTTAAGAATATATAGTGTGTTTATTGACAGATTGTAATAGTTATAAAAACATAAATCAATTGATTAAAATGCCATTTATTGATTCTGCTTTGAAGAATGATGGATGATCTTGTAGGGTAATACATGGGAATTTTTTAAAGCCTCGTATGCCAAAATATTATCTTGAATGTTTAAACATTTTTAAAAATAATATTTATTTAAAATATTTATATGGCCACCCACTCACTCTCAGTGACTCTGGGCAGCTTAGTTAAAAAAAAAAGATTAATTTTACTTAACAACAGTGGAACGAAGAGAATCTAAATATGAAGATGATGATCATGCTTTTTATTCATACATCATTGCAGATACCCCTGTGGGATTTCTACCTGATGTTTTAAAAAGTGCCATTTGTGATCTAGCAGTGTAAGCATAAAAGGGAAATTAAAGAAGCCAATAAATGATGACAAAAGCTTTGCATCTGAGCCCTTTCTTTATGATTCACTAGTACATACACAGTGGGTCTGTGGAATGGGACTTATAGAAACTACGGTAGTAAGTGAAGACTCCTGCTGAATCTTTACGTCCCTGGAATTCAGGACAACTGCAAGTCTTTTGTTTAACACTAAAAATAATTATAGAAAGAAAAGACATCCTCTCCTTTAAAAATCTGCATTCTCTTGAACTTTTTTCATGGGATTGGAGAGTAACAACATGACAAGATTACCTATTTGGCATGCATCACAGAGATCGGGATGACTCTTGGAAGGGAGAATCCTCCTCTTGGAGATGTATCCAGCTGGTTTAAAGTTTGGCACCAGTCAAAACCCCAGGATAGGGAAGGGGTAGCAGTTATCTGGGAATTTTTTCTGGCCTTCAGTAACTATGCTTCACGGGTTTCTTGTTTGAGACCCTCTTCCTGAAGCTAGGGTTCATGGGATCAGTTGGGACTGTTGATACTCTACAATCTTCTTGTTCTGTAGCAACCTACCTGCCAGAGCTGCTGGAGGCCATCTCAGGATTGGTGATGAAGTTCACCAGACTTCAACATGCCATCCCTAAGGTTGATGTAAGGTCCTGTTTCACCAGTCTTCTCAAGAAAGCAGAACTCTTGAAACAATTCTCATTTCAAAAGGAACTTTTATTGAAAGAAAGTAATAGCAAAGGAAATGTAGGCAGGATCTGAGGTTTCCCACTCAAAGCATTGGGTTAAACCACTGCAAGCAAAGCCCCTCCCAATGTCCAGTTCAACATCGAGCCAATCCCAAGGTGCGAAGATGTTTTGAGAACCTTGGGCAGAGAAGATGAGAACTGTCACTTCCCAGGTGCTTCAGTTTTGCTTTCTCTGGTGGTGAGATAAAGTAGATGGCTCAAAGAACATTCCTTCCCCCCTCCCTATTTCCCACAAGGTACAGCAAAGCAAAGCAAATGAAGGCAAAGAAACCCCGTGCAAAGAATCCCCCTAAAGCCTCCCCCCCCTCTGGAATGACAGTGTCCCAGTAGAGAACTATGGGACCTGACAGTTGGCTTCAGAAGCACCTTGGCAGTTCACAGCCTGACTCAGTACAAGACTCATACCCCACACATGATTTTCATGTTAGAGCAATGGCAATGTGATATGATAGGGAATCTATTCTTATCACCTGTCATGGTCAGATCATGACAGATCATGAAGTTCTCTTATGCTGCCTCCCTTTGAAGAGAGACTGGATCCATTTGGGTAATCCACCCCCAGCAACTGATGGACCTGAGTGGGTTTCAAAGGGAACTAGGAATATCCTGGGGTTTCTCCTGCATGGTCCTGCCAACTCTCTGACCACAATCTTAATCAAGAGGGCATTTAAGGCTTTGGACATGATTGCACCTGTGGGGCATCTCGACTCAGCTCCCTGTGTTTTATGGAGGAGTTGAGGGTGTTGAAAAGGGCCAAGAGACACTTAAGACTGCTGCTGGAGGAAAACAAGAGATTAATCCAACCAGTCATGAGTCAGAGCTGCTATTATGGCCTACCTTGTGTTGGTTAAGGGTGACGAAACAGTTTCTCCACTCTTACTGTTGACACTGTTCAGGGTCACCTGCAGGGGTGGGATTCAACCAGCGTTACTAGCGGTTCGGTAATTATGTTTTGCACAAAGTTTTTATTAGTTCTGGATCAGAGGTGATATTCAGCAGGTTCTGACCAGTTCTGGAGAACCGGTAGCAGAAATTTTGAGTAGTTCGGAAAACGGGCAAATACCACTTCTGACTGGAGATTTTACAGTGTCCTTCCTCTGCCATGCCCACCAAGCCATGCCCACAGAAGCGGTAGTAAAAAAATTTGAATCCCACCACTGTTCTGGATGGGGTTGCACCACCCCAGACAAATCCTATGCACAACTTGTGGTTCTCCTGGAGACATAACTCCTGCTCCAAGAGCCTTTGTTGTACACCAGTTGCACTTTTCCCTGAATTGTGATTCCCTGCACTCAGTCACTAATACTGTACCATAGTCATCTCACATCTGGATTACTGCAATGTAGTCTACATGGAACTACCCTTGAAAAATATTCAGGTTACATCTGGTACAGAATACAACCATGCCTAACAGCCTAAGTTGGCCCATGTAACACCCTTGTTGCATGAGCTGCACTGGTTGCTAGTGTGCTTCCTAGTCCTAGGTGTTGATTAAGACCTTTAAAGCCATTTATGGCATGAGTCCAGGCTATCTGATCCAGGCTATCTCACCCCAATGGCATTTGCCTGACCCAGATTCCAGAAGGGGCATGCTGCAGATCCCATTGTCCATGGAATTTCAGCTGGTGGGGTCCAAGACAAAAGCCTTTTCTATTGTGGCTCCCACCTCCTGGAACATTGCACTCTTCAAGGTGAGATCTGCCCCATCCTCTTGACCTTCCAAAAAGCCCTCAAAACCTGACTCTGCCATTTGGCCTGAAGCCCTGATAGGGTATTCCATGCTAGCGATGGAATAGAAAGAATCCCACCCCAACCTGTTGTATTCTGTTTTTTAACATGTAATCTCTGTTTATTTGAATATTTAGTATTTTATTGTTAATATTTTGTACTTGCTTTTACAGTATTGTAAGCTATCCAAAGTCACTTGATAGTGAGATGGGTGGCATATGAATTAAATAAATAAATAAGGTTCATTACTATAAATGCCAACAATTGTTTCCTTAAATGAAATTTAAAATTTCTCAGTATTGTAAGCTGTCCAGAGTCACTTAAGAATAAGGTGGTTGCCCAAAGGTGCTTTTTCAAGAGGCAACTGGACTTTCTTGTTTTTCTTTGAAGATGTTTTCACTGCTCATCCAAGAAGTTTCTTCAGCTCTGATTGGATAGTGGGGAATGGAAGGGTTTATACTCCTTGAAAACAGCTGGTCATTTGCATTCTTTTAGAGAGTCATTGAGGCCACTTGGAGGTTTATCCGTGCATTTATGAATGACACAACATAGGAGAACAAGCCCATCAGGACAAGATTCAGCAGTCCATCTGCATTTAAAAGACAAAGGCCACTTTTTTGAAGACAGCAAAGTCCACATTTTGGACAGAGAGGACTGCTGATTTGAAAGAGGGGTCAAAGAGGCTATCTATGTCAAAATTAAACAGCCCTCTCTCAACAGAGGGGGAGGGATACGACATCATCTATCTCCAGTCTACAACACAGTCCTTTCAGCAATTCCAAGAAGGCACCACACCCATTTGCACTACTCAGGTGATCCTGAGGACACAGATAAACCTCCAAGTGGCCTCAATGACTCTCTAAAAAGAATGTAAATGACCAGCTGTCTGCAAGGAATATAAATCCTTCCATTCCCCACCACTAGGTCAGAACTGAAGAAGCTTCTTGGATGAGAATGTAAAACTTTTCAGTAGTTTATGATCTACATAAAAGTAGCATTAGTTTCTATTTAATTCCCATAATTGTATGAATTGTTTTCCATTGTATTGCATTTAAAGAAGCTACCTACTGTAATTTGATGACTGTGCTAAATAGAAAGATCTTTATTAATCTCCAGTTATGCCTATTTTTAGAAATCACTTTGTGCTCAGCATTAAAATCAAAACTACCTTCATCAATGCTCTATTTCTTTCTGCAGAATGACCCAACAATTTAGACAACTGGAAACTAAGGTATGTTTTGGGGAGTTGGGGAGGCAGAAATACTGATTATACTTGAATTTTGAAATACTCATAAGCATTGCAAAAGTATTTCCAAGAACACAACAATAAAAAAATATCAGAATATTTTTGCTTTCAGATTTATTCCTTTATGAGTAAATGTAGTTTTTATTGAGTGTTTATTGCTGAAATGAATAGTGAAATATTTAAAAGTTTTAAAATTTATTACATTTGAATATTTTATTATTCATTTTAAGTTATGTTTTGATTTAAAAATCATTACTGTGTAATTTGAATAAATGTTAAATATACTGAGAGTATTTGCACCAAGACAAATCCCTTGTGTGTCCAATCACACTTGGCCAATAAAGAATTCTAATTCTATATATTTTTATTTCTCTGTATATACCACCCATCTCACTGTTGGGTATATTGAGTGGCTATATTGAGAGTATATAGAAATGAAAAGTAACTCAAGACACAACCACAAAAATATAGAGGGAAAAACTAATTGGGAATGTATGTGATGTTGAGGAGGGTTTTTTTTTAATCCTGCCTTTATTATTTTATAAATAACTCAAGGCATACTTCTTCCTCCATCTATTGTTCCCACAACAATAACCCTGTGAGGTGAGCTGGGCTAAGAGTGAGTGACTGGCCAAAGTTACCCAGCCAGCTTTCATGCTTAAGTAGATGTCACGGTCTTCTGGTTTCTATCCAAAACGACATAACAGATAATCAGAGTTGGAAGGGGCCTTGGAGGTCATCTAGTCCAACCCCCCACCCAAGCAGGAGACCCTACACCATTTCTGACAGATGGGAATCCAATCTCTTCTTGAAAGTCTCAAGTGATGATGCTCCCACAACTTCCGAGGGCAACTTCTGTTCCATGCATTGATTGTTCTCACATTTGTGGAAGCATGGAAAACTTTATCAGAAAAACCATTAATATAATTGCTAAATGAAGCATAACATTGTCATGTTAAATTTTCATAACCCTTGTTTCAATAATTTTTCAGCCAAAGCAAAGTGCTACCACTGGCACAACAAAAAAGATGCATTACATTCAGTGATAAATTCTTTTTTAAAACATTTAAGATAGTTAAGCTAGTTAGGTTTTGATGTATTTAGCATAATATATAATATTCAATATTCTTCTAATTGGATATTTTAAGAATGAACTCTGATTAATCCAGAGAAATGTAATTATTTAAGATTTGTTAAAAAACTTGAATCTGCTTCAAAGAATCAGGAAGTTTTACTCCAGTTATATAATTGGAATAAATATTCTTTTATTTTAAGAAAAAATGTACAGTATTTACATTCAGTGGCACCCATCTCTGCAGCATTGCATTTAAGAATTTATGATCTTAATTAGTTTTATATTTTCTGGTTAAGACAATTTTTATGCTCCTGGATTACAACTTGTCATTTTAGCATGTACCACTTGTAATTTGTGGCCTCAGTGTACTTTTAAAATATACAAAAATAAACAACAATATCTTGTAAAAGCTTATTTAGGCCTTCTTTCATTTATTTTATCATATAATTTACTTTTTTATTAGATTTGTGTAGTAAAATTTCTTTTTGATTTATGATAGGTGCCTTTATAATACATTCATGGAAAAAAATCCTTTCCTAGGTTGTTTCAGTGAATAATTACAATATAACATAGTCTGTTGTTTTGACTTTATAAATTGCTTATTGTAATTATTACTGTTATAATCATTGTTGGTATAAGATATTTAGATACTTAAGAGTTATTAAAACATTTTACAAGAATCTTGCTGGATCTTTGGCAATCTCCTATTCTTTTTATGCTTATTTTTCAATTTTTGAATTTTGAAGACAGTTTATAGAAGCTAAAGCTAAATTTAGACACATTCAAATTTCACAGCCAGCAAATATTGGTTAATTTAATTGCAAGCTGTGGAGAGCAACTGAAATATATAAGATTTTGATTAATACTACAAAATAATATACCCTTCCCTGTGAATAAATTCAGTTGAACTTTTTGAGCTTTGCCTTTGAGTAAATGCATTTAGAACTGCATTGTTAATGGATTTGCTTAAGGATTAAATGTTCTATGATTCAGTATAGTAGTTAAGATTAGTCTTGTGCTGAAATGTAATGATGTAATTTCCAATTAATTTCTTGCATTCTTACAAAATTATTATTTTTTTAAGATGAATGATTTGAAGTTTCTTCTGAAAGATATTGCTAGCAAATTAAGATGAAAATTGCATCCAAGAGGATATATCAGCTGAAACAAGAGCTCATGGCTTAAATCTGACACTTTACTTTTTTCTTTACACTCTTGTATTTATTTTATAAGAAAATTGTTTTTAAGGTAATTGCTATTTTATATTTTAGTACAATCTTTCAGTATCATGTAATGTGGAAATACTAATATTTTCTAAAATTGGCTGTTGATGTTGCCTTCTGATATCTGAGCAAGCTTATTGTTATTTATATCTCATGCTTTCATGATAATCCTGGAAATTCTTTATTGATGTTTCCATATCAGACAGACAGACAGACAGAACAGAACAGACATATGTATTGTTTTTAATTTACTATATTATAATTCAGATTTAATTATGACTTGATTCATTCTTGAAAGCTTTATTTTTTCTGTGTTTGTTAATCATGGGACATAATAAAATCTTAGCATATAAATTGTACTAAAATAAATATAATAAACAGGAACCCTACTATGTAATGCTGAGGCTCCTGAAAGGTGGGATATAAATCATTTGCTTAAAAAATATCCACAAATGTATGTAAATATCACTTCCAATGTTGTGTGTCTGTAAAGATGTTCTATCAATTTGTTTGCTTGATGGTTGCAACTGTTATGTATATTTAAAAATAATAAGATAGATCGGAATTAACAACAGCTTTTTGTCATTACTATAAGTAACTGGATTAATGAAGACATTAATTTTTGAACCATTCTAACTAACCACTAGTTGAAAAGAGAATTCCACATTAACAAAATGACAAGATCAATGTTTAATTTAAGATGTTTGACTTTGCAAGGAAAAGTTGGAAATTAATTAATTGGTTAGTTAGCCTGTAACAGAATACAACCCAGAAAGAAAACTCCCATTCCCACTTCCCCCAAAATGGTGTGCTGAGCGGCAGGATAATCTGCTTCTCTTGCTGATGAACAGTGGATTTTGCCACCACAGTGGATTCTTTGGCAGCCTGCTCCCTAGATCTGAATGAGGACAGTTAGGAACAATCCAACATGACTGTGGATCCTCCTGGGAAGAGGAACCTCAAGGATAGCAATTCCTGGTGGGAATGGTCAGAGTCAGGTCTCTATCTTTCCTCTCAGCAGTTTGGTTTTGTTCCTTAAGCACATCTGGGTTTTAACTGCACAGATATTTTTTTTCCATCCTCCTTTATTGTGAGAAATATTATCTCAATATTCTCTGTGGTTATTTTGTTACAGTATATCAGGGGTGTCAAACTCAATTTCATTGAGGGCTGAATCAACATTATCTCAAAGGGCCGGGTGGGTGTGGCTGGGTGGTGAAATGACTGGGTGGGCGTGACCAACTCAACATTGCTCACATCAAGCAGCACCTGTGATGGGCCAGACAAGGCTGGTAAGGGTGATCCAGGGTGAGCACCAAAGCCTGGCGGGACAGCTGAGCATCGGTGCTTGTGCACAGCTGGTGAGGATGCCTAGGGAGTCAAACAATGTTGGGGCACAGTGAGGGGGCAGATGCACTGCCTGTTCAGTTGTAGGCTGGAGTCCAGGTGCAGAGGCAATGACAGATGGGAGAGGACAAAATGGGAAGCCGCTGCCCAATGCTGCCTGCCCATTGTCCATGGAGGCTTCCCATTTTCACCCCACCCACCCCCGTTGCAGTTTGTGCAGTACTGTTCAACCACCCAGGCACTTTCCTCAGCCATTCACAAGCACCGATGCCCTGCAGTTCATGCAGTACTGTAGTGCAAGATCACAAAAGATCAGTAGCATGAGATCTGGCACTACAGTAGTTTAGGCCTCTATTCTCTGCAAACTGAGGCTTGTACCAGATCCGGCCGAAGACCATTTGCAAGACAGAGATATTTTAGGGCAGCCTAATCCCCTTACTTGAAGTCTCCCATTGGCTTGAAAATGCCTTTCACACTGTTCCTGTCTCAGCACCAAGTGTTTACAAGCCAGTGGGAGGTTTCAAGTAAGGTGGTTTCACTGCCCCAAAGTCTCATGGACTTGCAACCATTCTTTGCGCCAGGACTGCAACAGTGCGAATGGCATTTGTAAGCTGATGGGAGGCTTGAAGCAAGGGATTTCACTGCCTCAAACATGACCTGGATGACTGAAAATCTCCATAGACATTTGGAAAAATATGGGTTAAACAGTATCACCACTACATGGTTTCATAACTGGCTGACAGATCACACTCAATGTGTAGTCCTTACTGGAACTATATCTACATGGAGGGAAGTAAGCAACGATTCTGTCTCAGGCTGATTCTGTCTCAGGCTGAGTGCTCTCCAATATCTTCATAATTTAGATTGAAATTTGCAGATGACTTCTCAAAAGCATTTTCCTTTCCTTTTCTTCTTCTTCCACTAGGGCAGTGTCAAATGATCATTGAAATGCTCAGCGCGCATCTTCCCAAGATCTATGGGTCTCCTTCTAGATGCCTTTGCTGTTTCTTTACATAATGATGTTTCAGTTTTTCATGCTTATCTTGGGAAGTTTTGCTGAGCTGGGGGCAACCCATCAGCGGGGGGGCAAGGAGGAAAAAAATTGGGGGTTATCAGGAGTGGAAGAAGGTATATCTGCCCTCAGCTGGGATGGAGACACACCACCTCATCCCTCATCCCTTATTTTCAAGGCAACTTTCTGCCTCCATGCCCCTAGCAATTTTGCAAAGAACTTCATAGTGCAAGGAAAAACAAGTGCAAGAGAAGTTTGGGGTGTACACAATAAAAGGAGGGGCAAGACTGTTTTGTCTAGCAAATCAGACTGTTTGTTTTGCAAGTCTTCTATCTCCTTGGTCATCTGTTCCAAGTTATTTTCTAGGTATTCTATTTTTTCTGCAAAAACAAGCAAGCCAGAAAATGATGTCCAGAGCCTGAAGGAAGATTTTACTGGGGTTATCAGATTGTGAGACCCCTTTTATGCAGCACCAGAGAAATTATGAAGTTAAGAAGGGAAAAAAAATACTTACATGTAACATTTCATCATGTACAGGAAGAGGCTGTGCTTCCAGATGTTGCTGTATCAGGACCTGCCAACAACATATCCATTGGCAAGGAGTACTGAAATCTATAGTGGTGCAATTTCCAAAAGATTAGGGTTTCCGATCTGGGTCGGTCACCAGGGCCACCATGGCCACATGTAAAGGCAAAAGTTAACTAAAATTATTTCAGTCCCAGGATTTGACCTTACTTTCTTGAAATAAAGTCTGTTCTTGAGGCCTGAGGTAATTTTAGCCAAAGCTTAATTTCTTAAAAATATTGGTGAAACTTGAGGTAATCTCAGCAGTTTCCACACGTGAGTCAGAAATAAAAATAGCTTAAAGGTAAAGGTAAAATGATCTCAGGGGCTGACTTGCTCTCTCAGGAATAAAGTGAATTCTTGGGATCTGAGGTAATTTTAGCCAAGGCTCAAGTCCTTAAATTCCTTGGCCAAATAAAGCTATTTTACTCTACTCTGTACTTATTCTACTATTCTATTCCACTACACTCTTCTATTCACTCTCTCCCTCTCCCTATTCTACTCTACTTCCATAACCTTAAATTGTCTACTCCTCTCTAAACTAAAGCAGCAAAACATGTAGAGAACTGGTTACTTCAGCTAAGGCAAAAGTTAGCTAAAATTATTTCAAGTCCAGTAGCTGATCTTTCTCTCAGGAATAAAGTCAATTCTTCAGACCTGAGGTAATTCTAGCCAAGGCTCAAGTCCTTAAAGAAGTAAATCATGTAGAGGACTAGCTATTTCAAAGAACTAAAGACAAAAAATAATTAAAATTGCTTCATGTCCAGGAGCTGACCTGACATTATTGCAGGAAAGTAAACGCTCAGGGCCTGAAGCAATTTTAGGGATGCCTTCCTGTTCCTGGAAATAAGAGAAACTCCTAGGGCTGGATGCCATATCTTAGGGAACACAAAAAAACCTATGGTTTGAGGGTTTCTTTCTGGTTCTAAGAAACATCACCATACCAAAATTATACCAGGCTAATTTTAGCAATGGCAGTGGTTCTTAGAACCAGAGAAAAAACCTCAACAGACCATTTTAATGCTAAGTGTGGTTATTGGTTTCTAATACATTTTATAGTGTTCTGGCTTGGCATAATTTTGGTTATGGCAATGGTTCCTAGAACTAGAAAAACCCCAATGGCCTTTTTTAATGCTAGGCGTGGCTGTTGATTGAGAAAGGAGTTTATAGTTTTCTTGCCTGGCATAATTTTGGCAATGGCGATGCTTCTTAAAACTAGAAAGGCGGCTTCAATTACCTTTTTAATGCTAGGTATGGCTGTTGATTGAGAATACATTTTATAGTTTTCTTGCCTGGTGTAATTTTGGCCATAGCGATAGTTCTTAGAATCAGTAGGAAGACCTCAATGGCCCTTTTTAATGCTAGCTGCAGCTACAGTAGGTCATCCCACTGATTCTTCTGTCAACAATACTGAATAATTTAGGCCATGGCTGTCAAACATCAAAAAATCTGCCACTGTATCCCACCTCCTTTACATGGATGACTGAAGCTATATGGAAAAACACCATCCAAAATAGAATCACTGCTCAAAACTGTCCATATAAATAGCCAAGATATTGCAATGGAATTTGGACTGGACAAATGTGCCATACTTGCCATGAAATGGGAAAAATTGTGAAAACTGATGGAATCAAGAAGCCCTATGGAAATAATATCAATAGTATAAATAGAAAAAACCTATATCACATTGAGTACAGATAGTTCCTGATTTACAACTGTTTAACCACTTCAAAGTTACAACAGCACTAAAAAAAAAAGGACATGTCCTCTTTTCACACTCACAACTGTTGTAGCATCCCCATAATCAAAATTCAGGTGCTTGGCAAATGCCATGTATCTATGATATGTAGTATCGTCGGGTTATATGATCACCTTTTGTGACCATCTGACAAGCAAAGTCAGTGGGGAAACCAGATTCAGATTAACAACCATGTTACTTGTCTAACAACTGCAATGACTAACAACTATGGCAAGAAAGGTCATAAAATGGGGCAAAACTCACTTAACTGCCTTCCTTAGGAACAGAAATTTTGGTTCAATTGTAGTTGTAAGTCAAGGACTACCTGTAATCAATATTGTGCTTGCAAGTTGGAGGTGGTTTTTCATGTATTTGTTGATATTGGATACTAGAATTTCAGCCAAGGACACCATCAGTAACAACTTCTAGAATGTTGCCCCTTAAAACTGTATGTCAGAAGTACCTGTTAGAAATGAGTTAAGGGTGGGGTGTGAATAAGCAAGTGTAATGAGGCATTATTTCTTCCTAACTCTGGAGTAGAAGAGGAGCATGGCAAAGTACTCCTAAAGATGGGGGCTCAGTTTTCCTTTTTCCATTTTCAAAGGAAGAAGCTGAAATTCGGCATCAAAAAATACTAAATCCTGATAATCTTGAGGACAGGTTAGTATGGTTTAATTAGGAGAAAAGGAGAAGTGAAAAATGGAATATATTAACGTATACATAGCAATACAGCCTAAGGAACTTCTAGGAAACAGGATGTTAACTATCATCCCAGTCTATTACCAAAGCATATCAGATTTTGGCCTAAGAACTAAGTTCCTCTGAATTTTTCTTAAGGAAGAGCAAGATGCATAATATTCTCAATTGAAAAATAAAAGCTTAAACCCGTTCTCCACTCCTATGGAAGTTATTTTATAATCATTTAATTGCTCGTTCCCATTATTAATCCAAGCTTATCTCAGACCTTGAAGTCTTTGTCTTCTGAACCACTGCTGACTCAACAAAAATGGTTTTGTCAATATGGGTACAAAATGGTTTTGTACCCGCAGTTGAGAAAAGTTCCCAGATGTATGTTTCTTCTAAGACTCCTATAAGGATACTGCAGAAAGCACTACACATCTTTTCCAACAAAATAAAAAGATAAAAGCTTTAAAATCACAAATTAAAATAGGCTTTAGACAAAGTACAACAAGAAACTCCTAAAATGTAATCAGATGAACATTGTCACCTGCCTGAGACCTATCTTGAGATCTCTTTGATCAAATAAGAAAAAATATTTTTCACTTGAAGAGTTCACCATTTCTAATCAACAACTATAAAGAAGCAGGAACCATAGCTCAGTAGAGTACATAATGTGAAGTTACCACTTCCTGGAAAACTACCTAAATAAGTTTTCTCAAAATTCCTAAAGAGTGTACTTTCATGGAGCAAAGGCATTACATTATAATATGAGGGACTATTGAGAGAAATTCAAATCATGACCACATTTGACAACTGTTACATATTATGCTCTCAGAATAAATACCCAGTTGATTCAAGCAACTACTATGTTGTTTTATTCCTGGCTTGGAAGAATTCTTTCTAGCAGTAAAATATATTGATAAAGAACATTGATCACAAATACAAATTTCAATATTTACTTTTCTCTTGAATTCATTTCAAAAATAAATATATGGCCTGAAGGAGTTATGTAACATTAAAAACATCTGAAACTAGGATGGACTCCAATTTTTAGATTGCATGTATAATACATGGCACATCTACATGACAAAATTCTTAAAGTATGTTGAATCTGGTTTATTGCTGCAATAGAAAGTAATTGGAAAGAAAATGTATTATCTAGTAAAATAATTATAAATTAAATTAGTTCTATCATGAATTTTATTTCTAATTATATTTGTCTAAAATTCTATGTTAGAACAATGTACTGTATGCAGAAACATGCATCTGCTAAGATACATACACACACACACCCCACAATGGAAGATAATGTTTGTAGATTAGGGGCCTTTGGGCTCCTTGTGCTCTCCTGAGTTTGGATGTTTTCTTGCAGACATTTCATTACCTAACAAGGTAACATCAAGCCAGGCTTCCAGGAATTCTCAGTCAACTGAGAAACTGAGTATTTTTGACCAAGGCAAGTCCAAGAACACTAACTAACTCCTAGCATTAGAAGAATGCTAAATCCAAAAAACACTAGAAGCCTAGCAGTCACATAAATGAGCCATCAACAGGCACATAGAGATAAAAACATCTATATACCACTCAAGAAAGAGAAAATAAAAAGCCAAAAAAAGAAACAAAAAGACCAAAACACTCTCACCAGCAATCAAGGACCAGATGAGATTAACATCAAGATTAACTCTATACCAATAATCACATAGTAAACAATACCCCAAAGAACTATCAACTCAGCCAAACAAGCTGACAGTAAACAGCAGCCTAATCATGGAACTACAAAGAACACTCCTACCAACACTAATAAGGCAAACCACAAGTATATAAATTAAGAGCAAATCCCATACCCTTCTAGCATTGATTACCTAGTTTGATAATAAAATATCTGCAAGAAAACAAGCTCAAAGAGCTTGAAGGACCCAATATATATACCTGTACATGTATGTGCATTAACTTGCAGGCTGCATCTGTGCAAATTTCCCTATAGGAATCTAGATACTAGATCAGAGGGTCTTCAATCTTGACAGCTTTAAGACTTGTGGACTTCAATTCCCAGAATTCCTCCTCTAGTCATGTTAGCTCAGGAATTCTGGGAGTTGGTCCACAAGTCTTAAACTTGCCAAGTTTGAAGACTCTTGTACTAGACGATACACTTATGCACCAGAAGGGAAAACCAATCTTGGTTGAACTCAAGACTGGGGTATTATTTGAATAGGATGCAGCAGGAAATCCCAAGATTGCAAATTAGAGTAGGAAATCAAAAATCAGTCCCAGTAAATAGTTGTATCTGTAAAATATAAATGTAGGAAGCATGTCTTTTGAACTATTTGGTGATACAATTTGAAAGAGTAAAACTAAGTTCTATCCCCTAACAATTCAAAATACCCCTGTTCCTTCTTTGAAAATAACATTATTCATATGGAAAGTGTTATTAGATCTTCAATACTAGTCATTTTAAATTAATGCTTGGACAACTGAAGTGTAGTTACTTTTCTGTAAAAGTTCTACAGTGTTTCAGGATTTCAAAAGCTGAATAGTCAAACATTTCATAAATAATTCACAGTGAATATTTTTCTTTGACAGTATTCACATTGCATATGAATGTGGTTTGATTTGGCTTAGCTTAGTATACAAACCCCAAAACTGAGGTTTATCTTCAGAAACCTTGAGGGAGGGACAAGGCTAGACCAAAAAGTTATTCATGTTAAAAAATCTTTCTCTGTTACAGCACAATGCTTTTAGTTCATTAAATTATTTGGGATTTGCAGATTCTTGTATGCATTAAAAAAACAAGTTCATAAGACCAGACAAAATACAGTGGAATGAAAACACTATCCAGATTTTTTTTGCTAGAATACTTTAATTGGTGTATCATGAAGAAAATGAGACTAGTGTCTTGTAGTATTTGATAATATTCCCCACAAATATTATTGAAGAGAACAAAATATTTAAACTAGGACAAAACTGCCTTAGAAGTGAGGCTTATGCAATACCTTAAAATCAACATTCTAAAAACCATCATATATCTTCAGATATTCTCTTTTGCTCAGATAATTCATAAAGATACAAGCCAGGATTATTTTTGAACAGTACAAGAAAGTCTGACTTTAAAAATAATATGCATGGCAGTGTTTCTAACTGTGTGTAACTCAATATGATCAATATTTCTGTGTTACCAAAATTAATCCATTAAAGAGACTGGCATATTTAATACCTAGTATGGCTGGCAAGGCCTAACTACAGTAATTTAACACATGTACAACTTGATCTGACAAAGCAGAATAAATTTAGTTTTTTAATATTTGCAAGAAATACATTTTGTGAATGAAAAAGAATCCAAAATCTGCCTTCTGATACAATTTGATTATGAACAGCAATTAATTCCTACCCATATTGTAAAAATGACAGCATTTGGCTTCAAAATTGGATTAAATATATTCTTTCTCTTTCTTTTTCAGGTATGAGGTAACAAACATGCCCAAGAGAGTTGTAAGTGGAAGAAAATAACCATTTTAAAAGCAATGCTTTAAACAATGGGACCAGCCCACTCTGGGGATTAGTGAACAAGTCTCCATTCATGTAAATAAATTCCTCAAGCATATAAAGAAATTGAATTGCAGCAGATGCCAGTATCATGGCAGGGCTCCTGTACTTTTCCCAGCTGCATGACAAATATTCAATAAGTAAAGCTCTCTTAAACATAAAAATGCAGAGAAAAAAGTAGCAGCAGCTCTGGTTTGATAATAATCTGGAATAATACAGCTGGAAGAGAGGTCCTTGCATTCTTAAAAAGGGGTTGCTTAAAAGAACTAATAGAAAATCTCCCCTGCTAATGAAAAAAATTAACTAATTGGAATTTGTTGTCAAATGTAAGATTACATTTTTCTGTTGCTCTTTCTAGAACTCACATGATTTCATCAGAAAGTGGCTTAATCCATGTCCTAGAAACTGAATCATGGATATAACTCTAAAATAAGAGGTTGAACCTTTCTGTCACAAAAGACTTTAAAATTAGCAGAAGAATTGAAGTTGTCAAGCTCTTTTTTTTTACTTTTGGGATATCATCTCTGTACAATTCTATATCCTTGATTTAGATATGGGTTTTCTTCCAAGGAGGTCATTATTATTGACTCAATTAAAACAAGTCCATGTTCAATAGGTCTTGCTCCCAAATAAGCCTACATAAGACTTTAGCCTTAGAGCTTGATCTATGTATCCTTATTCACAAATACTATAAATGAGGTTTGCTTTTATTATATAAAAGGTTAATTCCTAATAAATATACATAAGTAGTTGGATATAATTCAACTGGGTAGACATGTACAGATTGCATTATTACTGCAAGCATTCATAAAAAATGCCAATTTTCCTGTACTTTTAAAATTAATATTAACATTGTGTTGTGTTAAGGTCTGCCTCTTACTATATTCTTGACAGCCACAACAGTGAACCATGGATTTAAACAGGAAGGAAGGTTAATTTGTTAGATTTTTCTCAGCAGAAAGTTCAGATTGTTCTTTTGATCCTACATCATCTTTGATTCTCTATACCAAATCAGCCAAATCTGAATCTTCCTTCACTGCTTTTCACAGATGCAATCCTTTGCATTATGAAAGCCATCTAATTATAAAGTAATAAATTGAATTATGAGTCAGATTGTCTGATTAGATTAAATATTGGAAACACAATATGGCCACAGTTCAATGTTACAACAAGGACATGGTATTTTAAAAAAGTTATTTAGTGGTTATTGCTACAGTGTGTAGACTTATGAAAAGATAACATTTTCTAATGTAATGCTTATAAAGCAGCACCAAGAGGCAGCTACTGGTCACAAATGATCCAAGCTGCTCACTGTTTTTAATTCAAGTCCATCAGCACACCACCAACTTAGTTTTTTAATATAGGAATACATGATAACACACACAGCCCTCTTTACCCAATTTTAAGAACCCATCCAAAAGACAATACAGGAAAAAGAAAAAAGAAAAAGAACAGTCCACCCACTATGTATATCCTTACACTCAACTGAATGACAGGGAACACAGGTTACTTCCCTCCAAACAAATAAAAATTACTCCAGGAAGTAGCCCAGTCTCATTGGTTCAGCGATTACATATTTGCTGATCTTGGTAATAGCCACACACAACAACAGATCATAAACACCTTGGTAAGTTTGTTGTAAGGCTGAGAAATAATTTCCACCAGTGGTTCAAAGAGCCATCCATAAGCAATATATATCAAAGCTGTATTTTTAATGCACATTTCCCCTTAATCACAGCATTTTTCCCATCGAGCAATGTCTAGATCTTCATGCACACATCACCATGTTGTAACATCCTGAGATGGCAGCACAAATCTTAATCTGAATGGAACAGGGACCTGCCCTGACATATCAAGCTTTATGATTTTTCTCTCCCAGTGTAGTTTCTCCTGTTTTATATATATATATATTAAAAACCAGGAATTGTCCAAAGAATGAGGGGAGCCTCTTGCATATTTGTAGTTCACAAGGTCAGAAGCAACTGATAGGGCAAGTTTCTGCTTGCCTGCCTTCTAGTCCTGCTAGAATAGTATGAAGAGGCCTTCTCTTAGCCCACTGGCTCATGGGGCCTGAGAGCAGGATGGAAGTGATAGGCTGCCATGCATAGATCTGACCAGCATCCCAAATGGTAGTCAGCACAATGTTATCATCTGAACTTGTAAAAAATCAGCATATTTGAAGGATTCTGAGATACTATGGAAAATAATACAAAAACCGGCATCTGACTGCTACTTTTAACTAAATACTTCAAGCTAGCAAGTCAGACTAGCTTGACTCCATGATCTAATGGAATGCAGTTCCTTCTTGTCTTATCGTTTCCTTTTCTGCTTTAAGGATTTTCTGCGCTTGAGAATCATCTCGTAGAGTTTGTCCATACCTTCTGTGAGCCCCTCACCAATAATCGCACAGGCTGGTTGTATATGGTAAGTGGTGGATGGAGTTAGCTCATGCAGAGCCAACTGTTTTTCTATTTCTGTCACAGGCAAAGATTTTGGCAGGTCTTGCTTGTTGGCAATCACTAACAAGGGAGTGCCTTGATTCTCTGCAAACTTGGTAACTTTGTGCAGCTCTGTTTTGGCTTCTTCTAGCCTGTCCACATCAACAGAGTCCACTACATAAATGATACCATCAGTGCAACGACTATAGGATTTCCACAGGGGCCTCAGTTTCTCTTGCCCACCTACATCCCAAAAATGGCAGCTGATGCCCTTTGCAGTTCCATTGCTTAGCTTGATTTTTTCAGTGTTGAAGCCAATGGTAGGCACCGTGTTGACAAATTCGTTGAATTTAAGCCTGTAGAGGACCGTGGTTTTGCCTGCAGAATCCAGACCCAGCATGACAATGTGCAGAGACTGAAAGGCAGAGATATTGGATGAAATGTTTCCCATGGTGTTGATGGGTGACTCAGCAGCAGAAAAATCTTTGCTGAGTCCGTTTAAGCCCTTTTCCTTGTTAGTCGGTATTAGATCCTGATTAGGTTGCGATTTTAAAATGCACACTCACCCACAGAAACCATTCCTGATATGCCGTGGAGATCAGCAACAATCCGGATCTTGCAAGACAGAAAGCGCGAGACAGAGGAGGGGGTGGGGAAGCAATGGAGATCGGCTCAAAGCAGCCCACGATCGCCGTGATCGCGCCGCCTGGAATGAGGACCGAGCAGCAAAGGCAACTTCGAGGTGTGGCAGCTTGTTCAGAACCGCAAAACAAAGGTGGTTCTCCGTGCAAATCGTTGATATTTTTCGCCTGGGTAGAAAAAGAGCTGGGTTTTCTCCTGGATCAACTACTCAGACGAATTGATCAAGAGGGGAACTGCCTCCTTCCCCGCGGACTCATTCATTTTCAGGCAGGAAGTGGCGCCGTCCTCTTAGGCCCACCTTCTGGCGAGAGAGAGCCCCCCCCTTTCCCTGCGATCTGCCTCGGAGGAAGCCCCAATAGGACCTCCCCCAAAAGCTTCCAACGTAGCAACTGCAGCTCAATCCATCAAAGCCCTGAGAAGTGAGCAGAGGAGGAGGAAGGGAGGAGTTTTAAAAGGGCTATGGTACAGCTGGGGGGAGGGGGGACGTTCTTTTTTCGAGTCCCCCGCCCTCCTCTCGCCTTGCTTTTCCAGCCCTCTTTCGCTCGGTCAATCACTGCTTCCTTTAATTTGGTCTTTGGTAAATTGGTGTTTGGATAACTTCTTTTCCAGATGCGAAATTCAACGAAAATCATTGCTTGGTTTTGTTTGGAAAGGGGTCGCCTGCGCCTGGACCGTACCATTTTAGACTACGGGGGAAGTCATATTTTCTAATATTCCATATCATATATAGAAATACAATTCTGCCTGTAAAATACTAGTGTATTCAAAAGAACAAACAGGAGTATGAAATCCCATGTACAGTCTGATCGGAAACAGTACACTCACTGCTTTAGGCGCCAGAAAGGGCGATGATTTATAGGTGAGTGCATGACTTTTCCCTTGGTCTGATTGTAAAAGATATCATCGTGGGTCTCTGAAACAGGAGTGCCCAAAGACCCTTAGGCTGCCTCCATCCTGTAAGATAGAAATTTTCTCCAGCCCCCATATTGTCTGGATGTTTTTGGTCGGCTCACATCCACCCTCAGTTTCTCCAAGGCTAACAATGCTGATCATCACCCAGTCTTCCAAGCTCACTAATATTTTCAGCCAATTTACCTGCATGGGAAGATAAAAAATTATTGAAGGAAAATCCATCTGGTTCGGTCCCAAGCCTGGAGAAAGGCACTGGAAACAACATGGAGGCTGATTGCAAAGATGGTTTATTGAACAGAACCACAAAGACAGTTCTAGGCTGAACAACGGGTTGAATGAGTAGATGGATTTTTAAAGGTTCTGTGTGACTTTGAAGTTTGGACTGTTCTGGGGGTGGTGCAATGAAGGGGCTTGTGTTCTGAAAGAGTGTTGAGCAATTCCTATTGTGGCTAATGGCTTTCATCCTGTGTTGGATCTTGGGTGAGGGGCTGCTTCTAATCCTATCACTCTGCTTTTGTTAGCTGTCAAACTTTGCTGCAAGCAGTTTCGAAATACCCTGTCTTGAATGGATTTCTGCCTGCAGTGTTTGCTTATGAATAGAGCTATCTGGATAGTTGACTTCCTCTTTCAATAAGCTCTTTTTCTCTTAAGTGCTGGCATCTGCTGTGGGCTATTAAGAAAGACTTGGGGTCTGCTACCTGATTCTAAAAACATGTTTCTTCATTTCTCTTTTAACGAAATATAATATTCTGCCTTTTTTAATATTTCCCAAAATATTTCATTCTTCTTGGGGGGGCATTCCCAGAAATTGAAAGGAGAATTATTCATGCAAATGAGCTGCTAATAATGTGGATTGATAAGTGCATAAATATGAGGAATTTTCAGGCACAGACAGAAGGGAATCTGCCCATGCAGTGGAAACTTACTGAATAGAAAAACAAGCCTGCCAAAGAAGCTACAGTGGAAATGATAGCATAAAGGGAGGATGTAAGATAGATACGTAGGCAAAAATTAGCTGGGTCTTCAGAGTGGGAAATGGAAGAATACAAATTGCAAAATTACTGTAAGAGGAAATACCTACCTTAATAGGAAAACTGTATATAAAGATTTGAGTCCAAGATGGCGGCATTGGAGGAATCGATCGGGTCGCAGGGAATGAAATTACTAAAGTAGGAAGGTATAAAGGGGGGAAAAGGGAGAAAAAGAGCAGTTAGATGAGGAAAATAGAAAGGAAAAAGGAAAAGAAGAAATTGGGGGTAAGGAGTAAAACAGCAAAACAACAGCACAGCTAATGAACAGCTGCATGCTGAGTCGGAGGCAGCCAGGAACAGAGTATGGGAAGAAAAATCCAGTCTGGTTCCAAACCAGGAGAAAAATGCTGGAAATAAAATGGAGGCTGGCTACAAGGAAAGAAGGCCTCGGTTTATTTGGTTTCCAGAAACTTCAGTGACAGCAGCATGTTTATGGGGTGGCTGACCAATTGGCTGGGTGAGTGGATGGATTTTTATAGGGTTCTGGGGTTTTGTGATTGAGATGCTGCAGAGGGTTGTGAGCCTTGTGTCTTTTACTATTTCAGTGGTGTTAGGTTAACCCTTTTATGTCTAAAAGGTCACATCCTGTCCTTAGAGTTGGGTAGGGAATGTAGATTTTGGGAGTCTTGTTTTTCTACTTTTTTAAAAATCCCATCAGCTCCAGCCTGTGGGAGCTGTGGCTGAAGGCATTTTGTTTATGAATAACTGGCCTGGATTTCTGTAAATGGATACTGAATGGAATACTCCAGTTTTTTCAATAGATACAAAAGTATCTCATTAATAAAACTTAACTAGAAATAAAGCACTGACTAAAGGGTTGGTGTCGCCAAGAAAGCTTTGGTTTCCTGGACCATGGACTGCATTACCTACAAAAAGGACTCTTGGCAAGGGATGTGCTGCACCTTACGAAAATGGAAATATGTACTTGGAAAACACTGGCCCAACTAATCAGAAGGGCTTTAAGCTAAAATTGAGGGGGAAGGTGACCAATCTTTAGAATCTCTAGAACATAAAACCAATCATAAATCCCAAGAAAACAAAACAATGAAGTGCAGAGTGATGAAAAGAAAAGAAAGAAAATCAACAACTAGGAGATGCAGGAAATATACCCATGGACAGGCATAAAAGTCTTAAAGGACCCAAGACTGTTGGGGGCAATTAGCTGACCTTGTAAAAATGCTGCTTAGTAATAAGCAGGCATATACAATGGAATGAAGGCTATTGCTGAGCACACTGGGTTGTATCCCAAAAATTGTAAGCCGCCCTGAGTCTCCGGAGAAGGGCGGCATATAAATGTAATTTAAAAAAAATGTTTATATACAAATGGTCAAGGCTTGGGGAACAAACAGAGTGAACTAGAAGCAATAGTACATGTGGGTAGGTATGATATAGTTCCCAATTACAGAAACCTAGTGAGATGAAATCCATGTACTGATGGATGGATACAAATGTTCTACAGATGTACAAAAAGAGAAGGTGGAGTTGCACTATATTAAAGAGATCACTACATATCTATAGAAATGCACATGATCAAAGATAAAAACCCTCTAGAATGTATATGGGTCAATATAAATGGAAAAAAGTGACATTGCCGTAGGTGTATATTACAGGCCACCCAACCAATCAGAAAAAATAGAACTTTTTGCCAACAAGTTAACAAATGTATGTAGGAAGCATACCACAGTAGTAATGGGTGACTAATCTGACAGGAACAGAGAAAAAATCTACAGCAAGTGGAAGACCAAACAGATTCCTAACCAACCTACCTGATAACTTTGCCATCCAAAAATTAGAGGAGGGAACTAGAAGAAAAACTCTACTGGACCTAATTCTTACTAATATAGAAGACATGATAGAGGAAGTTGAATTTGCTGGAACCTTGAGTAAAAATGATCATATGGCATTCAATATAATGCAAACACAAGCAATAGAACATAATCCAAACACTATCTTAAACTTTAAAAGAACTGATTTTAGGAAACTCCACTTCTGGTGGAACCTCCCATCCTTGAATCTAGCAGATTTTTAGACCACTACAGACTCTCTGCAGTTGTAGGTGCGGCTTTGGAAATCAGCCCCTTTGCTTCCTTGGGCAGCTGGGAAGAGGAGGAAGGGGTGGGGGGAGGAAGAAAGGAGGAAGAGGGAGGAGGAGGAGCAGGAGGGAGAAGGAGAAATTGATGAGTTCCTGTGGAAGAATCAGCCATTTCTAACAGACAATAAAGGGTGCAACTGCTTCTTAGGCACTACTTTTTTCTACATATTTACATTACATGCTGAAAGAGGCTTTCTCGATTTGCAGCCTGCCATTTCCTTTTTTGTAGAACTATCATCATTTTTGAGACTTCATGAGTTTAAGATGGTGAGGAGGGAGGAACCAGGCTATCGGAGCCAAAATAAAGAAGCTGGAAACTACTAGAAACTAAAGCATTGTGGAAACTATTCCTGAAACTATTTTTAAATTTTGCCTTAAATTCTCCAGAGGATTTTTTTATTACCCAACTCTACAGAACTTTATCGTTGAGTTTAAATTAAAAACTGTCTGAATGGTGTTTAGCGCTTGTGAGGAGGGGTGAAACAGTTTTATTTTAACTGCTTCTGACTGGATTAGGGGTGTAAAGGAGGCAGAGCCTAAGTTTTTTGGCTTTTTTATGAAATAATGTTGATTTGCCACAAGAGGCAGCCAAATAACTGTAGTACTGCTAATTCTCCCTAATGTTTCACTAGTATTACTAAACCCAGTGGAGTTTTTGCTACAAATATAAAACTCTAAAACTTTTAACTTCAAAATTTTAAATCTTAAATCTAAAAAGTTAAACTTCAGTAATACCCTACCCAGATGGCCACCCGTAAGAAAAAACTGGAAACATTATCAGGAGATATAGAACTTCTAAGGCCCTTTATGGATGAATATACTGCTAAAATATATGAGTTAATTCAATCCATTGGAACAAAGCTTGAAGCCAAGTTCAGTGCCCTAGCAAGGGAACTCCAGGAGGAAATCCAACATTTGAATGGAGATATGAAGCAGGTGAAAGATAGAGAGGATGTTATGGAGCACAAATTCTCTACCTAAAGCTGAATTGGAAGATAATAATGTTGGAAGCTCAGATTAAAGAATTCCAGTTAAGATTTAGAGGAATCCTGAACAACCAGGAGAAGATATTAGACTAAGGATGGTGAAGGCTTTGGCTCAGTTAATTAATAAAGAGGAAAAACTCAGTGTAGATTTAAACAAGGCCTACAGAGTAAACTCCAGATTTGCCAATTTGCCACTGCAAGAAAATTACCAAGGGATTTGTAGTCCATTTTGCAAGAAGAATAACAAGAGATCATGTTTTGGATTGCCTTTCTAAACATAAGCTGAGAATGAAAAATATGGATATAATGGTTCTGAAAGAAATTCTGGTTAGAATTTTGAGAAAAAGGTTACACTTCCCTCACTTACATTTTGAAGCAGATTTTTTTTATTCCATTGGAACAAACTGGAATGAGTGATACTAAGAGCAAAGATTTAGGCTGAACTCTACAGAAAAAGCCAATGGTTTTTTTATTAGACATAAATTAATCTCAGATCTAAGTGAAGAAACAGATACAGAAAAGAAGCTACTGGTGGAACAAGCTCAAAAAGGTGGCATTGAAGAAGAAGGTGTGGCCATGATAGCTGTACAAAAACTTATTACTTCACCTAAAGATGGAGTTAAGTCTATTACATGGAATATTAACAGGGCAAATGCCCCATCTTAAAAAATCATTATCTGAGGAAGCTTAATGTTGAGATAACCTGTCTTCAAGAAACACATATTAAGAAATTAGATAAGCAATACTTGATGAATAAATGACGGAGGAATTTATATCTGCTGGTGTAAAAAAGATTATTGGAGTGTGTGTGAGTTTATATATATATAAACTCAATTTAGACCTAAGCTACTTATGCAGATGAATATGGAACCCACAGACAGTTACAAAGTTTCCTGGGATTCACAAATTTTTACAGGCAGTTCATCCCCTCCTTTGAGAAAATTGCCAAACCCATGACAGACCTCCTAAAAACAGGGAGCCCAGGGACAAAGCCCTGCCTGGGGCAACCCCTACAGTGGGACCTAGCTTGCCAAGAGGCACTTGAAACACTAAAACTCTTTGCAAAACAACTTATACCTGTGATGGCAAACCTATGGCAAGCATGCCGGAAGTGGCACGCAGAGCCATTTCTGCTGGTACGCAAGCCATCGCCTGGAACTGATTCACTGCATATGCGCACGCGCGCCCTGCCAGCCAGCTGATTGTTGGGTATCTGCCACGCATGCACGGGGGGAGATGTGCATGTGGGACACGTGCGTGCATGCGCAGGGGGAGGGGCACACAGGGTCATGTGCGCATGTGCAGGGGAGGGGTGCAGGGAGGTCACATGCACATGGGCAGAGGCACATGGTGTGCATGCAGGATCACACACACGTGCAGGGGGTGGTGGGGTCACATGCATTGCATTATGGGTGCAGGCGCATGCGCCTTTTCGGCACGTGACAACGAAAAGGTTAGCCATCACTGAACTATACTGAAACATCCTGACCCCGAACCCCACTTTGTCATCCAAGCAGATGCCAGGGAAAACTACAACCTTGTGCCTATACCTCCCATAAACTCACTGACTCACTGACACGGAAAGATGATGGGCAGTATAGGAAAAGGAGGCTTTCACAGTAAGATGGGCACTACTAACTTGGTGCCACCTTTTGGAAGGGGGAGAAACAGTTTGAACTCCGGACTGACCAAAAGAATCTGGAGGCCCTTAGGACCCCATTGCCCAAACAAGTCCACTGGGCTCAGTACTTCAACCGATTCAACTTTGTGCTAAAACACATCCCAGGGAGGAGGAATTTCCTAGCTGGTGCCCTCTCCTGCATGCTCCAATACAAATGTGGGTGGAAGGTGGTAGTAGACGCCATCATTCCCCTCACCCAAGCCAGAATACCCAAGGGAACCTCCTCCTCAGTCAGTTTGACTGATTGGCTGTCAACAATAAAAGCGGCATGGGAAATGTCAAGAAAGCGCTAGCTAAAGTGGCACAGACCTAAAGCACTGTGAAGTGGTATAAAAGTCTAAGTGTTATTGCTATTGCTATACTTCCCCAAAGGAGAAATGGAGAAATATGGTCTTAAAGGCAGAAAGCAGCCCCAGCCTTCTTGCTATAGGAAAAAGCCTCCAGCAGATGCCTGAAGATTTTAGCGATGGGTATTTTGTGTCCATTAAAAAATCCAGACCAGCCTATTCCTAATCAAAACACCTTCAGCCCAGCTCCTCCAGAAGTAGAAAATCAAAGACCCCTAAAATCTACATTTTCCACCTATATTCTCAAGACAGAACCTCTAAGACATAATAGGTTTAACCCACCACTGGTTAATTGCAAAAGGCACAAGTCTCACTATATTGCACAAACTCCTGGAGCATCTCAATCAGAACTCTATAAAGATCCATCAACTTACTCAGCTATTTGGTCAGCCACCCCAGAAACATTTGCTTCTGTGACTGAAGTTTCTGGAAACCAAATAAACCTTTCCTTTCAGCCTGTCAGCCTCCATTTTATTTCTAGCACCTTTTTTCTTCCTACAGGAGAAAGAGACACTGCATTGTTTGAAATGGTTATTGTTTCAAATGTCATGTCTCTTCTTAAGGAAGCTGCCATTTTTCAGGCTTTTGCAAGATTTTGAAATGCTGCTTTTTAAGGGAGTAATTAACATAAAATCTTTATATTACTCTTAAAACAATTGCATTTTTTCAAGTTCTGCTTAGAAAATAGCAGACATCTACTTTACTTATACAAGATCCAAAGTCCTCAAATAATTTTGAAACATATCCTCCCCAAAAATATCTAAAAGCTCACCAGAATGTTGCCATTTATAGAATTATAGCTAAAGAGTCCAATTTCAGTTGCTCCTTGACTCAAATCTAATGACATGTGTATATTGATAGGCAATGTAAGAATGAATAATTTTCATAATTTCCAGGGCATTACATTCACCCTGGACAGTTTTTACTCCCCCTCCAAAAAACCCTAAACAATCAGATAAACATTTTATTTTCTGCTTACAATTACCACAAAGGCAATTCAGAAAGACCACCTGGTTGCTTAGCAACCCATCTTTTAATATTAACCCTTGGGTGGGTTGGTGAAACATTTATTTTTCCCCTTTCCCTCTGCTTGCAATGATAATGTTTTTACATAACCATTTGTTGAGATATATTTGAAATATGTTCTTACAGATCATTCTACATGTTAACAACACACATCCTACAAAGTTATGATAAATATTAGAAATATTTTCTGTTTCTTAAATAATTCCCTCAACACTGTTCAACTATTACAAAGTCTGCACTACTATTATTGTTAATCTTCTCATCACTCCTTATCACCCATCCCCTCCCAATTGTGACTGTATGACTGTAACTTTGTCACTTGTATCCTTACAATTTATATTGACTGATTCCTAGTATGATTTGATTGCTTATTGTACCCTATGACTATCATTAAGTGTTGTACCTTATGATTCTCGACTCTTGATGAATGTATCTTTTCTTTTATGTATACTGAGAGTATTTACACCAAGACAAATTCCTTGTGTGTCCAATCACACTTGGCCAATATTCTAAAAACTTGAATATTAGGAATGACTAATACAAATAAAAGCCCAATAGAATTCTGAACATTGTTATGATGGTAAGATCCCATTTACGTTGACTAGCAGGCCTGTAGCTGATACCCTGAGTCCATCAAAGAGTTAGGCATTTGTTTGGATCTTGACTGAATGTGATTGTTTAAATGTCCAAATTTAAATATGTGAATATGCTAATTTAAATATATATATATATTTATTATATTTGTAAGCCATGATTCTGGGCATCAAATAGAAGAAAACAATACAAACCAATAAGCCTGAAGAAAATATTGTGGGAAGCCCCCACCCCGGGTAATAGAGAATGAAATATTTTTGGGAATATTAAAAGAGGTAGAGTATTATATTTCCCCAAAAGAGAAATGGAGAAGCATGTTCTTAGAGGCAGAAAGCAGTCTTTCTTAATAGCCTCCAGCAGATACCTGAAGTCTTTAGAGATGGATATCTTGTGCCCATTAATAATAATAATAATAATAATAATAATAATAATAATAATTTATTCGACTTGTATGCCGCCCTTCTCCCTAAAGACTCAGGGCGGCTAACAATAAAACAGCAAATATTTACATAGAATTTACCTAAAAACAAATTAAATCTAAACAAGTCGAAATATACAATAAAACCTTAAAACCTTAAAATTAAAGCAATTAAAACCCCCCACCCGGGTCATTCCAGGCCAGCCTGTTGAAACAACCAAGTCTTCAGGTCCCGGCGGAAGGAGCGGAGATCAGGGGCCAGACGGAGATCCACGGGGAGCTGGTTCCAAAGGGTGGGTGCTCCCACGGAGAAGGCCCTAGCCCTGGAAACCGCCAGCCGACAGTGCCTAACCAACGGTATCCCAAGGAGGCCCCTCCTGTGGGAGCGGACAGGGCGATCGGAATGTGATGCTGGCAGGAGGCATTCCCGCAAGTACCCTGGACCCAAGCCATTTAGGGCTTTATAAGTTGTTACTAGCACCTTGAAACTAACCCGGAAGGCAACCGGCAACCAATGCAGGTCACGCAGGAGGGGTGTAACATGGGAGTATCGGGATACTCCCATCACAGCCAGCGCCGCATTCTGCACCAGTTGTAACCTCCGGGTAGTTCGCAAGGGCAGCCCCATGTAGAGAGCATTACAGTAGTCGATTCTAGAAGTGATGAGTGCATGAGTGACCGTTCGAAGGGCATCTCGGCTCAGGTAAGGGCAAAGCTGGCAAACCAGGCGAACCTGGGCAAAAGCCCCCCTGGCCACAGCCCCCACCTGCTCCTCCAAACCGAGCTGTGGATCCAGGAGGATGCCCAGATTCCTCGCCCTATCCACGGGGGGCAACACCTCTCCCCCCATGGCCAAGGATGGAACATCACCAGAAAACCGAGATGCCGGTAAGAACAGCCACTCCGCCTTGGTCGGGTTGAGTTGGAGCCTATTTCTCCCCATCCCTACCCATACCGCCTCCAGGCACCGGGACATCACAGAGAGAGTATCACTGATCTGGCCTGGGGTGGAGATATAAAGCTGGGTATCATCCGCATATTGATGATACCTCACCCCAAAACCTCGGATGATCTCATCCGGTGGTTTCATGTAGATATTAAACAGGAGAGGCAAGAGGACTGACCCCTGTGGCACCCCACAAGTGAGGGGCCTTGGAGCCGATCTCTGCTCTCCTGCCAACACTGACTGTGAGCGGTCCGAGAGGTAGGAGGAGAACCACCACAGAATGGTGCCCTCCACTCCCAACCCCCGGAGCCGCCACAGAAGGATACTATGGTCGATGGTATCGAAAGCCGCTGAGAGGTCTAATAGGACTAGGACAGAGGAAAAACCCCTGTCCCGAGCCCTCCAGAGATCATCCATCAGCACAACCAATACTGTCTCTGTGCTGTGTCCAGACCTGAAGCCCGATTGATACGGGTCTAGATAATCAGTTTCCTCCAGGAACAAGGGAAGTTGCTGCACCACCACGCTCTCAACAACCTTCACTAAAAAGCGAAGGTTGGAGACTGAACGATAGTTATCCAAAATGGCTGGGTCCATTACGAAAGACTGGGCCAGCCTCTTCACAAATAAAATACCTTCACCTCCAGCGATAGGATTAAACTTTACATCCGCCACCCAAATTCTAAGAACAGGATATGACCTTAACCCCATTCATTGAGAAAAGTGGAAACAATACCGGTCCATTAAGAAAGGCAGGTAGAGGCAATAGATAACAGGACAAAATCAATTACACATGCCTGACAGGATTAGGACCAAGGAAATTGATAATTAAGACCCATCATGAGCCTTTATGAAACAAGTAAAACAAATCAAATAATAAAAGCACACAAAGCAAACCTCAAAATTACAAAATGCTGCAAATTGTATAAAAATCCTTGTACTTATCAAGCTAATTTGTCAGCTGTCCCAGAATTGCATGCTGTGGTTCTGCTCATCAATAAACAATCATTATTTCCAATCAGCCTCCATTTTATTTCCAGTGCCTGTCTCCCAGGCTTGGAATTGAACCAGATGGATTTTTCTTCCTACAGTGTCTTGAAAAAATAACATCTAATAGCCAATAATTCCACAAGGATCTACCTCATAAGGGAGGGGTGTCAAACTCGATCCTGTTGCAAGCCGCATTGGGATTTTGTTTGCTCTTGGGGGGCTGGGATGGGTGTGGCCTGGTCATCACGGTTGACTGGGTAAGCGTGTGGGCCCAGGGCAGCAGGGGCTGGTCCCTCACCATCTAAGGGATGACCCACAGGCCAACTATCATGGGCATACTCGACAGCTTGATGTGTCAGAGTGTGCACAGCTTTACTACATGAGACAACCCAGGAGCAATAATAGCAAACAGAGGTTTGTAATAAATAGTGGTTTTATTGACAAAAGAATATATACTATACATACATGTACTATAGGCAGAGGTCAAAAAACAGCAATTACAGCAGGGAAGAACACACAGCAAGTGAGAGATGCCCTAACAGGGCCTTTTCTTATTATACAGACTCTTAAAGGGATAACAGCCAAAAACCTTGCTGACTCATCCCCATCATTACATCATGGCAGCAGCTGGTCAGCTCTTAAATCACTACCCTGACAGATGGCCCTTCTTTCCACAGCAGAAGCAACCACCAAGGTTCAGGCAAGATCTCTCCCTCCTGGTTGGAGGTGCAGCCCCTTTTCCTTCTCTAGAAGCCATTCACTTCTCTGCTGGGTGTTGGGAACAATCCTCTTGCCCCATGTGCTTGTGGAACTCCATCAGGTCAATTTCTACCTCAGTGACCACACAGTATCATGCCCGCAGACTGCACAGCACTCCCAAGTGACTGGCCAGGTAGTAGAGATCTACTCTGTCACTGGTCGCTTCCCTTGCTTCAGGGCATGGATGCAAGCTTCTGCATGCCTGGCCACCATGAGGTCCTTGAATTACTCTCACAGGGCTTGCATGAAGTCACTTTTTAAAATTGTAGCTCCCTGCCATCTAGCTTGCCTTTGGGTTGTGGCTTGCACGGCAGGCTGGGATGGGGGAATCATGGCATGGACCACTTACTCATGTTTGCTGTCATATTGTAGCTTCCATGACAGGGCATCTGCAGGGAGGTTTTCACCCCCAAGGATGTACTTTAGTTCGAAGTTGAACCATTTGAAGTACTGTGCCCAGTGAACTTGCTTTGGGGAAAGCCTTGTGGGATCTTGAGTGCTTCTAGGTTCTTGTGGCCAGTCCACACCTCAAATGGGATCTGATTGCTTTCAAGGAAGTGTCCCCAGTTCAATAGGGCCCACCAAATAGTGTAGGCTTCCTTCTCCCACATGGCCCACCTCCTTTCAGTCTCCGTCAATTTTTGGGAGGTGTAAGTGCAGGACTGCAAGTTCCCATCAGGTTTTTTTGAAGGAGAACTGCTGCAATGGCCATGTTGCTGGTGTCTGCTTAGACAACAAAGGGTTTTTCTGGATCAGGGTGTCAGAGAACTGGTTCTTTGGCAAACAAGGCTTTCAGTGCCTTGAAAGCCTGTTGGTTTTCTAAACTCCAGTTTAGAGGTTGGCTACGGCATGGCCACTGCAGACCCCCCACCTCTGTTTTTAATAGCTCACTGATAGGCAAGACAATCTTGGCAAAGGAGGGGATGAATTGCCTGTATAAGTTAGCAAGCCCCAAGAAGCTCTGAAGTTGCTTTGCATGCGAGTGGTTACCAGTCTAAGACAATTTTAACTTTGGCAGGATCCATTTCTATCCCCTCATTTGACACTCAGTAGCCCAGGTAATCTAGGCTGGTCTTGTGGAATTCGCATTTTGAGTTTTGCATATAGCTAAGCCACGAGTTTTTTTTCAGAACATGGCACACCAGTTTAATGTGTTCTTTTAGGGTCTCAATGAAAATGAGACTATCATTCAGGTACACAAGGACCCTTTTGTACAGGTGCTCATGTAGCACCTTGTTTATTAATTGCATGAAGACTGCTGGGGCCCCCTGTAATCCAAAAGGCATCACTTTGAATTGAAAGCTGCCTAAAGGACAGTTAAAGGCAGTTTTCCACATCACCCTCTTTTATTCGCACTTGGTAGTATGCCTCTGACAAGTCTAGTTTGATGAAAACCTTCCTCTTTACTAGTTGGGCTAGCATGTCCTTCATGAGGGGCACTGGGTAGGTGTTTTATGCATACTGCATTCATTCCTCTAAAATCAATGCTTAATCTCATCGACCCATATTTTTCTCTTTGAAGAGGACTGGGGTGATTTAGCCGGTTGTATGGATCCTTGAGCTGTTAGTGTCAATGTAATCCTTTAATTCTGTCATCTCTCTTGGGGTCATGGAGTACATTTTTGCCTTGGTCAGTGTGGCTCCTGGCATGAACTCTATGGCACAGTCTGTGGGGTGGTAAGGTGGTAGAGCATTACTTTCCTCTTCACTAAATGCCTCTGCCAAATCCTGGTACTCTGGGAATTTGGGGGCTTCCCGGCCGTGGCTCTGAGATGGCCACTACTCTTTTGTCCTCTGGCTCATTGGTTGGTCCTCTCCCTGTGGGGCGGGGAGGGGGGAGGGGGCCTAGTGCCAGTTTTATTTTCTGGTAGCCATCTTCCGGGATGGTGGACCCCCATTTGTCCAACCAGGCCAAACCCCAGGATGATTGTCTCATTTATTTTTGATGCCCCCACAAACCGGATGAGCTTCCAGTGATGACCCACATGAGCTAGGTGATGAGGGTGGCAGGGGCTCCCCCAATTAGTGATCCATTGACTTGTTTAAAGCATTTATTCTTTTTTAAAAAGAACTTCATTTCCTTCTCTGTTTTCTGTATAAACTCTTTATCTTCCAATGCTGACTGCTTTAATGTCCATATTGGTTTTTTTATTTGTCCTTTCTATTTAACTTTTATTAGGTTATGGTCTGCCCAATTACGTGTCCGTTTATAATTCATTATTACTTCCACTATCAAAATTCTCCCCTGTTGATCTTTATAAATTTGTTTTGATTTGATTCTATGAATTCTTTGATGAAGAGGGCCACCTCTCTTTTTTTCTGCTATGCTAATGAAGCATATCGTTTCCCTATTTTAGAGTTTTCCAATAGCTTATAGTGGTCCTTTTTATATGTACTTCCTTGAGACAGATCAAATCTAAATTCAATTTTTTTAATTTATTGAAAAAAAATGTCCTTTTCACTGCAGTGTTCAATCCGTTAACATTGACTGACATTAATTTCTCCTTCCATCTTTTTACTTGTAGATCGATCTAGTAGTTCTAGTGGTTCTTATTTCTCTCTGGTTTTTTGCTCTAGCTTCTTCCCATTCTGCTCTTTCTTTTTGCTCTCTTTCATTCCCTTTTAACTGTAATGGTTCTTCTTTGACTGATACTTCTTGCCTTTTATCATCTGTTTTCTCTCTTTTCTTCTTCTCTTCCTCCATGCCAAAGTGTTGTTCATCAATCACCTTATCTATTGAATCTAACCTATATCTTTTTTCATGCCAAGTCACCAATAGGCCTTCAGGTATGAGCCACCTAAAATGTACGTCATATTTGATCAGTTTTCTTGCCAAGAATTGGTATTCTCTTCTTATGTCTCATACTCTTCTCAGTATCTGTTTTAGAATCGTTCTTTTTCTTTATACACCATTGGCTTTCCTTTAGCTTTTTGAAGTATTTCCATTCTGGTTGTTTTTTTCAGGAACCTAATGTGTACTTCCCTGGGGAGTCTATTCCTCCTTATATAGCCTGTATGAACCCAAAAGGTTTCATCAATATCTGATAACAATTCTCTTTTAGTTGTTTTGTTCTTGTAAAATTTTCATTTCCCTCTCTTTGAGTTTGTAGTTTGATTTTCTGAATTAAAAAATTTAAAAAATGTAAAAAATAAAATATTGGGCAACCATTGATTGGGGATGGTGCAAGGACTCCTGCCTTGGGCAGAGGTTTGTGCTAGAAATCCTCCTAGGTCTCTTCCAGCCCTATGATTCTATTATTTGGGGGGGTGGGAAGGGTATGAAGGTATGATGATAGAGAACAGCAGCAGAATTGTTTTAGTAGTCCTTTTGAAAATCAGCCTTGAAAATCAGTTACAGTGTATTTATTTAAATAAACAAGACAGAGTTAGAAATTCCTGCTTGTCTATTGCAAATCACTCTCCTATCTGGATCCCAATTTTGCTGCTTGAAAGAAACATTATTGTATGAACTGAGTATCTCATTCAGATATATTAACTTTTATATCACTTTAAGTGTACAGTGTTTAAATCTTTGCTTCATTCTCATCTCATATTTGTTAATTCTGATGTAGTCACAAATACTTTTGAATTACTGTCTATGATAGTACTGTTACAAAGCAACACACTTCACATAAACAACACTGGAATTACTTCCCAATACCTTATTTCAGACTTTAACAAGTACATCTTGATGTGCTATAAAAATGCTGACAAAATAGTCACTAATAATAGTAAACGAGGGGAGAAATATGCACAAATAGAAAATAAATTCCTGCTAAATGCTTTTCTCATTCCACACTGTCTTGGTGGAAGAACAAACTGCAACTGTCACCAGTTATGTCTGAAGAAACAACTTATAGGAGTTACTTACAGTGGGGAGCTATTTCATATAACAGGGGTCATTGTAGCACAAATGCAATATTACAATTTGTGCTGCAGCTGCCAAAAAAGCCAGTGCAATCCTAGGTTGCAATAACAGAGGGATAGAATCAAGATCACATGAAGTTCTAGTACCACTTTATAATCCATTGGTAAGACCACACTTGAAATATTGCATCCAGTTTTGGTCACTACAATATAATTTTTTTTGAGACTCTGGAAAGAATATAGAGAAAAAGAACAAAGATGATTAGAGGGCTGGAGACCAAAACATATGAAGAATGGTTGAAGGAATTGGGTGTGTCTAGTGAAACAAAGGACAAGGAGTGACATGATAGCAGTGTTCCAATATTTGAGGGATCAACCTATTTTCCAAAGCACCAGAAGCAGTGTGGGATTCAAATTTTTTTACTACCAGTTCTGTGGGTGTGGCTTGATGGGTGTGTAGAAACCAAAGCCCTAGACTCCTTCACATGAATTCCACCCACTCACTGGTATAGGTATGTGGATGATACTTGGGTCAAGATCAAAACACAGGAATTGGAAGCATTCACCAAACATATCAACTCTGTGGACAGATATACCAAATTCACACAGGAAGATGTTAAGGAAAATAGTCTAGCTTTCCTGGACTGTGCAGTACACATTAAGGAAGACAGAAGCCTTAACACTGAAGTTTACAGAAAACTCACTCACACAGATCAATATTTACATTTTGATCCCCACCACCCACTGGAGCACAAAATGGGAATCATCAGAACCTTACATCATCAGCTGAAGGCCTGCCTACCAGCAAAAATAGGAAAGAAAAGGAACATAAACACATCAAGGAAGCCCTCAGAACATGTGGCTATCCCAAGTGGGCCTTTATCAAATCTCAAAAAAGACCCTAAAGGAGCTCCTCTGTAACAGAAAATGATGGGAACAATAAATGAAGCAATTTTGTCATTCCATATGTTACAGGCATATTGGAAAAGCTCAGGAGGATCTTTAACCAACATAACATACATGCACACTTCAAACCCAAGAATACACTTAAGGCAGAAGCTTGTCTACCCCAAGGATAAAACACCCAGACAGAAACTGAACAATGTGGCATATCTAGTACAATGCAGTGAGCCATGTGCAGATCTGTGCATTGGGTAAACAAAGCAACCACTTCATAAATGCAGAGCACAACATAGGAGAATAAACACATCAGAACTAGATTCAGCAGTCCATCTGCATTTAAAAGACACAGGCCACTCTTTTGAAGATAACGAAGTCCATATTTTGACAGAGGGGATCACTAGTTTGATCATTACAATGATCTAATACATATCGATTTTACAGAAGATAATGTTGAAAAAGCACTACACAATCTAAAACCATCTCTATCTATTGGACCGGACAGAATATGTGCCTACTTCTTAAAAAAGCTATCCACTGCCATAGCAGAACCTCTAAGCATAATGTTTGAAAAATCTTTCAGGACCAGCTCCTTGCCAAACCTATGATCACTAGCCACGGTCATCCCCATCTTCAAAAAGGGAGACCCCAGCCTAGTTGAAAATTACAGACCAATATCTTTATGCTGCATCACCTGTAAAGTCATGGAATCAATTATTAACCAATCCATTATCCTCCACTTAGAAACAAACAACCTACTCTCTAACAAACAATTTGGTTTCAGAAAAAAATTATCCTGTAATCTGCAACTCCTACACTGCAAAAACATATGGACTACACAACTTGATCAGGGCAAAGCAATTGACGCTATTTACATAGACTTCTGTAAAGTCTTTGATTCAATGGTACATGACAAACTACTCCTAAAACTAAAATCTTATGGCATCTCCAGACACCTGCATAACTGGATAGATGCATTCCTATCAAACAGGCAACAAATGATCAAAATAGGGAACACCCTATCAAATCCTGTACCTGTCAACAGTGGTGTCCCCCAAGGCAGCATTCTAGGACCAACTCTCTTTATACTTTACATAAATAACCTGTGTGATCATATTAAGAGCAACTGCATTCTGTTCGCTGATGATGTAAAGCTATTCAACACCACTGACAATACTGCTACCCTTCAAAATGACCTCAACTATGTGTCAGAATGGTCAAACAAATGGCAACTTCAAATCTCAACAAACAAATGTTCTGTCTTACATATCGGGAAAAAAAATCAGAAAATAAAATACAAGCTGAATAATCAAGACCTTGTTGATGATCCAAACACTGTCAAGGACCTTGGAGTACTCATCTGTAATGATGTAAGTGCTAGAGCCCACTGTAACTCATAGTCAAAAAGGCATTAAGAGTTGTTAACCTAATCCTGCATAGCTGTTTCTCCGGTAATATCACACTACTAACTAGAGCATACAAAACATTTGCTAGACCAATACTTGAATACAGCTCATCAGTCTGGAAACCGCATTACATAATGGATATTAATACAGTTGAGAAAGTCCAGAAATATTTCACGAGAAGAGTTCTCCACTCCTCTACTCGTTGCAGAATACCTTATGCCACCAGACTTGAAATTTTAGACCTAGACAACCTAGAACTATGCCGCCTTCGGTCCGATCTAAGTATAGTATATAAAATTATATATTGCAATATCCTACCTGTCAATCAGTACTTCAGCTCCAACCACAACAATACAAGAGCACACAATAGATACAAACTTAAGGTAAACCGCACCAAACTTGATTGCAGGAAATACGACTTCAGCAACAGTGTGGTCAATGTCTGGAATACTCTACCTGACTCTGTGGTTTCTTCCCCAAACCCCAAAAACTTTAACCTTAGACAGTCTACTATTGACCTCACCCCTTTCCTAAGAGGTCTGTAGGGGGCATGCATAAGTGCACCAATGTGCCTACCGTCCCTGTCCTATTGTTTCTTTTTTTCTTATATCCATTCCATGTATTCATAACCATGCTTATACTTATACCTGTTATCTCATACTTGCTTGACAAATAAATAAAATAAAATAAATAAAACAATGCAAACTTTGCTAGTAACTATGATTCCCAGATCCCATCCACGGTCTGAAGCATAGAGATAAGGAATATAGAGATAGGATGATGGAAACTAGATCAGGATAAATAAAATAGGAAATCATTTCCCCTTCCCACATTCTGGAAAGTACTGTAAACATGCCTGATAGGAGAACTAACCAAAGCTTCGTTTGTTGTCTGTACGCATACAAATGACCCCCCCCCCCCACAGTCCCTTGTCGGCTTCCCTTGACAATAGTCCGCCTCCGCTCCTTCCTTAGCTATAACCACTTCGGCGGCCCTCCCTCCTGCGTTTTCCCCCAATGACATCAGTGAGGTCGCTGGGCGGACGTCGACCGCTCGCTAGATCCCAGGAGGGCCTTGCCTTCTAATGTAGCCGGATCCGCTTCCACTGTAACGGACGAAAGGGACAGGCCTATGAAACCCGCGATTGGCGGTCGCGGAGCTACTACATCTTGATAAAGTTGTCCTGGCGTGGACAGAGCGACAGAGAGAAAAGAACTGTAGAGAGAAAGGTAAGAAAGCTTTGGATTTCTGTGCTTTTAATAATACACGTCTTCTCTGCTGGTCTCACAACGTAAGGATAACGTAAAACTCTCTGGAATGGGGAAAACACCAGTTCGGAGCGAGCAGGGTGAAGGTAGACGCAACGTTTTAAGTGTGATGGAGGAAATGTGTATACATGTTATTGTACCTCGCGGCAGCGATTAACGCATTCCAGCCCCTTCAGGAGCTACGCCTAATTCTCATGAATGTGGATTTAGAAGCCTGAAAGATAAGGAAGAAAATGAAACTGGTTGAGGATTAGGAAAAAAGACTCCTTTTTCGGCGCTTTGTTATTGAAGTAGAAGCATTTAATGTGAAGCATCTATCAGTGTGATTGGATTGGATTGTGGGTATGGGGCACGCTTAGAATCCCCCCTATTATCTGTTTATTGTAATTGCTCCCAGTAAATTAGCCGTAGAGTTCGGACAAGGGAATAATTTAGTCATAAAAAGAGAAGGCAGATTTAAAGGCGAAACTTCCCTCAAGAGAGTTCCAATTGCTTGCCTTGAATTTTTCCCCTTTTTATGCGTTTCCGGTGGTTAGCTGATGTAATGTTGCATTTTGTTTCTTCTCAAGGAAGAAACGAGCGCAATGACTTTCGTGCTTTGCTTTCTACTATGGCCAGTTCTTCCCAAAGGAAACCTAGTATTTGGAGTAAACCTAATATTTTTCTGTCTTGTTAAACAAGAAAGATCCACATTGTGGAAAGCAACTCAAAATGTCTGGTATTGCTATGTGAAAAGAATGTTCACTTTAAATTATTTAGAAACAGGAAATCCTTGTGGAATGTACACATTTGTCATAGGTATGAATTTTAAATTAGTCTATAGCCTTTTAAGTTCACTGAGGCAGCAGCCATACTTCAAATTAAGTCCAGATGGGGCCAAACATTAAGCTGTGAGCCTCTGAAAGAAAATCAACCTTTATCAAATTTTAAAATAATATTTATATATTTGTTTTTCTAATATTAACTGTTTAATCCCAGAACTAATGCTTTCTTGAGAAAATGAAAGGAAAGGTTGTTAAACAACAACTACACAATAAATGTATTGCCAATTTTAATAAGGAAAAATGTTTTATTTACATCAAAATAAAAATTATAAACTAAGTTTCTAATTTCAACTATTAATATACTATTAGCTTTTCAACTATTAGCTTTTCATCCAAGAGTAATACATAATGGAAACTGATCAAGGTGAGATTCAACCTAGAAATAAGGAGGAATTTTCTGACAGTGAGAACAATCAACCAATGGAACAGCTTGCCTTTGGAAGTTGTGGGAGCTTCATCACTGGAGGCTTTCAAGAACAGATTGGACTGCCATCTGTCAAAAATGGTGTGGGTCTACTTGGGAGGGGTTGGACTAGATGACCTACAAGGCCCCTTGCAACTCTATTAATCTGTAATCTGTAGTAATACTGAATTCCTGATTAAAATTTTCTGTAGCAATTTTTATGATTATTTTTTCAAATAATTGCATATATTTCTAAATATGTCATGATTGCATTTGATTTCAGATTTACAGCATTTTGAAAGGCCCAGAAAGCAATTACCAATATCCAGTTGTATAAACTGGTGTTCTGTATAAGACTTAAAGTGATGTCTCCTTGAATCGGACTTCATTTTCTGTATATCAGTCAGAATAAAGCTGGAAGGGACATAGGAACAGTGGTGGGATTCAAATAATTTAACAGCTGATTCTCTGCCCTAATGACCAGCTGGGTAGGCATGGCTGGGTGCTCATGTGACTGGGTGGGCATGGCCAACTCAATGCCACTCATGTTGAGAGATGCCTCGCCTAACCTCTACGCCATGCCCAGCCCCACCTCTACTCTCCCCTCCCAGTCACTCCTTGTCATGCTCTGCTCGACTTACAATCACAATTGAGCCCAAAATGTATGTTGCTAAGTGAGAAATTTATTTAAGTGAATTTTGCCCCATTTCGTGACTTTTCTTGCCACGTTTGTTAAGTGAATCACTGCAGTTGTTAAGTTAGTAACATGGCTGTTAAGTGAATCTGGCCTCCCCATTGACTTTGCTTGTCAGAAGGTTGCAAAAGGGGATCAGATGACCTTGGGAGACTTCCCACACTAGTCATACCCAATTCCTGCAACCGTTCTTCATATGTTTTTGTCTCCAGGCCTTTAATAACCTTAGTAGTTCTTTGCACTTTCCAAAGTCTCACCATCTTTTTTAATGTTGGGACAAAAGTGGATGCAGTATTCCAGGTGTGGTCTTACTAAGGATTTATAAAGCGGTACTAATAGTTCATGTGATTTTGATTCTTCTAAATTAGAATTGAGAGCTGTGGCAGTTACTTGGAATGTATATGTATATGGGGAAATTGCTAGAGAGAAGCAATTTACCCACCTGAAACCCATCCTCAAAGGTGCATTTTACATGTAGGATTTTTGTTGCATAATGAATAATCAGTGCAACTCTTTGAGATCATCTTTAAAATAATGTCTGGAAGAGAAAAAACTTCATTTCACAATGAAGATAGTTTGCATTTATTTAAAATAGTAAATATGGTTTATAACCAGCAAGTTAAAAAGAAAAAGTAATAAAAGTATACAAAAATCATACAAATAGAAATAAAAGCCTAAAAACCTAAAAAGAAAAGATAAAAGTAAAGATAAAATTAGAGAGTAAAGAGATTACAAAATATCTATACTTATTACTACTAAGAGCATCGTGGTAAAGCCAGTATTTTCCTTCTGTTTTGGTAGTGGCTGGTAAAAACTTAACTACTCTATTCAAGACAGTTAAATTCTGACCATGAAAGAAGGATCTAACTCAAGGTGCAATTGAATTTTACTAATAAGGGGTGTTAAAGGAATAGAGTCCATGTTATCATCTCAGGAACAATAGAAGGAAATGTGGGCAAGAGTTTCAGACTCATTCAAATTGCAAGGACAGATTCTCGGTGCAAAAGGAACTCTTCCACCTTCCAGTATCCATGTAAGGAAGAAGTTGAGCCTGACCAGGCACAAAGCTCTGTGGTATTTTGCACAGGTGAGATTAAAATGATGTGTGAAGGCACAAATGAGTTCCAGTTAAGACTTTGCCAGTAAGAATGTTGCAGATCCATCTGCAAAAATGTGCTTGAGGCACAGCAAAAGACCTGGAGGACAGCATGCAAAAAGGAATGAATTGTATGGGTTTAGGGATGTTATAGAAGCATCACTTGTGAATTGGAAAGCATCTTTGAAACTGATTTAGCTTTAAACAGCTTTATGGCTGCCAAGATCATCTACCGACTTCTGCAGTAACAAAAATCATAACATTGCCTTGATACTGTTATTGCCTTTGTTGGAGACTCTCATTTCTCTTAAAGAAGACATTTATAGATCTTAATACCAGGAGGTGATCCTCACAGTTTTGACAGCTGAAGAAAATAAATTGGACGCCTCCTTTGCGTTTTTGCATTAACTGGGTATAGCCAACATGCTTAGCCATAATAATACCCTATTAAGTATCAGTGATTGAAGGAACTTATTAAGATCACACCTCTAGTATTTTATGGTGTATTTATTTAAATATTTCTTTTCAAAATACTAGGATAGATATTTTCAATACTTTCAATATTATATTAATGACAAATAAGGATAAATTATTAGATAAAATGCTGGTTGGACCCTGAACATAAAGATGGGGAAAGGGTAGCAATGCAATTAAAGGCAGGAAGGGAAAGGGAAATTTGGGTGAATCAGTACTGTGGAAGAAACAGGTAAGCTAACTGGGCATGCATAGGGCACCCAAAATAAGGGAAAGGAAGAAGCAGAAGGTCTAGCCTGCAGATACACAGGTTTTGTAGAGGAAGGGAAAGAAAGGAATGAGATGAACAGCTTTGCCAATTTGCTGGCCCTCTACTAATTTCTTAATTTTTGTCAGGCTTTCCAGGACACCTTGTCTCCTGGAATTGAAGCACAGGAAGGAGATATCTGTGTATTACAAACATACCAATGATACTTAGTTTATGCTGTATCTCCAAATGTCACCAGGCAATTTTGTAGAGATGCTACATTGTATGGGGGGAACCTCACACACCATGTCTTTGGGTTGAAAAGAAATTCCTCAGTGCCAGTTTTTGGAATCAGCCATCCCATTATTACATCCTCATGAGATATGTGATCAGTTGAGCCTGAAAGAGGCAACAGCTTCATTACATTCTAGCGTGAAAAAAGAGGCATTGGTCAGTTTCTTACACCAGCATGATAGGGGCACTGAAGGAAAAATAATAGGACCATGTGAGGTTTCAAAGGGTGATTTTCCATCAAACAGATTCAATCAACCCTCTCATCAGTTTGAAGTACCAAATTGAATTGTGTATTTTGAACTGCTTTACAGACAATTGAAGAATATTTGGAAATTTATGGACTTAATTTTTTTGTTTTTTTCTGTTATGTATGACCTGAGATTTAGTTTATTTATTTATTCATATTTATATCCCACCCTTCTCCGGAGACTCAGGGTGGCTTACAATTTTTGGGATACAACCCAATGCGCTCAGCAATAGTTTTCCTTCCATTGTATATGCGTACTTATTACTAAGCGGCATTTTTACAAAGTCAGTTTATTGCCCCCAACAATCTTGGGTCCTCAATTTACCTACCCTGAGAAGATGGAAGGTTGAGTCAACTTTGAGCCTGGTGGGATTCGAGCCTGCAATAATTACAGGCAGCTGGAACTAAGTGCTAGGCTATTAACAGCGTGCACCACCAAGGCCCTTGAGTAGAATATTAGAATCAGTAGCATAGCTAACCAGTGAGAGTTATATTCTCCATAAATTCTGCCAATCTGAGCACTTGTGAAAGTGCTGTTCTGTTTGTTTCGTACATTTCTTTTAGGATTTGTTGAGCCAAACTCAGATTTATTGCATTGTTATTTGTTTTTCTTCATCAGAGAGAAACTGCTGACATTGACAGGTTAGTTTTCACATCTGTAAAAGGTAAGTTGGGAACAAATTTCCATCCTGAGAAGACAATCTTGGCTCAAATTTAACTTCTTTATCTGTGATGGGTTATAATAACACAGAATCAAAAGACAAGACCATAAAGGTCATCTAATCCAATCCCCTCATAATGCAAGATCTCTTAGAGTTAACACTGGCAGATAACCATCCAATCTGTTTGAAGATTCTAATAAAGGAGAACTCACCACATTATGTATATTCTATTCTGCTGACAGTTCGTGCAGTCAGAAAGTCCCTTGTAATGTCTAGCTTGTACTTTTAACCCATTGATTTTGATCCTGCCCTCTTAGTCATTAGAGACTAATTATATCTATTTCAGATATTTGAAGACTGCTCCATATCTCTAGTCATTGGGCTGATGTTGGGTGACTTCAACTTTCATGTTTTGGGGATTGGGTTAGGAAAGGCTGAGGCTGCCTGGCTTCCCTGATAACCATAGACTTTTCCTAGGTAATCCCCAGTTTGATACATGTGGATGGGCATATTTTGGACCTTATCTTGTTCTCAGAACAATTGTGCTGAGATGTGGATATGAAGGGCAAATCCATTGCCATGTCAAATCATTTCCCACTTCAGATAACATGAATGGTAGTGAATTCAATGCAGATGAATTCTGGAAAGCACCTTGCCAAATTCCTAGCAATCTTATAATGAACCTATTGAGTCTCTGGTGGCCTTGTGTCATCAGGATGCAATCTGGGTTCTTATCATCATTGTTCTTTAATGGCCAATGTGCATCAATCCCTGATAGTTATTTGCCCCAGGTTGGAGAGAAGATGCTGTCAGTATTGATAGTCTGTCAGGATTTGGATTGGATGAAACAATTTATCAGGGTATTCTGATTGCTCTGGTGTTATCTCTGCATATTACCATTGGATTGGGTTTGTTTGTTTTGTTTTGCCTTTTTCTGAAAAGATTATATTAAAAAGCCTAAGAACATACACAGAATATTTCTACCTCCAGACTCACAAGCTCAAGTTCCCTCACACTTTTGGCACTGAGTGTCAATACCTTTTTTATATTGTGATGACCAAAACTGGATGTAGTATTCCAAGTGTGGTTATACTAAGTCTGTGTAAAATGGTACTTCACGTGATTTTGCTTCTATCCCTGTATTAATGTAGCCTTAGATTGTATTGATTTTTTGGCCACTGCTGCACATTGTTGGTTCATATTTAAGTGGACTCCCAAGATCTCTCTCACAGTTACTACTATTGAGCAATGCTCCATCCAATCTTTATCTGTACAAATGACTTTTCTTGCCTAAGTGTAAAATCTTATTATGAATTTCATTTTGTTAGACAGGGCCCAGTGTTCAAGTCTATCAAGATCTTTTTGGATCTTTAGCTTGACTTCTGAGGTGTTAGCTATTCTTGCCAGCTTAGTGGCATCTCCAAATTGATGAATTCCCCTTCTGTTCTCTCATTTAGATCATTTATGAAGTTATTGAGTACTGGGCCCAAAACGGAATCTTGAGGTACTCCACTGTCCAACTCCCTCCTTATGGATTTAGTTCTGTTGAGGACTACTTCTTGAGTGTGTTACAAATCCATCTGGTGGTGATGCTCTCTATCCCACATTTTCTAGCTTACCGAGAACTAGGTTGTGTCTACTTTGTCAAATGCCTTACTGAAATCTAAGTATACTTTATCCACTGCATTTTGCTCATCCACTAATTTAAATCACTTTGTCAAAGAATGAAATAAAATTTGTTTGGTATGATCTGTTTTTGACAAACCCATGTTAGCTTCTGGTCACAATTCTGTTTGCTTGTAGGTGTTCGCAGATTTGTTGCTTGATTATCTCTTCCAAGATCTTCCCAGGTATTGATGTCAGGCTGATTGGTCTGTAATTTCCTGGATCTGGTCCCCCCCCCTTTTTTTGAGAATGGAAACCACACTGGCTCTTTTCCAGTCCTCAAGAACTTTGAAGGGTATGTGTCACTGGTTCAGGAATCACATCTGCCAGTTTCCTCAGAATTTTGAGTTGTAATCCATCAGAAGCTGGTGATTTGAATTCATATAGTGTTGATAAGGTCTTACCTTATTTTTACTTATTTTAATTTGCAGTCCGAGCCTGTGTTTTACAGTTCTGTTTTTGGTAAATTGGAGTGTATTATCTTTTTTGTGTGAAGACAAATGAAAATACTGAGTTAAGCAGTTCAGCTATCTTTGTACTGGTTGTTACTTCCTTTGCAAATATTTGAAGATATTCATTGCAAATCTTACTTTGTTAGCTTTCCTAACTTTCCTAACTTCATCTTTGCAGGTGGTCAGGCTATTTGTTTGTCTTCTGCCTTAGTTATGTGTTGCTCTTTTCATTTTTTGTACTTATCCTTTTTTTTCTTTTAATTGGTCAGAGAATTCTTTGTGCAACCATACTGGTTTTTTCTTGGTTTTCTTGTTTTTCTTTTTCAGAGGTATTGAGCTGCAGTGGGTTTTTCTAATCATATTTTCAAAGTTTTCCAAGCTTCCTGAGTTGGTTTCCTCTTTAAGATTTTCATCCATGGGATCTTTCCCAAAATCTAAGACACTAGTTTATGATCTGTTGCTTGTCATGGTATTATATTGAATTTAATATGTCATGGTCATACTCCCCAATAATTAGAAATAATTAGGTGAGATTCTGACTGGGGCAGGGCAACAAAGAAGCAACTTCACTGTGGAAGAACCAGCAGTTTAAAACGGACAGTAAAATCTGCCACTACTTCTGAGATTTTTGCTTTCACTTTAAAAGATGCTTCCCCTGGCTGCAGCCTGCTTTTTCTTTTGTTGAAATGTCATTTCTCAAACTCGGTGACTTTAGAATGGTGAGGAGGGGAGGAATTGGTGTATCTGAGCCAAAAATAAGCTGGAAATCATTGTGGAAACTAGAGGATTTTATATCTTTAATTAACTCTGCTGAGCTTTTTTGCTTTCAAAATAAAAAGGTAAAATATTTGGGGGTCGTATTGACAAATGCAAACATAAAATTGTTTCAGAATAACTATGCCTCTCTGGAATGATAGCCAAAATAACATATTAAGATGGAATAAACTGCACTTGGGTAGAATTTCAGTAATTAAGATGAATGTCTTACCAAAGATGCTTCCCCCCAGACACTGTCAATACTTGCAACTGATATTCCATTTAAACAATGTCAGATAAATAGTTCTAAGTTTATATGGCAAAGAAAAAACCAGATATAAAGTACTATAAGATGCTAAGGAAAGAGTAATTTACCAGATTTGAAATTATGTGTCTGTGCTTGTTTGATCTGGCTAAAAGAGTGGATGAACTTTCAGAATAAGAGGCTACTTGAGCTAGAAGGTCATGAATTAAGATTTAGATGGCACAGTTCTTTATGGAATGACAAGGTTAAAGAAAATGTTGAATTTAGCAACCACTTTGTTAAATGTGCCATTCTAAGAGTTTGAAACAAATATCAAACAAGGTATAGCGTTTTTTAACTGCATCTTTATTAAACTACATGAAACATGGTGTCAGAAGTCTCTGAACCCATGCTTTCTCAATACATTTGATTCATATCAGTTGGTCCTGTTCTGGAAGCCAAGTATTTGAAGCAAGAAAATCAGCATTATGGCAGCTGCTAATAACATACCACTGCCTGAGGCCATGAGGGTGAGCGGAGATTGCAGCAGCAACTGGGACAAGTTCAGAGCTGAGTTTGAGGATTATTCTTTAGCCACAGGCTTAAATGACAAGTCGGCAGCAGTACAAGCTGCCACGCTGAGGAGATTGATGGGCAGCGAATGCCTCCATGTCTACAAGGATGATTTATCTCTTATTGAGGAGCAAAAGAGTGATACTAATGCTATCCTAGATGCCTTGGAAGTCTTTTTCAGACCTCTTTAAAATGTTGTATATGAAACATATATTTGGCAGCTGTAAACAAGAAGAAAGTGAAGCAATAGATAGTTTCATCACATGGCTAAGAGAAAAAGCTGCAGGCTGTGATTATGGCTCTCTGAGAGATGAACTTATTTGTGATAAAATAGTTTCGGGTATCACCAGCGAAAGCACACGGCGCTGCTTCTTGAGGGAACATAATTTAAGCTTATAAGCAGCAATTGAGATGTGTCGTACCACAGAACCTAAAAGCTCTAGAGCGGGATAAACAGATTGACTGTGTTAATGCAGCTTCTAAACAACAGCTAAGCATGACGAACCACCATCACAAGTGCCTAAAACTCAGCTTTACAACTCATCCAGAAACAACCCAGTATCATGTAAGTACTGTAGCAGTGTGCATTTACAAGAGAGAGAGCAGTGTCATGCCCCTGTTGGAGTCTGAATCCGAGGAGGAAGATTAACAGCTGACAGGGAGTGGGAGTGTGGCTCCGTTGGCTGTGGAGGAAACTGGGAAAGGGCAAAGACTGGCTGGGCAGAGCAGAGGAGAGATAGAACAAGGGAGAGGGAGTTCAGAGGAAGATCCAGGCCCACCCTCTCTTCATCCTAGGGCATGCAGGGAGGAACAGAGAAGAGAGCAACATGGATTGCGTGGCTTACAGGGGAGGAAGAGGCCCTGATTCCCTTCATTAGCCACACCTGGGAATGAGAGTTTAAAAGAGATGCAAGCTGAGTGCGGCAGCTGCTGGGAGCAAATGTGAGTTTATCTTGTATTGACTTTGCTTATCTGTGTTCCTAGCATCTTCACAACCATGTGGAGTTATTGCCATTCCTTCATGTCTGGAATTCTTTCTCCTGCCCTGCCAGACTAATTACCCCGTCTTGCCTTGATTGGACTTATAGTTTTTGTTGACCACATTTTGGACTTGATTCTTTGCAGCCAAAAGCTGTTCCTGGGAGAGTTTTTCTCCAGACAGAAGGTAACCAGGAAATTGGGGGCAAAGTTGGAGCTAATAAAGGGACTCCTACTGATTATCTGACTGTGTTGCCTTTGTGCCATGCCCTGGGTCATCACAGAGCAGTGTCCTGCATATGGAAAAATCTGCAGAGTGTGTGGGAGGCAAAATCACTTTGCAGGAGTGTGTCTGTCACATAAAATGGAAGTGAGGAAGCTGCACACAATTGAGCAAATGTCAGATCCGGAGGATGCATCTTTGTTTACCCTGATATGGTTTATATAAAAGAATGCATTGATGCAGTACACTCTAAGGGCAAAAAATGGTTCGTAAGTCTCAGAGTTAACAATATAATTCAACCCTGTCTGCTGGACTTGGGTGGAACATATGATGTTATGAGTTTAAAGGATAAAATAAAACTGGTACCTGAGATACCTCTTCAGCCTAGTAGTATGAAACTGACGTTATATTCAAGGGAACTAATGGATTCATTCGGCCTATTTCAAACAGAATGCAGCACGCACGGAGGTATTTATGAACTTGAATTTGAGATTGTGGAAGCCAATCAGAAACGGCTATTGTCAGGATCAACATGTGAGCACTTGGAGTTGATGCAGTTCATTCTGGCTGAGTTATAATGTCAGGGTTCTGACAGATACCCTAATTAAATCATGAGCCTCAAGCTAAGCTTCAAAAGAAATCCAGATATTTATTAGGACCTTCATCCCGGCACGGACCAGGTGGAGCCAACTCTGACCTCAGTTAATTCATGCTTTGCTTCTGACCATTTCCCCCTCCCCCCAATATGTGTCATTAGTCACATTCCCTGACGAAGCAATTTTGTGTGTTGTAAAAGTCTGGCCACTGTGGGTTTCCATGGAGATGACCTCGGCGTATCGGTTGGAATGTGCCTTGTTTTGACTGAGATACCAGCTCCTTGATGCAGCTGCGACGTTCGCTTTCCCATCCCCCTTGCCTATGGCAACTCGAGAGCAGGTCAGGGATGCTTTGCGAGTTGACATACAATGTTGCAATTCACCCCTCAAAACCACTGGCAAGGCCACTGACAAAACAGCAAATCCTCCAAATCTACAAGGTGATGTTTGAGAGCCTCATAACATCTGTTCCAGGAGAGGTTCACTTTGAACTTAACTCCAGTACAAAGTGTCCCACGTAATGTCCCTATAGCCATTAAGCCACAGGTCAAAGCGCAACTGGACAAGTATGAAGTGGAAGGACATATTATTTCATTATCTGAGCCTACAAATTGGATAAACAACATGGTGCTTGTTGATGACAGAGATGCCTTTTTACAGTGTAAACTGGATGAGAAGAGTAGCTACATGACCACATTCTGGACTTCACGGCGCAGAAAGAGATGGCTCAAATTACCTTTTGGAGTCTGTGGGCTCAATGAAATTGAGTCAATAGCTGATATTCTCATAGTTGGGTGTGGTGAAACAGATGAAGAAGCTGAGCACGACCATGATGCGAAGCTAATAGTGCCATTAGATCGGTGTAGGCAGATGAATGTTGTGGCCCGCCAGAATCGGACAATGAGGAGGTAGGGAGGAACTTGCACCAGTTCTGGAGTCTGGGGAAGGCTCTGATGGATGCCTTGTGTCAGACACAGAGAAAGAGCCAAGGGCCGTCCAACATTCCCCAGCCACCAGAGAGGCAGCTGCTTTCGGAGACTAAGGTAAGTGGGGAGGAGGAATAACTGGGGCCTGTTCCAGATGCATGTATGTGCAGAGTTGTTAGGAGAGGGGAACAACAGAGGTCAGGGAGTCGACTCAAGAAACAAAGTGCATATGGATGCTGAATGGCCCCTCCCTGACTGGGGGAATAAATAGAAGGAAAGGGGAGTGGTAGTTGTAGGAGACAACAGTTCAGATTTCTGTAGATTTGGCTCATCGTGTTTCATGCCTCAGAAACTGCTTGCCAGAACTTAATTTGCAGCTTTACCGCTGGGAGCTCATGGCCTGGCAATTATCTCAAGGAACTGATAAGGCCTGTTACTGCATTTAATTCTTTGAAGGACTATTGCCTGGACTTTCCATTGTGTGAATGCCATTAATTCACAGGAGATAAATAAAGAGGGGGTTTTCGGGACAAGGAGTCTGTTCCTTGTTTCTGCTAAGACTGGGTCAGAACAGTGAGGCTAAGGCTCAGTGTAAAGAAATTGCAGTTTAAGGTGCAAGAAGTCTACTTCCATGGACATATTCTGTCCTCATGAGGCTTAAAAGCTGACCCAGATAAGATTAGAGCCATTGTGGACATGCCACCACCTATTAATGCCAAATCCATGCAGAGATTTATCGGTTTACTTACATACTCAGCAGAAATTCTGCAGCTGTTTGCGGTTGAGACGCCTTCTGGACAAAGATGTGGTTTGGCACTGGCTTCCCAAGCGTGACCAGGCAGTACAGGAGATAAAAAGTTTGGTCACCATTGCTCCAGTGTTCAAATATTGGTCCTTTAGAGATAAGATCAGCGTACAAAATGGGATCTTGTACAAGGGTTCAAGAGTCATAATCCCAAAGTCACTGAGAGCATAGATGCTATTACACATACACTCAAGTCACATTGGGAGTGAGGCATGCTGTAGACAAGCCCGTGACACTCTTTACTGGCCTAACATGCAAGGCAAAATCAAGGAGTTTATTAGCAATTGTTCCACCTGCAATGAATATGCGCATGCACAACAAAAAGAAACCATGATGTCACACGAGGTACCATCACATCTTGGCAGATTGTCAGTACAGACTTGTTCAACTATGCAGGAAAAGAGTACCTGATATTAGTTGATCATTACTTTAACTTTTGGGAAATTGAACTCCTTCCTGACTGTTCAGCTGAGACTACTATTAAAAGATGCAAGGCTCAGTTCGCATGTCATGGCCAACCAGATAAAGTGATCTCGGATAATGGTCCTCAGTTTACAAGCCTACAATTTAGGAAATTTGCCACTGAGTGGGAGTGAGCATGTGACTTCTTCACCACATCATCCACAAGCTAATGGCAAAGCTGAATCAGCTATGAAGATTGCTAAGAGTCTATGCAGGAAAACTTATAGTGAAGGTAAAGACCCATGGAAAGCCATGCTACATTGGAGAAATACCCCAACTGAGGGCATGGACAGTAGTCCGGCACAGAGACTGATGTCAAGAAGACTAAACACATCCTCACCAGTGGCAAATAAGCTGCTTGAGCCCTCTGTGATACAAGGGATCACAGAAAAATTATGGCTGAAGAGATAAGTGGTCAAGGCAAGACAAATCAGCCAGAGATTTGCCAGAATTGAAGATTGGGGAATGAATCTGTATGAGACTGCTGCCTGGAGATCAAACAGGCCACTGGAAAATGGGTAGCTGTTTACAACAGGTGGCACCATGCTCCTATCTAAAGCATGTTGAGGGAACTCTATTGTTGCAGTCGTGTGGATTTGCATTCCAAGTAATAACCTTCAGAAAAGAAGACTCCGAGGCTAGCATTTCCTCAAAGTTCCGTTTTATTAGACATGTCATATTGACACATCTTGGAAAACCCAAACTGAGAGTTAAGGGGTTCATTTTGGGGCGCTCCCGCATCATAGACCCAGTTTGTCTCTGCCTCTCTGCCTGAGGTGCAAGGCTAGGTTTGGTCAATTTTCTTTTGGGCACTCCCTCAGGTGTCTTTTGCCAGATCTTTAATAATCTCCTCCTTCAATTTATGTTGGGGTTCCATTTCAGGAGCCACGCCAGCCCTAATACGAGGGGACTCTGCATTCCTGATGCCACAACAAAGCTTAGGGTTGCTTCCTGGGGCCCCATCCTCATCTCTATAGGCTCAGTAACAAATGTCATGGGTGCTGCACGTGCCACTGACCCACCCAGCTGACAGAAAGCCACAGGTACTTTGAGTTCCCTTAGTCACAGATCCAATTTCTCTACTAAGCTATCTGGTGCAGCCTGACCAAGCATCTGGTGCAGCCTGAGTCCAGGAGGGCTACAAGGTTCTTCCTATGCCCCAAGGAAAGCACCATCATTCTATGGGGATTGTTACCAGTATCATGGGGCATCTTACCGTTGGGTCATCATTGGAGTCTTTGTCGCTCCCGCTGGTCAAGGCTGTCAAAAGTTGTCACACCTTTGCCAGGTAATGAGGTGAACTCAATGACCTCCACTCCTAGGACCATCTCCTGAGCTCTCGGAGTTGCTATTCCTGGGTCCTTTGTAGGTCCAGAGGTGGCCTTTTGCATTGGCACAATGCTCACAATTGGCAGCTTGGTGCCACACCTTTTCCCATTTGAAACATCTTCCCTTCCCCGTGGTTTGGAGGTTTCTCTCTTCTCTACCAGAAAAGATCTCCACCTGCAATTTCTGTGATCGGAGTGCTGGGCTAGGTCAATTTTGACTTCTTTGGCTAGAACATACCACCAATGGAGGGTGTGTGGGGTACCCCTGAAGATGCAGGTGTTATATGTACTTATCCTTTTTTTTCCTTTCAGTTGGTCAGAGAGTTCTTTATGCATACTGTTTTTTTCTTGATCTTGTTTTTCTTTTTCAGTGGTATTGAGATGGAGTGGGCTTTTCGAATCATATTTTTTCATATATTTCATTTTTTTTTTCAGTTTCCCAAGGTTCCTGAGTTGGTTTCCCATTAAACACTTTCATCCATTGTATCCTTCCCAAATTCTCTCTGGGTTTGTTAAAATCAGCTCTTTTAATGTCTAAGACTATGGTTTGATTATGTTCTGTTGCTCATGTCTTCTTTATATTGAATACTAATATGACATGGTCACTGTCCCCAAAATTCCTGCAACTTCAAGCCTCTCTATCACTTCATCTCTGTTAATAATATGGTCCAGTATAACTTTCCCTCTAGTTGCTTTTTTGAGTGAAAAAGTTGTCAGCTAGGTTGGTCATGAACTGTTCAATCTCTCATTTGTTGCTGAGTTTGTCTCCCAGTTGATGTCTTGATAATTGAAATCCCCCATGTATTTCCTGTATACATTTGCTAACTGATTAGCAAAAAGTTCATCTATTTCTTCTGCTTGGTTGGGTGACCTATACTATACACCTTTGGCAGTGACATTCTTTTTTACTTTTACATTGACAAGTAAGCCTTCTAGCAGGCTTTCATCCTTGCTTTTGTGCATCTCTGTGGAGAGGAAGTAATCACTTAACATATAATTCAATTCCACCTCTTTTGTTAGGTCTGTTTCTTTTGAATGATTTGTATCCTTTTATCAGTATATTCCAGTCATTAGTTTCATCCCACCAAGTTATTGTAATGGCAACTATATCATATTTAACCCCGTGTACTTCAAGTTCATCCTGTTTGTTCCCTAAACCTTGAACTTTAGTATCCAGGCATTTAAGTTCTTTGCGGCTGACCCTGGATCTGCTTCCTACATCTCCTACTTTGCACCTGAGTTTTTCTTCTTTCCCTTCACTCCCTACCTCTTGTTTGATTGGTTGTCTAGTGGGTTTTGCTTGGAATTAGGTCTTAAAGGTCGTAAAGATTTGTCCTCCTTCCCCGCCTTTTAGTTTAAAGCCCTTCTGATAATGTGAGTCAGTCATTGTCTGCATCTCAAAGTGCAAATGGTTCCTGTATTTTGCAATTTTTCTGGACAAGCAGACAAACCTCCAAGTGGACTCAGTGACTCTCTAAAAGTTTGCAAATAACCAGCTGCCTGCAAGGAATATGCTTCCATTTCCCACTATCCAGTCAGAGCTAAACAAACTTCTTGGATGAGAAGTGAAACATCTTCAAAGAAATACAAGAAAGTCCAGTTGCCTCTTGAAAAAGTACCTCCAGCCTGGATGACTGAGAATCTCCATAGGCATTTAGCTATGCACTTTGGGATGAACACTCTTTGAATGGTGTGGGAATATGAATGGATTTCCAGAAACAATTGCTGATTACAGGAACTATTTGTGCTTCAGTTTGAGATGCAGACAACACAGACTCATCCCCAACACCATAGTCTAGGAATCCAAGGTTCTGTGGATGACACCAATTCATAACTTCCTCATTGGATGTTGGCCTTTTATTGAAAGTATAGATGAAGAGAAGACAGTACTTGTGCTCTTAACTCCTTAACTTTATTCCCTAGCTGCTCATAATCTTTTGTTATAGTTTCAGGTTCAATGTCGTGTCATTCATTCCCATATATAGAAGAAAAGAGTAGTAATCTGTGGGGTTTATTATTTTAGTAAGGTTCTCAGTCACATCTTTGATTTTTCTCCAGGGACATAACATACCTCCCTAGATGGAACGTTGAGTCTGCAAACTACAGATTCTGTTCCCCAGGAATTGAATCTCCTATCATTAATACCTGTCTTTTTTTCTAGGGAAATCTTGGATACTTTTCTTCCTATCACAGGAATGTCAGGTGGTGCCTCTTTTCTATAAACACTTGATGATACCTCTTTTGGTATCTGCATACTTTCTTCCAGGGTGAGGCTATGAGAACAACTGTTCAGCTCCAGAGTAACTTCATTAGAGTGGGATGGTATAGATAACAGGGGCATTGTTGTTGTTGTTTTCCTCTATGTTTCCATCAGTCTTCTTTAGGTTCATATATAGGGTAAAAAAAAACCAAAATGAACTACTGTTTCCTTATTATTGTTATTAAATCAATAGTTGTTCCTTTCACTGATCTCTCCAGAGTTCACCAAGTCTAAAACATTGTTTCAAAATCTAAATCGTATGCTACTTCAAAGTCATTGTATATAGTAATCCTTTGTGTTCAAAGAACATATGCTATTGTGCAGTTCCACCTGTGGACATAGAGTGGTCCACTTGTGTAGTTGACCTCGAAGTCCCTTCCAAGACTCCAGGTCATTATAGACTAACTGGCAAAACATGTCAAGTCATCCATTCTGATAAGGTCCCACTCATCTCCTCTGGGCTCTGCTAATCAGGGACTGTGTCAGGCCCCATAGATTTCTATAGGGATGCTGTCATTCTAGTGGGAGGGGGGAGGCTTGGGGGGGAATCTCTGTATGGAGTTTCTATTTCCTGCTTTGCTTTGCTTTGCTGTAACTTTCGGGGCCCTGGGAGTGGGAAAGGAATGTGCTTCAAGCCAGGTGCCTTATCTTGTCTCAGGAGAAGAGCAGCAATGTTGCCTTGGAGACCAGCAATTATCACTCCTCAGCCTGAGTTTCTCATAGTATCTTTGCACCTCAAGATTGGCTTGATGATGTAGTGGAGGAGCTCTGTCGGGGGCTCTGTCTGTTTGGGAGGAGCTCTGTCTGCACTGGTTTAATTTACTGTTTTGAGCAGGGAAACTTAGTTCCTGTCTAGATCCCTTGCTATCACAGTCTTCCAATAAAAGTTTCCTTTTGAAATGACTTTTGTTTCAAGAATTCTGCTTTCTTGAGAGGATTGGCAAGGCAAGGCCTTACTGATGTTTCCATCAGTCCTCTTCTTTAGGTTCATATAAAAAAACCAAACAGATCAGGAAACTACAGACCAATCACTCTAACACCAATACCTGGGAAGATACTGGAAGATAACTCAGACCCAAAATGTTGGAAGTGTGGAAAAGAAAAAGGCACCTATTTCCATACCTGGTAGACATGTCAAGAGGTGGAAAAATATTGGAATTTAATTAGACAATGGCTTGAAGAAATTACAAATCAGAAAACTGAACTTAATCTGAAATGTTTTTATTAGGCATAATAACACAAAATGCAATAAAACAGATAGATATGTCATGTTACATATATTAACAGCTGCAAGGATCTCATATGCACAACTCTGGAAGGAAAAAAGGGTTCCAACAGAAGGCATGGTTATAAAAAAAATATTGTATAGAGATGGACAGGCTAATGATGAAAATAAAAGATAGAGAAGATTCGATTTATTATAGGGCCTGGTATGCCTGGTATGAGTGGTTTAGAAATAAAAAGAAAATAAAATGGCAATTAGGAAAAAAATGAGGGAATATGTAAATATGTAAATATATTATAGAGAAGATTGAGGCAAGATGTAATGGTAAAGGAATAAGTAAATATATATACTGAAGAATGCAAAGAGATACAAAAAAATGTCTTGATGTTGATTACGATGTATAAAGTTTTTATTTTATGTTTTTAAATTTTAAATTTAATAAAAAAAAATTTTTTTAAAAAAGTTCTTTTGATTCAGCCCAATGGATTCAAGAGTTTTACTTTCCTGAGGGACGAGCTGGGACAGGCCCTTACACTATCCATTTCAAACAAATGGTTGTCCCATTTGTTTAGACATTGGAACACTGTTACCACTTTCTCCTTTTTATTACGCTAAACATACCCAATTCCTGTTCTTCAAAAAGACAAATATGCAGATAGAAACTGCCTCCCCTTTTTAAAGAAATGTGAGGGAAAAGTAGATATCAGATATCAAAAGCCCAAAGTTGTAACTAAGCAGGAAAAAAATGGTTAAAAGGAACAAAAAAACTGCATCATCGCCACCCCACTTTTTTTTTCATGTCTTGCTTTTCCGTGGCAGAAATTCTTGGGTTAAAAAACCAGAAGTAACAAACTAAAAATGTTTTAAAGGATTGCTCAGAAATTTACCCCTCCTCTCTACTCACCTTACTTTTAATAAAATAGCAATAGCAATAACACTTACACTTATATATCACTTCACAGTGCTTTACAGCCTCTCTAAGTAGTTTACAGAGTGAGCATATTGCCCCCAACAATCTGGGTCCTCTTTTTAGCAACCTCAGAAGGATTGAAGGGTGAGTCAACCTTGAGCCAGTGGGAATCGAACTGTCGAACTATCAGCAGGCACTCAGCAGAAGTAGCCTGCAGTACTGCATTCTAACCACTGCGCCACCATGGCAAAATAGTTCTCTCTCATTCTCTTTCTTTTCAGTAAATCACTTGCATTTTGCCATTAATTTCTCTCCCACATCTTCAAAGACATTTTTCTTCCATGGGATTTTCTCCTTTTTTTCCACTTCATCGTAAACACTTGTTATTGCCCTTTCACTTACTTCACAATAAAAATATCTGCAAATTATTGTTTCCTTGTAAGAAAGGGAATCAAAGTAACTAGTCCCTTTCATAATCTGGGGATGGAGGATCAATCACCTAGAATACTACATCCAGTTTTGGTCACCACACTATTAAAAAGATGTTGAGACTCTACAAAGAGTGCAGAGAAGAGCAACCAAGATGATTAGGGGACTGAAGACTAAAATATATGATGAACAATTGCAGGAACTTGTTGTGGTTAGCCGGCAGCAGGTGCAGATTGCTGAATAGAGCGATGACGCTGATGAGGGGCCAGGACTATCAGGGAGTGGACTGCTGCCTTCAGGGATTGTGGGGGCTGGCAGCAGTGATGAGTCCCGAGGAGCCTGTGCCAAGTGCTCATGAGCGCAGGATGATTCATAGAAGATAACAGTTGCAGCAGCACAGGAGACTTGGGAGTAAGGATGCAATGTAATGGCCCCTCCCTCCAGGGAATATAAGCCTGGTTTCAAAAGGTTTTTGCTTTTGCAGAAAGCAAAAACGTTCTAAGGATCCAGCATTGTGTGTAGAGACTCCGGCTTATCTGAAGAATTCTGTCAAGGCTTTTCTGGTTGGACTAATTGGCTACAAGCCATCTTTTATCTACAAAGAAGTTTATTTGTAGATTAAAGCTGTGAAGGTTTGAGTTACCGCGTTTGTTTGAGATTTTCCTGCTGGTAACAGGGTTGGGTCAGAACAGAACTGGGCATTGCTAGTCTAGTGAAGAGAAGGACCAGGGCAGACATGATAGCAAGTGTTCCAATATTTGAGGGACTGCCACAGAGAAGAGGAGGGTCAAGCTATTTTCCAAAGCACCTGAAGGCCAGACAAAGAATAATTCAATCTGGACAAGGAGAGATTCAACCTGGAAATAAGGAGAAATTTTCTGACAGTGAGAACAATCAACCAATGGAACAGCTTGCCTTCAGAAGTTGCAGGAGCTTCATCATAAGAAGCTTTCAGGAAGACACTGGACTGAAATCTGTCAGAAATGGTGTAAGTCCCCTGTCTGGGTGGGGGATTTTTGGACTAGAATGACCTATAAGGTCCCTTCCAACTCTGTTAATCTGTTAAAAAGGCATTCATACTGTTTAACATTAGCACACTCACACATTTGTCCTTCAGCAGCCCTTCCACCATGGGCTTTAAACCAATTTTTCTTAGCAATATAATGTTCTGCTATTTCTTCACCAGGGTTCTGCAAAGTCACCTTTAGAGGTTATAGGTGTGGCCTTACTAAGGGTTTATAGTGATCATATCCCTCTGTTAATGCAACTTAGGATTGCTTTGGGTTTTTTGGCTGCCGCCACACACTGCTAGCTCATATTTAATTGGTTGTCCATTAAGACTCCAAGTTTCCTCTCATACTTACTACTATTAAGCCTGGATTCACCCAGTCTATATGTGTTCTTTTGGTTTTTCTTACCTGTGTAAGACTTTACTTTTCTCGACATTGAATTTCATTTTGTTAGATAGGGTCCACTGTTTGAGTCTGTCAAGATCCATCTGGATCTTGAGCCTATCATTTAGGGCAGAGCTGACAAATTCCCGGCTCAAGGACCAAATACATCACGTACTGGCCATGCCCATGCCTGGCTTAGTGAAAGAGAAAAAAGTCATGACACCACCATGATGACATGAGTTTGACACCCTTGTTCTAGGGTATTGGCTATTCCTGCCAGTTTTGTATCATCTGAAAATTTGGTAAGTTCCCCTTCTATTCCCTCATCTAAGTCATTTATGAAGATTTTGAAGTGTACTGGGCCTAAAACAGAACCTTGTGGTATCCCACAGCTTATTTCTGTCCATGTAGACATAGTACCATTAAGGACTACGCATGAGTACGGTTTGTCAGCCAGTTACAAATTGATCTGGTGGTGATGTTATCTATCCCAATTTTTTCTAGCTTACCAAGAAGTAGATTGTGGTCTACTTTGTTGAATGTAGTGATCATTACGTTGAAGAATGAAATAAGATTGGTTTGACATGATCTGTTTTTAACAAACCTGTGCTGCTAGTTATTACTTTACTCATTTCTAGATATTCACACATTAGTTTTTTAATTATCTTTTTCCAGTATCTTCCTAGGTATTGATGTTAGGCTGATTGGTCTGTAGTTTCCTGGGTCTATTCCCCCTTTTTTGAAGATGGGAACCACATCAGCTGTTTTCCAGTCCTCAGTAGTTCCAGGATTTTTGAAAGATGCGATACAATGGTTCTGAGATGACATCTGCCAACCCCTTTAGAACTCTAAGGTGTAATCTGTCAGGTCGTGGTGACTTATATTCATCAAGATCAGACAGGTGTTCTGTTATCATTTTTTTGCTTATTTTAACTTTTATTTCTAGTCTGTCTTTTACAGGTGTTTTTAGTAGGTTGGGCTATAGTTTTTTTGTGTGTGAAGACGGATGCAAAGAATGAGATAAGCAGCTCTGCTTTCTTTCTGTTACCTGTTACTTCTTTGCTGTCTTCTCTCTTTTGTGAACAGACTATTTCCTTGATTTTTTTCTTGTTCTTTATACAGGTGAAACTTGAAAAATTAGAATATTGTGCAAAAGTTCATTTATTTCAGTAATGCAACTTAAAAGGTGAAACTAATATATGAGATAGACTCATGACATGCAAAGCAAGATAGTTCAAGCCATGATCTGTCATAATTGTGATGATTATGGCGTACAGCTCATGAAAACCCCAAATCCACAATCTCAGAAAATTAGAATATTGTGAAAAGGTGCAATATTCTAGGCTCAAAGTGTCCCACTCTACTCAGCTAATTAAACCATAACACCTGCAAAGGGTTCCTGAGCCTTTAAATGGTCTCTCAGTCTGGTTCAGTAGGAATCACAATCATGGGAAAGACTGCTGACCTGACAGTTGTGCAGAAAACCATCATTGACACCCTCCATAAGGAGGGAAAGCCTCAAAAGGTAATTGCAAAAGAAGTTGGATGTTCCCAAAGTGCTGCATCAAAGCACATTAATAGAAAGTTACGAAGGGAAAAGTGTGGAAGAAAAAGGTGCACAAGCATCAGGGATGACTGCAGCCTGGAGAGGATTGTCAGGAAAAGGCCATTCAAAAGTGTTGCAGACTTTCACAAGGAGTGGACTGAGGCTGGAGTCAGTGCATCAAGAGCCACCACACACAGACGGATCCTGGACATGGGCTTCAAATGTCGTATTCCTCTTTTCAAGCCGCTCCTGAACAACAAACAACACCAGAAGCGTCTTACCTGGGCTAAAGAAAAAGAGACCTGGTCTGTTGCTCAGTGGTCCAAAGTCCTCTTTTCTGATGAGAGCAACTTTTGCATCTCATTTGGAAACCAAGGACCCAGAGTCTGGAGGAAGAATGGAGAGGCACACACTGCAAGATGCTTGAAGTCCAGTGTGAAGTTTCCACAGTCTTGTGTTGATTTGGGGAGTCATGTCATCTGTTGGTGTTGGTCCACTGTACTTCATTAAGTCCAGGGTCAATGCAGCCGTCTACCAGGAGATTTTGGAGCACTTCATGCTTCCTTCCGCTTTATGGGGATGCTGACTTCATTTTCCAGCAGGACTTGGCACCTGCCCACACTGCCAAAACACCAAAACACCAAAACCTGGTTTAATGACCATGGCATTACTGTGCTTGATTGGCCAGCAAACTCGCCTGACCTGAACCCCATAAAGAATCTATGGGGCATTGCCAAGAGAAAGATGAGAGACATGAGACCGAACAATGCAGAAGAGCTGAAGGCTGCTATTGAAGTATCCTGGTCTTCCATAACACGTCAGCAGTGCCACAGGCTGATAGCTTCCATGCCACGCCGCACTGAGGCAGTAATTGCTGCAAAAAGGCCCCAAACCAAGTACTGAGTACATATGCATGCTTATACTTTTCAGAGGTCTGATATTGTTTTATGTACAATCCTTGTTTTATTGATTGCATGTAATATTCTAATTTTCTGAGATTGTGGATTTGGGGTTTTCATGAGCTGTAAGCCATAATCATCACAATTATGGCAAATCATAGCTTGAACTATCTTGCTTTGCATGTCATGAGTCTATCTCATATATTAGTTTCACCTTTTAAGTTGCATTACTGAAATAAATGAACTTTTGCACGATATTCTAATTTTTCGAGTTTCACCTGTATGTTGGAAGAAACTTTTTAAAATTATTTTTGACCTATGTTGCAAGTCTTTGTTCATTCTGAGCATTTGCTTTCCTGACTTTGTCTTTGTAGATTCTGGCTATCTTCTGATATTCTGCCTTAATTGTTTGTCCCTCTTTCCATTTTTTGTACTTGTCCTCTTTGTCTTTCAATTTGTCAGAGAGAACTTTGTGCAGCCATGTTGGTTTCTTCTTGGATTTCTTTTTAAGAAATTAATGTGTACCCCTCCTCTATTGCTCTCTACGACCCATATAAAAGGATCCACTTTCTCCTCAGCTTCTTGACTCAATTTCATAATATTTACAATGAATCCTTCTTCTGCCTCAGCGCTCATTAACTCTAGTACAGCAATCAAATCCCTCCCTGCCAAATTCAGCTCTTGACTAACATGAAATCGCACCAAACTCCAGGTCCTTTTGCTACAGACTGGACCATAGTGGTTTTAAATATTGGTGCTTCTACTACCTGTCTCCCAATTCCCTCAGCCTTAATCTTCTCTTCCCCAATTTGCATTTCTGGAGGTATACAGTTCAAGGTAGATATGGTAGCTCCGGAATTCACCAGGAATACTGTTTCTTCCTCCAGTGGTCCAACTTTGTTTATCCAGGGGTTGTTGAAAAATTGGACAAGTGCATCCCCTGACAACCCTAATCCTCAAAATTGATCAAATTAGCTGGTTGTTCCTCCTCCTTTCTTAGGCATTCATTTTTCTAATGCCCTATTTCTTTACAGATGGCAGATTGATCCCATCCTAACCATGGAGTGACAGGCTCCCTTCCCTAGTGGCTGGTATCCCTTCCTTGGCCTATCCTGTATTGTCTTGGTTCCTGAGATTTTTGTGATATGTTGCCTCTCCCTCATTGGCTAGTCTGAACCAATTGAGCCATCATATTGACTCTTCTCTTGTCTTATTGCTTGGAGTATACTTTTTGGGCCTCTGAGGAGATCCTCTATAGTTTTGGTTTCCCACCCGTCCAATTTCTGCAGCCTAATGCCCTCCCATGCTTTCCCCACAAATTGATACTTCAAAATCATCTGGCACCCTGGATTGTCAAGGTCCATTTGTTCATCTTTTTGTAGCTGATTCTTTAACTTGTCTAATCATTCAGTTGGCATTTCTTCCTTCCCTTGTTCTAAAGCCAAAGCCGCCTGGATATTAAGACTTTGGGGCACTGCCATTTTAATATTTTCCATAGTCTGCCATAGCCTTCCTGTCCTTACCATCCCACTTAAGGTCTACATCTGGGACTTCTACTGTTTTTTTTTTAATTACATTTATATGCCGCCCTTCTCGGGACTCAGGGCGGCTTACAATTTTTGGGATACAACCCAGTGTGCTCAGCAATAGCCTTCATTCCATTGTATATGCCTGCTTATTACTAAGCGGCATTTTTACAAGGTCAGCTAATTGCCCCCAACAATCTTGGGTCCTCAATTTACCTACCCCGAGAGGATGGAAGGCTGAGTCAACCTTGAGCCTGTTGGGATTCGAGCCTACAGCAGTTGTAGGCAGCTGAACTTAAGTGCAGGCAATTAACAGCCTGAGCCACCAAGGCCCTTTCATCCCTTTGGGGAAACCTCTTCTTACACTATGTTCTGGCAGCCTGTCTAATCATGCCATTATCCTCTGGTGTAGACGACATGTTAAAAATAGATTGCTTTTCTCTCCATGAATATTCTATTGGTCGTAAAAGCATTTCCAGTTGCTTTCCCATTTCAATAGGATCTTCTATTAATTTAGGCAATTCTTTCTTAAATTGCCTGATTTCAAAGGGGGGCTTCAACATATCCCATACTATCCTCTTTTCTGTTGTCTTGTGGCTATAGGGAAAAAGCCTTCTGTCATGCTCTTTTTCATCTCCTCCTCTAAATCCTAGTTATTTTTGACTAATTCTTTGGCTTCCCTTGGTAGGTTCTCTGGTGCAGATGGCTCAGTTTGGGACCCTTTAGGTACAGTGTCATCTTCCTCCTGTTTTGGGTTAGAATATGGAGGAAGATTGTCCCAAGGATTCCTATTTGGATACCTGCATCAGATTACCTTGTGGTCCCACCCAAGCAACTGCATAATGTGATTCCCCTGTTCCTGCCTGGTCTCTTTTATATAAATGTTCAAGTCTTGTATTATAGCCAAATCATTGGTACCGAAGGAAGGCCATATAAAGTCTCTAAATTTATACTTAAGTCAAATATATATACTGTAATGTATCATTCTTCCTCTGTCCAAACGCTTTTTGTTTAAGGCATTGACTTCCAATATTTCAACATTCTCCCTAACAGAGTCCATTCTGAAATGGGAATACCTTTCTCTTTTCTTATTGGCCAACATACTGGCAAGGGAGGCATCTCCAACTCTTATTGCCCATTGATACCCCTCTAGTATCTAACCTGTTGGGCGGACTCAAAGGCCTCCTTGAGTCGGCCAACTTTCCCTTAGGTTGTCGCTGGGTCTTGATCAAAATTCAAACTGTTGGCAACTGGCATGTATTTATGATAGTTGCAATGTCCTGGGGTCATGTGATCACCTATTGCGATCCTGACAAGCAAATGGGAAACCAGATTAACTTAACAACCATGTTAAGTTACTAACTTAACAAATGCAGTGATTTACTTAAGTATGGAAAGAAAGATAATAAATGGGGCAATATTCACTTAACAACTATCTTACTTTAGCAATGGAATTTTGGGGTCAATTGTGACTGAAAATCAAGGACTATCTGTACTTCAATGTCTTGAATATATTTTAAGGAAATATTAAGCTAGTTCATATTTTGGCAATATGGCAATATAATTTTGGAGGACATAGAAAATGGCTGAGAAGGTGTGTGGATGAATACAGGTTGTTCTCGAATTAGTTCACTTGGTGACTATTCAATGTTACCATGACACTGTCAAAAGGACTTACGACTGTTGGAAGAAATATCCATCTGGTTCAGTTCCAAGTGGGCAGAGACACTGAAAACATGGAGGCTGATTGGAAAGATGGTTTACTGATGAACAGAGCCACATGGGTTTGAGGTCCTGGGCAACTGACAACATGGAGTGGAGAGTGAGGTTATTTCTACCCACTCTTGGGCCTTGCCTTCGAGCTTCCTGTTCCTGTGCAAGAATATGTATTCTATTGGCTGCTGTCAGACTCCCATGGGGCTATGCAGGGGTCATAGCTGAGGTTGTCTGTTTGAAGCTTGCTGGGTGATGCAATATCCCCAGGTGATTTTACAATGCAGTTGTAGATAATGCTGATAATCCTATTATGTCCTGGAGGGTCATGACTTAATCCCATCACCCTGGAGATGAAGGTCTTTTGTTTTATAGATAAGCTGGCCCAGTCCTTCTCAATGGGCACCAAATATCTGCTGAAGCTCTGTTTCTGGCTCCCTTAAAATTTCTATTTCTCTTTTAGGGGAAATATAATATTCTGCCTTTTAAATATTTCCTAAAGTATTTCATTCTTCTAGGAGGGGTGGGTGCTAATTTTCTACACGACCTAGTCCCAAAGTTATGACTGCTGCAGCATTGATCATCATTTGTCTTTACAACCAATTGCAGAGACGCTGCAGCATACCTCCGTACTTCTCCCACCTACCATTTCCCCCTCCTCTATCCTGCCCCATGGGTTCCTCACAGATACTGGGTCTGCTTTGCCAACCTGCTGGGTTCCACAGGCTCCCCTCTGCTCCTCCCCACTCCACCCTGATCACCGATGGCTCACTTACCTTTCCACAGGCTGGATTACAAAAGGAGAAGGCTTTTTCCATTGCTGAGCCACATGTCAGTTTCAAAAGAGGCCAGCTTTGGGCAAAATCTTCCTGAGGCAATGCAGTTAAGTTTGCCTATTTCCAAGGCTTTTGTAGCTAAACTTTTGCAAAAAAAAGCAGTCCTGCTCGTAAACGGAAGTCTTCCTAAGGCAAGCTTATCAAGTCTGCCTTATTTCCAAGGCTTTCACAGCTAAACTTCAGCAGTGGGGAGCAGCCAGTTCCCTCTTATAAACTAAAATTCTTCTCCCCACCCCCAGCATTAACATAAGTCTCTTTCCCCTCCTCCATCCCAACTATAAAGGGCACAAAGTCTAAAGTGCACAGCTTCTCTTGCAGTGATCCAAAAAAAAAAGGCTTCATGTTACAATGTATGCTAATTCTTTGCACGGTAAAGCAAACTTGCTGGCTCCCTTAAACGTAGTTTTTACTGTTATGTTAATACTGGGGGAAAAAAAGAGAGTTCAGTTTACAAGAGGAAACTGCAGGCTCCTCCGTCCCACAAGATCTGCTGTTGGGTTTTTTTTTGCCGAAGTTTAGCTGCAAAAGCCTTGGAAATAAGGCAGACTTGCTTTGTTTGCCTTAGTAAGACTTCAGTTTACAAAAAGGAGTGCTTTTTTTGCCAAAGTTTAGCTGTGAAAGCCTTGGAAATAAGGCAAACTTGTTGCATTGTCTTAGGAAGATTTCACCGGTGCCTCAGAAAAAGCCAGCCTCTTCTGGAACTCTGCCATGTAGCTCAACAATGGAGTAGCCTTTTTGCAACCCAGTCCCTGGAGAGCTTGGAAAAGTAAGTGAGCCATCGGTAGTGTGGGTGGGTGTGGCCTTCAGAGGCTGGAGGCAGAGGCAAGCACTCCTGAGGCACCCCATATATGGACCTAAGGACCAGCGCATTCGTTTTACGAATGCATGGGGAGGGGGGAGGAGAAGGCATGGGAGCTGATTCATTCAACATGATCCAATTAACAAATCCTCAGGTTACAAATGTAATTTGGCAGGCTCCCTTACATTATTAACTAACTCGAGGGTTAGCTGCAGCTACCAAATCACCAAGTACCGGGCAAGTCCAGCCAATGATTAGCTTAAATTCATTCTAAGAAATTAACTTGAGAAAACGTCTCAAATGGCTCCTCCCTAATTATTGTTATTGTAGCTATTCTAATAAACTAGCTTTAAATCTATATGATATAGTTGCTTAGTCTGGTCTACATTGTAGGGTTGATTATTTTTGTTACTGTGACTTATATCAAGTTTGCATTTTTCCTTTTTTCATGAAGATGGGATAAGCTAAACTACCAATTCACTTAAGAATAGCAATTTCTGACTAGCAACATGAAGCTAGATCCATGTGATCAAAAACTGAAGTCTTGAACATTACATTTGCATGACTGCATATCTACCCAAAGTTTCCATAAGTGCTATGAATTTATTATATGAAAGGGTTTTTTTTGATGAACAAAATATGTTCTGGGCTTATCATGTATGTTTTTAAGGTTGGCAAATCTTGTCTGTTTTCCCATAATTTCCCATAATTTCCCATAATTCATAGATTTGCTAGTTTATAATGAAAACATGACCTGCCTAATTTGTCAAGGGCTTCCAGGAGGTGGCATGTGCTTGTTGGGTCCAAGTTGTAGTTATTACAGGAGGCTACCCTTGGATCCAAAACAGTATTGAATACTGTTTGAATACAGTGTTTGTGTATTTTGTACAACTACCACATTATTCAGTAGAGAGAGATATTTTTTAACCAGTACATGGCAGATAGGTTCAGATTTGTCATTATTCCTCCTTAACATCTGCCTTAAATAACTGGATGAAGTCATTTTATGGCAGAGAATGTGGTTTCATCAATTTGTTGGTCATACTCAGCTATATATCTCCATCCCTGACCAGCATCTGTTGCAATGCTAACCCAGGCCCTGAAGGTTGTTGAATGTGTGAATGGGGAAGAACCAACTCAATCCTAGAAGATTGAGTGGCCTTGAATTTATGTCCTCAATCCCACATCCTCACAGCTGGGTCTACTGATGTGTTATCTTTGATTGGAGAAGCAAGTGTGCTACTCACCAATCAGAGCAAGTGTGCAATTGGGTGGGGCCTCCTGGATTCATGGTTCATCCTTCAGGAGCAAGTGGTAGCTGTGGTGGGGGTGGGGTCCAGAATGGTCCAGAATGCAATGGGACCTGCAGTATTGGGCACCCCTCATTTTGCCTATATTACACATCTACGTGATCTGCATTGGCTCCCAGTTTTTTTTATCAGGTATAATTTAAAGTACTGGTTATTATTGTTAAAGTCAATATATGCTACTGGGCCAGGTTATTTGTGGGATTGCCTCTCCCTGAAGGTACCTGTTCTTCCAGATCAGATAAAGCGGGCACACTCTAGATCCTTTTTCTTAAATGTAGCTCTCTACAGAAAATGGACTTTTTCTGTAGCAGCCTCCCCCAAGACATCTGGCACCCCTCATTTTGCCAAACATTCAGCCTTCTGGAAGACCATAAATAGCCGATTCTTTCCCCCGAAGCACTGGGATAGGATGAGTCTAGAACCTGAAGTAGGTTATATTGATTGCATTGGAGAGGTGCTACTTTTTTTCGTTTTATTGTTCTTGGGTTTATTGCTGTGGCCTCCTAGAGTTATATCTTTTAAGATGGGCAGGCATATAAGTCAAATAAATAAGATTTCTGTAATGTTGTTATACAGTTTATCATGTTTGTTTTTCTCTTCAGGTATATATTGTGGAAGAAGCTGTTGAATGACATTGGTAATTGCAACCATTGAAAATAAATGGCACAGAATTTGTCACATCTCTTCTAGAGAAGATGACCCATTAGATTTTCTGATTTCTTAAGAAACAGCACAACTGCCATCTTAAAATGGCAGCCCAGAGGATTCGTGCTGCTAATGCCAGTTGCCTCTCACGATGCAAATCTGAGGGGATGCTGATAGACCTGAATGAAGAATTCTCAGAAACCAATTTCAATTCTGTCAAAGGTGAGTTTTATCTGTTAAAAATAGATCCTATGACATTCAATCAGAATGAAAATGCTGGAAAGAGAATAGATTATTACATACATATTGCAGATTCTACAGATCGTAGTACTGTTTACTATCATTTAGAAACCAAATTATAGCTTTGGCACTATAATCTGCCCATTTTTGGGCTTGTGCTCAAGTGATTATTCCTACCTTTAGGAGATGAATCCTCGGGACATGTTAATTGTGAATAAGAAGGAAAAATATGTACCTTTTAGTAATTAAAAAGGTGTTAGATGCTACCCCAACCACTTAGGTTCGGGAGCTTCCTCAACTAAATAAAGACAAACTAAAGTCTGTCTCCGTATTCAATAAATTAGAACAAGAGTTATTTTGTTCTGAATCATTAATTACATGGGGTGGTGGAGGGGAAAGAGAGGCTTGCCAGATGATTAAGAAAGGTCCCTTTATTTGGCAGCTTTATCATTTCTTACTCATAGGCCCTGCATTGTTTCCTTGTAATGGATTCTGTCTTCCCTTTGGTTTATTTGACCTCCCTAGATTGGGATAGGCTGCCTTTTCCCATGAACTCCCTTTCTCTATCTCTCCCCTTTTCATTCCCTTTTTTTAAAAACAAGTTTTATTCATTTTTCCACCTTTTAACATCTCATTTTAGAGAACAGCATGATTACAGGTTTCACATATACATACAAATATGACCATAGTTACATATTCAGTTTTTGTATTCAATTTCTTATCTTAACGATGCTTTTATACATTTTCTATTTTATTGTATTATTCCCAATGCATATCTCATTTTTTAATTCACATATATTAACTTCATAGTTGTTATACTTTAATACTTTTAACTGTCACATTTGTATAGTCCTCTTAAATCTGATTAATAATACTCCTTCTATAAATTGGTTTCCCCCCTAAAATATCAGTTTAAGTGCGCCACCTCCAAGTTACATATTCATTGTCTCCCCTTTTAAATCCCATTAAGTGTTTAACATTTTATTACCTAAAACATTAAAAATAATATTCCCTATTAATATTACATAACATATACCGTGTTTCCCCGAAAATAAGACCTACCCCGAAAGTAAGACCTAGCACTATTTTCTAAACCTGCCCTAATATAAGGCCTACCCCGAAAATAAGACCTAGTGTAAATCTCCAGTTCCAGGAAGACTTTTCAGGGAGCAACCGTGCACCCCAAACACCCCCCTACACACACCCACTATTTGGCACCATAAATATATAAGACCTACCCTGAAAATAAGACCTAGTGTGTTTTTGGGAGCCAAAAAAAATATAAGACAGTGTCTTATTTTGGGGAAACACGGTATAAATCAGATTCTGCATGGTTTCCCCCTTTTGATTTCATAGAATTTATCTACATTTTCAAAAAGAACAAAGGGACATATTAATCTACTCATTTAATCCTAAACCTTGATATAAATTCCATTTCAGCTCTTCTCCTAAATCATTCAATTTATGTCAATATATTTCAATATATTTAATTAATATATTCTATTATTTGTTACCATTATCTCTATACATAAAGGAAAAGAGCATTAACAAAAAATAACAATTCTATTTTCCATCTTATCAATGTATATGTCCCCATTTCACAACTACAAGTTTATTTATATTACTCCCCAGCACCTTGCAGAATCCCCTCCCCAAATATCATTCAGCCATTATCTCTGTGTCTAATTTTAAAAAGGTTCCCCATTATTTTAGAATTCCCATATTTCTTGATTCCCAAGTCCCGTTTCTTTTCCCTTCCTTCCCCTAATATTTTCTCCTTTATTATTTCACTCAGTTTTAACCCCTCTCTCTTTATAACTCCCTTCCGCCCTTCGAATTTCTGCTGATTCTTTTTCGCTTTTTTAATTTTCTGGATATTTCCCTCTTTATTCAATTTCCCAAATCTCCGATATTTATTCCCAACTCTTTTCCTCTTTCTTTCCAGAGTTCTTTGTTCTTGATGGTAGTTAAAGATGGCTCCTTGCTCCTCCTCCTCTTCTGTCCTCTGTCTTTGTTGTTCATACTCTGCAATCGCTCTTCAAAAATTTAAAAACAAAGCCTAAAGTTTCACCTTGTTTTTGTAATGTTTCTTTCGTGTTTCTAAGTTCCATCTTTAATTCCTGAAGAGATACCGCCATTTTACAGCTTTCTAATTAGTCCAAATAATGTCTTTAAAATTAGTTTCCAACAGTCCACTTTTAGTCCTCAGCTAATCCAATGCCAGATCCATATCAGAATCAACAATTAATCCAAGGGCAGAATCTTCATGTTTCTTTCTTTATTTCAATGTTTCAAAGTTCTTTTTTTTATTATATCAATTTTCCTTATATTTTTAAGAAACAGAGTCTTTTAGAAGAAAACAAATTAAAGTTAACTCAGATGGCACGCTTTGTTCTGACAAATCCACACCTCCTCTTTCCTTTTCCCTTCCCGATTATTCAGAGCTTTTTTTAAAAAACCACAATCTTCCAAACAGTTCAGATCCAATTGATATTAAATTTTCTCTTTAAGAATTTTATAGTTCAGCTTTGTTAATGCCTATATAAAATCAAAATATACTTATCCAAGTTAGTTAGGTGCTTTCTCCTCCAGTTTCTACCTCTCCCGGTTCAAAGCTCAGCACTATCAAAGGCAATTCACACCTTTTTTATTATCCTTTCTGTTCGCCGCCGCTGTAAATCCTTTCTTAAAGATTCTTTGAAATGTTAATCCTGAGGGTATCTTCCATTTAATTATATTGTCCCATTCCTCCTGCTGTTCACTTCTTTCTCTCTCTCCTGCACAATCTTATTCCAGTCTCATCTTCCCCTTCAGGGTAGCCATTTTAGACCACTGCTTCAGGCGTCTTCGGGAGGGAGTAATTGCCAAGCTGGGGAGGGGATTTGCGACTCCCCTCTACCCAGCTGATGGTCTCCCCTTCCTCCGCCACCCCTACGAGGCGGCTTCTGCCCTGAATCCAATTGGGGCTCTCTGACGCTGAAGCATAAACCAAAGCCATGCACGATCGTGGTCAGTGGTCCGTCTTCGGGGAAGCTCAAAACAGGAAGTCCCCTTTTCATTCCCTTTTGTTGATTCCCCTGTATTGCTTGAGTTGGTTTGGACCCAGTTTTCCTGGTTTGGTGCAGCTTTTGCTGTTGGTCTTCGTTAGATCTTCTGCTTCCGTGAAGCTGTTTACAGCCATCAATTTATGGAGCAATATTGCTGCTAAGCACTCAGGCAGCGTTCCTAGATAGGATTGCTGTTCAGTTTTAAACCTGAGCTCCAAACAGGTTTGGACAGTTTTGCTGCTAAAAGCAAACATTTAAGATAGGGATAGGGAAAGAGACAAAAGTCTTCCCTTTCTTCTCAGTTCCTTTTCTTCTCCCAATTCAGGTTGCTTACCCTCTTGTCCCCAACTGGGACAAATCTTGGTGGCGGCTGCGCTGCCATTTCAACGTCCATCACGATTGCCTTTTTCTCTTGTCTCTTCTTTGTCCTTCCTTTTATATAAAGGGCTTATGTAGGGTTAGGTGGGAGCTAACCTGAACAGTTACTGTGGAAAGGTCAAGATGTGACCAAACCAGCCAGTTGGAAGACATGGTTAATCTATGGATGTCTAGAAGTATGAGGGTATGGTGGGTTAACTTGCTCTGATCTGATTGTTCTAGTTGAACATCTTTCCAGTGGGGGAATATGACTATATTCTAGTCATGCTACTCCAACATGGCTTTGTAAATGAAGAGAGGAAAGTTGTAGGTTGGTGTATCTGTCCCCACTGCCTCCGTTGCCCAAAATGTCATAGAGCTTTCACTGTTTCAAGTATTTTAGGTAATTCCGCTTTTTTAAAGTATTGTTTTATTTTGTCTTCTGAGACTTCTCTCGGTTATATAGTTTTCCATAATAATTTTGAATCACTTTCTCTTTGTCATTATTTTGATGGCTAAAGATTTCCTTCCTCATCCATTAATTGATGTATCAGTTTTTTTCTCCTTTTTCAGTTTATATGCCAGCCATCTTCCTGGTTTTATTTGCATTTTCAAAGAAATTTTGTTTAGCATTTTTAATTTTTTGTGCTAATTCTTCTTTATCTATTATATTTAACGTATGTTTTATTAATTCCATTTGACTTTTTAAATTCGTTTGGTGGTTCTTTTTGTAGTTCTGTCCCTAGTCTCTTACTCCTGATGACTGACTGGAGAAATCTGTGTGGGTTGCCATTCCTAGGCCTGAGAGAATGTGACTGCCCCAAAGTGACCCACATGACTTCATCTCTATGACAGTTTCTCAGTCTAATCCAATGCCTATACCAAAGTCACTGTTAGTTGGTATTTAGAAATACATATTATTATTATTATTATTTATTAAATTTATATCCCACCTCTCTTCCCCCATCGGGGAACTCGAGGCGGCGTACAACAAGATAAAAACAATATACAATACAATATAAAATAAAAAAACTCATTCATACCATCCAAACATACACGAGGGAAGAACAGAGTCTCAGTTCCATGCCTTCCGACAAAGCCAGGTCTTAACGGCTTTGCAGAAAGCAAGTAGATTGGGGATGGTTCTAATCTCCACAGGGAGCATATTCCAGAGGGACGGTGCCGCTACAGAGAAGGCCCTAGCCCGCGGGCCCACCAGCCGACATTGCCTGGCCAACGGTATCCGGAGCAATCCTTCCCTGTGGGATCTAACCGGGCGCTGGGAGGCATAAGGTGGCAGTAGGCGGTCTCGAAGGTATCCCGCTCCTAAGCCATGAAGGGCTTTAAAAGTTGTCACTAGCACCCTGAATTGCACCCGGAAGACCATCGGTAACCAATGCAGCTCACGGAGGATAGGTGTTATATGGGCACGCCTAGGTGCACCCATAATCACTCGCGCGGCCGCATATATGGCCAGTGTAGCTTAGAATCATTTCTGCCTAAGGCAGTCTTATTTTTCCTTTGATGTCTTCATTTCGTATCAAAATTTCATCTGGTTCATCACAAATTGTGCATAATTTTCCAACTGAAAAATCTTGTACATTCCTATTCAGAAGTCACAGACACTCCTATTGAATTCAGTGGATGGATAGTTGAGTATAATCTGATAACTAGATAATCTTCTACAATTCTTGTACAGAAAGAATTTTTTCACACATTAACAAAAACGATTCTATAGTTTAAAGTATCTTCAGGGAGCTGCATGCTTGCTTCTAAACCCCACTGAAGAAATTTGTAGATAATAATCATAATCATATGGTTATAAAATCCCAAGGTTTGGGGCTAATTTGCATTTTATTTTGCCAGGGGTACATTTGGGGAAAAAAGTGGGGGGAAACTAAACAGAATGGTGACAAATGTATTGTTGGTTAATTTAAATTACGTGAAAATTAATGTGATTATCCCTGTATATATCTTTTGTAATATAATATCAAGTACAATTTAATGACAATCTTGAGAGGGATTTTGGGAGGTACATCCAGGTTTTTCAAGTTTCACATGGAGCCTTTGTGCCTTCAGTTTTGCATCCTAATTTAATAGGAGTACTTCATTGTTTATAACTTGTGTAGTATGTATTGATTATGTCATTTGCCATTCCTTATTTTTAGTTTTTCTTTGTAGTGCCTTCTGGTGCCTTGATGACAGATAGTCTTACTTCATTGGGAACTGCAAAGGAAGTTGTAGCTATTAAAGACTATTGTCCAAGCAACTTTACTACATTGAAGTTTTCCAAGGGGGACCATCTCTATATTTTAGATACCTCAGGAGGTGAGTGGTGGTATGCGCACAATACCACAGAAATGGGCTATATTCCATCCTCCTATGTACAACCCATAAACTATTGGAACTCTTCATTAACTGACAGCGGAATGATAGACTATCTCCTTGAATGTTCTGATGAAGGAGCAAAAGAGTTGGATCTGCTTGGAGATTGGTCAGATGCAAAGTGGAACTTAGCTAAAAACAATCCTTTTCTGAACAGTATTCAAACTACTAACCATTTTCTGGATGGAAATATGAAAGAAATGTCAAAAAAGAGCGAAGAGGGCTCCCCCCAAATCACAATGGATTTGCTACTCTTCGATACAGTGCCTACACTTACAGGGTCAAGTTCTGCAGCACATAGCAGTGCAGGTGATAATCTTGACAAAGTGCCATCATTGAATGGATTTGATTTTGAGAAAGCAAACAGACGAGACAATCCTTTTTTTAGAAGCAAACGCTCATACAGTTTATCAGAGCTCTCTATACTTCAGGCAAAATCAGAAAGTCCATCTTCATCAGGTTTCTTTAGTGGATTGAAATCACCTACCCCAGAGCAATTCCAAAGTAGAGAGGATTTCAGGGTTGCATGGCTAAATCATCGGAAACTAGCAAGATCATGCCATGACTTGGATCTGCTGGGTCAGAACCCTGGTTGGGGTCAGACACAACCTGTGGAGACCAACATAGTTTGCAAATTGGATAGTTCAGGTGGTGCAGTTCAGCTTCCAGATACAAATATCAATATTCATGTACCTGAAGGACATGTGGCTGATGGAGATGCACAACAGATCTCTATGAAAGCTCTATTGGATCCGCCATTAGAACTCAACAGTGACAAATGCAGTACCCTAAGTCCTGTGCTAGAAATTAAGCTGAGCAACATGGAAATCAGAACACCCATTATATTGGAAATGAAAATTTCAGCAGAAATTAACAACGACGTTTTGAGCAAGAATTTAGTAGCGGTAAGGTGCCTGAGGAGTGATGTGAAGGAAGGCCCATATACTCCAATGGTGCTAAGTTACTGTTATGGAGGCACAATCAAGGTTCAGTTGGAGAACCTGGAGCCCTGCATGTATATAGCTATTGTAGCCCAAGGACAGAACATTTCATATCCTTACACGGTTTGGGATTATATCAATAAAAAAATTACAGTTGGGGTCTATGGTCCAAAACACATACATCCTTCATTTAAAACTGTAGTTGCTGTATTTGGACATGACTGTGCCCCAAAGAGTCTTATCGTTAATGAAGTTACACGTCAAGTACATAGTGCAGCACCTGTAATGCTGCATTTGTGGGGAAAGCACCAGTTCTTCTTACTAAGGCCACAAGACTTAAAACTTTGTATGTTTTCAAATATGCCTAATTATGAGGTGAAAGCCAGTGATCAGGCAAAGATGGTTAGAGGATTCCAAATGAAGCTTGGCAAAGTCAGTCGCCTCATTTTCCACCTCATATCACATGATCCTAATGAGCTGTCTGATTTTACTTTAAGAATTCAAGTCAAAGATGACAAAGATATTATGCTTGCTCAGTTCTGTGTACAGACACCTCAGCCACCTCTTAAAAATGCTGCTAGGTGCACTGGACAACGAAGGTTTCTGAAAAAAAATGAAATTGGGAAAATAATTTTGTCTCCTCTTGCAACCACCAGCAAATATCCTGTTTTCCAAGATCGGACTGTCACTGGTTTAAAATATGGCAAAATGCTGAAAACAGTAGTGAGGCAAAATAAAAACCATTATCTCTTGGAGTATAAGAAAGGAGATGCTTTAGCTTTGCTGAGTGAGGAGAAAATCAGATTGAAAGGTCAGCTCTGGACCAAGGAATGGTACATTGGATACTATCATGGTAAAATTGGCCTAGTCCATACTAAAAATGTTTTAATTGTTGGAAAAGTCAAACCAAATTATTTCTTTGGACCTGAGCTTACTACAAGTATATTGCTGGAGCAAATTCTAAGACCTTGCAAATTTCTTACCTATATCTATGCTTCGGTAAGGACTTTACTGATGGAAAATATTAGCAGCTGGCGTGCCTTTGCAGATGCTCTGGGATATGGGAACTTGCCACTTGCTTTTTTCTGTCGAGCAGAATTGGACAGCGAACCAGAATGTGTTGCTTCTGTGTTGGAGAAGTTGAAAGAGGACTGTAATAATTCAGAAAGTAAAGATAAGAAATCTTTCCAGAAAGAACTGATGTCGGTAAGTAATTTCGCTGCCCATTGTTTTAGCTTCTTGTTGGTTTAATAGTGCAGTTAAATCAGGGGTGTCAAACTCGCGGTGTCACGTTGTCATCACATGATATATCAGAACTTTCTGCCCTTCACTAAAACGGGGGTGGGCGTGGCTGGCACATGACATATCCAGCTCACAGGCCACATGTTTGACACCCCCGAGTTAAATTAATGAGGAAATAATAGCTGGGTTTTAGCAATGTCTATGTAGCATTTAACTATGAATATAAGTTCTAGCAACCAAGGTAGCACCTGCTGCTTGCTTCTAAAACAATTCAGCTAAAAAGAACAGGTTTTTTTTAAAAAAAGAACATATTAAGCATTTGGTTATACTTTTCCTGATACTTTTTCTAAAATATACCAGCTGCCCTTTGAACAGTATCATCAACAAGAATTTGACTGACTTAGTCAAATCAAAAAGTACTGTATGTCACCTTTTTGTGTCTTCTAATCAAGGTTGATTTCTGGCAACTTACCTCAATGAGTAACTGTGAACAAAATGAAGTAATCGCTAAAAGAGGACTACTTGTCCTACAGCTGGATAATAATACCACTTCTGAAGAATATAGAAAATAGTTTGTGACATGACGGAATTGTGTTTACCAGTTATCTAAGGACTATATCAATTCCTTCAAGTGTTCCAGGTTGCTGATCTGCAAAAAAACCTGGCACTTGTTTCTAAAAAGCACTTTCATCAAAGTAATTTGTATGTATGTACTGTGTTATAGGCTATATAACAAATACCGGTTCAAGGTACATTTTCCCCAGCCCATCATTTTAGTCTAACCTGGTACAAATTTAGCTTGCACAACAGCAATATGAATAGCAAAGTATCAGTTCTCTATGTTTACTGTTTGTGTGTCTGTGTAATTAGTAAACTATATAAATTGGATAAAATTAAATTGGCTATATATATTAAATCTGCAGATTCTTGTTCAGCAGCCCTGTTCAAATCCAGAACTTTTTGGGGAAGTCCCTGAAGGCATAGTTTATTTATTTGCATTTTTTTGCTAGATAAAGTAACCATTTCGCATTCTTGATTGGACACCAGAGTCTAATGTGGTGAGTGAGGCAGTGTTTTGTATCACAGTCTAGGATTCTTTGCAATTTGTGAAGAACAAACAGGTGGATAGGACCCTCTATAGTTTGAATTTTGCTACATGCAAGCTTAGTCTATGTCCCTATGTGCCTTCTTGGGATGGCCAAGCATGGCTTGAGTTACTAGTTCCAATAGAAAAGGCACTTTCTAGCCAGTTCACAATGTCAGCATATTCCCCAAACAATCTGGGTCCCCATTTTACTGCCCTCAGAAGAATGGAAGGCTGAAGAATGAGTCAATCTTGAACCAGTCAGGATCAAACTCCTGGATGTGGGCAGAGTTAGCCTGAAATACTGCATTCTAACTATTGCACCACCACAGTTCCAAGACATTACCAGTCTTTCCTTATGGAAGATTATAATGTTGTCTACTCTGAAATGGGCAATAGTATACCCTCTCTTGAAAAATTCTTGGAACCAGCGTTTTGAGAACATAATGTTCATTTCCAACTTTCCCAATCTTTCAAAGTGACCTTGAGAAGGTTGTGGTAAATCATCTACAAAGGAACTTAAATGAAAGGGATTAATAGAATCTTTGCTCTAATCAAACCTGCCTCTTTGAAGAGATAATCAAGAGAGGCCTATTGCAGACCTTTACACGTTCATAGGGTATAAAGCAATTGACAAATCCTTTCACTTATAGCACCTGCTTTATGAAATCTCTTCCATCTCCAGATAGCAATACCTTAGACTTATATACCATTCCTAGTGCTTTACCATCCTCTCTAAGCAGTGTACAGAGTCAGCATATTGCCCTCAATAATCTGGGTCATTTTACCCATCTCTGAAGGATGGAAGGTTGAGTCAATCAAATGGCTGGTAGTCGGCAGAATTAGCCTGCAATTCTGCATTCTAACCACTGCACCATCATGGCACAGATACAAATGGCTTTGACTTTGCTGGCATTTCACAGATATATCAAAGCTATTTTGTTCCAGCTTATGTTAAATGTCTAGATTAATTTAAGAGTAGGGTAACTATAAGGCTTAGTGACTTTATTTTAATTGTTTATATTTAGTTTCCATTTTTCTTTTGACTTCATTGTCAGAACAGGAGCAGGTTATAAATATTATTAAATAAATTAGCTGTTGTATCAAATGCAGATCAAGTAATGTTCATGACTATACTGGGCAGGCAAAGCTGGCAATTTGCACATTTAGAAGCAAGAAAATTTTATAAGAGCCTCAGTGGCGCAGTGGTTACAGTGCAGTACTGCAAGCTACTGCTGCAGCCAGCTGCCTGCAATTTGGCAGATCGAATCTCACCAGGCTCAAGGTTGACTCAGCCTTCCATCCTTCCAGTGGGTAAAATGAGGATCTAAATTGTTGGGGGCAATATGCTGACTCTGTAAACTGCTTAGTGAAGGCTGTAAAGCACTATAAAGCGGTATATAAGTCTAAGTGCTATTGCTATAAAGCTATTTTTAGGTGATGCTCTGACAATTGGAAGTGCCCTAAGGAATGAGGACATAGCTCTAATATCAAGAGTGGCAGTCATGCACTACTGAAAATGAATAATAATATTAACTCTCACATAGGAAAAAGAGTCAACAAAATATATTGTAATTTTAGAAAACAAAGACTGAGCAGAATTATTCAGAGTGCTTAGAAGACATGACAGTAAAAAGAGTAAATTACAAGAAAGTAGATTTTTGATGGCTGTCAAGGAAAAATTCCCAACTATAAGAGCAATTCAGTGATGGAACAGTCTGTATCAGGAAATGGTGGAATTTCTTTCACTTGGTTGTATTCAGCCAGAGCTGGATTGACTTCTGCTAGGGATATTGTTAGAGGATTCTTGGACTGGGAAAGAAGTTGGATTAGGTGACCCCCAAAGTACTATCCAGCTTTTAAATTCTCTGCTCAAAGTACTATCCAGCCTTTAAATTCTTAGTACAGAAAGGTAAACATGATTAACAGGCATGGGATTAGTGTCATGATTGAAGTACAGCAACAGAAGAATATATTTTACTTAGAAGAAATATAAACAATCAAAAGAATTGCATTGTTTGTTAACATACAATGGAATGAACTTGGTAGCACTGTAGAGAGCATTTGGGTTAAACAAAGCAAAGCAAATTGGTGTCTATAATTACCCACTTCGCTAAGAAAATGTGGAGAGTGCTTTGTAAGAGGAACTTGCAAATTTTTCAAAAAGGCATAATATTGTAATGGGACTTTAGATGACCCTGCTATCTGTTGAGAGTTTAGCATGGTCTTTTCAGACTTGTCTTTCCTACTCAGAAGATGAAAGAAACAACAGGGGAAACAGCCTTGATCCCACTGTAACTAACAGAAAAACATAGCTGAGGAAAACGAAGATGTAATGCAGAAATTAATGCATTAGTTTTAATCAAACACATCTTGGACAAAAACACATTTTAATAAAATTAGTAGAATTAGCAACAGCAGACTTATATACCATTTCACAGTGCTTTACAGCCCTCTCTAAGCGGTTTACAGAGTCAGCATATTGCCCCCAACAATCTGGGTGCTCATTTTACTGACCTTGGAAGGATGGAAGGCTGAGTCAACCTTCAGATGCTCAGAATCAAACTCCTGGAGTGAGCAGTGAGTTAGTGCTGCAGTATTGCACTCTAATCACTGCGCCATCATGACTCAATGAGTAAGAAATGGATTTTTTTTAATTACATTTATATGCCACCCTTCTCCGGAGACTCAGGGTGGCTTACAATTTTTGGGATACAACCCAATGCGCTCAGCAATAGCCTTCATTCCATTGTATATGCCTGCTTATTACTAAGCGGCATTTTTACAAGGTCATCTAATTGCCCCCAACAATCTTGGGTCCTCATTTCATTGGAGATGTAATTCAAAGGGAATGGGAATTTGCATTTTTATAGTACAGTTGTACTGCTGAAAAGTTTGCTTGATATATAGACCAATGATAGAATTGGAAGGAGGAAAATGGAACATTTACAAGGCTATTTTACATGTTCCACTTTTCTCCTTCCAATTCCCTGCCAAACTTTGCTCAGAGAGCTCCCCCACCACTAGCTAAAAAGCAGAGAATTGGGCAGATTGTAAAGTAGGATTCCATCCAAAAGAATTAACAATAATTTAAATTAGTCATTTCATAGGGAAAAAAGTAGAAACAGAAGCCAGAGCACATGAATGTACGAGAATACTATCAGCAAAACAGAAATTTACTCTGCCAATCACTTGTTTAACATGTTATTATACAGTAGCTTCTCATAATAAATTTGGGCCATAAACATATTTTTCTCTTGAGAAATAGCATATCACATTTTATCAGATTTGTCCTAGATGTAGGCTGTTTTTGATTTATACACATGGAATCACCAAAATAACTTGTACCAGTATTTTTCAAGAATAAAATTATTTGAAAGTTGTGAAGTGAAATTTTGATTGTGCATCCAGCACTGTGAGCTATATCTAATTGTAAACTGCTTCAAGTTTTGTTTAATGGGAAGAAATATTTTAAATAAAAGTATCCAGGTCCATTAGAGAAATATAGATTCAAAATTAATGGCAGCAGTAATTACACCAGACTTCACATGGACCTCACCTGATTCTGAGGATAAGCTATAAGAGCTGCAAGTGACCTTGATCAGGGTATGATTCCACTATTAGACCAACTCTTGACTATCTAGCTGCTGTTTCAATTCCTCCAGTAAAAATGCACTACTTCCTGAGATAGTTCAAAAGCTGCTACCATTAGAAAATGTTCTCTGATGTCTATCCAAAATCTACTTGCTTGTGATTTAAATCCATTGTTTCTTGTCCTCTCATCTGGGACCACTCCAAACAATTCTACCCAAACTTTGGCTTTTTCAAACTATATTATGCAGGCTTGGTTTATTAAAGTTTGCATCAATCAGCTCTTTTTTTGAAAGTAGAGCTGGCAAATTATTTATTTTTCAATAATGCATGGCTACCATTCCTAGAACTGTGCATATTTTTTTCTATTCATATAAATTTTTAAAAAGTACAGTTGTATAGGAGGGTATATAAACAAAACAGATGTGTATCTTGCCAATTACCAAATTACAGAAAATTGTCCAGAACTTCAGTGAGTAATCTAGTTTTTTCTCTTTTCTCAGGCATTATTGAAAATGGACTGTCAAGGCTTGGTTGTCAAGCTAATTCAGGATTTTGTTCTTCTGACTACAGCTGTAGAAGTGTCTCAGCGCTGGAGAGAACTTGCTGAGAAATTGGCTAAAGTTTCTAAGCAACAAATGGATGCCTATGAAGCTCCCCACCAGGATAAGAATGGTGCAGTTGATAGTGAGGTAAAAAAATACATCATGTTCAGGCCATCCTGGAAGACCAAATTAACTCAGTAACTTGGAAAAGGAGTTTCATACTATGTTCAACATACTTTCCCTCTCTTAAATAAAGACAGCCAAACTAAGAAAAGAAGGCAATCTGTGTTGTACAGCCACTGCAATAAAAAAAAATACAGTCATTCTTCCAAGATCAGTACTGATTTTACACCGTCTTTCCCCAAAATAAGACCTGGTCTTTTTTTTTTTGTCACCGAAATAAGCACCAGGGCTTATTTTGGGGGAGGTCTTGCTTTTTTTGTGGCTGCAATGGAGCAGTAGGCAAAGGGGTATGATGGAGGATGAATCAATGCACTGGTGCCATGGCCACTAAACAAGGCATTTTACCAGAGGGCCCCACTGCTAGGCTATCAATGTGCCAACAACTGCCTGGCCTTGTGGCGGTGGCTCCAGCAGCTCCATGCAGATTGTGGCTTCTTCTCATTACTGCTGCAACAGAGTAGGAGGCTGAGCATTGCACCAGTGCCATGGTCACTTAAGTGAGGAATGTGTGGAGGACAAAGTGAGGTAGGGGGTGGAGGACGAAGCTTCTTGCTGCCACAATGAAGCAGGAGGCTGAGCAATGCACCGGTGGCGGGCCACTAAGCTGTTGTAGCTCTTAGAGTGAGGGGCTTAGGGATGCAAATGTAGGTGTCACAATCACTACTGGACTGCTGTTTAAGTTTTTGAATAGTCTTCAATAGCAGTCCCATTTAGCACAAGTAATAATAACCCAGTTGCATAATGACAGGAATGTGTGTGCACAACCCCTGATACTCCAGGAAATTCTGTAAATGATATATAAGATATAGTTGTGCAAAGGCTGTCCTGACCACAATGCCTGTCTTCTGCTCAGGCAAATCCAGGAGATCTTCCAGACTGCAAACTAGCTCAATATGGGGAGGGGGGGGCTATCATAATTCAGAATTATATATCAACCATCTCTCTTAAGCCACAACCACTTGGTCTTAGAATTCAGCCTAAGTCTGTTCTTTCCCAATCAGACCTAATTGTAATACATTGGGGCAGCCTGTGGATTTCTTGAATCTTAGAATCATTGGCCTTGATGGGACCTTGGATATCTTCTACTCCAACCCCACTATCCAAGAAGTAGGTTGTGGTTTACTTCATCAAGTGCCTTACTGAAGTCCAAGTAAACTATATACTGACCGTTTCCCTGATCCATGAATTTAGTGAGTTTATCAAAAAGGGCAATGAGGTTTTTCTGGCAAAATCTGTTTTTAACAAGTCCATGTTAGTTTCTAGCAATTGCTTTGTTCATTTCTAGGTGCTCACAAACCTGCTTGATTATCTTTTCCAGGTTTTTCCCCCAATATTGGTGTCAAGTTAATTGGTCTGTAGTTTCCTGGATCCATTTTCCCCCCTTCTTGAAAATTGGAATTACATTTCATAAATGTCTGTACCTGCATATCTTCTCCAGGCACTGAGTCAGGATCTCCTATATTGTATCTCCTGTATACTCTAGGATGGAGATATAAAGCTGGATATTACCAGCCTATTGATAATCTCCTGTGTTGACAAATGATCTCATGTTGCAGCTTCATATAAATATTAAGTGTAAGCAGGAAAGGATTGAGCCTGCAGCATCCCATAACAGCACCCAGGCCCAAGCTCTCACTCCCTACTACTAATCTGAGAATGCTTGGGAAGGAGAAGAACCACAATATAATAGCACCCCACACTCTCAGCTTTTGCAGATGGTCCAGTAAGTTGATGGTATTGAAGGCAGAGACATATCCAACAATACTGGGAAGGTTACACTCCCCTACCTTAGTCTTGCAAAAAGTAATCAAACAAGGCAAACTGCAGTTTCACTCCCATAGTCAGGCCTGGATTCTGATAGGGATCTAGTTAATCCATTTCCTCCACAAGCCTCTGTTATTGTGACCTTTTTATCCTCTCTACATGTTCCTTCCTGAAAAAGGAAGGTTGGACATTGGAAAGTTCTTCTCCAAATAATCAGAATGAACGTTGATTTCTTAAGACTTCTTATTTTTTTAGAGCAAAAGACACCTCTCTCAAAGATGTAATCCTTACCATTTATACATAATCTCCTGCTACCACTTCAGCTGCATTAACTAGCCAAGAAAGACAGGCATCCAGTCCAATCCTGAATGCTTGAGTTTAAATTTAATTTGCAAGATATAAATTAAGCTGGCTAAATCTTAATTTGGAATGTGTACTGCAACTGAGATGTTTAATTATTCTTATCCTTTTCCAATGCAGATATGAGAAACATCCCAATACAAATAAATTTAGCTAACTCATTATAGTGGGGCTTAGAAATTATATTACTTCTAGAATATTTTTTTCCAATTTTCACTGAAGGAAGCCTGAGACTAGGCTATGCCACTTAGACTTTCATAGTCCACAGTAAAAATAGATAAAATATTTAAAATATTTTTATATAAAATTGTTGTTAAAGAGAGCTGTGTTAGTAAGAGGTGTTAAAACAAACAAGGAGTCTGATAGCACCTTTTAATAAAATTTTGTTAATTGAAAAATTGCTACCAGATTCTTTCTGATTTTTTTACCACCATATAAGAATTAGTAGTAAACAGTCCTTGTTAACGTTGGTTTCTATCTAACAGGCAATGTGGAAACCAGCCTATGATTTCATGCTAACATGGAGTAATCAGATGGGAGACAGTTACCGTGATGTTACCCAAGAGCTACACATTGGACTTGATAAGATGAAGAATCCTATTACGAAACGTTGGAAACATTTGACTGGCACTCTAATTTTAGTAAATTCCTTGGAAATATTACGAGCAGCTGCTTTTAGCCCACAAGAAGAATATGATGATTATGCCCTCTGATGGGGAGTTTAGCCACATGCAGTCTGGTTTTATTTGTTATTAGCTCAGTTCAAGAAAAAACACTTCTGAACAGCCAAAGTTTGGAGCATGATTCCTGAGCTTAAAAAATAGGTTTTCTTTTCTTCTTTGCAGAAGATTCCAAAGTCTTTTCTATATTCCATAGTGGACAACTTTCATTATGTTCAAAATCACATCTTTTAAAAATATTTGGCAATACCAGACTGAAAGCTCAAATCATTTTGATAAAGACCTTGTCATTTTTAGATAACATGGAAACAGTTTCCTTCTTTTTAAATTATCACTTTGAATCACTGATATAGAGAAGCACAAATATGTCTCCTTGTAGGATTTGGATTTTAATGTGTTCTTGTGAGAATTGCCTTTCAGTTCTTACTCCAGCATCTCTTGTGATCTTGTCATTGATGAAACAGTTCTGTATTATTTCATTTTATGTAAACCATTTTTGTATGAAAATATGGGCACACTTTTTCAACTTAGCTGATGTTTCTTACACCGGAATTTAGCATTACAAGTTAGTGTTCATATAAAAAATGTATTTCACTCTTGTGTGGTTTAGATTTAAGGGCAAAAAAGCAAAGTAAAGCAAAAGCCCTAAACAATTTTTATTAAAAATAAATAAACCTTAATGGATGCCATTTATAGTACTGCCTCCCTCCTTTATCACACAGGTTATCCAATAATAATCTATGCTTGTCATCTCTAATAGCATATTAGATCTTCAGAAATGTATGGTGTTGGGCTATATTTAAAATATGGAAGATTGTTTTTCATTGTTTGGGCCTGCATCAGTTGAAAATCAGAGGACATATCACCTTATAAACAATCCTGTATAAAAATAAACAAAAATTAGCAGGCCAGCGAAAATTATAAATTTGAACTTTTTATGATCTAGACAGCTAGATGTGGGATCTCCTTTAAAAGAAAAAAAGTCATGTATGTGTATGCCACTTGCGGTTTTTGAAGTATGTGTAAGCTAAAACATAGATGTGCTAAGTATTAGGCCTGTTTATAATTGGAAGAACAATGGGCCAAACAGAAGTTCAAAGTTTCATTAAATCAGAAAGTAGTTTGCTAGAAAAGTGGCTTTCATTCAAATTTAATTAAATTCAAGTGTAATATGAGAATATTTATTTTTAAAAATGCAGTGTTCTGTTCATTCTGTTCAAGCTCTATCTAACGGAAATGAGTTGAAATTATTTCATAAGGAACAGAAGTATATCTTTTCAAGCTTTCATAGTATGTGTTTCAATTATTTTGCACACAGTCAAAATCAGAGTTTCTATTTTTAAACCAACAGCTATCATATAGCAGATTTATCACAAAAAAACTTCATAGATTTATTATAAGTTGCTGAGCTGGACTTCAGCAATAGAATTAAATGCTATTTATCATGGTGACAACAATCTCTCAGCCGCACTGGGCCAGATCTGATAGCGAAAGAAAGGGAGCCAGGACAAGTACCCTCAGCAGGCCCCACTCCTGTCCATTCCGCCACCCCATCCCCCCCGGTAACCACCATCTGGTTGCAGCAAGAATTGCCCAAAGCAAGCTGCTGTGGAGGATTGCTGGTCAGCTGGGCCTTGCATGAAAGACCACCTGTCAGCTGGGTGTCGCAGGCTTTATTGCAGAACATCTGCGATGCAGTCTGTCCAACGCTGGAGCCATTGTGCCTCTCATCACCCCTGCTGCATGGCAATCCCACTGCGTGCAATCGGCAGCAGATGCCCTGGCCATCTAGCACCATTGGACGTGGAGCTGCCACCGGTGAACCGCCATGTTTGCACTTCCCCCCAGATATGACAAGCCCCAGGCTTGGGCTCGACACAATCTTCCTTTGTACCGTGTTTCCCTGAAAATAAGACCCACTCTTATTTTCTTTTTGGCCACAAAATAAGCACTAGATCTTATTTTCTGGGGATGTCTTACCCACTTACCTCAGGACCACCACAGCCATACTTTCCATGCCCCGACACCTGTTGCACTGCTGGCCGACTTCTTTTTTTTTTTGCCAATTTTTTTTATTATTTTTAGACAAACATACACATACAAAACGGTAGACAAATATAAAAAACACACACACAAAAAAACAAACATAAAAGTTCTTTTGGTGAGAACAGTATGCTCCCGAGTCATCACTTCTCCATACAGATATAGATTCAATTACTCAATCATATATTCTAATCCATTTCTCATAACAATTTTCACTATTTCTTTCCATAGCTTTTCCCCTTTCTCTACCTTCTATAAACTTATTTCAATTATTCCATTCCATTCTAAATTTAATTGCATTTCTTTTTCCAATTTTCAGTATCTTTCCAATCAACATTTTTATACTTTTATCTGTCCTGTTTACAATTTTAAACTACCTTATAAAACATATTTTGCCCTGTAATTACTAATCTGGAGAATAGCACCTCTATCTCTTTTAATTATTGTCTATTCCAGTTATTATTTAACATTTAAGTTTCACCTTTACAGTTATTACCTTTATTTCACCTCTATTTTATAACTTCTAAGTATTATCAATCAGATTCTGCTTGGTACATTCCTTTACAAATATCCATTAAATTCTTAACAAAGAAAAAAATATGCATATATATAACAATAATAAGATAATTATTTCTATTCAAATTCAAATCAACCATTAATATTAATACCCCTCTTATTCATTCATTTCTATTTAAAATATTTCCATTTTATTGCCATTTAACGTATCACAGTATTTCAACCACAAAAAACAGTATTAAAGCATTCCATACTTTAGTTTTTATACTTCCATTTTAAATTATTAAAGGTCTTATTCTCTTATCCTCTTTACCTCATTTACTTACTTTTACTTTTTTTTTTTGCTGGCCAACTTCTGTGGCTGCTCGTGGCTGCTCACCGGTGCTGCTGCTTGTGGCAGGATGTCACATGGTTTGTCATGCTGGTATCGCCACTTGTGGAAGGAGGTTGTGTGATGCATTGCACCATTGCATATGTGAGCGGCGGCACTGGTGCGATGAGCTTTGCATTGTTCTGCCTTGAGCAGTTGCAGAAGAAATTGGGCAGTGCTGTAACAGGTGTTGGAGCATGGGAGGCCTAATTGTGATGGTTCTAAGGTAAGTGATTGAGGGGTAGGTGGGGTAGCTCCACCCCCCACTCCTGCCCTAGCTTGATTTTTACGCCTGCATCTCACCACACCTCATACAAGCAGATGGTGGGCGGGGCTTAACTAGGGCTTATTTTGGGTGTGTGGCTTATATTAGGCGCAGGTGTGAAAATCAGGCTAGGGCTTGTTTTCGGGATAGATCATATTTTCAGGGAAACACGGTAATCAGCTGAACTGTGTAAAAACATCAATTACATCCCACTGCTTACTCTCATTGATCATCATCTGACAATGCTATCTTTCAGGCTTTTTAATCCATTATTTCAATAAGGAAAAACTCTTCCTTGCATGCACTAAATCGGATTGTAATCTGTGAAAATTCATGCAATGAAACATTTGTTCTAGTCAAGGGTGATTCACATGAGATAAATATGTTTGTGATATTAATGAACAACTTTGCATATTGTGTCGTATTAAGAATTGAGTGACAACTAGAAGGGCTATAGGAACAGAATCTGACTTGGGTTCAGTAAGGCCTTCTTTTACACTAAGAGTGAAGATAAGCCAAAGAATATTTAGTATATATATATGGACTTAAGAGAAACATCTCATACATCATAATGTAGAATACTCTAGGCCAGGTATTGGCAACCTGCGGCTCTGGAACCACGTGAGGCTCTTTTATCTCTCTGCTGCAGCTCCCTGTCATGGCAGAGGGATGAAAGAGCTACCGCCCTGTCGTGGTGGTGATGGCCAGAGCCTTAGTGTGGGATCAAGGCACCCCTGTACTTGCCTTTGCATGGCAACAGGATTCTGTCTTCGTCGTGGTACATTTGCTGTTGCTGCCAGCAAAGAGGATTGGGAGAGAACAGTGGGAGTGGATCTTGCAGGGTGGCCTTCCTCCTCCCTCATTGGCAGGGCCAAGAGAAAGAAGGGGGTGGCGTGTGGAAGTGATTCCCTCTCCCAGCTGAGTGCTGAGCACAAAAGCCTACCAGGAGGGGGCTGGCCCGGTAGAAGTACCCTCATTGAGAGTGGAGTAGAAGCACACGTGTGTGTGTGTGTGTGTGTGTGTGTGTAAATAACAGCCCAGGATAGCTTCAGCCACAAACAACAGCTGCTGTTATTTTTGCTGAGAGTTTCTAAGCTACACAGCATTCTTTAATAAATACTAATAATAACAAACCATAATATACAGGATTAAAGGCAGGAAGGTGAAGTCAGGATGGGGGAAGGAAAGAAGGAAGGTGAAATCAGAGGCGGAAGGAAGGTGAAATCAGAGAGGGGGAAGGAAGATTAAATCAGGAGGGAGGGAGGAAGGAAGGAAGGAAGGAAGGAAAGAAAAAGGTGAAATCAGAGGAGGGAAGGAAGGAAAAGGAAGGAAGGAAGGAAGGAAGGAAGGAAGGAAGGAAGGAAGGAAGGAAGGAAGGAAGAATAATGATATAATGGCCCTCCAGAGGCTATTGTAATACACTCCCATCATTCCTGAGTTGTATTGTTAAAGAAATGCAGTGCCACCAGGTTCAAGTTTCAAGTTGTGAAAGTTATTGAAATTCCTCACATTGAAACTAAGTGGTGATAGGTCATAACAGAGGTGTGCATTCTCCCTGACACAGTTTATTGTTATGATTTAAATTTCAGATAAATATATTTCTCTGCTGTCCTCTTGTAAATTCAGTGAGGTATCCCAGGGCACTGCCAGGATTGAAGGGGATCCTGCAGATGATGCCCCTGGAGCCAGTCTTATTTCTGTACCCATCAAGCATTTCATGTCCTGGTTTCTCTTCCCCACCCCCATTTGTTCTTCTAGCACACTTTCCTTTCCTTTGATATAACAGGTCTTTGAATGTACCTGAGAGCTGTACTTGAAATCTTAATTTCTCTAGAGGGGCTCAAATGCCAACCGCCCTGTGCGAGCACATAGGCAAGGACTCCTTGGGGTCCCATCGGCTGGCCAATGCCGGCTGGCGGTCCCCCACAGCCTATTCTATAGCGCCCCAGACCTCTGGAACCAACTTCCCCTGGAGCTCTGTCTGGCCCCTGACCTCCGCACCTTCCGCCATGACCTGAAGACCTGGTTGTTTAACCAACGGGTTGTGATTTTCTGGGACGGGATGGTTTTATGGGATAGTTTTAAGGGATTTTATGGGTGTACTGTAATTGTAATGGGGCTTATTTTAGTTTAATTTGCTTTTAAATTATTTATTGTTGTTGTTGTTTTATTTGTGCCCCAGTCTTGGAGATGGGGCGCATATAAGTCCCATTAATAAATAAATAAATAAATAAATAGTGGAAAGGAGAGAGAGAGAGAGAGAGGGAGGGAGGGAGGGAGGGAGAGAGAGAGAGAGAGAGAGAGAGAGAGAGGGAGAGAGAGAGATTTGTGTTCTCCCATCCCTGGAGAAGCAGGAAAACCTTTTCTTTTCCAGATCAGCTGTTTCTCAGAGGAATTAGTCCAAGGTATATACTGTAATTGGTAGGAAGCCTATTATGGCAAATGTCAAATTCCCATTCACACATTATAACTAATACTGAATTTAGCCACAAAACTTCGATTTTGTGATAAAGCACGAATTTGAAAAACAGACATGTATTCCTGTTCTCTGGCATGTAGAAACAGGAAGAACATTTGTTTTCAAGAACCACTCTTTCTCTGAAGCATATTTTGTCCAGCATATTTTGCAAATGGTAGGAGACCTATTTTGACAAATGCCGAATTCCCATTCAGACAGAAAACTATTTTGAGAACAAGACCAAATTTTAAAAAACAGACATGTATTCAAGTTCTCCCTCCCTAGAGAAGCAGGAAAACCAGTTGTTTTCAAAATCCTCTGTTTGAGGAATTGCTGAGAGGCAAATTATAGTTAGTACTGAATTCCCATTTAGCCACAACACTTCAATTTTCAGACACAGCTCAAATTTGAAAAAGAGACACCTATTTATGTTCTCCCTGACCTAGAGAAGCAGGAAAACCAGTTGTTTTCAAAACCTACTCTTTGTCTGAGGAATTGGTCCAAGGCACATCTTGTAATTGCTAGAATTCCCATTCAACCAGAAAACTTCAATTTTGAAAGAGAGGTCAAACTTCAAAACACATGTATTTATCCTCTCCCTGGTACAGAGAAGCAGAAAAACCACTTAGTTTCAAAATCTGCTCTTTCTCTGAGAAGTTGATTCAAGGCATATCTTGTAATTGGTAGGAGGCCTATTATAGCTAGTGCCAAATTCCCATTTACCCCGAATTTGAAAAAAACACGTTTTCATGTTCTCCCTGGCCTGGAGAAGCAGAAAAATTATTTAAAATCTTGCTCTTTCTATGAGCAGTTGATCCAAGGCATATCATGTAATTGGAAGGAGACCTATTATAGCTTAGTGCCAAATTCCATTTTTAGCCAGGAAACTTCAATTTTGAAACAAGGCTTCAATTTGAAAAAAACAACAACAGATGTGTATTCATGTTCTCCCTGACCTGAAAAAGCAGAAGAACCACTACTTTTCAAGATCACATGATTCCCTAAGGAATTAGTCCAAGGCAGTGGTGGGATTCAAATAATTTAATAACTGGTTCTCTGCCCTAATGACCATTTTAAGTATAAAAGACTGATATACCGAAAGGATTAGAGTTAGGGCCTGAATCTTAGACCTGCGAGGTAGCCTGAATGTCAAGAGAACCAGGGGGGCAGAGGCAAGCAGAGGCTGCCTCTTTTCTATCCGTGCCCTGGATCAGGGAATCTGGGGGGTGGCCAGGGCTGGGGGCTGGCTGGAGCTTCAACCATCAGCTTTTCTCGCTCTCACCTCACTCCAAAGCAGCCTCTGGAGGAGGCCTGAACTGCCTCACGGGCTTTGCCGGCTTTCTCTTTCTCTGCGGAAGAGCGAAAAAGCTGGGCATCCCGAGACATCCCACCCTGGAGACAACTCAGGTTTCACTCAGTGGGAAAAAACAGGCTTTGGAAACTGCCTTTTCATTTACATTCGTCAATATCGTAATCCCTCCCTTTATTTTTCAAACAAGTGATCTGTATTTACCATGATTAGCCTCCTTGAACACCAATGGGAAGGTGCAGTACGAATTCTACAGACACTCACACCCTCAAATCTCACAATACTTCCTTGCTTGGGTTGCACCACTGCTTTAATGCTGCTTTCAACTTTGTGCCTCAGCTAAACTCTTCAGTTGTGGCAGGCTGCAATTCTCATCACCCTCAGGAAGCCTGGGCGATGGAAACCTTAAGCCAGTTCCTCACAGCTGAAGCAATCCGGCTTTCCCAGGGTCAGGTTCAATGATGGTATTCTATCAGTTCAGGCAAACTGGTAGTAAAAAATGCTGCCGTTCGGCCGAACTGGAAGTAAAAAAACAGCTACTGGTTCGGCTGAACCAGTATTTCTTTTTTTCCACCTGATGATCAGCTGTTCTGACAATCAGCTGTGTTGGGATCCCCCTCCCTGTCTTACTGTTTCACCCAGGCGGGTTCCCTGAGGCCCAGGAGACAAAAAGGCACAAAGAAACAGGGTTGTAGGCATGGCTTCTTCTTCTCTTTTTCCTCCTGGGCCTCAGGGAAGCCTCCTGGGAGGATAAAAGGGCCTCCCAGGAGGTGTCCCTGAGGCCCAGGAGGTAAAAAAAAAAAGAGCGTGGTGGTGGGGTGCTGCAAAAAAAAGAAGCCATACCTACAAACCCGTCTCTCACCAGCAGCTCACTGGAGGGAAGGCCGGCATCTACCGGCACTTAAATGCAGTGGCATTCCAGCTGTGGTGGGGAAGGGGCAGCCAGCATAGTTGCTGCAGGCAGGACACCCATTTGCTTCAGTCTGACCCTCTGGCTTTCGGCTGGCGTTTTGGCCTGGGCTGCCACCTTATGTGCAGGCCCCCTGGCACCCCCCACCTGCTGTAAAGTAAGACATCCCATGAAAATAAGACCTAATGGGTCTTTTCAAAAGACTCAGTCTTATTTTCAGGGAAACACAGTAGTTTTTGCCTGAATGACATGATCAAAGGCACTGTGTCTCTGTTTGGTTTCTGTCGTTCTTCTCTTGGACTTTGAGGGAGGTTTTTTTTTTCCCCATCTGGAAGGAAGTTGAAAGAAAATCAGATGTGTTCCAGAAAACAGATTTATCATAACCAGTTCACTGAACTTAAAAAAAAAATAGATATCGGTTCTGCTGAACTGGTGTGAACTGGCTGAATCCCAACACTGGCCCAAGGCATATATTGGGAGAACTCCTATTCAGCCAGAAAACTTCAATTTTGAAATGGGGCTCAGGATCCTGGAGAGCTATTGCTTTTTGGGAGGAAGATTTAGGAGAGTTGGTTTAATGTCATGGTTCCAACTAATGAATTCAAACAAATCAGAACTCTGAAACTAGAATCCTCCTCAAAGAACTTCTTTATTGAATACATCATATCAGCACTGCTCTAAAAGAAAACCAACTCTAAATATTTCCCTCAGTTTCAATATCATTAAAATAGGAAATAACCTCATCCCCAAATGTCACAGTTCACGTTGGCCAATTAGGTCAATTGGTGGAATCTCCAAGCACTCCTTCCCTGGCCTTATCCATTGCCAACAGAGATGAGCTTGGTTCTCACAAGAAAGCTCTCTGTTGTGTCTAGTAAGGCATTCCAACTTCCTTCCCCACCTTCCCCCTCTGTGTGGCAACTGAGGAACAGGAAAATAGCTGTAGCCAGGTTCAGTCTGAAGTTGACCATCAACTCTACCACTAGTGAGTGAGAAGTTTCTGGAAAATATCAAGTGCAGATAGGTTAATTTTCCACTAGCCACCTCTGATATCACCCCACTGTCCTTTTGACTTTGGAGGATTTTTCTCATGGAATTTTGTGATCAACCTCTCTACTCTTACATTCTGATTCTTCATAAGCAGATAGCAAAAGTAATAGTCAATGGGGATTATACGGAGAATTTTAATATTAAAAAAGGCACAAGACAGGGATGTCCACTCTCCCCATTATGATTTATATTAACATTAGAAGTGCTAAACAGAAATATTAGACAAGGTTTAGAAATAAAAGGTATGGAAATAAAAATGGAAACTGGCCCTAAGTTAATGGAAAAAAATAGAAGAATATGGAGAAGTTGCTGGACTAAAAATAAATAAAGATAAAACTAAAATATTAGCTAAAAATCTTACAAAAAACAGAAAGGTTAAAATTGACAAAAAAATTAGACCTATAGTTAAGAAAATTCCATATTAACATGGATGAGAGAATGGATAACTCTTACACACAGAAGATTACTGCTGGAAGGTCATGATCTCCAGTTAGGATGGCATGCTTTTTTAAGGTATCATAAAAATAAGACTCATAGATATTTTCAAAGACATTATGTAAGAAATGCTCTACTCTTAGTATGGGAAAAGATGAAAGCAAAAATTTATATGAAAATTCCAGTTTGGCTCTCAACAATGGAAGCATTTACACATCCAAATGTAGTAAATCTGGAATTTTTTTTAACATATTAAAGATATTTTTAATGCGGAAGGGGAACTTTAAACAAGAGTTGCAAAATCAAGGTGTGGACCTATCATGGTGGCCACATATGCAAATACAATCAAGATATGAAAGATGTTAAGGCATAGGGCTTCTACAAAGAGCAAACAATACTTGATCAAATAATGTTAGGGGTAGATGAAAAGTTAATAAAGAAACTATATAACTTTTTGTTAAGCTTAAAAATGAAAGATGAATAGGTTAAAGCAGGATGTCAAACTTGATTTCATTGAGGGCCGCATGAGGATTGCATTTGACCTTGGGGGGCCGGGCTGGGAGTGGCCAGCTCAATGTCACTTGTGTTGGGGGTGCCTGTGGCAGCCCGAGTGATCTGCCAGTGAAAATGGGCTCCCAAGCTCCTTTTTTGCCTGGGATGGCCTCCTACAACCCTCTGCCAGTGAAAACGGAACTTGGGAGGCTGTGCGTGGCCCTCGTGAGCTGCTTTCAGCTAGGATGGCCTCCTGCAACCTTCTGCCAGCAGAAACAGAACATGCAGCCCTCCCGAACCCTGGCAGAGGCACCGTGGGCAAGTTTCCAGGACAGCCCCGCGGGCCAGATCTAAGCGCCCCACAGGCCAGATCCAGCCCGTGGACCACACCCCAGGATTAAAGAGACAATGATAGTATGGGCAACATTTACTAAAGAATTAGATAAATGGCAAAAACTGTGGAAAAGAAACTGTATATGTATACAAAACATATTCAAAATGTTTTATAGGTGGCACACCAGTGAGATTTTATGTTCCCCTAGATCAGAAATGCTGAAAAACCACTTCATTTTCAGATCCGAGCTTTCCATCAGTAGTTAGCCCAAGACATATCTCACAATGATTGGTAGAACTCAATTCAGACAGAAAGATGTGGAAAGGGAAAGCTCTCTACACCAACCCTGACGTATAGGTGATTTGGGGGTAAGAAAGCCAGGTACAATACAAACATGTTTCTGTTGTTCGAATTCAATGTCTGTCTCAAAATTGAAGCTTTCTGGCTGAACGGGAAATCAGCATTTGCTATAATGGGCCTCCTAGGAATTACAAGAAATGCCTTGGACTTACTGCTCAAAGAGCATATCCTGGAAACAAGTGGTTTTCCTGACTCTCCAAGACCCTGGACTCCACTGAAGATGTTACCTAGCCTGATAACGAAACGTTTGGAAACCACCCACAAGCTCAGAGAACCAATGTTCACCCTCATAAGATGAATATCTTACCAAAGATGCTTTTTCTGTTTCAGACATTAGCAATACTTGCAACTGACAGTCCATTTAAACAATGGCAAGTGGGTATTTCTAAATTTATATGGCAAGGGGAAAACCCAAGAATTAGATACAAACTACTGCAAGATGCTAAGGAAAAAGGAGGCTTGGGTTTACCAGATTTGAAACTCTATTTCAGGGCTTGTTGTGTGGTCTGGCTAAAAGAGTGGGTGAACTTCCAGAATAAGAGACTATTTGATTTAGAAAGTCATGAACTAAGGTGAATGGCATGGTTGTTTAAAGTATGACAAAATTAAAGGAAATATTGGTTTTAACAATTTTGTTAGATGTATCATTCTAAGAGTTTGGAATAAAAAGGTTTTCTGCAAAGATGCCTCTTTGGGTGTCTCCCCAGGAAGCCTTTCAGAAAAACAATTTGGAAAGTGAACATATAAAACATTGTATGATTCAGTGGGCAAGGAATTTTGGATATAATGTTATGCTTGAACAATGGGAGAATACATGGGTGAAAATTTACATTAAAATAGAATTTTAAAGAAAATTTCTATAAGATGATGTACCAATCACTGGTATTTAACACCAGGCAAGTTATCCAGAATGTATAAAGGCATTTCAAATGAATGTTGGAAATGTAAGTATAGAGAAAGGACATTTTCTCATTTATGATGGGCATGTGTTAAAATAAAAAAAAATATTGGAGTAGGATTCATATTCTAATACATACCATTCTTAAAGTGACTATAAAGATAAAACCAGAAATTTTTCTTTTGGGTTTAATGGAAAAACACCTTGGAAAAAAATTGGAACTTTGATGCTATATATGTTGACGGCAGCAAAACTACTTTGTGCACAATAACGGAAGGATTCACAATAGATGCAAAGATGCAATGTTTTAATATTAATTATTTATATAACACATTTCCCCTCCCCAAATAACTATGCAAACAATGTTCATACAAAAAATAGAGAATTTATTAAATTTATAGAAAAAATAATAAAAAAACATTATATTTTACGTTGTACATTTTTACTGACGAATTGGACTCTTGTAACAATGTGATATATAATCCTACGGATATCTATGCAAAATATAAAAGGAAATTTCAGATTTTCAAATTTCAAGCTTCAAATGTATTATAATAATAAGTAGTTTATAAAGAATGGCAACTTTAGCATAAAAACATCTATGATAATATATTTGATCCCATTTTTTTTACTATCCCTTTTCTAAAACTACAGATTTATAGTTTAAGGAGAGTGAACATGTACTTTGATAATATTTAACTTGAGTTATATGCTCAAACAAATGGTTGGAATGCATCTTAATTAAGGACAATTTAATTAATATAACATAAAATAAAAGACAATATTACACTCAAAAAAACAAATGTTTAAATCAAGAAACTGTTTACTGCTTTTGCAGTAATGATTATTTCAGTTATTTAAAACTCATTTCCAATCAAAATTTAGAGAATCATATGGATAAAATGTAGTACAATGTATGGTAGCAATTTAAATATAGCAACAAGCATACTTTCCCAAACCATTAAGACTGTCTTCTATATTTATTAATCAACCCCTCCCCTTCAATATGCACATATTAAATTGCCTTTCTGCTCCACATCTAGTAAAGTATACTTAACCCATGAGAAATATAACTTACTAGCAAAGAAATTGTAGATTTCTAAATGAAAAAATGAATTTTCTTAAATCATTTCATTAATAAATAGTATAGTTTCAAAAAACAAAAAAAACATTCAGTTTATATTTATATTCATCAATTCATCAGACAGATGGTTAGTCTCAGTTATCTTTCAAGTGTGACACTGAGATGTGGAAATGGAAATCCTTACTTTTGAGTTGTGCTATTTTTAAATGATAATTATAAACTTACAAGACTTCATAAGCATGAGAATCTTAAAAAAAGTATTCTCCAAACAAAGGTCATTACTATGCTAGGTTGAGGTGCTGTATTTTTTAAAGATTTGTGCACACACATTCCTCCTCAAATCTAAGATGGCATTAGATGAAGTCAGGGTCCTAGAAACCATATAATTTGGTTGGCCAGCAAGTTTTCCATTATTTGGGAATCCCACAAAATAAATATAGCAAAACTATATAGGAAGAGCAAAATCCACAATCCCAAGCATAATGTGTGCAATTTCCATATTCCAATTCTTTCAGAAGGATTGAGAATATGAGAGAGAGAGAGAGAGAGAGAGAGAGAAGTGGGGTGCAAATTACATTGCAAATGTATATTATAAATGTAACCAATATGTTCAGATCAATATCTTATTTTCTCTATGTTACAAGATGTCTTAAATAAACAAAGGTGAACTGCATTTTTATCTTGAGTTGTAAGAATTTCATTACAAATTTTCTTATGGGATCAACTTCTTACTTTTTGGTCCTTATAATACTACAAAGGCATACAGGGTTTCTCCCAAACTTGCAAGAATTGGAATACAAATTTCCTATGGGATTTACCCAAGAGTTCTAAGATAATCACAACTGCAACCCTCTCAAATTCCATACTCTGTATAAAGAAAAATAATGTCTTATAGAACAGAAAGACACAAATAAGGGGTATTGATATTAAAGTAGAAGAACCAACCACAACAGATTAAATACAGTAAATATTTTGCACTTTTAAAAACTACAACCAGTATTTCCAAGAAAACCATCCACAACTGTCCAAATAAATTCTTGAAATTGTATAAGCTATTGTATTGTAATTTTATTTGCAAACAATATAATAGGTTCCAGCCTTCCACTATTCATCTTCTTGAGTTGATAATATGAACCATCTTCTGAATTTTTTCATTGTTTCTTAAAACATTAGCTCTTTTAGTATAAATCTTGTCTTCTTCATCTTTGATTAATTGATCCAACTCAGTAAGTTCTATTTTTAAGGGTTCCACAACACCATCTGTGATTCTGAAAAAGATAAAAACAACAAACTATACACTGTAAAACGAATGTAAATCTGTTCTGGATACTGTATATCAGGGGTGTCAAACTCACGGCCCATGGGCCGGATGTGTCATGCTCTGGCCACCCCTATTTTAGCAAAGGAGAAAAAAGTCATGATATGTCATGTGAAGACAATGTGACACCACGAGTTTGATACCCCTGCTGTATATTATTACATTTGATTCAAATAAATGATAAGAAAATGAGCTCACAGCAGTTCAAAATTACAATGACATTGAAGAAACGGACTGATGACTTCTGCCCAAAGTTCTAATCGTGGCAGTGCCCCTGTGGTCATGTGATCAAAATTCAGGGACTTGGCAGTACATCCATCCTTATGACTGCAGGAGTGCTACAACTCCCCCTCTGTGGACCATGAGGCCTTGAACAACTAGGCTCTGTCACATGGAAACCTTCTACACACCAGGACACCATGCTGGCTATCCGCAGCAGTGCATGGGCTGCTACCTCCCCTTACTCCCAGGAAGCCTGTTTCGCGCCCCCCCTCCCACTCCTGGAACAACCAGCTAGGCCAGCTGCATGCAATCCTTCTTCCTCCCTCCAACTCCAGGAAGACTTCCTCCTCCCAAAGGGCCTCAGCTGGCTAGGCTCTCCTATCTTCCCCTCCCCACTCCCAAGAAGCCTGGCCTCCCATCCCGTCTTCTTTGCCCAACACATCCAAGGTCCACATACCTTTCCTTCCCTTGCAGCTGCTCACAAGAACACCCACCTGATGCAAAGCTGAGTTAGACAGCTGGCAAAGGCAATTTTCTTAAGGCTAGAGAAGCAATCTTTTTTAAGGCTGGCTAGGAACAAAGATGGGTAGGTGGGAAGGGAGAAGGCAGTGATGGGCCTAGCTGGCCAAGGGCTTCTGTCCATGTCTGATTTCTGCATGCCAGTGGGCACTGGGGCTCCCAAGACTTCTCTCTCACTCCCAAAGCACCATGTACAGTTGTTTAACAACTATGATGATTGCAATCTTTGAGAAGGTAGCAACATAGGTGTCTCATTTAATGACCATAACTTACAACCAAAATTCTAGGCTCAATTATGGTTGTAAGATGAGAACTAACTGTAATAAAGTTATCTAGAGATTTTACTTGAGTTGGGAAGTAAAGGAGAAAAGAAAAGTCATCCAGATTGAACTAAAACAAGAGTTTAAGTAAGTATTCTTAAGTATTTTCCATTAGACTGTAAAATGAAGGAGATTCACCTTACAAAACTGATGGACAGATGCATCAATAATGTTTTGTCTTATACCATTTGTGTCATAACAAGTAACAATATAATAAAGGACAACACAGGTATTCTTCATGCTTCACATGTGTAATTCTTTTCAGTTAATTCACAGTATCAAATAGTTTGCATGATGGGAGGGTGCACGCACACATATGGACATGTGCATATATGCATGCTAGATTTCGAGGAATCTGCCTGGACAAATCCATTTAGTTTTCTTAGCAGCATTTGCTGAGACTGAGTGACTGGTCCAAAGTCATTCAGTTAGCATCATGCCTAATGCAGGACTAGAACTCAACAATATCCTGGTATCTGGCCTGGTGCCTCTATCCACTACAGAAAACTGTCTCTTAGTAGTTAGTGCTAGATTAAAGTTAATTCAACAGCATGTTGGATGATAGACTGTTATCAATACTTAAATGTAGTACATGTAGTACTTATTTCATCATCCCCTCCTATAGTAGTTACAGAATCAATCACTAACATTTTATCGCAAGAAAACAACTACACCTTTCATTAATAATAAAGTAACAGGAATATTGTAGAGAGTAGCTCTTCAACTAAGTGGAAATTGCAAGTAAGACTAGAAGGCTATCTGGCTCAAACTGCAGGTAGGCCTGGGATGGTAGAGTGCTGCTGCATTTATTAATCTTTGCCTGCTGAAAAGTTGAATTGTGGGAGCAAGCAGTTTACTTTTCTTCAACCTGGCACTGGCTTTCTTCCTAGAAACAGAAGCACCCACATACGTGCACTTACTGCTATAGATAGATGTGGTAGCTTGAGAGAGAACATTCTTTCCCACAAATCCATGCAGTTTTTAAGGTTACTATGACTTTGCCCTCAGTGTTTTTCTACAAAAGTGTTAAATCTCTTCTAGTCTGCCCTCTTCCTCAGTCTTGCACATCCAGTCAAAGACACAGATCCAATTCAGATTTGTCTTGTAGATAAAACTCTATGAACCTTTGGATTAATCTAGTCTTTTATTATTATTGCAATTGTTCAAATTTTTAAAAGATTCTTACCCTTGTTCCTTCCGCAGGGTCTCTTCAAGTTCTTTATTTTCATTCTGCCATGTCTGAAGCTCATTTTTCATGGCATCTACATCTTCTTGAATATAATCCATTATTTTACCAAGAGGGAGAGCACTCCGACAAAGGGCCTGAATGGAGCCACGAAATTTCTCTATTTCTTTAGTTACTAAATCTTTTTCCTTTCTCTTTGCTGCTTCTGACAAAAGTGGCTTCTCCTAATAGTTTTTAAAAAGTTCAGATATCAATCAATGGGAAAAATAAAGGAACAGGACTGAAAAAATATGTTTTAGAAGCATCACTGAAACAGTGTTCATTTCACAAGAAGACACTGAATATAAATTAAGTAAATAATATCAAATGCAGAGAAATAAAATGATATGCTTACTTTAGCAAAAGTTATGTCATTGGATAATACAATAATCAAACATTTTAAATATATTCTCCTAGTCCTTATGAGGTACAGCCCAATTAGACATCATTTATTTGGAAAGCAATTCAAGCATTTCATGTCAGCATGACTCCCTTAGTCAACAATTCATCTTCCTTCATTTTCCAGACTTTTTTCCATGGCCAATTGTATGCAAAAGATCAGTATCCATACCCCCAGGTCCATTTTGAAAACTTCGGAAACTTTTAATTTTTAAATGAATTAATCATGCAAAGAAACATAGTCATGGAATAAGAAACTGATGTTATTGTCCTTTGCAAAATATGTTCCATGTAGGCACTCATGCTCATAGAAGACACAAATTACACATGCACCTAATGAAAATTAAATGAATTACTTGAAGAAAAAGTAAAAGATGTAGAAGCAACTCTAGCTACTCTGAGGCTCAACCTACAAAACAAAGAAATTCCAACCAAAGGAAGAAAACTGTATCCAAATTGAACACAATACAGAAACAACTACCAGAAGAAATAAACCTGTACATGAACTTTTAGAAACAAACCAATGAAAACATGTCACCCATGCCTGTAGAAGAAAACAACATCCAAGAGCCATTGGTCCATTGGATCCTCGCAGGGACTTAGTTTGACATTTCATCTGAGTACCAATGGGGCTACAGCATGCGTGAACACCATGACAGAGCAGTATTTTAGGTGCTATGTCAACTATCAGCAAACAAACTGGGTGGATTTGCTGCTGTTTGCTAAGGTGGCATACAATAATGTGATACACAGTAGCATCGACCTGATCCCTTTTCAAGTTACCAGTGGCATGGAGTTTGTCCCCATGCGTGAACTTCCCAAGGAACCATCCTCATCCATGTCACTAGCCAAGTGGATGGAGTCACTGAAAGCGGCATGGGAAAATACCAAGCAAGCCCTATGAGAAGCAGCAAAGAGCCATAAAGCACAAACCGATAAATGTCACGCCACTCCACAGTGCCATTCCAAGTGGGGATCAAGGTTTACCTCTCAACAAAGTACCTAAAGTTAAAGCTCCCTTGTAAAAAGCTAGGACCAAAGTTTATAGGAAAAGTAATCAACCATGTTACTGTACAGCTTAAACTCCCCCACTTGCTAGGGAAAGCGCACCTGGTCTTTCACAGCAGCTTGTTGAAGCTGGCAGCAGGCTCCCAGATCAGACCGGTAGACTGGAGAGCCCCAAATCAATTGTAGTACAAGGGGAGACACATTACGAGATCAAGAAAATCCTAGATTCTCAATTGCATAGGAGCCAGTTGCAGTACTTAGTGCAATGGAAGGGGTATCCACTCTCCAAAGCTACTTGTGTCAATCCTGAAGCTGACCTGACCAAAGCCATTTTTACTGCTTCAGTGTTGCCACCCTGGAGCTGAGGGATAGGGAGGGGTGATTGAGATAGAGCGGATTTTGTAGCCAAAACAAAATACTTTCTCTTGGGAACCAAGGACATTCTGACACTTGGTTGGAGGAAGGCAGAGTGATGCTACTCAGATGCCAGATCACACCGTGATTGGACCATATGACTGTTTTGAGAAAGAGAAAAAACATTTACTTTTAATTAGGTGAAAACCGCAGGAGTCTTTAGAGTTGGTTTTCACAAGATCTGTGCCAATATGGTATTTCCAATACAGCTATTCTTTGAGGAATTCACCTGCCTCTGAGTTTTGCTTGCTATGGGATTATTACTTGGAACCCTGACAACTTTGGTTAAGAGCTGAGATATGAAGGCAGACAGGTTAGTCAAACAGTTTCATGACAAGTATACCCAGAAACCTAAGGGACCTCCAGGGGGAGGAAGAGGAGGCTAGGCCTGTGCCATACATATAGGTGGTAACCAGCATCTTGAATCACACTAAGAAGCAAGCTAGAGCCAGTGCAGTTATAAAGCAGACGTGTCACAGGGGCATAGTGAGACATGCCCATATGCTGACTCTGAAAGCTATTGCTATTGATTGAGTCCCTTTAATCAGTATCAATCATTACTAGAAGGTAGGGAAAGAGAAAAATTACCAACTCTCCTATATTTTTGAAAATCTTGCCACAGGTGCACCATGGATATTAAAATTATTTACAATAGCTATAAGGCATTTACAATTGACCAATCTAATGCATCCAAACTTCATCAACTTGGGGAAAGTTATTATAGATAAAGATATAGTAAATGAGAATGGGGAACTAAAATCCAGACAAGAGCTAAAAGAAGAAAGAGTACAATTGGAATGGTGGGCATACTTACAAATCCAATCACGCTATAAGAAAGACAAAAACGAGCAGGGCATACAGAAAGAATTGACGATATTAGATAAAATATTACTAGGAACAGATGAAAAAGCAATTAAGATAACCTACAAATACCTATTGGAATATAAAATGGAGGAACAAGTGAAAGAAGTAATGGTAGTATGGGCAAAAATCTTTGGTTACAATATCAAATTAGATAAATGGCAAAAGTTATGGGAAAGGAATAGGAAACTAACCTTGGCTACTGCTTATAAAGAGAACCTATACAAAATGTTTACAGGTGTCACTGACCTCCAACAAGATTGGCAAAAATGAGCAAAAACGTATCACCACAATGTTGGAAATGTAACAGTGTTAGAGACATATTATCATATGTGGTGGTCATGCATCAAAGCAAAAGAATTTTGGTGGCAGATTAAGAAATAGTTGGAAGAGATGCTTGGCCAAGAAATAGAGTTCAGACCAGAATTGTTCATATTGGGAATTATAAAAGGAAAATATAGCAAAAGAATGATATACTTAATGTTGCATGTTATAACTGCTGCAAGATTGGTCTATGCCCAAAATTGGAAGAATGGAATATCCCCGAGAAAGTGAAATAATAAAGAAAAATTTGGTCTGTGCAGAGATGGACAGGCTAACATTAGAAATTAAAGATAAGGGTGAGACAGAATATTATGAAGTCTGAAACAAAATGTATCAATGGTTAGACTTGAAGAAAGGAAGTCCAAAGAAAACAAAAAACAAACAACCAATTGTGACGCTTTATAAGAATGAAGGTGGAAGATTCTTAAGCTAAAAACAATGTAATATAGTGGATATAATGACTATGTAAAAAGAATGTGCAAGGAAATTAAGTTGTAAATAGGAAAATATATATGTAAATAGCACCAACTTAGTAATGTAGAATAAAGAAGAGATCAATTGTTATATGTGGTTTTATGTTATAGCATGTATGGCAAAATAACTGCCAGGAAAGTCACACTGTGTTCAACTGTTTATCCAATAAAATTTGTTAAAAACAAACAAACAATTGACGAATCAAATATTGAAAACACATATTGTCAGCCAGAGTGCCTATAACCTCCTGCTAACTTCCATCTTTGATTCAACTTAATTCAACTCCATAAGATTCAAACACTAGCCAGGTCAAGTCAATGGATTTTCTCCATTACAGACAACATTTAAACCATTAAACCATCCTTCCTTCCTTCCTTCCTTCCTTCCTTCCTTCCTTCCTTCCTTCCTTCCTTCCTTCCTTCCTTCCTTCCTTCCTTCCTTCCTTCCTTCCTTCCTTCCTTCCTTCCTTTTCATTTATCACATTTTTGTACCACTTTGATACCACTTTGAGTGACATACACCAAAGCATTAAAATAAATGCTGTTGAAACAATACTTCTTTTGTTTATATCTCTATGATAATCACTGCTTTAATATTAAAATCAGTTAAAAGATGATTAGATTGGAGTTACTAATAAATTGTAAAGGTAAAAATTTGCCATAATCAATTTTTTGGAGTTTATTTGCAAGTTACCTTTTCAGCAGATTTTTGCAACTGTGACATTTCATAATCCTTCTTTGTTTCCAATATTCTTTGGACAAGGCTACCTATTGAAAATGAGTACCATTACTATAGTAACAATAAAGGTATTCTATAAAAAGAAAAAAAGCAAATTGGACCTTAATTTAATTTTCTTTCACTGAAATAAGATATTTTGTCCTGAAATTATTGCAGTACGTCCTGTAGAAGTAACATGAAAATAATGTATAGATGGTACACTATTCCTCTACAATGACACAGCAGAAATGTTATCTTTTCTGGGCTGTGATGGTAAGATGGTGATTCACAGTCAATTCTTTTGTCAAGTTTTTGAAGATACTATTGGTTGATTTGCACCACTCATTCAATTAGTCCTGCTATTGATTTTAAATATATAAAATTGTATACATGTTGTATAAAAATTGTATTGATGCAATATAAAAATTTATTCAATTTTCATGTTAATAATCATGTTTACTATTCATAATACTGTTATATTAAAATGCAGTTTCAAAGGGGCATTTAAAATGTGGGTAAAGTACAATAAAGAAAGGTCACAAAAGGAATTTAAAAAGAAAAAAGGGAAACAAAATACTAGCAAACAGACAGGATGAGGGAGAAGTTGTAGAAATTGAGGAACTGCTAGGAAAAAAGTGAGATTCAGATAGACACTCAGATTAGATTTATAATTACCTAGATATACTGTAGAAATATATAGAAATATGCAATAATGAATGATAAAAATGTGTTCCCTTCCTCCTCCCATACCTACGGAATATAAACTATAGCACATAGTCTATAAATACCCCTGATATTTGTCTTAGATATATATACATATATTAACTGTCAATATGATATTCTTTTTTCTTTTATTCTTTTTTCCCTTTTAACCTGAATTAGAGACCTATAAAGATGACAGTTTTGTTTATTAACATTAATTAAGAACTGTGAATTAATATAGTTAATATGTGGAAAAAAACTGTCAAATTCTATGTGTACATATGGCATTTAGTGTACTGCCAAGAAAATGATATTGAAAGATGTCGATATAATTTCTATTATAGAAATTTTTGTAAATCTTTTTAACATTTTGCTTTTTGTAAACTTTTTAATATCTTGAACTTTAATAAAGTATTTTTTAAAATAAAATAAAATAAAATGTGGGGAAACACTGGTTAAGAAATTAATGTGAAAGAGTGTTTTGTAAATATTGTAAAAGGGTAAATATTCAAAACTACTCATCATTTACTAGCTATATTAACAATTTTTCATCTGGATACCTCATTGTAAATACAAACACTGAGTATCTGTTTCCCTTACATTTCCCAAAAAAGATGTACAAACAGTAGACAGACTTCAAGGTCTAATTATTTTTTGAATTTTATTTAGATTTGATCCCTAAATTTATTTTGTTTAGTTTTTAATCTGATGTTTTATTTCAATGAGAAGCAACATGCCTATCAACATCTATATTTCCCTCATAAAGAAAACATTTGAATGAAGGGTCCTTGGCACTTTGAGCTTGGTTGTTTTCTTGCAGATTTTTCATTATCCAAACTAGGTAAGGTTATCAGTCCTTCAAGGGAGTGAGGTTTGCTCTCAATTTATATTCTAGTAGCTTGCCCTGTCAGTGTTGGTGGGGGTGATCTTAGAGGTTCTTTGGTTGGGCTGCTTACTGTTAGCTTGTTTGGCAGTTCCTTGATTGGCGCATTGTTTACCTCTTGCTTGTTAGTCTGAAGTTACTCTTCTTGTTAATCTATGTTTATCTGGGTGTTGATTGCTGATGGAGAGATCTTTTGAACTTTTTGTTCCCTTTTGACTTGTTGATTATCTCTTGCACGGTACTGGTATGTAGATGTTGTTTATGTCTACGTGTGTATTGATGGCCAATTTCTCAAGAGTGCCAGGTTCCAGGAATTCTCTAGTGTTTTTGGACTTCATTCATTTCATTTCATTTTCATTTATTAAATTTATATCCCGCCTCTCTTCCCCCATCGGGGAACTCGAGGCAGTGTACAACAAGATAAAAAGCAGTTGCCTATACAATATAAAATCAAAAAAACTCATTCATACCATCCAAACATACAAGAGGGAAGAACAAAGGTCTCAATTCCATGCCCTCCGACAAAGCCAGGTCTTAATGGCTTTGCAGAAAGCAAGTAGATTGGGGATGGTTCTAATCTCTGCAGGGAGCGTATTCCAGAGGGATGGTGCTGCCACAGAGAAGGCTCTCACCCGCGGCCCTGCCAGCCAACATTGTCTGGCCGACAGTATCTGGAGCAAGCCCTCCCTGTGGGATCTAACCGGGCGCTGGGAGGCATACGGTAGCAGTAGGCGGTCTCGAAGGTATCCCGCTCCTAAGCCATGAAGGGCTTTTAAAAGTTGTCACTAGCACCTTGAATTGCACCCGGAAGACCACCGGTAGCCAATGCAGCCCGCGGAGGATAGGTGTTAAATGGGCGCACCTAGGTGCACCCATAATCACTTGCGCAGCTGCATTTTGCACCAGCTGAAGTCTCCGAGTGCTCTTCAAGGGCAGCCCCATGTAGAGCGCATTGCAGTAGTCCAATCGGGAGGTGATAAGGGCATGAGCTTATGAGGATGGTCACAATTTCCCATTTGAAATTAAATTTAAGAATTTTCCTCATGTCTTCTGATTGCTAGTCGGTATTCATGGATATGTTCAGCTAGTCTTTTGCCTGTCCTACATAGTGGCTGTTGCAATCTTTACATTGTAGATAAATAACTTTTTTTTCCTTCTGGGGCTGCTGGGTCTTTTTGTTTACTTAGGATGTTTTGGAGAGATTTAGTTGGCTTGTGTGCTATGCTGATTCCATGTAATTTTAATAGTCTGTTGGTGGTTTCTGAAATATTTCTGATGTATGGCAATGTTATTTTTAATCCACCTTGTGTTAATTATGCTACATTGGGTTGAGTGCTCAAGCACTTTTTGATGAAGTTGCATGGATATCTGTTTTGTTGGAAAATGCTGATGATCTGTATCCTTTTTCTACTGTTCAGGATTGTTGCAATGTTTTTGTGCTCATCTAAACAGAGTTCTCATATAGCTTCTCTTGTGGAGACCAATGATACAACAATGAATCTGAAAACAGTAACAAGCGATTACAAATAGCTAGGGAAGAAAGTTAAAGAATTAGGAGTGCAAGTGGTTTTTCATCTATACTTAAAAAATGGTGCTGTCAAGAGAACCTTGGTTTCCTAGAGTAAATACATAAAGGGCTCTTGGCAAGGGATGGATTGCACCTCACAAGTACTGGAAAGTATACATTCAGAAAATGTCTGGCTCATCTTATCAAAATGGCTTTAAATTAAATTGAAGAGAGAGAGGGGGGAATCTTCATGACCTTGAGAACCTAATTCCAAGCAGAAACCACTAGATAACCTATCATATAAGGATATAGTAAGTAAAGAGAAAGAAAAAAAGAATGAGGTAGAGAGCAATGGGAAGAATGGAAAACCAAGTTATAAAGTAGGAGATACAAGAAACATATCCAAGACCCCTAAAGGACTCAAATACCTATACCAGTGTTGGCGAACCTTTTCGGCACCGAGTGCCAAAACGGGAGCGTGCATGCGCATGGAGGGAGTGCCGGAAACTGTAAGAGCAGCTGCTCCCTTTCCCTTCCTTAATTTCCTATTTTTTCTTCTCTTCTTTGTATTTTATATAATAAAATAAAATAAATAAAAAATAAAATAAAAAAAGAGAAATTTACAAAACCAAGGATGAAAACCTCCTAAAATGCATATTGGTCAATATAACAGGAAAAAAGAATGACATTGCTATAGGCTTATATTACAGGCCATCCAACTAAGCAGAAGAAATAAATGAACTTTTTGCAAATTAATTAACAAATGTATATAGGAAACATCCTACAATAGTAATGGAAGACATCAGTTAGGAGACAAACTCTGCAGCAAGTGAGAGATCAAACAGAAACCAACCTAGCTGACAATTTTGTCATCTGAAAGGTAGAGGAGGGAACTAAAGCAGGGGTGTCAAACTGGCACCTGAAGGCCAGATGCATCACCTGCAGGCCACACCCACCCCAGCTCCACAAAGGCAAAAAAGTCACAATACATCACATGACATCATGTGATGCGATTGAGTTTGAGCGATAGAATATAATCCAACCAGTGTCTTAAATTTAAAATAACTGATTTTAACAAACTCAAGAGAGACCCTAGGAAAGATTCCATGCATCTTAAAGGGAAACTGAAGAAGCATGGGAAACTCTGAAAAATATGATCATAAAAGCCCAGTCCAGCATGATACCATTGAAAAAGAAAAACAAGAAATCCAAGAAAAAACCCAGCATGATTGCACAAAGATCTCTCTGATAAATTGAAAGACAAAAAGGACAAATACAAAAAATAGAAAGAGGGACATATAACAAAGGCAAAATATCAACAAATAGCCTGAATCTGCAAAGATGAAATCAGAAAAGCAAAGTCTCACAATAAACCAAGTCTTGCAAGACAAGTCAAAGATAATAATAAAGTTTCTTTCAACATATAAATAACAAGAAAAAGGTCAAGGAAACAAGCAGTCCACCAAAGAGAAAAGATGGCAAGGAATTAACAGGCAGTAGAGAGAAAGCAGTTTATCTCATTCTTTGCATCAGTCTTCATATAAAAAGAAACTATAGCTCAACCTACCAAAAATGTAACTGTAAAAGAGAGACTAGAAATGAAAATTAAAATAAGTAAGAAAATGGTAACAGAACACCTGTCTGATCTTGAAGAATATAAATCGCTGGGATCTGGTGGATTACATCCTACAGTTCTGAAGGAACTGACAGATGTCATGTCAGAACCACTGTACCACATCTTTCAAAAATCCTGGAGCACCGGGAAATTACCGCTGCTATATTAGAAAATATTTGATGTGGTTCCCATCTTCAAAAAAGGAGAAAAAAACCCCAGGCCCAGTGTCAACGTCTGAGAGAAGTGCCATTCAAAGTTGCCACAATGTGCCGTTTCGGAGTGGCCACACACACGCTGGGGGAGGGGGATGCATTGGGCCACAGATGGGTGTCGCGTAATGGGACTCACACTGGGAGGAGTCAGGAAGGCAAGCCAGCTGTGATCAGTTCAGAAGCCATCCAGGCCTGATGAGTACTTGAGTACTTGCTGGAGCCAGCCAGGGAGCAACCAGGCTGCAGCAAGAGTACCTGCTAGAGCCAGCCGGGAGCAACCAGGAACAGGAGGGCCGAGCGTGCTGAATCTGTATAGCCAGCTGGCTAAGCAGAAGCCAGTAATGCTAGCTAGAAACCCTTTTACTTGCATTGTTCACCACGTGCCAAGCTGAGACTCCAGTAGAGACCTGTTCTGCTCAGTGTAGCCTCTTCTTTTGCTGGCTTGGTTTGGAATTGTGACACCCAGGAAGCTGCAGACCAATCTACTATATCTACATGCTGGGAAGTAAGGAGTGGGGTACCACAAGGCTTCATCATAGTCCAAGTACTCTTCAATATTTTCATAAGTGACTTAGATGAGAGAATAAAAGGGGAATTCATCACATTTGCAGATGACATTAAGCTAGCAGGAATAGAAGACAAGCCCAGAAGACAAGCTCAGGATCCAAAAAGATCTTGACAGTCTTGAACAATGGGCCCTATCCAACGAGATTGAATGTGGAGAAAAGCCAGGTTTACACTTAGGCTGGAAAAACCAAAGATACACATACACGTTAGGCAAAACCTGGCTCAAAAACAATAACTGTGAGAGGGACCTTGGAGTGGTAGCTGATGATCACTTAAATATGAGCTAGCAGTGTGCGGCAGCAGCCAAAAATGCTAATACAAACCTTGATTGTATAAACAGAAGCATAGAATCAAAATCACATGTATTAGTATTGCTTTATGAAACCTTAGTCAGACCACACCATGCTGAGAGTTTGGAAAAAGTGCAGAGAAGAGTAACTAAGATGACTAAAGGCCTGGAGACTAAAACGTATGAAGAACAGTTGCAGGAACTAGGTATGGTTAGTCTAGAGCATGGGTGTCAAACTCGTGGCATCACATTGCCGTCATGTGATGTTTCGAGACGTTTTTCCCTTTGTGGAGCTGGGGTGGGTGTGGCCTGCGTGTGACGTATCCAGCCTGCGGGCCCACGCCAACAGTTTGACACCCCTGGTGTCAATAATTGGAACAATGGATGGAAACTAATCAAGGAGAGAAGCAATTTGGAATTAAGGAGAAATTTCCTAACAGTGAGAGCAATTAACAGGTGGAACAACTTGCCTTTAGAAGGTGCTTTATTACTGGAGATTTTTAAGAAGAGACTGGACAGCCACTTGTCTTAAATGGTATAGGGTCTCCTGCTTGAGGAGGGGGTTGGACTAGAAGACCTCTAAGGTCCCTTCTAGCTCAGATTGATTGAGGTAAGGTTATTATTTGATAGTGAAATACTTAATAGGTGTAGATGACTTTTTGGTACACTTGTGTTTGCAGTTTGACATTATAGTCTCTGATGATCACGATATCCAGGAAGGGTAGTGAATTGTTGTTTTATTCTTCCCTGGTGAATTGGTTTCCTTTGAAGATGTTGTTGATGGTTTTCTGCGTATTTTTTTTTCTGGTCCTTTTTTTATTAGTATAGTGTCATCTACATGTCTGATCCATATTTTAGATTGTATTTGTGGAATTACTATTGATTCCAGATGTTGCACTACAACCTCTGCTATGAATCTTGAAAGTGATGATCCCATAGGTATGCATTAAATTTGTTGATAAGATTGTTGGTTGAATTGAAAGTATATGATTAGACAGAGGTTGATAACAGTCATGATCCTGGGTATTTCAATCTTTGTGTATTTGGTTAAGCCAGGTATGCTGTGGAGTAATGTCAGAGATTCTTGGCTAATTCCAGGACTATGGACGTGAAAACTGCTATCATGTGATATCAAATGAGGCCATGATTTTGACCTCAACTATTGCCATGTCTTTGATTCTTTTAAGGCATTGTATGCTTCCCCTTGTAAGGTGTTAGTTCTTTTGTGATCTTGTAGGTAGGGATCTCTGGTAATGCTAACAATTTGGGGGACAGGTATTTTGGGGCATGAGAGACAGGTCCAGTGCTTCTTATTTGCCACTGTTCCTCTTTGGTAATGTGGCTTTCTTGGTAAGTCACTGAGAGTTCTTTTGATCTGATTGTCTATTGGGAGAGTTCTCTTGATCTGATTGTTTCTCTGTCTTCTAATAATTCACTTTTTGTCTATATTGTGATCTGATCTAAATAACTATGGTTTGGCCTTTGTGTGCCGGTGAGAAGATGATAGTCTGGTCCTTTTTTAGGCTTTTGAGGGCTGCTCTGTCCTCTGCTGTAAGTTGACTTTGTTCTCATTTTCTTCTGGTCTGTGGTATGATGGATTGCCTGATGGATCTCTTATGGGTAGTCTAGCAGTTTCAAATGCTAGAGGCTACAAAGAATTCCAATTGATTGACATAATCTGTGTTATACTTGAGGCCCTTCTGTAGAATATTGTGTTCTGCCGTGGATAGTGGATGACTGGACATGTTGACTCTGGTGTCTCTTTGATTTGGAGGTTTAGTTTGAGGAGGGTGTTTTGAAGTTTCCCCCCGCCCCATTTTTTGGCATCTCTCTAGGAAATACTCATGATGGTGGTGTCCAGCCTCTCCATGTGCTCTGGTGTAATGTTTCTTGAGGTTTGTCATTGTATGTTGGTATTTGTTTAATATAAGGTGTGCTTCTGTGATCATGAGTTGTATCATTTTTTAGCCCATTTCCTTTGGCTTTCCATCCAACTGTGATGGAATATTTGTAGTTGATGATTGAAATGAGAGGTCCTTTCATTACCCAGGCTAGGTAACATCATCAGTACTAATGATGTCACCTAACTTGGGTAATGAAACATTTGCAAGAAGACAACCAAGCTTAGAGAGCACCAAGAACCCTCATATTTCTCTCAATCACACTTAAAAGTACAATATTCATTTGGTATCTTTTTTTATTCATTTATATAATTTTATACCATCTCAATCAGATTTAGGTGGTTAACAATAAAACCTTAAAATTTAAAATCCATAGAAGAAATTAAACATTATCAAAACAGTATAAAATAATGAAAATTCTCTGAACCTGTCAATGCTCGTAAAGCTGGAAAGTGCCATTGCAATGACTCTTTCTTCTATTCATTTATATTCGTCAGATAATATACAAATGATGAAAATGTAACACCATGATTTTCCTTCTCAGGACTGGTTGACCAAGAAAAAGCACCCCAAGAACTATGTCTGAAAGAGGTTGCTATCTTCCTCTAGAACTGAAGCAGCCTTCTGACCATTTGTTTGACTCCCTCAATTATATATTGTTCTTTCATGAAAAAGTTTGTGGAAGTCCTTTTATTACCTTTATTGACTCTACTTTCTTGAAAGAATTTTTTCTATTCTCTTTCACATGAGCCAGCCAATTTCCTGGATGAGAGTTTGGTGTAAATTAGTCTGATTTGCTTTGAACCAATACAGCAATACTACAAATAATTCTAAGCACATGGTTGCTTCAGCTCTGATTTGGGGCTGTAGAAGGACCCACCATGGGGGATGGATATGTAACATTCGGAAACTACCTATCTTGAGCTTTTCTACAGATTACAGGTAGTCCTCAATTTGCAACCAGTTGTTTAGTGACCGTTCGAGTTTTTTTTTTTACTTATGACTGCTGCAGCATCCTCATGGTCATATGATCAAAATTTGGATGCTTGGCAACTGGCATGTATTTATTATGGCTGCAGTGTCCCAGTGTCATGTGATCACCTTTTACGACCTTTTGGGAAACCAGATTCACTTAACAATTGCATTACTAAATAACCACAGTGATTCACTTAACAACTGTGGCATGAAAAGGTTGTAAAGTAGGACAAAACTCACTTAACAACTGTCTTGCTTAGCAATGGAAATTTGGACTCAATTGTGGTTTTAAATCAAGGATTACCTATACACATTTAGCTCAATGCACCCATGCTTGCCTTATCAGAGAAAGGCAGAAAAAGTTAGGATCCTCTTATGTTCTAGAAAATGGAAGGAAAGTTCTGTTTTCTGTCTATTTGTATTCTTTCCTACCATCACCTTCTTAAATGAGTCTTTAGACCAGGGGTGTCAAACTCACATTGTCACGACGGTGTCACGTGACGTATTGGGACTTTTCCCCCTTTTGCTAAACTGGGTGTGGGCATGGCCAGCAAGTGACGCATCCAGCCCAAGGGGTGGGAGTTTGACAACCCTGCTTCAGACATTACTGATAGGTTATTGGACTAGATGGAATGGCATGAGTAGGAAATCAACTTAATGTCTAATGATTATGTATATTAAACTTTTATTTGGCAAAGACTGAACAAATGGACAGGGAATGCAGCCTTACGAACATTAATTGTTGGTGCACTCCAAATGGTTTTCAAGCTTGCTACCAAAGTGCAAGTGAAAACAGTGGTTTTTGCACACATGTGGTATGAAGTTTTTGTAATTTTCTATTCATGAAATAGGAATAATACTATATCTAATTTAAATCATATACTAAACTTTATATAACAGGATCTGATGAGGGAACTTCAAGATAAAATACTTTATTCTCACAATGGTGATATTAAAAAGGGATAAGGGAAATAGCACAAATCTTTTTTTTTTAAGGAAACAAGTAAAGCAATAAAAGAAGCACGTTCTGGGAATGCTTCTTTCAAGATTGGAAGAGAAAAAGAAACTGGATTACAATTATGTAGAAAGATGGAAGAGAGTTACTACCTTTTGCTTTAGCTAAAATACGTTCTGTGCATATGCAAATATGAAATGTAATCCATAGAAACCATGAAAATAATTATTTTTACTAGGCTGCAATGAAAGGAAATTGTTAACAAATAAAGAAGCAAAACTTGGATCAAGTAGTTAAATAATGGAAAGAGGTGAACAAAAAACTAAATATCTAAGGATCTTTATCAAAAGTAGGAAAGGCAGAGCTAAAAGAAAATGTGACTTTCAACTGTTTTCTGAAATTTAGCTATATAATAGATGAATAAAAATGAACACATAAAAGCAGAGGAAAATATTATTGAACAAAACACTTACCATGTTTCTCATCTCCTTCAAGCTCTACTGTTGCCTCCTAAATTAGATAAACAGAAAGGTTTCTGAATTGCAGAAAGAAGGTTATTATTATTGTGATCAACAGATTGCAGTGTTTTAATACTTGATACTTCAGGAGTAATACTTGGAACTCTCTCTCTTTCTCTTACTCTAAGAACATAATAAACATCATCATATTCTAACAAGATTTGAAGGAATCATTTATGTTTTAGGCTCCTAAAAGGTATCCAAATTGTAACAGTTTCAATGAGTTCATTCAACAGGTAAAATCCAAAATTATGTGATTGCAGAAAATAATTTTCCCTATCCTCACTGTAAACCTTTTATAGTAGATTTTAAGAATGTGCAGGAAATTGCTTCAACTTCTGTTCCATAAATAACAATTTCTTTCATATGTGCATATACTGATTATGCATATTCTTTTCATCTTTTCATACATAATTTTCTGTGATATTTATATACAGATCATTATAAGGGCCTTGGTGGCTCAGGCTGTTAAATGCCTGCATTTAAGTTCCAGCTGTCTACAATTACTGTAGGCTCGAATCCCACCAGGCTCAAGGTTGACTCAGCCTTCCATCCTCTCGGGGTAGGTAAATTGAGGACCCAAGATTGTTGGGGGCAATAAGCTGACTTTGTAAAAATGCCGCTTAGTAATAAGCAGGCATATACAATGGAATGAAGGCTATTGCTGAGCACACTGGGTTGTATCCCAAAAATTGTAAGCCGCCCTGAGTCTTCGGAGAAGGGCGGGATATAAATGTAATTAAAATAAAATAAAATAAAAATATACCAACAAATACACCAATACAAACAAAATAGCAGAAACTAAGGAAATAATAATGCTTACATAATTTGGTAATAAATTAAGTCAGTAACAATAACCAAATACAGAATTATTGATTAATAAAACAAATTTTTGGAAGTGGTAGGCTTTAGCAAGGATATCAGGTAGTGAGGATATCAGGCAAGAATGGAGGAAGCTTTGTATGTAGCTGTCCCTCACATCACTGTGGAGAGCAGTGTTCCAATATCTCAGGAGTTGCCACAAAGAAGAGGGAGTCAAGCTATTCTCCAAAGCACCTGAAGGCAGGACAAGAAGCAATGGGTGGAAACTAATCAAGGAGAGAAGCAACTTAGAACTAAGGAGAAATTTCCTGACAGTTAGAACAATTAATCAGTAGAACAATTTGCCTCCAGAAGTTGTGAATGCTCCCACATCGGAAGTTTTTAGGAAGAGACTGGATAACCATTTGTCTGAAGTGGTGTAGGGTTTCCTGCCTAAGCAGGGGGGTTGGACTAGAAGACCTCCAAGGTCCCTTCCAACTCTGTTATTCTGTTATTAATGTGCAGAATTATTATGCAACTAAATGAAAAATGAAAATTGTCCATCTCACTTGTTTATTTTCAGCTGTTAAAGCGAGAATAAGAAACAACTAAAAATTTACAAATAAACATTTCTGACTTTAAAAAAAATCAGTGACCACTGTAGCCACTCTTCTCTTCAATAACAATCATAAGCCTTCCATTCAAGGAATCTGTCATTCCTGATTTGCGGACAATCAACTTTTTGTGCAGCAGCAACCACAGCCTCCCAGACACTGTTCAGAGAGTTGTACTGTTTTCCTTCACCACACATCTCTCTTTTAAGAAGGGCCCACAAGTTCTCACTAGGGTTTAGGTCAGGTAAGGAAGGCGGTCATGTCGTTATTCTTTCATCCTTAAAGACTTTACTGGCTAGCCACGCAGTGGAGTACTTCAATGGATGCGATGGAGCATCCTGCATAAAAATCATGGTCTTCTTGAAATATGCAGATTTTTTCTTGTACCACTGCTTGAAGAAAGTGTCTTCTAAAATCTGGCAGTAGGTTTGAGAGTTGATTTTGAGTCTATCTTCAACCTGCAATGGTCAAACTAATTCATCTTTAATAATACCAGCCCATACAAATACCTCACCTGCACCTTGCTGGTGTCTGAGTCAAAGTGAACCTCTGTACCCATTACTGATTCAGCCACAGCCTATCCATCTGGTCCACCAACAGTTACTCTCATCTCATCAGTCTATAAAACTCTGAAAAATCTGTTTTCAGATATGTCTTTGTCCAATTTAGTCATTTCAACTGATGTGTCTTGTTCAATGGTGGTCGGGTTCAGACTTCCTTACCTTGCCCATGTCTCAACACTGAATACCTTGTACTTCTGGGCACACCAGGTAAGTTGCAGTTCTGGAATATGACAGCACTGGAGGATAATGGGTTCCTGGTAGCATCACATTTGATTCTTCTCAAATCTTTGGCAGTTAAATTATGTCTTTTTTCTCAACATGTTTCTTGCCACCTTGTTGCAACAAAATGTTTGATGGTTCTATGATCACACCCCAATACCTTAGCAATTTCAAGAGTGCTGCATCCCTCTGAAAAAGTTTTTACAATTTTTGAGGGTCAGTTAAATCTCTTTTCTGGCCCATTTTGCCTGAGGAAAAGAAGCTGCCTAATAATTATGCGCACCTTGATACAGGGTGTTTATCTCCTTAGGCCACACCCTAATTACACAAATGCACATCACCTGATAAGCATTCACGTTTATGCAGCTTGGAGGTGGAAATATGCATAAAATGATGATATGGTCAAAATACTTGTCTAATAATTGTGTATGAAAAAGGTATTTCTCCAGATAATGATTTTTATTTTATTTTATTTTAATTACATTTATATGCCGCCCTTCTCCGAGACTCAGGGCGCTTACAATTTTGGGATACAACCCAGTGTGCTCAGCAATAGCCTTCATTCCATTGTATATGCCTGCTTATTACTAAGCAGCATTTTTACAAGGTCAGCTAATTGCCCCCAACAATCTTGGGTCCTCACTTTACCTACCCCGAGAGGATGGAAGGCTGAGTCAACCTTGAGCCTGGTGGGATTCGAGCCTACAGCAGTTGTAGGCAGCTGGAACTTAAGTGCAGGCAATTAACAGCCTGAGCCACCAAGGCCCTTTGTTGTTAGTTATCATACTCACACCTGATTATCATCTCATTGATGAAATATTGATGACTTTATTTTCCCCTTCCAATAAAGTGATAATTCTAGACATCTGTATACCTTTTGTCACCTACAAATCACATCATTTTCCTCAATAAATAAATGAACAAGTATAATGTTTTGACTCATTTTTAACTGGCTTCTCTTTATCTAGTTTTAGTACTGGCTTCTCTTTATCTAGTTTTAGTACTTTAGGGGAGAACAGATCATATTCACACAGAAATAAATACAGAACCATCAGCAAGAAGATCTTACACTGACTTCAGATATCCATCAAATTCTGAAGACAAACCAGCCTAATATTTTTCTTATATTTGTCAAGAAAAAGTGAACATTTTTACTTACACTGATCACAGGAGGAAGTATATGACCAGTTTTATCCTATTTAGAACTCTTCAAATATACATAGATGGATCAGGTTCAAACCTATTAGTGTGTTAATGGGTTCCCTTGTACTTGGGGATATGACATAATGTAACTTCCACATTTTTCTGCTCTGAGTGCTTAAGATTATGTATATATACCATTCTAAAGATAACTGCAAATCTTCTTAGATTAACTAAGATTGGAAAATGTCTCCATCTGTAGTGTAGTTTTGAACTTTCAACATCCAGACATAAAGTGGAAAGTAACCTACTGAAATCACACAAAAAATGAGAGCAAAACAGTTAACAACACATTAACAGTTTCATGTTTAAATAAGAAAGCACATAAACTAACCATTTTCAGTTCTGTTATTTCAGGTAGCTGCTGTTCTGCTTTCACTATAAACTGGTCATCTTCTTCTTCTTCTTTATCTATAATAACATTTGATACCATTTTGGCACTGCCATTTCTGTAAGAAAATAAAGACAGAGCAATAATTCAGATATTAAATTGTTATTCTTAAGGCAGAAAATAAACCGTTCTTCCAAACCAGGCTCTTTCTAAAAAGCTGTAAAATTCAAGGATGCAATCTCCTAAAGTGGAAATTTGAGGGAAATTCAAAACATACTATTTTATTCTCAAAATATATTTTCCTATTTTAAGAACATCTGGCAAAGTGTTGTAAAGGAAGATCTGTATCCATGAAGTAGCTGAATCAAACTACATTTCTTTGCAGTAGAATTTGTAAACTTTTTCCATTATACTTATCATAATTGTCACATATAAGTTGCATCTTTTAAGATACTTCTAGGCACTGTGTAGCTCAAGCTATCAGCTGTTAGTGGCTAAATGAAGCTCAAAACCGTACTAAAGTGAAAAAAGGTACTATCCCCCCAATATTCAATGTGAATGACATCTCATTTATGCATGCCATAGAATAGGTTTGAATCACTGAATCTATAGTTATTACTCATTCTTATTTGGATAATATAATCGTACTAAATAATCAAAGAACAGAAAGGCAAACTACAACACATATTTTATTGATCTTGATTTGCCTGCAAATAGCATGTATTAAAAACTTCAAACAATCAGGAAAAATGGTGAAATGGACAGTCTTTTTATTAGATTATTGGCTAGTGATCACAATTGATAATGCAAACTGGATTGTGTTTTCTAATTGGATATATTATAGAATAGTTTTTTCTCATCCGTTCAATCATGTCCAATTCTCAGAGACTTCCTGGCAAGTCCCAGCAGTTTTCTTAGTAAAGTTTTTCAGAAATGGATTGCCATTGTCTCCTTCCTAGGGCTGAGAGAAAATGATTGGTCCAAGATCACCCAGATGACTCTGTGCCCTAAGGAGGGACTAGAATTCAAAATAACCCAGTCTTTGGCCTGATGCCTTAGTCCAGGGGTGTCAAACTCAAGGCCTGTGGGTCAGATTCGGCCCACGGGGTGCTTAGATCTGGCCCGTGGGACCATCCTGGAAATAGCGGCCCATGGTGCCTCAGTCCAGCTCAGGCTGACTAGGTACTGATCTACAACCTGGTGGCAGCTGGCAGAGTGCTGTAGGCCATCGCAGCCAAAAACAGAGCTCAGCAGAGGCACGCACACCCCTCCTGAGCTCCATTTTTGTTGGCAAAGTGCTGTAGTTTATTTTATTGTCATTGCTCCTCTGCCAGCTTTGGAAGCCATGTTGAAACCAGATGCTCCCATGCTGCCACATTTTTAGCCTGGGAAAGTGAGAGGGTGGAAGTTCTTGGAGTATATGTAGTTAGACAAACTAACATTCTTTTTGTAGCTCAAGGTCATGCTATTGTGCATATATGAGGGGAAGTCTTCAGTTGGGACGGATGATGATTGGGGCATGTGATGTGATGATAGGTAGGGGTTGGATTTATAGTTTTGATTATTGGAAGGAAGCCCGGAATTTTCAGATTCAGGATTCCCCCAGTTGTGCCAGTTACTATCCAAATAAAAGAGAACTTTTGAGCAATGTCTATCTTGGAGTAAAGATTGGAGTAGAGGTTTGCTGGAACTCTGACAATCTCATACAATGGAATTAAATTCAGTGTACATTATGACTGAAAATAAACACAAACACACATCCTTCACTTCCATACATTGAATTGAAAACCCTGATATTGCATTAATATTGCACTATACAGTTCAATAGAGTTACTGCCCTGGGATTGAAACTGTTTTTCACCCTATTTGTCCTTGTTTTTATTATCCAGATGGTGATTGTTCAAAAAAAAAGGGTGCCCAGGATGAGATGGATCTTTGAGAATGTTTTGAACTTTCTTAAGACAGTGGGAACTATAAAGCTCTTCCAAAGAGGGGAGAGGGCAACCAATGATCTTCTGGGCAATGACGTTAACTCTCTAGAGTGCTGTCCTATCTGCCATTGTGCAACTGGCAAACCATACACAGGTGCAGTAAGTTAAGATACTCTCTATAGTGCAGTGGTAGAAGATCACCAGCAGTTTTTCATTCAGTTGTTGTTTTCTGAGAAGTCTCAGGTAGTATAATCTCTGCTGGGCCCTGTATGAGGCCACTGCAGCCAAAAACAGAGCTGGTAGAGTGCTAGCAAAACAAACTACTAGCAAAAGTGGCATTTGATCACAAGGCAAGTTGGCTTTGAGAAATGTTTCCTCTTTTGCATTTGAGCATCCAAGAAGGGACAGCAAAGGAGAAAGAGAAAGAAGAAAGGCAAAGAAAAAGAAGGAAATATGGGAAGAGAGCAAGGAAGGAAAAGAAAGAAAAGAGGGGAAGAAGAAGGAAGGAAGATTATGAGAGGGGGGAGGGTCTGAGGGAAGTCCTGCCTTAGCATTTGGCCACCAGCAGCCCTGCTGCCATTTCACCATTCCCTTTTCTTCTCCTTCTGACCTCTCCTGGTGGTCTCCCATCCTATCGCTGAGGATGCTTTGGTTACAAAGCTGGGTCTCCTCACATGGAGAGGGAGTGGGCCTCCCTCTGACTCACACACTTTGCCCTCCCACACACACCATGAGCAACCTGGCCAAGCAGTGTGAGGACAGCAGCAGCAGCCTCAAGGAGAGGTAAGCACAGCCAGGCACCCCCTTGGGGAAGTCAGGTCCTGGTGCCCTGGAAGCTCGAGGACTGAGCTGGGCACTTATCCTCCACTGCCTAGAGCTCTGCCTTGCCCTCCACTGCCTAGGGCTCTGGACAGCCCATGCCGCTGTCCAGAGTCCTCCACATGGCCTGATAGGGACGGTGAGGCTCCTCTGGAGGACAAGGGTTTGGCTTCTCCCTGGTCTCGCCTTCTGGAGACAATGGATCCGCTGGGGCCACCACAGGCACCCTCAACACAAATGACATTGAGCTGGCCATGCCCACCTCATCCACACCCACCTGCCCACCCGAGATCAAACAAAACCCTGATGCAGCCCTCAATGAATAGAGTTTGACACCCCTGCCTTAATCACTACACCAAACTGGCTCTCATGGAATAGTTAAGTATATCAGTAATATTAAGATTTTTTCATTATTCATAATTTGTTCCTACCTTTCTGGAATTAAAATCTCTGTACTTTGTTGTCGTTTTATACGGGGTGGAGCTGGTCGTGCACTGCTGGGTCGTGGCAGCCTTCTGTTGAAGTAGGGAAGAAATTGTTTTAATAGTAAGCAATTACTATCTACTGTTATTGCTATTATTACTATATAATTACAAATCCATTTCAAAAGTGCTCAGCATATATCTTTAATTTTAGATATAAATGCATCTTTGAGAATTAAGCATGTATTAATGTATCTGAATTATATATCTTTCAATTGTAATATATCCAAACAAGTTTAGATTTTGAATCACAGACCATAAATTGCAATCTTAAATTCTAAAAATAAATTCTAGCAATACAGGTGTTGTCACTTGTTACTCTTGATCTAAACAGGCTATACAACTCTTTATAGACCTGATTTATGGACAACAGAGGTCTGACAGTTACAGCAGAGATGGAGCAGCCAAGGCCCAGTGGCATCCAAACTGTGGCTCCCTAGACTCCTGAGAGTGCAATGTCAAGTGGCCAGATTTCAGTTTGGTTGTTCTTAAAAACAGGAGGGAGGAATTTGAAGTCATCACAAACTGAAACTATTTTATAGTCTTCTAATCCCATTTTATATCCCTTCTCTCACAATTCAGGTGATAATGTTTGACTGCATTTAGAAACAAAATGGCTGAACTCAAATGATTTCATTTAAACGAAGCAGGTTGCAAATATTTAACTCCTTCAAAATCTTCTTGAATACTCCCAAGGATCTCAAAATAATAAAAAAAAATGTTGCCAAATATGTAGATACCGCCAAATGCTGATCCAGTTGAACAAAGGAAAAATCTTTCTCCATTGTTATAAACAGAAAATTTACATTTCTGTCTGTGTGAATATAGGTATTCTTTCCAAGAGGTACTGTTATTTTGGGAAACTATTTTTTTCAAGTAACAGAGCATCCAGAGTGTAAATAAGAATTACTTTTCTATCCTGTATGAGTAATATATAGACATCTATGCAGTTAATATTCTTACTAATATTTGGTATAATCAGATAATTCAGATATAATTATGAGACACCATGCCATCGGACAATTGGAACATGGCCAATGCTCTCCCGGGTGAGATTGAGCATGGCAATGGCAAACAGTGGCAGCAGAGACTGGGTGGCAGGGCAATGCCTTAGCATGGACTGCAGGGCACAAAGACCAGAGTCAGCGAGTGCAGTGCAGTAGTACTGGCTGCAGCGACCTGAGCCTGGGTAATAGCAGCAATTGACCAGTGGCCACATTTACTTGGTGGGGCCAGGGAAACAACTTTGAAAAGCCAAAAGCCAAAACATGAAGCCAAGCTCAATGCCTAGTGACCTTCATGAAAGCAATGTGGTCACCCAAGGGATAGTGGCCACAAGAGTTGGGGTTACATTGGATCTTCAATATCAGTGACCTTAACTATATTAGTTCTGGGTGGCCTGGCAGTCCCCCAGACAGACCTGCTCCACCACTTGGGATTCTCCTGGATTCAAGACTCCTAGTCAAAGAGCAGGTGGCAATCATGGCTAGGAAAGTCTTTGCACATCTTTGTGCTGTGTGTCAGTTGTGGCCTTTCATGGATCAGGAGTCTCTGAGCTCAGTCATTCAAGCCCTGATCATCTCATATTTGAACTACTGCCATGTGCACTACATGGGGCTACTCTTGAAGAGCATTTGGAAGCTTCAGTTGGTGCAGAGTGCAGTGGCATGGGCAATTCTTGATGTTCTTAGGGTGGCCCATGTTGCACCACTACTCCACAAGTTGGACTGGTTGCCAGTTTGCTTCCGGATGCAATTAAAGATACTGGTTATTACCTTTAAAATCCTGTATGACATGGGTCTAGGTTATTTGAGGATTCATCTTACCTTGGGACTGAGCCATCATCTCAGAGTGAGAGGGACAATGTGGCCCCCCCAGTCAATAAATTCCAGCTGGCAGAGTCCAAGAAAAGGCCTTCTCTACCATGGCTCCTGCCTTTTGGAACATCTTACACCCTATGGTGAGATTGGCTCCCATTCTTCTGATCTTCCTTAAGGGTCCAAAGACCTGGCTGTGCCAGATGGCTTGGGATCCCAATGGAGGACCATCGCACTGGACACTGTGCATGAATTAAGAAGCAATCCCCGTGCAGCATAACCAGCTCCCTCCCTCCCTCCCCATCTTTTAACTATATTTTTTCTTTTATTGTAACTCAATTTTTATCATTTTAGAAATATTTACCTCAGTGTTTTATGCTTTTAATGCTGGAAGCCACCCACAGTCATTTTGAAACGAGATGGGTGACAAATTAATTTAATAAATAAACTCAACAGAACATGAGAGTGTTCTGAAAACATGCTTGAAAAATGTTTGATCTTATGTTTGATCAAAATGTTAAATGCTTTGAGAACTGAACTTTGGTTTTTTTTAATAATCTCAAGCTAACCAGTAGAACACCAGAGATAAGTCATAACCCTGCTCCTATTGGATAAAAAGCAGCAATTTCAACAACAGTAAGCAAGGCAGCAAAGCAACTACCTTTACAGCATAAAGCAAGCAAGGTGGTCCAATGGCATTAGATAATTGGATAGGTGACAGCTTTGGGCAATTAGCATGGTGCAGAGTGCTGGTTTTGGGCACTACTTTTGTGTATCATCTTCAAAAGTAAGTAGCAGTCTCAATACAAGCACGTAAATCATCTAAGCAGGTAGAAAATACGTTTTACATTTCCGTTCCATGACAAGGATAAGAGACAGGATCCCAGAATATCTGCCACTGCAGTTAACAGTACCTCCTGTGCTGGGAGACACAGGTAATAGAGATAAATGTGAATGAGCTTGGTTGAGAGCTAGCCATCAGAGCAGCCAAAATTCAAATACCATCACAAAAATATGAACAAGGTACTTAATTATATGCACATTTTCAGCATGAATTTATTATCTGCACACTGTCCCTGATAGAGAAAGATGATGTTAGGCTGGATGGAGCCAGTACCAATATATCCTAGCACCAAGACTGGTAGTCACCAGATCTTAAAAACACCTTAAGGTGGCTGGACATTTCCAAATGTTCAAATGCTTTGCACCTGTGATAATTAAGCACGTTTATGAAATACTGAAGTTTTAAATATTAGTTTAATAAGAATGTTTAGACTTTGTAATATATTTTGATTATTAGCATGAATAATGAGTTATTAATGTTATTAACGAAAGAAAGGATATATAATCAGACCTTTGAGTGATCTGAGATGGAATTTCATTTGTGAATTCATTATTTTCAGAAATGTTTTCTGTTGGACCAGTATTCGGAACATCTCCCTCTGTGGAATAAAAATAATTTTATTATGTCATTTTGAGGAAATGCCTCCAATATTTGTTCTTTGTCTTACTGAAATAGATTTATTAAATTAAATATTGTATAGAAATCAAGTCCATTATGTAATGTCTATTATAGATTACTTGTAGACAAAAGGTTTTTTAATTTGAATTACAATAAAACATATATAAATTTCTCAATACAAATTAAAATATCATAAAGGCTTATTACCTGCATCACCAAGTGATTCACCTGCAAAACAAACATATTATTTTTCAGACTAAGCAGATCAAATAACTTGTTTGTTGTACACAGAACTAAGGACAGAGGATTCAAGTGTACATGAACAGACCTTCCCACCAATTCCAAATTGCCATATATCTTGATCATGGGGAAATAGCACAGCTTTTAAACTATCCAGACACTATCCAGACAGCAAATCACTTAGGTTGAAAAGTGTTGAAAGCAGTTTTAAAAATCCAATGGAAAATTATGTAGTAGATTCAGATCCAGGACAGAGTTCAGTGGTATGTTTCATAATTTTAAAAGCAATTTCCACTCAAGATATTGCAGTATTATAAAAAAGTATGTTGAGAGGCAGGGCTGATGTCGCGGTGATAGAGTGCACTTCCATAGGGCTCTATGGAAATTTGCTGAATTCCTACTGCTAGAGGGTCTTCTGGGACCTAAGCCACCCTGGAGGACACTCCGTAGATCAAAATGAGACTGCAAACTCCTTGTTTGATATGGAGGAAGCTCTCAATCTGGCAGGAAGAAAAAGACGGCCATTGCGTGCCTGATCGAGGCTGAGACAACCCGACAGGAGAAGAATGAATAAAGATTGAGGAACAGTGTGGCTGAATTGGGTGAGAATTTTCCAATTTCTGTTGAGGAAGTTGCCCCCTTAATAATTGAGCCTTGGTGATGCAGGCTGTTAAATGCCTAGCACTTAAGTTCCAGCTGCCTGCAACTAGTGCAGGCTCGAATCCCACCAGGCTCAAGGTTGACTCAGCCTTCCATCCTCTCGGGGTAGGTAAAGTGAAGACTCAAGATTGTTGGGGGCAATAAGATGACTTTGTAAAAATGCCGCTTAGTAATAAGCAGGCATATAGAATGGAATGAAGGCTATTGCTGAGCGCATTGGGTTGTATCCCAAAAATTGTAAGCTGCCCTGAGTCTTCGGAGTAGGGCGGCATATAAATGTGATTTAAAAACAAATAATAATAATAATTGGCCTGGGTGACAATGGGACTACAAAAGAAGGGGATGGATTTGTTTATCTTCCACTCCCTAAGAATAGCAGTGAATAAGCACAAGAGCTGAATATAGATCTGGACAAGAAAAGTGAACTATTTGCAAGAAATACGTTTAAAAAGAGGAACATTGGACTGGCTATCTTAATGACAATATTAATTGGATTTTACTGAACTAAAAACTTTTCTAAATGCAAAATTTGGACCCTGGAACCCGAAAAAGAAAACGTTTTGGCTTAAGTTAAGTTAAGCTAAAGGAGAGGAATAGGAGCAAAATAGAGCAACAATGACATCTACTGGCTGGAAAATACTCCTAGAGTGAAAGTAAAGGAAAAGAAAGTGAAATTAATGGCTCACCTTGAGCGGTTTGTTGAAAGTTTGTTAACCTGGAAATTGTTTATAGAGAACTGCAGAGAAAGGGAGTGAAAACATTGTGACTCTTAAACACTGTAGCTCTCTGAATGTATATGTACTTTAAATAAATTGAGTAAACTGAAGCTGGAAAACAGCAGGATTTGTTTGTCAAGCAAGTGGAATACTTTTTTCTTTTAGCTCACCTATTTGGTGACATACAAATCTGTTTGACACAATTTTGGGGTTTGGTGGGCCTTTGTGGATTACAAAGTTATCAAGAAGAGAACCTTTTGAAAAGAAGTCTGGACTATGGATATTTTGGCTTTGTGAATCATAATAGTTAAAAGTGTGAAGTGACCTGAAGACTGAAAACAAGAATTGGGGACAAGAAAGAAAACTTTGTGGTGGATTGTTTTAGGGTGTATTCTTTGAATTGGGTATTGTGAAGTATTACTTTTATTTATTATTGATTGTTGATTGTTTCTGTTAAACATTTATTACTTAAAATATCCTATTATTTAAAATAATTAAAATGACAAGCAATACAAATTTAAGTAAAATAAAGAGAGAAAATGCATCTGCACCATCAGCAGCAGCAACAGCAGCAGCAGCCAGCGAGTCAACGCTCATTAGAAAGTATGCTGCAGCATGAAAAACTGAATACCTTTCAGATGGAAATGAAATCAATGTTTCAACTATTACAAGAAGCTGTAAGTAAGAATCATGATGACATGACAGAAAGAATGGAAAAGATGGAGCAAAAGATGGAGGATAAAATGGATAACATCCAGCAAATAATTACTAAAAATGAACAATGGATTCAGAAAGTAGAAAAAAAACAGATAAGAAAGTGGAAGAAATGGACTACAGATTGACTAAGGTAGATAACGACCTTGAGCGATCCATAATTATGCTGGAAATGGATAGAGCAGAATATTTTTTGAGATTTCAGAATATTGAGGAGGAAAAAGGGGAAGGTCTTGCTGAAAAAATGGCAGAACTGCTGACAGATGCCCTGGAGGTGAGCAAGCAGGAAATCCTCGCTGGAATAGACGAAATATTCAGAATACACACAAGCTACGTGAAAAGGAACAAATTCCTCAGAGAGGTGCATTTGAGATTCTCAAAGAAGGCAAAAAGAACGGAAATACTTCAAAGAACAAGAGAGGACCCATTGAAATACAAAGGGAGAGAAATAGTAATCTTGATACCCAGAAGAGTAAGAAACACAAGGAAACAGTATCAATTCTTGACGACAAATAATTAAGCATGAAGTAAACTTCAGATGGCTGATACCCAGGGAATATTGATGACCTGGATGGAAAAAAGACATAGATTGGATACAATGATAAAGCAGAGCAATTCTACTAGCAAGATATGGTATGGAGGTCATCAGAACTGAAAACCTATGTACAAGAGATAGAAATAGAACCCAATACCTGAGCAGATCATAATCCAGTAAAAGTTGTATGGAAAGAACAAAAAAAGAAAATTGAGATGGACATTGAACCAAGCAATACTGCAAGATAAGGAATTTACACAAAGTATGGAAAAAGAACTGGACTTTAAAAAAAAAGAAAACAGGAAAGAAGAGACTTCCTTGCAAACTGTATGGGATACCGCTAAAGTGTGTACCTGGGGATTAGTCATAACTTACATGGGGAAGAAAAAACAAAGAAAGGAACAAAATAAGGCAAGATTAGTGGCACAAGGTTTTTCTCAGAGGAAAAACATGCACTATGATGAGGTATTCATGCCTACCGTATGAAAGTAAAAAGCCTAACACTGTTTATAAATTGAACAAGGCCATTTATGGGTTGAAGCAGTCAGTCAAGAATTGGAATATTTATTTAGATAAAGCATTGAAGGGTCTTGTGTTCTAGAGTTGCAAGGCTGATGGTTGCATATATACTGCAAGGTTACACGGTGGGGATTGTCAATTATTATCATTTCTGGATGATCTTTGTTTCATTGCAAAAGATGTGTCACAAGTAAAGGAATTTGCTAATCAGTTAGATAAGTTTGAATTTAAAAATTTGGGTGATATACAAAATTATCTTGATGTAGAGATACAAAAAACTGAGAAAGGTAGTTATGTTCTCAGTCAAAGAAAGAAAATTGAACAGCTGATGGAGAGATATAACATGAAGGATTGTAATTCTGCTCCAATACAGTTTTTCATAACAATTTGGGTAAGGACAAAAGTGAAGCCTGTGATCAAGAGATACAGGTGAAACTCGAAAAATTAGAATATTGATGGCTTCTCTTACATTACAATATTTAATATATACATGCCTGCTTCTATTTTTTATTCTGTCACCTGTTGCCATTTTAATGCAAGCAGCATTATCTTCAAACACTGTTACAGCTTCATTTACCTTTATGTTTAAATCCTTTAACAGCTGCACATACCAAGTTACCTCTGAACAAAGTTCAGATAGAGGAATAAATTCTGCTTCCTCAGTAGAAATGGCTACAGTTGTTTGTTTTCTGGGCTTTCAACCAATTAAAGCCCCTCCAAATAAAACCACAATCCCAGAATTGGACTTTCTGGTTTTTACATCATTGGCATAATCATTGTCAACATAACATTTCAACTTTAATTCTTCAGAGACCTGTATTTGAAGACCAAATTCAGTTTCCTTCAAATACTTGAGAATCCTTTTTACACCCATCCAATGCAATTGTGTTGGTGCAGCAGTAAATGACTTAGCACTAAAGCAACTGCACAAGCTATGTCTGTTCTGGACCACTGTGACAGATATAACAGGCTCCCTATTGCTGACTGATATACAGGTGAAACTCAAAAAATTAGAATATCATGCAAAAGTTCATTTATTTCAGTAATGCAACTTAAAAGGTGAAACTAATAAATGAGATAGACTCATTACATGTAAAGCAAGATAGTTCAAGCCATGATTTGTCATAATTGTGATGATTATGGCTTACAGCTCATGAAAACCCCAAATCCACAATCTCAGAAAATTAGATTACATGCAATCAATAAAACAAGGATTGTACATTGAGCAATATTGGACCTCTGAAAAGTATAAGCATCATATGTACTCAGTACTTGGTTTGGGCCCCTTTTGCAGCAATTACTGCCTCAATGTGGCGTGGCATGGAAGCTATCAACCTGTGGCACTGCTGCGGTGTTATGGAAGACCAGGATGCTTCAATAGCGGCCTTCAGCTCTTCTGCATTGTTCGGTCTCATGTCTCTCATCTTTCTCTTGGCAATGCCCCATAGATTCTCTATGGGGTTCAGGTCAGGCGAGTTTGCTGGTCAATCAAGCACAGTAATCCCAGGGTCACTGAACTAGGTTTTGGTGCTTTTGGCAGTGTGGGCAGGTGCCAAGTCCTGCTGGAAAATGAAGTCAGCATCCCCATAAAGCTCGTCTGCGGAAGGAAGCATGAAGTGCTCCAAAATCTCCTGGTAGATGGCTGCGTTGACCCTGGACTTAACGAAGCACAGTGGACCAACACCAGCAGATGACATGGCGCCCCAAATCAACACAAGACTGTGGAAACTTTACACTAGACTTCAAACATCTTGCAGTGTGTGCCTCTCCATTCCTCCTCCAGACTCTGGGTCCTTGGTTTCCAAATGAGATGCAAAAGTTGCTCTCATCAGAAAAGAGGACTTTGGACCACTGAGCAACAGACCAGGTCTCTTTTTCTTTAGCCCAGGTAAGAGGCTTCTGACGTTGTTTGTTGTTCAGGAGTGGCTTGACAAGAGGAATACGACATTTGAAGCCCATGTCCAGGATCCATCTGTGTGTGGTGGCTCTTGATGCACTGATTCCGGCCTCAGTCCACTCCTTGTGAAAGTCCCCAACACTTTTGAATGGCCTTTTCCTGACAATCCTCTCCAGGCTGTGGTCATCCCTGATGCTTGTGCACCTTTTTCTTCCTCACTTTTCCCTTCCACATAACTTTCTATTAATGTGCTTTGATACAGCACTTTGGGAACATCCAACTTCTTTTGCAATTACCTTTTGAGACTTTCCCTCCTTATGGAGGGTGTCAGTGATGGTTTTCTGCACAACTGTCAGGTCAGCAGTCTTTCCCATGATTGTGATTCCTACTGAACCAGACTGAGAGACCATTTAAAGGCTCAGGAACCCTTTGCAGGTGTTATGGCTTAATTAGCTGATTAGAGTGGGACACTTTGAGCCTAGAATATTGCACCTTTTCACAGTATTCTAATTTTCTGAGATTGTGGATTTGGGGTTTTCATGAGCTGTAAGCCATAATCATCACAATTATGACAAATCATGGCTTGAACTATCTTGCTTTACATGTAATGAGTCTATCTCATTTATTAGTTTCACCTTTTAAGTTGCATTACTGAAATAAATGAACTTTTGCATGATATTCTAATTTTTTGAGTTTCACCTGTATATCAGTCAGCAATAGGGAGCCTGTTATATCTGTCACAGTGGTCCAGAACAGACATAGCTTGTGCAGTTGCTTTAGTGCTAAGTCATTTACTGCTGCACCAACACAATTGCATTGGATGGGTGTAAAAAGGATTCTCAAGTATTTGAAGGAAACTGAATTTGGTCTTCAAATACAGGTCTCTGAAGAATTAAAGTTGAAATGTTATGTTGACAATGATTATGCCAATGATGTAAAAACCAGAAAGTCCAATTCTGGGATTGTGGTTTTATTTGGAGGGGCTTTAATTGGTTGAAAGCCCCGAAAACAAACAACTGTAGCCATTTCTACCGAGGAAGCAGAATTTATTCCTCTATCTGAACTTTGTTCAGAGGTAACTTGGTATGTGCAGCTGTTAAAGGATTTAAACATAAAGGTAAATGAAGCTGTAACAGTGTTTGAAGATAATGCTGCTTGCATTAAAATGGCAACAGGTGACAGAATAAAAAATAGAAGCAGGCATGTATATATTAAATATTGTAATGTAAGAAAAGCCATCAATTGTAGATGAATTAGCTTGCTTCACTGTTCTTCAGAGGACAATCTAGCAGATATAATGACCAAGCCATTGGATGGAGTGCACCATGGGAAGAATATGAAATTATTTGGTTTTATGTCTATTCCAGTCATAAAGGGAGGAGTGTCAGTGTATGACAATTTATGAACTGGAATAGCCATGACAACAAGTCAGCCAATGGAAATGTTTTTGACTGAGTCACAGGATTTATTGTGAGAGCGTGGCTTAGCTATTCTGTGTTCAGAGTTCGTTGGGTTTGTGAGTTGTGCCTTCTCTCTACCATGTTGCAAGAGCTGAAAGGGTATTGTTTGCATGTATCATGTTTTTTATATTTTTGTAGAACTTTAAGTTTTTTCTATATTATGAATCCTGCTCAATTCTTTGAATGTGTGCTGTGTGCTGTGTGAGATTCAAATTATACTAAATCAGATCAGTCATGTGATTTATGACCATCAAGAATATGACCATAATGGGTAGACTCTATTAGGATCATATATTGAGGACCAGACTGTAACAGCCACTATGTAGGGCTGATAAGGAGAAGATTAATAGAGTGAATCCATGAACATCAATTAGCAAGCCGAAGACATGATGAAAATTCCTTAATTTCACAGCACATGGATAATCATCATTTCAACTGGAAAATTGTTAGTATCAATAGACAAAGCTAAATCCAAAAAATGCTAGAGAATTCCTGGAAGCTTGGCACTCGGGCAAATCAGCCACTAACAGAGTTTAACACCAGATTTAATAGGAGATAAACAATCAAGCAATATGCTATACCCCAATCAGGAATTAACAACTTAGACAATCAAGGAACTACCTGGGAGAAAACAATACACCTGCCAAGTCTGTCAGAGGAAATTACAGGTAGTCCTTGAGATGACTGTAATGGATTCTTCCCATTCTAATCACATGTCATGACAGTCGTTAGGTGAAATGACCCTCATTAACAACCCCATTCCTTGCCTTCCCTGATGCAAACTTTAAATGAATGGGAAAGTTGTTCAACAGAGCACAGGGTGCTCAGAGGCCTACACAGGCACTTGATTGCCTGCCTCAGCCTCCCAAGACTATTTCCACCCCCTGAGGCCCCCTGTGTTCCATTTTTCACAGGGTTACCTGTAGTCCTTCAGCTTCCTTCCAACCCAGCAATCAAGGGTAGATTACAATACACAGAATTTGCAAACTCCAGCCTAGAAGGAGAGATCAGGTCAAACAGAGCTTGGGAACTCCAGCTTGGAAGGAGAGATCCCACCCAAGGACTTGCAGAACTCAAGCCTGCTGCACAGCCCAATTTATCTTTTGTTTTTTTTTCAGCTTCTGAGGTACCTGGACCTGTAAGATCAGTTCCTTACAGAGCCAGTCTCATGGCAAACTCCTTCTATTTTGCAACAGGTTCTATTCTCTTAATACTGAGAGGATTTTTCAAGGAGCCTCCATTTTTTAAACTCCATAAACTGTGGAAATAAACAGAAGCTCCTTTAAAAAATGGAGGCTCCTTGGGGAAAAAAGGCTCTATACCAGGGCTGTCAAACTGGTGGCCTGTGGACCAGATGCATCATACAAAGACCATGCCCACATCAGCTCCACAAAGGGGGAAAACGCCACAAAATGTCATGTGATGGCAACATGATGTTGCGAGTTTGATACCTGTGCTCTATAGTATCAGGAATAGAACCTCCTTTCTTATCAACTGTCTTCCCAGCTGTGGCTAATGAAGAGAATCAGGGCCCTTTCCTCCCCCATGAGCCACGCAACCCACGTTGCTCTCTTCTCCGTTCCTCCCAGTGTGCCCTAGGATGAAAAGGGAGTGGCCTGGTTCTTCCTCTGAACTCTCTCTCTCTTGTTCTATCTCTCCCCTGCTCTGCCCAGCCGGACTTTGCCCTTCCCCAGCCTCCTCCACAGCCAAAGGAGCCACACTCCCATTCCCTGTCAGCTGTCTGGCTTCCTCCTTGGATTCAGACTCTGACACAGGCATGACACCCAGCAGGGAGTGGACACAGCATCCTGCAGACCATCTTAAGAGCGAATAACTGTGGGGATGCTGCAGCCATCATAATTTTGAAACTGGGTTGCAACTTTGGGGAAGTCTGTTGTAACTTTGAATGGTTGCTAAGAGTGGCCTGTTGTAAGTCAAAGACTAACTGTATTGTGTATAAACAGAGAGCAAATCCCACTCCCTTCTAGTACTAAAGATGTTATCTTGTTCAGCAAACAACTAATCAGAAAAGGCCCCAAGGACTCCACAGAGGAAAAGAGGGAGATAGGGCAGAGATAGAAAGGGAGAAAAAGAAAATAAATGCTTATTAAATACAAATGGGTTGGTCTCTTAGAAGCTCTAACTATTCAGTATCTAAATAGAACTAGTCGGGATCAGAATTGCTTTTTCATTCTGAAAATTATCATTATGTCAAAACATAACTGGCTCTAAAAGGAAGAGCCAACTTGAGGTAAAGAATACCTCTATGTCATTTAGAACATTTAAAAATTCTCAAGAAGTAATAAATCAAGGATGTTTCTTTTAATTACCTTCAGTTGAAGTTTTGTTTCGCTGTCTTGGTCCTTTTGTTGCATGCTGCTTCGATAATCTTGCAGAATTTTCATTCTTAAAAATGTACATAAAAGCAAGTAGTGTATGTTTGTCTAGGTCTGTGTGTGTATATATACACACACACACACGGAGCATTCATGCATTTTAGCATATTATTTTTTTCCATTTTCTGAATGTATAATATCATAGACACTCAGATTTTAAACCAGCAAGTTATAAGGGAAACTGAGTCTCTAGCATGGTACTCTATTACAATTTGGATAAAATTGGAGGCAATCCAAACTAGGAAGTGTTGATTTCTTAAAGCTCTATTTTCTATAATCCAAGCAAAGTTCAGAAGGCAGAAAAACAATATGATCATTCCAGCATAGGAAAATGAGAAATATGTTTTGCTTAACCAGCTGAGGATTGTTTTCCTTAATTGATAAATGAACAAGCATAATATTTTGATTTCATTTATTTAATCAAATTCTCTTTTTCCACTTTTATGAAGTGTGGAGAACAGATCACATTTCAGATCAAATTTATGCAGAAATATTGCAAATTCAGCAGGGTTCATAAAATCCTTCTCAGGTCTTTTGTTCTCTTTCATGCATGTTGCTTTAATTGCTTGCTTTTGCAAAAGCCACAACTTACAGGTTTGTATTCAAGAAATAAACACTAGATATAGAAAAGGCAGGTTCCTATATGCAAAACGATAAACCTCTAATTTTATGTTACAGGGATTTCTCATTGGGCAACTGCATTGTTTAGCAAGTATTTGCAGTTATATTGGCAATGAAAAAGTAACTTCACAACCAATCTTTGCCTTTTTAGTATTTTAACATACGTGTTTCAAACTATAAGCCACACATGCTTATTGTCACTTGTCTGTGGAGGGTAACAGCTAATATACCAGTAACCTGTAAGATGAATATTTTTTGTTACTTACTTCTTTATCAAATTCAGCTTGATCTTTATTTATAGACTTTTCTGCTATTTTTTTAGAAATATTCTCTTCAGATCCTGTGGGCTAAGGAAAGATATTTTTAAATAAAATGTCTAGAATCATTAATAGACTTTTACAAGTAGTCCTCAATTCATGATGGCAATTGGGACTGGAACTGCTGTTAAGCAATGCAGTCATAAAATGCAAACAATGAGGCACAGCAAGGCTTGAGGAAGGGCACTTAGGGATGTGAGGGGGTGAATGAGGGAGCCATGGCAAGGCTCAGGGAGGGTATGTGGGGGTACATGAAGTAGCCAATGGAGCTTCAGTGCAGAAGGGCAGGAGAAGATGCACAGGAGGGAGAGACTTGCCTCAGTGACTTGCAACCTTTCCTGGGAAGCTGGCAGGAAAGGATGCAGGTGGCAATCAACAGATCATGGGGTGCTACAAATGTTTTGCAAGTGCAAGCCAAGCTCCTAGATTGTGGTCTGATGTCCAAGAGGGTGTATGGGTGGCCAGAACTCCAAGAACTATGGTCATAACCACCGTTCATTTAGCACCATTGTAACTTTGAACAGTTGCTCAACTAATAATCATAAGGTGAAGACTACCTATATTATCTTTTTATAGTTTTCTTCTTCTTTTATATAATTCATGTTTTATATACAGTTTTCCTTTCACACCAGACATATTTTGTGGACAGTGTATTGACTGGGTCGATGTCCTTTTTAAAGAATGCTAACAATGATAATACAAACAAGTATATATAATCCTAATCTTCCAACTTCAACAATACCATTCTCTGTTTATAATTCTTTCTCATTTTTTCCATTAATTCATTTAAGCATAAATAACATTACTTTTCGCTATGTATTTGTTATCCCCTGTCAAGTCTCTTATATTTAATATTTTAAAAATTATTCATTATTCCACCATAATTTCAATATCCCAAATGTATAAAATTACCAGTAAGCCCGGATATTAACAAAATTTAGTCAATCCTGGGATTGTACCTCAAAATCCCCACAATTTCTAATCCTTAAAAGTTTTAAGTTCACAGTATATTTTAACACACTCTTAATCTTAATAATACAATTAAATTACCTAATCCTAAACTTCCACCTTCTATCCTTAGCTTACTTTAATTTATTTAAATATAATAAATTATATTATATTTTAATATATAGTATATATGCTACCATTTTCCCTATTTATATTTTCTACTTTTTCATTTTATTAATATATTTTATTGCTATCCATCATCTCTTAACCTTTTTGGAGTTCCATCATTTATTGACTTTTTAATCATTTCTCTTTCTCTTTCTTGGAATCTTACAACTTTAAAAATATTTTTATACCCACTTAGTTATTTCTTTCGGGTTGCCCTTTATCTCATTTAGCACCAATGTAACTTTGAACAGTTGCTGAACTAATAATCATAAATGGAAGACTACCTATATTATCTTTTTATAGTGTTCTGTGGCAATCCACAGCAATAAGCAATACTACATATATATGCAATTCTGCTCTCTAAGTCTGACTCAACAAACACCATTATTAATGAACACAATGGATTTCAGATTCATATAAGTTAGTCCATGTATTAACCTAACAAATTCTTGATGGTCATAGAAATTTCACTGATACTCAGTGAGTATATTTCATATTACAACTGAAATAGTTATTCAGTAATCTGAATGGATTTCTTCAAAGGTGTCACATGTTTATTACAAATCAATACAGGTAATCCTCAACTTACAACCACAATTAAGCCCCAAATTTATGTTGCTAAGTGAGAAATTTGTTAAGTGAGTTTTGCCCCACTTTATAACTTCTCTTGCCATATTTGTTAAGTGAACCACTGTAGTTCTTAAATTAGTGCTTGTCAAAAGGTTGCAAAAGGGGATAACATGACCCTGGGACACTGCAACCATAATAAATATGAGTTAGTTGTCAAGGATCTGAATGTAAATCCCATGAACATGGAGATGCTGTAACAGTCATAAATGTGAAAAATGGTTTTTCAGTGCTGTTGTAACTTTGAATGGTCACTAAATGAACTATTATAAGTTGAGAACTACCTATAATGTAAGACCACACTCAATTATATCACATTACTAGAACAAGATCTAACCAAATAAACCATTATTTTCAACTGGAGCAATTTAGAAATTTCCCATGAGAACTACTGGCTAACCTGATTGCATCAGTCTTAGAGTTAAGTACATTCAGAACTTTCATTGTTTATTTGATGTACTAGATGTCATAATATTGCTATGTTTAAAAAGTAAAATACTAGTTATTCTAAGATGTTTATGATATTTATTATTTACATGACATAAACAATGTATTTAGAACTTTTGATCATAAGAGAATGACTGAATCATGTATATTATAAGAAAAAATGCTTTAAAAGATATTATAGCTAGTCTGCAACTGTTTTGTCTTTCAAAAGAATTGCCATAGAATTTGTTAAAATTAATGTTTAGAAATGCATCTGCATACATTTGACTGCAGTTCATACTTTGAATAACTTAGTGATGTAAAATTTTTGAGTAATTATTTACTGAATTTTTACACTACCCATTTCACTTAAAGTGACTCTAAGATACATGCATCTTTATATCAATTTGCTCAAAATGTCTGTTAATTCCAATTATCATTAATTAGTTACACGTTACCTTTTTGTCTGTTTTGTCTTTTCTTTCTTCTCGTGTTGTTTCTATATCTTTACCTTTTTCCCGCCTTTTGTCTTTTTCTTTGCCCCTGTCTCGGACTTTCTCACTATCTTTATCCCTGTCTCTAGGTTTATCTTTTTCTCGTAATCTCTCTTTTTCTCTTCCTCCCTCATATTGTTTCCTTTCCTTGTCTCTTTCTTTATCATATTCTTCTTTTTCTCCTTCCAATTCTCCTTTTTCTTTGTCTCTAATTTTCTCTGGCTCTCTTCCTGATTTGGACAATCTATTCTTGATTCTCTCTTTTTCATGTTTTTCATTTTCATTAACAGTTTTATCAAAATTATTGGGATGATTTTCATAATCTTTATGTTTTTCACTTTCTCTTTGCTTGCTTTCTTCCTCTTTCAATTCTTCTTTAACTTTTTGGTCCTGAATTGTGCTTTTGTCTTTTATTTCAGAGTCACTTCTTCCCTAAATAATAAAATACAAAATATTAAATTATATACAAAATATTTGAGCAATTCAAAATGTGAGCCGTCGCCCTTAAAACCCTTTATGGATTAGGATAGATTTGGGATTCACTATAGGTAGTTCTTGACCATAATTTCTGTAAATAAGTGATGTGACTGTAAAATGTGATATCACATGACTGTATCACGTCATCACAGCAATCCAAGTATTCTTGGTTGCTAGCGTAATTTCAAGACTGCATGGGTTATTAATTGGGAAGAGGTGGGAGTCTCAGATAAGCAGGCCAGTGGGGGAAAGCTGCAGGTGAGAGCGGTGGAAAGGTGGCTACTGTAGGGAGATGTTACAGAAAATGAACAGCTTGGTGTGTGCTGCAACCAGGCAGTCCGGAATATGGGCAGGTAGTTGAGTGCCACAGATAGGCACTATGGAACACAGGTGGGTGAATGGGGACTATAGGCTGGCATTAGAGTGCAGGCAGGTGTGCAGATAGGTACAGGTACTGCAGGTGAGTGTCATGAGCAGGAGTTATGGAATGTGAACAGATGAGCAAATGCCATGGGTGCAAAAGCAGGTGAAAAAATGAGGCGAGTTTTTGTGAAATTCTGGCTATGGAAGACAAGCAGGGAAGGTTTCAAATGGTGATCATATGACTGCAGGACACTGCAACATTATAATTACAAACTGGTTGCCAAGTGCCCGAATTATGATTATGGAGATACTGTAACAGCTACAACTTTGCAGGCTAGTCTTAAGTCCCCCTCATAACTTTGAATGGTTGCTGAATAAGAGCTCATTACCTGAAGATTGCTTTTATAGGTAGTCCTTGACTTATAATCATTCATTCAGTGACCATTCAAAATTACAATAGTGCTGAATGAAGGGATATATGACCTGTATCCAAAGTTATGGCTGCTGCAATGCCCCCAAGATCACATGAACAAAATTTAGGCCCCCACCCTTACAGAGATGTTACAGCGGCCCCACCCATCTTCCTATCCCCTATTTGGGCCTATCTTCCACCTGGCTGGGTCCCCACAATCCTTGGGCTTGCCTCTCCCACATGTCTCACTTTACCATTTTTAAAGATTACCTTTGGGTAGAACTGGCCAATCTGCCCTATGGCCTTTCTATACAGAGGACCCATGGTGCCATCCCAGAAGTGGCTACAATTCTCTCAATCCAAGAAGTTTACTGGCTCCTCTTTCTGAAAGGCAATCTTTGGAAAAGGTAAGCGGACTGAGTGGTAATGCGTGGGGAGGTTGTGGGATCCAATAGTGCAGGAAACAGAACATGGGGTTCCTCAGAGGCCCTGGGAGGCTCAAGCTAGGCCATATGTGAGCTGGGGGACTCCCAGGGCTTCCCTCACCCCAAGGGATCCTAGGCTCTGCTTAACAATAATCAGGAGAGCAGGGATTGTGGTCGTTCAATGAGATGATCACATGAGTATTTTGCTTAATGACAGCCACAACTTAAAGTTGTAATTCTGGGCTCAACTATTGTTGTAAATCAAGGACCATCTTTATATTTCTTACGTGTTTTGTTTTAACCTGAGTTTACTCACTTATCACTTAGCTTCTTTTATGATTGGGTCAAGCACAGAAACCCAGTAAATAAAGAAATAAAACAATTTCCCTGTTTTTTTTATTCAACATATAGAACCCTATATGTTTTTTTTTAATTACATAGAAACTTATATGTTTATTTTTTTAATACAACAGGTTATTCAAATTACCTCTTTATGAGATCTACATTCTTCTGTTTTAGATTCTCTGTTTTGAGATTTAGATGAAGGTGTCTTTTCTTTAACAGTTTTTTCTTCAGCAAGTACTTTCTGAACAGCTTCATCACTGGAAAGCTACATAAAAGAAATGCATATTAAACTAATAGAATACATGTAACGCCATATGCTGGAACACAAACAAGCACCCCAAACCCTCGTTCTCTGGCCTCCCTGCTCCCGCACACCCCCAAGTCTCTTTTCCCAGCCTCCTTGTTTTCACATTCACATACCCTATGCTCTCTTTCCTTAGTCTCTCTGCTCACATACGCACAACTGCACTCTTTTTCTGGCCTCCCTGTGCTCATATACATGCATGCACCACATGCCCTCTTTCCCTGACTGCCCTGCACTTGCACACATTCCACATCCTCTTTCCACAATTTGCCATTGCTCGCTTGCACACAGACATGTATCCCACATTATCTTCGCTCAACATCCCTATGCTCGCACTCCACTCTCTTTCCCTGCATTCACATTTTCCTGACCTTTCTGAGCTTCCACCACATTGCAGCACCTCCTCCCCAACTCATGTGTGGTCTGCACTGGGTCTTCCAGGAACTCCCCCACTTCCCTGTGGCACCTCCCCATTCTTTACCTAAGATCCTTTTGCTTTCGAACCTGCACATCTCGAATTACAACAACTATGGCTGCCTGGATTGCCATTGCTATGATCACGTGACATTATGCTTTATAACCACATCACTCAGTGACAGCAATTCTAGTCCCAACTGCAGTTTCAACTCAAGGTATACAAAATCTTGAAAACTGTTAAAGCACCATATGACTAAAAAGCAAATATTCCCTCCTATCTTCAAAAAAAAGCAAAACAACGTACATAAAGAAAATTTTATCTAAACACTTTGGCGGAATGATTTTATCTCTTTATAATGAGGTAAAATTTGTAGCTGATTGTATGAATGCTGTAGACATAATATATCCTGATTTCAGCTAGGCATTTGAAAAGGTACCGATGAGGCAAGCTAATTAGCAGCCTATGGGCTGGATGGCTTGGAAAAGTATACCCAATTTCTCATTGGATAATTTTTTTGAACAGGGCATTGCAGTTATCAATCCTAGATCCTCTAATTAATGTTTTTCTTAATACTTTGGATAAATATATGAAGGGAATGTTTATCAGGTGTGTAGATAATAGAAAATTCAGCTGATAGTTAATACCTAGAACAAGGAGAAAAAAATGAAAACAATCCCACAGGAGAAACAGGCTATAATTCCATACAGACAAAACATTTTCTTGATAAAATCAAATACATCAATATAAGGTTGCAGATGGGAGTGGAATGCATACATTCGTGACAACATTGTGGAAAAGATCTTGGAATAATCATTGACCACAAATTGGAAGAGAGATATGGCTGCAAAGAAGGGTGTCAGGGTCTGCCTCTCCTCTCCGCTCAAGAAAGCAGAACTCTTGAAACAATTAACATTTCAAAAGGCATCTTTCATTGAAAGGAAAGGATTGCAAGACAAAAGAAGCAGGATCTGAGGTTTCCTGCGCAATTCAGTTAGGATATAAAGCAGTTAGAAACCCCTGAATAAGCCAATCCACAGGTGTGAAGTTGTTTTGAAAATTGCAGGCTGAGAAGGTGGTAAGAAGCTGTTCCCAGACATCTCTTGGAGGCTTTGGAACTGAGACAAAACAGATGGCCCTCCCCGCTTACCAAGAAGGTAAATCAAAATACAGGATACATGGACATCAGGAAAAAGACCAAATGTTTGATTAAAAGAGAAATAAATTTCAGATGGCTGATACCAGAAGGAATAATGATGACCTGGCGAGAACAAAGGCATATAATAGATACAATTGAAAAAGCAGAACTATTTTATGATCAATACTTCAGAGAATATGAAGGAGAAAAGAGGAAAGAGATGGAAGCAATAAAACAATGGGAGGAAGTAGTAGAGAGAGGAGAGAGACAACAGAGAGAGGAAGAAAGGGAGGAGGAAAGAATGGCAGCATCCTGATAGGGATCTATGGGACCTGACATGTTGCATCCCTAGGAACAGGAGAAATTCATCTGAAAAATAAGCACAAGAGAAAACAGCAGTGAATCCTTTGGATTTATCAGGCTACTGTAAATGAAACTTTCTTAGTAAGTTGGCGGCTCTAACATATTTTTTAGCCACCCGCTCATTCTGGGAGGGGGGCAGGTGTTTCCGAGCAACTAGATATTGTGTGGTACCATGGCGTGTGCGTGAATCCAGGATTTCCTTAATTTCAAAGTGTTGCTCACCCTCAATCATGATATGTGTAGGTGGGATATCTGCTGGTGGTCTTAGTGGGGAGTTAATTTGGGTTTTAATAGACTGCAATGAAATACTGGATGGACTTGCCTGAGGGTTTTAGGGAGCAGTAGTTCAACATTACCAGGCTGATGATTTGAGTGATAGGAAAGGATCCTATGAACTTTGGTCCCAACTTTTTAGAGGGTTGCAAGGATTGTAGGAATCTAGAGTGTAAGAATACTCTATCCCCTACTTTAAATGGTTTGGGCTCCATCCTTTTTATCTCCTAGTGCTTTAAAAGCAGCTCTAGCATCACTTAGAACTTTTCTTACCACTGGCCAGGTGTTTTGTAGTTGATGTATCCACTCCTTAAGGAAGGGAATGGTTGGTTCTTCTACTGGTAGTTCTGGCACTAGGTTAAACTCTTGGCCTATGGCAACTCTCCCCCATTTCCATCGATATGTGAACCTTGCAACCAGAGGTGGGTGTTCTGTTTCACCTTCCCTTCCCCAGAAGGTAAGGAACGTTAGCTAACACAGCAGAGTCACGCTGGCCTGTCTCCAAAATCCCAGTTATCTCTCCCGACAAGAGTGTTGGCAGTCACCCAGGCTCTCACTGCCAAATCCAAAGTTAACAAGGAATGTAGTACTCACAGAAGGCTGATTTATTTTCAGAGTCCAAAAACTAAATCAAACACACAGACGGAATTCAAATTACACTTTGTCACAAAAAGAGTCTGCAGCGTAGGCACACCCACTTTTATACCTGGTGGGGTGTGGTCCAGCTCAATCTCTGGCCCTCCCACCCCCTCGTTGCTGCTGGCGTTTCTCCCTCGGCGTTGCCTGGGATCAAGCCAGGAACCCTCATCCTCCCTCTCTCGCCATGGCCTTACTAATATACGTCTCTCAGGCAGTTCCTCTTGGCTTTCCGAGGAAACCTGAGGCATTGCCAGGGAGGAAGGTCCTGGGGAGGGGGGCCTTGCCAGGGAGGAAGGTCCTGGGGAGGGAGGCCCTGGTGAGGGAGGCATTGCCCGTTCCTCCTCTTCTTCTTCTTCATCATCCACGTCCTCTTCCTCTGTCAGCACAGGCTCACGAGGCGGGGCCACAACAGGTGGGAATACATTGGATCTTGCTTATTCTAATACCAAGCATGCATTCAAAGCTATTCCCCATCCTCATCTTGGTTCTTCTGACCATCTCTCTGTGTTGCTTATCCCAGCATATAAGCCTCTATTACTTAGAGAAAAACCTACCATGAAGCAGTGATAGTTTCGGTGGAGGGACTATAGAAACATTACAAGATTGTTTTGAGTGCACGGATTAGGGCATGTTTAAAGAAGCTGCTACAGTTAACCAACATATTAATGTAAAGAAGTATGTCACAACTGTGTCTGCATACTGTATATTCAGAAGTGCATTGAGGATGTTGGTCTCCTTAAAAACATTGTGGTATGGGTTAAAAAGCCATGGATGACACATGAGATTCACAAGATGCTGAAAGCACAGAATGTGGCTTTTAAGTCTGGCAATATGCTGGTGCTTGGAACAGCCAGTCCAATTTGAAATGTGCCATTAAAACAGCAAAGCAAGTCCACTGTCAGAAAGTTCAGAACTTTTTTTAGGACCCTATGAACACCAGGTGTATGTGGCAAGGCATCCAGGACATTATAGACTATAAGGAGGCTCCATCATGCTGTAAGGGCAACATGGACTTTTTAAACAAGCCATTCATTTTTATTTCATCTTTTGCCCAGACTAGTTTGTGAAATACTTCTTCAAGGCAGGATGAGAAAAGGATAGGTGATGAGAAAAGGATAGGTATTGCCTTGTTATACACCTTGTTCTATGTTGATTTCCACTTTAAGGTCATTAAGGCAAATTGTTGCCATTGTTTTTTCATATATTGATTGTAGTAAGTTTAGGTGAGCAGTATCTTTGCCTTTGTTGAGCAATGCATTAATTATTGCTTGCTAAAATACTGAGTCAAACACCTTTTCATCATCAATGAAAGCCAAGCATAAAGGCATGGTATACTTGTGCCTTTCAATGACTTGCTGAGTAACTTGGAGGTGATCCATTGTGCTATAGCCGCTTCTGAAGCTGGCCTGTTCCTTGGCTGTTCATCATTTAATGTTCTCAATATTCTTTTTGCTATTATCTTAGTGAAAACCTTATAGATGACTGAAAGAAGGCTTATTGGGCGTACTTCTTTAAATCATCCTGGGCATATATTTTGGGACCCAAAAGAAAATAAAACCCGGTCTTATTTTCAGAGAGTGTGTGTGTGTGTGTGTGTGTGTATTTTTGAGAGTGGGCATCAGAATTTTTAATGTGTGCCAGAGTGTTCACAGAAAAAATTACAATAAAGGTTAACTTATTATAATATATTCTTGATCCTTCAGATGAAGTCCACATTCTATTGGTTGAATTATTTCCATGTTGCATTGTAGACAATTGATCTTACATGCTGGTGTACCTCTATCAAATGGTGAATTTCAAAGAAAAAACATTGGATAAAGAAAGAGAAGCTTAATTTCCCCCCAACACTCATTTCAGCTTTTCTCCTGAGTCCAATCTTTCCCCTGAAACCACCTCTCTTTCAGCTGGTCTTTGAAATCGTATTTAAAATTCAGTTCAGATAATATTTCACAAATTAATACTAACATACTTACCTTATTGAGACAGCATTTAGCAATTGCCTGGAGAAATTCATTTGTTTTTTCAGGTTCATATCCTGCAACAACACGTGCAGGTTTCACTGCCAAATGTTCTCCTGTCACCATGATGACCACATCAATTGCTTTCTGAAGAAAGATGATTTTTGCATCTTTATCCTGAATAAAACAATATAGTGTTAAATAAAATCTACAGTTTTCAATGTAAATTGTGATACTAATTTTTTATTTATAAATTTTAATTTATAAAATAGCATTTTGTTACAATTCTGACATTCTGTTAAATGATACTTAATAGAATTGCATCTATAAAATATTTTATAAATTAAAAAAATATGAGTGCATACATACCTTAACATTATCAGATTTCATCTCTGCTTCTGTATACAATCCTTTCATGAAACCAGTTGATCTAATTACCTTTAAAGCAATAATTTTAATGTTATTATGGTACTAGCTCTCAAATGCATATACTTTTTGTACAACTTGACAATATAAAATACAAATACAGCTGCAAAACACTTAAAATCATCTGAATCTTGAAACAAATAATTGTGCTGATTTTTGCAGACAAGTTTGATTATGATATTGTTTTTCTTAAATAATTCTGATTATTTTTCAGTTAAGTGCTACACAATGTAACTTTATTTAATGAGATCTTTTTAAAGTGTAAAAAATAATTTGCACAGGTTCAAATAACTGTAGCGATAAGAACATTAATCCACAATAAATACTACTGTCAACCATGAAGCTGACCTGACCAAAGCCATTTGGAGCTTCAGTATTGTCACACTAGAGCTGAGGGATTTGAGATAGCTGGGATTTTGTAGCCAAAATAAAATACTTTCTCATGGAAATCAAGGACATTCTCACACCTGATTGGAGGAAGGAGGAGTGATGTCACCAGGCAATCAGACAGCGCCTTGATTGGACTATGAGACTGATGTTTGGGAAGGAGGAAAACTTTTACTTTTAATTAGGTGGAAACCACGGGAACATTCAAAGTTGGTTTTCACCAGATCTGTGCCAATATATATCCAATAAAGCTATTATTTGAGTAATCTATCTACTTCAGAGTTTTGCTTGCTGTGGATCTATTAACCTTGACATTAAACCAACTCTCTGAAACTTCAAGCTCCAACTGGAGCCACTATCTGGGGTCCTGAGCCCCGGCTGCTTACCCTGTCTACCCGGGCAGCAGGAAGACTCAGGGAAGATGGAAGAGAAGACCAGAGAAGGCTGCGGGCACCTGTGGAGCTTGAGGAACAGTCCTAGAGAGCCTACAGATGCTCCTTGGAGGCTCACCAGGTGACGGATGTGGTCCTGAACCAGCCAACCTTGATGTTTCCCCCCTTGAGGGACCGATCTACTTGGGCTATGATTCCTCCACCACTCTCTCTGGCACAGTCCAGCCCATGACTGAATCTCCCAAGGCAGCACCAGTCAACCACCGCTGCAACCTGCATGGTCAGCCCTGAATATCCCCAGGCGGCACCAGTCAACCACCACTGCAATCTGTGCGATCAGCCACCACCGACTCAGTCAAGCCCCGGACTGCAGCAGAGCCCACCTAGACATTGGAGACCAGCTAGCCTGCTAGGATAGCCTCAACTGCCACCAGTATGGCAGGTTCCACCTGGTGGGCTTATTACCCGGGGCAAGGCCGGGTCCAAGCCCATTGGATGCCTGCCCCGGCTCCGGCACCACCACTGCCTCCTCCTCCAGCCCAGCCTGCCATCCTGCCATGCTTCAGAGCTGTTATCAATGGGAGCCCAGATAAGCTGGACTTCTACCTGAACCAGATGTGGGCTCACATCATCGCTATGGGGACAACTACCCGAACGACCAGGAAATAATCACTGCCATCGATGAGAACCTGGAGGGGGAAGCTGCTGAGTGGGTGACCCAACTGCATGATGAGGACACCCCCTAACTGGGGAACATTGATGATTTCTTGTAGGAACTGAGAAACAGGTTCGAGGACAAGGCCCAGGGTAGAGGCAGAAATTAAGGCGATCAAACAAAGGGGCCACCCAGCCAAAGAGAATATCGGAGAGTTTCAGAGATTTGATGAGAAACTGTAGTACTGGCCCCAATGCCTCCTAGTGCACTTCTTTAAAGAGGGCTTGGACAAGGAGCTATGCCACACCTACATCTGCCGAGGCATCCCAGACCACATCCACAACTGGTACTGAATGGCAGTGGCCATGGATATTGAGCTCCACGGCACCCTAAATAGATACCAGTGAATAAGCCCAAGACACAGTTTGATCAGCGAACCATTTCCCGTCAAGTGGAAGAGCAGCCCAAGGGGACCTCTTTAATGACATCAATCAAATGTTTCTGGTGTGGGTAGCAGGGCCATTGAGCATCAGAATGCTGGCACCAGCCCCTGTCCACCAAGCAAGGACCTCTGTGTCGGCCAAGCCCAAAAAATCACTGTGGAAACCCACAGAAAAGGGAAAGTTTGTCTGAAAAGCCATCAAGATCTCCCCTCCTCCTGAAAGGGAAGAGGGAACTCCAGCTCAGAACCCCCACCTCTGGCAGCAGGCAACAGCAACGATAGTAAGGGTATGACCAGAGGGTAAGTAAAGCCATCCATCCGTTCACTATGAAGACGAGACTAGTGGTGCCTAAGACAGGAGTCCAGGGTGAAGTAGAGGCCATTGTAGAATGGGATGCACCCAGTGTCTGACCAGCTTCCCTATCTATCAGAAGCTAGGCATCTGGATAAGACCCCTAATCAACCCCATATGCTTTGAACAAGTTGATGGGTTATTAATCAGAGGAGCCCCTGCCACCCTTGTCACCGAGCCCGTGTGGTTAGAGATGGGTCACCACTGGGAGCTCATCTGGTTCGTGGTAGTGCCAAAAATGACAGAAGCAGTCATCCTGGGCTTGGCATGGCTGGATAAATGGGGTCCTACCATTCATGACAGTTACCGGAAACCAAAACTGGGACTAGGTCTTCTTCCCCCTCCTAACTATACAGGGGAAGGATCAGTCTGTCAGCTGGAAGACCCTAACAAAGCAAAAAGGCAGCTGCCATCTCAGAGTCATGGCCGGTGAGCCCCCAGATTCCTAGAGAGTACCATGACTTGGCTGAGGTGTTTAGTGAAGAGGAATGCAATGCCCTACCACCTCACTACGCCACAGACTGTGCCATAGAATTTGTGCCAAGAGCCAAACTGCCCAAGCCAAAGATGTACTCCATGACCCCAAGAGAGATGACAGAATTAAGGGAATACATCGACACAAACTTTGCCTGGGGATTCATACAAACGGGTAGTTCAGAATAGCTGCTCCAGTCCTCTTCAAAACAAAAAAAGATGGGTCAATGAGATTATGTGTTGATTTTAGGGGAATTACTGCAGTGTGCATTGAAAACACTTACCCACTACCCTTCATGAAGGACATGCTAGCCCACTTAGCTAAGGGGAAGGTGTTCACCAAGCTGGACCTGCAAGAGGCATACTAAGTGCGAATAAAGGAGGGCAATGGGTGGAAAACTTTCTTCAACTTTCCTTTAGGCAGCTTTCAATTCAAAGTGATGCCTTTCGGATTACAAGGAGCCCTTGCAGTCTTTATGCAATTGATAAATGAGGTGCTACATGAGCACCTGTATAAAGGAGTCCTTGTGTACCTGAATGACATTCTCATATTCACTGAAACCCTAGAAGAGCACATTAAACTGCAGCAAAAACTCCTCGGCTAAGCTATATGCAAAGCTGTCAAAATGCAAATTCCACAAGACCAGCCTGGACTACCTGGGCTACTGAATGTCAAATGAGGGGGTAGAAATGGATCCAGCTAAACTTAAAGCCGTCTTAGACTGGCAACTCCCTTGCACTCAAAAACAGCTCCAGAACATTTTGGGGTTTGCTAACTTCTATAGGCAATTCATTCCCTTCTTCATTGAAATTGCCCTACTTATCACCAAGCTACTAAAAACTGGGGAGACAGCAATCACATCCAAGCCAACCCCTAAACTGGACCTTACAATGCCAGCAAGCATTCAAGGTGCTGAAGGCTTTATTTGCCAAGGAGCCAATCCTCAGGCACCCTGATCCAGAACAGACCTTTGTTGTCCAAGCCGACGCCAGCAACATGGCCATTGCAGCCGTTCTCCTCCAGAAGAATGCCGAACAGTAACTTATTTACAACCCAGCCTCCTAGGTGGTTCCGCCCCAGGCGCCTGATGGACCCTGAAAGGTTCCAGGCAGAACTGGGGTTTTTTCCCTCTTCCCTTGCTCACAACTCTGCCGAGGATCTGGCTGTGGCCTGGCAACGGGCTGCATCAGAGGCCCTCGACAGGGTTGTCCCATGCGTCCCCTTACGTCGTGGATCCCGGTTTGCTCCTTGGTATACTGAGGAGCTCCGGGAGATGAAACGTCGTCGTAGGGGTTTAGAGAGCAGGTGGAGGTCTACCCGTTCTCAATCGATCGTGCCCAGCTAAGAGCCTATATTAGGACTTACCTGGTAGCTATGGGAGGCGAGAAGATCTTATCTCTCTCCACTCTCGCGTCCCATGATAACGCCCAGCTGCCCTGTTTGGTTACCCGTTCCCTCCTCCGTTTAGGAGGGGCGGACCCGGCAGGGGCTGAGGAGTTTGGTCATATCTGGCGGATAAGATGCTCGAGGGACGGGTTGTCCTCTCTAATGGTACGGAGGAACGAGTTGTGGGTAGTCTGGCCACCGTTATCTGGGATGAGTTTGATCTTGTCTCCGAGGATGAAGTGGACAGGATTATGCGGCGACTGAGTTCCACCACATGTTTGTTGGGACCCGTGTCCTCCTGGCTGACTTATGCCGCCAGGGAGGCCACCTGCTGGCTCCGGGCAGTTGTCAAGCTTCATTAAGGGAGGGTGTCTTTCCCTCTGCCTTGAAGAGGCGGTGGTGAGACCCTCCTGAAGAAGCCTGCCTTGGACCCGACCGTGTTAGACAACTTCCGTCTGTCTCCAACCTTCGCTTTTGGCGAAGGTTGTTGAGAGTGTGGTGGCTCAGCAGGTTCCGCTTTTCCTGGATGAAGCGGACTACCTGGATCCGTACCAATCGGGCTTCGACCCGTTACAGCACGGAGACGTAGCACTGATGGATGATCTCTGGAGGGCCGGGACAGGGGTTTTCCTCTGTCCTGGTCCTATTGGACCTCTCAGCTTTTGATACCATCGACCATGGTATCCTTTGCGTCGCCTTGGGAGTGTGGTTCTCCTCCTACCTCTCGGGGCTGCAATCGGTGTTAGTGGGAGGGGGTTCGGCGACCGAGGGCTCTTTCTTATGGAGTCCCGCAGGGGTCGGTCCTTTCCCTCTTATTTAATATCTACATGAAACCGCTGGGTGAGATCATCCGTGGTTTTGGGGTGAAATTCCATCAGTACGCTGATGACACTCAGCTGTACCTTTCCACCCTGGCCAGATCAGTGATGCCCTCTCCCTGATGTCCCGGTGTTTGGATGCGGTACGGATCTGGATGAGTAGGAACATGCTCCGACTCAACCCGGCCAAGACTGAGTGGCTTTGCGTGCGGCGTCTCGGCCCATCCAGGATTGTTTATCCTTGGCCATAGGGGGTGAGGTGTTACCCCCTGTGGATAGGCGGAATCTGGGGTCCTCCTGGATGTACGGCTCGGTTGGAGGAGCAGGTGGGGGCCGTCGCCAGGGGCCTTTGCCCAGCTCCGTCTTGTTCGACAACCGCCCTTTTCTGGATCGGGACTCCTTACGCACGGTCACTCACGCCCTTGTCACCTCGAGACTAGACTACTGCAACGCTCTCTATCTAGGACTGCCCTTGCATACCATCCGAGATTGCAGTTGGTGCAGAATGCGACGGACGGTGATGGGAGTTACCCGGTTCTCTCATGTTACCCCCCTTCTGCGTGGCCTGCATTGGTTACCGATTGCGCTCCGGGTGAGATTCAAGGTTTTAGTTTTGACATTCAAAGTCCTACACACATGGGTCCCCAATATCTGAGGGAGCGTCTTCTTCCAATATCTAGTGCCGGCCGCCCTGTGCGGCTCATAGGCAAGGACTCCTCGGGGTCCCATCGGCGAGTCAATGCCGGTTGGTATTTCCCCGACGACGAGCCTTTTCTGTTGCGGCCCCCGACCTCTGGAACCAACTGCCTCTGGAGCTCCGTCTGGCTCCTGATCTCCGCACCTTCCGCCGTGAATTAAAAACTTGGTTGTTTGACCAGCCCGGCTGTGACCCTTCTTTGGGGAGGATGTCTTTTAATCTATTTTATTGTTGTGTTCATATTTGGGCTTGTTGGTTTAATGTTTTTTAAATATTTATTGTTCTATGTTTTTAGCTGTGAGCCGCCCCGAGTCTCCGGAGATGGGGCGGCATACAAGTTCAAATATAAATAAATAAATAAATAAATATACCTCCAAAAAGTTGACGGACACCGAAAGGAGATGGGCTGTGTGGGAGAAGGAAGCCTATGTGGTCCAATGGGACCTATTGAACTGGAGACACTTTCTTGAGAGTAGTCACATTCCATTTGAAGTGTGGACTGACCATAAGAACTTAGAGGCACTCAAGACCGCACGAAAGCTTTCCCCAAAGCAGGTTCACTGGGCACAGTATTTCAAAAGTAAATCCCTGGGGGAGAAAAAACCCCTGGCAGATGCCCTATCGCACAAGCCACAGTACGATAGTAAATGTGAGAAAGTGGTTCATGCCATTATTCCCCCCTCCCAACCCACCTCACAAGCCACAACCCGAGAGCAAGCTACATGGCAGGGAGCTACAAACAGAGGTGCGGTGACCAAAAAACTAAGACATGAACTGCCAGCCGACCCTTGGTACAATGACAACAAGGAGGCACTGCCCTTAAAGGATGGACTAGTCTGGAAAGACTCAAAATTGTACATGTCCACAAGCCTGCAGCTCCAAGTACTTCTGCAGAGTCACCAATAGCATGGAATTTGTCCGTATGCCTAAATTCCCCAGGGATCCCCCTCATCTATGTTGCTAAATGTATGGATGGAGCTCTGAAGGAGGGGTGGGAAAATACCAAGCAGGCTTTGCAAGAAGCGACAAAAGCACATAAAGCGCAAGCCGACAAATGCTGTAGCCCCATTGTAAGTTGGGAGCAAGGTCTATCTCTCTACAAAGTACCTAAGGTTAAAACTCCCTTGCAAAAAACTAGGACCAAAGTTTATAGGGCCTTTCCCTATAGTGAAAATAATCAACCTGGTTATAGCACAGCTTAGCCTCCCTCGCTTGCTAGGGAAAATGCATCCAGTTTTTCATAGCAATTTGTTAAAGCCGGCCTTAAAGTCTCTAATCAGACCGGTAGATTGGGCAGCCCCAAAACCAATAGTGGTTGCAAGGGGAGACGCATTATGAAGTGAAGAAAATCCTGAATTGCAAGTTGCATAGGGGCCGTTGCAGTACCTTGTGGAATGGAAAGGATACTCCCTATCCGAAGCCACATGGGTCAAGAGCTGGGATGTGAAGGCAGATAGGTTAGTCAGTTTCATGGCGAGTTTCCCCAAAAACCTAAGGAGCCTCTAGGGAAGGAAGGAGGGGGTTAAACTGAGTGTTGATTAACTTTTCCCTGTATATTTTTTTTCTTTTTCTTGCAGGAAGTCCTTTTCAATTGAGGGGAGGCCGCTTGTCAACCCTGAAGCTGACCTGACAAAAGCCATCTTGGAACTTCAGTGTTGCCACACTGGAGCTGAGGGATAGGGAAGAGGGATCTGAGATAGCTGGGATTTTGTAGCCAAAATAAAATACTTTCTCTTGGGAACCAAAGACATTCTCATACCTAGTCAGAGGAAGGAGGAGTAATGTCATCAGGCAACCAGACAGCTCCTTAATTGGACCATGTGACTGATTGTTTGGGGAGGAGGAAAACTTTTACTTTTAATTAGGTGAAAACAGTGGGAACCTTTAGAGTTGGTTTTCACCAGTTCTGTGCCAATATGATATATCCAATAAAGCCATTATTTGAGGAATCTACCTGCCTCTGGGTTTTGTTTGCTGTAGGTCTATTATTTGGAACCCCTGAAAACTACTTTCTCTAGGATTCTTATATAACGTTTAGGATATAATTGGCATCCAGAGTTTAATAAAGTTCTCCTTATAATATTGAAACTAGTGTTCTCTAGGAATATATGTGGGATAATACACTGATGGGCAATAGAAGTTTCCATAGAATTGGGAGGATTTATAAATTTTATTTTTAGCATATAAAACTTCTGAATCCATGGCTAATATTGGAATACTAACTAGTTTAGAAACAGTTCTCTTCAATACATTAAAAGGGTTCTTATCCAGTAAAATGGGTTAATAAAACATAGTCCTTGGCTTGCAACCAGTGACTTATGACTGCTTTTCACACTTACAACCATTGCAGCATGCCCATAGTCACATGATCGAAATTTGCCTGCTTGGCAACTGGCATGTATTTATGATGGTTGCAGTCAGGTGATCACCTTTTGCAACCTTCTAAAAGGCGAAGTCAATGGGGAAGCCAGATTCATTAACAACCATGTTATTAACAACTGCAATAATTCACTTAACAACTGTGGCAAGAAAGATTGTAAAATGGGACAAAAATTGTGGTTGTAAAGTGAGGACTACCTGTAGTCAAAACTAGAGCAGGGATCACCAATTAGTTATAGTAATATTGAGAATTATTTGTTATGCTTGTGTTGTCTCACAGTACCTAAGTCTACCAGGTTCTGTAAAAAAAAGTACAATTGCCAGCAGATGGAAAAATCTATGTAAGCATAGATTGAAGCTAGTGAAAGAGTCCCATTAGCAACTTTCTCCCATTTCAAGTGTAGTACTCTATGTTCCCCAAATCTACTTCAGAACAGAGAATACAGAATCATAGGGCTGGGAAGGACTTCACAGGTCTTGTAGTCCAACTCCCTGCTGAATTATTGGAAGTTTCAAAAGGAACTAAAATAAACTGCCCTCTGGCACAATTCTATTTAGGGAATGCTTCTGTTGTAGAACAAATTACAAACAAGTAAACTTAGGTCACTAATATTTCCTGCAATTTTAAGGCTTCATCTCTTTATAATTACAGAATGATGACCAGCAGTTATTTTTGAGAAATTTTTTTATTGCCATTCTTGGATGGGGTGGCTCTGTAGAGCAGCTTTATAAAACAATCCAGCCAAACACTAGCTGATTTAAATAGAAAAATAAAACTTATCTTCTAAAATGATTAAACACAAATAAGTAAAGATAGTCCTTGACTTACAATCATTCATTTAGCCACCATTTGAATGGCATTGAAAAATGTGAGTTGCAACCAGTCCTTGCCCTTACAACTGTCACAGCATCTACATCAGGAATGTCAAACTCACGACCCATGGGCTGGATGTGTCACACGCTGGCCATGCCCATTTTAGCCAAGAGGAAAAGTCACGATACATCACTTGATGACGTGAGGCCATGAGTTTGACACCCCTGATCTACATGGTCATGTGACCAAAATTTGGTTGTTTGGCAACTGGAAATTCTGGTCCCAACTGTGGTCATATATCAAGGACTATCTGTATGCTCCCTACATTTGTGAAAAATGTCAAAAGGGAAGATGGTTGCAAGGAGGACTTCCTGTAAAAGCAATCATGTTGGTCTTTTGCAGCCAACAAAGGAAGAAAGTTTGATTATAACTTGTAATACTAACAAAGAAAAAGATTTAAGCTGGGACAATCAGAGACAACTGCTTTCCTCCTTGATTCTTGGGGCTTATTTCAGCTTAAACTACACCCTGCATTAAACAAGTATTTATAAGTAATTTCAATCAAATAAGAACATTCCCTATAATAAATGTTCCAAAGACATTTTGCCATTACATAAAGGATATATAAATATGTATTAATCCATTCTAACATCTTATCAAAAAGTGAGGTGACTTGCAGAGGATACTCATGATGCTGTAAAAAGTGCAACATTCATATATCAATCATAATGTATTAGTTTAGTGTAGTTTTAATGTATTAGTTAAGGCACAGTTGGCTGAATTAATCATATAAAAACAAGTTATGTTCCATTTAAAAACTATAATGGCTTGGTTCTCATAAGAAAAACTAAGCAATTAGCTCAAGGTTACAACTGAGCAATTAGCTCAATCAAGTATATGACTGGGTTTCCAACTCAGCCACTAGCCCACCAAGTTCTTCACTGAGCAAAGTCAGATAATATTTTGCATTTCATACTTGCTTAAATGATTTCTTTCCCCTGTGCCTAAATCTGACAATAGAAAATGATACTTGATATGATAGAATACAAAATGTTACATAATGTTCATTAGTATAGTTACCTTTATGCATAGAATTAAATCCTCACATCAGGTAAGGTGATGTGAGGATTTAATTCTATGTATAAAGGTATAGTACAGAACACAATTCTCCTTTATTTCTAGGTAGGCCTATACCTTTAGCAAAAACAAGCCACTTACTCAACACATGAAAGATGAAAGACAAAGCATCACTCATGTTAATACTGATTGAGCTTCCTCATCTATAAAGCCATAGCTCTATTCTTGAAATTTCAAATCTATTTAAAAATGACTTTTACGAACAAGAGCCCAAAGGTAAGGATAGCTAAATTTACCGTGCTTTGTACATGCAACTACTGTTTTTAATCAACAAAGACTGAGGGAACTTTTTTTTCTATCCTTGTTATGTTCATTGTGATGGGCTGCGATCCAATCCAAGGCATGTTTCTCTACCTACAACAGCCATTTGAGGGATTGACTGAAGAACGTATAACCCAAACGGGATGGAGAAAATATGCCGTCCGTCTCTCTAAGCCTGTCTAATTGCTTGGGGAACCTCTTTACACAACCCTTCCTTAGCGTCTCTTTTGCGGCTTCCTCCTCGAGTTGCCAGCAACTGGAAACACGACCGACCGCTTCCTTTCCTCCCCCTTTCCCGCCTTTTTCGCTTCGCCTGACCTCCCCGATCACGTCGTGCAGGTAGCGAAAAGGGGGCTTGCTGAGAAGGCGCTCTGTAAGAGGCGGTTTTCGAATCACGCGCCCCAGCAACTCCTGCGTACGCCGGATCACGGACCCCTGCATCGCAGCCTTCGGGAAGATTCGCCTCTACCAGGCCCAGACAAACACCTGGTACTACGTAGACCACTCATGCGCACTGCACCTCCACCTTCGTTACTGCCCAACTTTGCGACCATGGCAACGCGCATGTAGTCTCCGCCTCCTCCTTTCCTTTCTTCCTATTGGGCCGAACGAGCGGAGGCGATGACGTAACTCCGAATCGTTGAACATCAAGGAACGAAATTAAATATGACCTAACTGTTGGAAGGGGAGAATGCAGAGCCGTGTCCCTCATTTTACGAATTTGTCAGGCAGACAGCTGTTGCTTATGACTTTTTTCCTTTTTTTGTTTTCGATCTGGATTAGAGTTTCAGTTGTGAGAAAATGTATTTTAAGTACATATGAAATAGATATTAAGAAACGGGCTGACAATCGACTTTGACAATCGACACTAAGTTGTATCGGATAAAATAACTACCTTTGCCTAGGCTTACAATTTAGAAAATGGTATGACCCAAATTTAAAAGAGGTATTTTCTATTGTTGGAAGGAAAATCCATCTGGTTCAGTTCTAAGCTGGGAGAAAGACACTGGAAACTAGCAGGCTGATTGGAAAGAGGGATTTATTGATGAAGCAGAACCACATGTGATTCTGGGCAGCTGACAAAATGGAGTTGGAGAGCGGTTGGGTTTTTATATCTTCTTTTGACTTTTTATTTGAGCTTCCTGTTCCTGTGGAAGAACATGTCCTTTAATAGTCTATTGGCTACTGTTAGATTCCTATGGGGTCATGTAGGGGCCATAGATGGCTCTCTAGGCAAAAGAGGATATGCAAATCCTAGGTATTTGTCTGAGCTAATCTGGTCAACCTCTGGCTTATTGTGTATCTGAGCTCTCTGGTGAAGCTCGGACTGCTCTAGGGGTCAATGAAGGGGTTTGTGTTCCGAAAGGGTGTTGGACAATTCCTATTGTGGCTAATGGCTTTCATCTGTGTTGGATCTTGGATCTTCCACAGGTGTTGGCAACCCACGGCTCCGGAGGCGATTATGGCTCTTTGGACCCTCTGCTGCAGCTCCCTGTCTCATCACTGGCTGGCCCTGCCCCTTGCCCTCCCCTCCCTTGCCTAACCTGAGAAGCATGAAAGCCAGCTAGGTGACTGGGTCAATCATTTAGCCAACCCAACTTGCAGGGTTGTTGTGGGGAAAATATGAGCAGGAAGGAGTATTAGGTTTGTTTGCTGAGTTATACAATAAGTAATAAAGGTAGGATAAAAATCTAATAATAATTAAAACATCTATCTGTTCTATTTTTATTTCCTCTCTTTTGTTGCATCTTGTTTTTAATTTATAAGATTGGAACAGCAGCATTCTCATTTTTTAACTGATAATAGGCTGCTGTGGGAAAGAGTAATATGAAAAGTGGGATAAAATTGCAGCAAATAAATGAAAAATACATTTGAATAAATTTCAGAGCAGTAAGGAAAATCGACTTTCACCTAAATTGATATTTTCTTGATTATTGTAATGCTTGATCTTTCCTCCTGTAACCAGATCACAAAGCAACTCTGGACATCTTGACAACAGTTCTTTCTAAGAATAAATGGCTTATCCTACATTCTGATCAGATTACCTGACATCAATATTTGGGAAAATTCTGGAAAAAATAATCAAAAAAGAGATCCTCAAACACCTAGAAACAAACAAAAATATAATCAGAAGCCAACACAGGTTTGTCAAAAACAGATCGTGCCAAACAAAACTTATTTTATTCTTTGACAAAGTGACTAAGTGGATCAATGAAAAGAGTAGGAACATGATAGCAGTGTTCCAATATCATGTGCCACAAAAGATAGGGGATCAACAAAGATTGTCCAGTCCATTCTTAAAAGCCTCCAATGATGGAGCACCCACATCTTCTGAAGGCAAGCCATTCCACTGGTTTATTGTTCCCAAAACACCAGAAGGCAAGACCAGAAGCAATGGATTAAAATTAATCAAACAATGGATGGAAACTAATCAAGGAGAGAAACAACCTAGAACTAAGGAGAACTTTCCTGACAGTGAGAACAATCAACCAGTGGAATAGTTGCCTTCAGAAGTTGTGGGTGCTCCATCACTGGAGGCTTTTAAGAACAGACTTGTCAACCTTTGTCTGAAATGGTACAGTGTCTACTGCATGTGCAGGGTGTTGGACTAGAAGATCTCCAAGGTCCCTTCAACTCAGTTACTCAGTTTTTTTGTATCAGCTGTAGCTTCCAGATTTTCTTCAAAGGTAGCTCCATGTGAAGCATGGAGAGTCTCCTGATTGATGAAAGGTGCACATGAGAAACCTGTGAATTCTTAAACAAATGGTTTGTGGTTTGATATAATGAAGGATTTTGACAAATAAGTAGCCCCTGTTATTCATCAAACCTCCCTGGACAAATTCTAACCTTGTAGTTAATCATTTTATCTCATGATTGCAAAAATTATGTAAATAAATGCTGCGAGGTTATTTTTTTCCCCTTGGCATCATAAAATACGGATTCCGTCTTTTTCAATCAATCAGAATAGAGCTGGAAGGTCTTTGAGGTTTTCTAGTCCAAGCCCCTGCTCAAACAGGAGGCCCTATATCATTTCAGACAAGTGACTGTCCAGTTTCTTCTAAAAACCTTCAGTGATGAAGCACCCACAACTTCTGATGGCAAGCTGTTCCATTGGTTGATTGTTCTCACTGTTAGGAAGTTTCTCCTTAATTTCAGGTTGCTTCTCTTCTTGATTAGTTCCTAACCTCATAGTTAATAATTTTACATACCACATGTAAACATCCATTGTTTCTTGTCCTGCCTGGTGCTTTGAAAAATAATTGACCCCTTCCTTTTTGTGGCAACCTCGCAAATACTGGAATACTGCTATCATGTCCCCCTAGTCCTTCTTTTCATTATGTGGTGGCTGTCAGGTAGTGCTCCATTCAAAATCCAAGAAAGAAATACTTAGACTCCATGAATTAGAGAAAAGATATCTTTTACTGGAAATCAAGTGGTAGCAACAAAAGAATTCTGAATCTGAGAGAATGAGCACGAAAATCACATATACAAAGTGATGGTAACGTTCCCACCCACAATAGTTCAAGCAGGCTACCCAATTAAAAGTTGTGGATAACATCATGTGGGCATCTCCAGGTGGTGATGAGGCCTCTGTCCGTTGACCTTGGCATATTTTGATAAAGAGCTGCGGCTGCGCATAGCATAAGACAGAAATCAAAGCAAGAAACCCCCAACTGATATACTTCTTCTTAACAAAACCTCCAGCTCACTTCCCATAATCAAGTCCCCCTCCTCCCCGTTACTTATGACAGCCAAAAGATGCAAAGCAAAAGAAGGAAATCTTGAAGGCTGACAGTGGCTAAAATTGGATGCAATATTCCAGGTATGGCCTTACTAAGGCTTTATAGAGCAGTACTAATACTTCATGTGATTTTGATTCTCTGTTTATACAACCAAGGATTATATTACCTATTACCTTTTAGCTGCTGCCATACACTGCTGACTCACGTTTAAGTGATCATCCATTAGGACTCCAAAGTCCCTCTCAAAGTTACTGTTTTTAAGCCAGGTTTGCCTAATCTGTACTTGTACCTTTGGTTTTTGGGTATGTGTAAAACCTTACTTTTTTCGGCATTAAATTACATTTTTCCTTGGATAGGGCCTATTGTTTAAGTCTGTCAAGATGTTTTTGGATCCAGAGCGTGTCTTCTGGGGTGTTGGCTATTCCTGCCAGCTTAATGTCATCTGCAAATTTGATGAGTTCCCCTTCTATTCCCTTATCTAAGTCATTTATGAAGAGTTTGAATAGTATTGGGCCTAAGACGGAACCTTGTGGTACCCTACTAATTATTTCTCTCTATGTAGATGTAGTACATTAAGGACTACTGATTGAGTATGGTTTGTCAGCCAGTTACAAATTCATCTGGTGGTGATGCTGCCTATTCCACATTTTTCTAGCTTACCAAGAAGTGGACTGTGGTCTACTTTGTCAAATGCCTTGATGAAATTTAAATATACTATGCCCACAGTATTTTGCTGGTCTACTAATTTGGTCACTTTGTCAAAGAATAAAATAAAATTGGTTTGGCATGATCTCTTTTTAACAAACCCATGCTGGCTTTTAGTTATAATTTTATTTGTTTCTAGATGTTCACACATCTGTTTTTTGACTATCTTTTGCAGTATCTTCCCAGGTATTGATGTAAAGGTCATTGTCTATAGTTTCCTGGGTCTGTTTCTCCCCCCTTTTTTTAAAGATAGGAACCACATCTGCTCTTTTCCAATCATCAGGAAATTCCCCAGTGTTCCAGGATTTTGAAAGATGGTACAATGGTTCTTAGATAACATCTGCCCCTTCAGAACTTTATTTCAAAATGTATTGCTGCATTTGCAGCAAGTCAGTTATTTGCAAATCTCTTAAGGTTTGTTTACTGAATCAACCTTTGACCGGGTTTTAAAGTTCCATTACACTTCTTATTGCAGAAGAAATTGAATATTTACAGAAAAGGAGAAGTTGAAGGCTCAAGTCAGTTCTGTTTGATATGTTCATGTAAAGAACAATGGGTTCTTTATATTCATTCGCCTTTGGATTAAAATTCAGCGTAATTAAAAAGAAGAATTCTATGCTTCATTGTATTTGCCAGCAAGCTACATGGTTTTTACTTACATTTTTTTTCTTGAAACTTTCAGATGGAGGAAAGGTGTTGGTAATACCTATGGATGGCAGTCACTGGCTCAGTATTCAACCAGTTATGGAACGGCTTCATCACAGAGGACATCAAGTAATAGCTGTGGTTCCTGATGCTAATTTGCTGATAAAACCATCTGATCATTACATAGTGAAAACATTTGCTGTACCCTATTCAACGGAATATTTGAAAACAGAACTTCAGAAATTGGGTTATAAGGTTTTTGTACATCAGCCTTTCCTGACAAGAATTACTGAGACATTGGCAAGAATAAGGAATATTACAATGATTTATTTAAATAACTGCAAACAACTTTTGTACAACAAAGATTTGATTACTTACCTTCAAGATAGCAAATTCAATGTTGTAGTTATGGATCCACTGTCTCCATGTGGTCAAATTGTGGCTGAATATTTATCCATTCCTTCTGTTTTCTACTCACGTGGAATTCCATGTGGTTTAGATGCTGAGGCGACTAAGTGTCCAAACCCACTTTCCTATATCCCCAAATTTTTTACAGGCAGTACTGATCATATGACATTTAATCAACGAGTAAATAATGTTTTGTTTGGCTCATTTCAGTCAATGGTGTGTAACTTAGTTTACTCACCATTTGAAGGTTTGATCAAGGAATTCCTGCATCGAGATATGACAGTAGTGGAGCTATATAGCCAAGCTTCAATTTGGCTTCTTCGCTATGACTTCGTTTTTGAATATCCAAGGCCTATCATGCCAAATATGATTTTAATTGGGGGTATAAACTGTGCAAAGGAGAAGCCATTAACACAGGTTGGTTTTTTATTTTTTATAATCATATATATTTTTCAAAGTGTCAAATTGGGATTGAAATATTTTGACAAAAGTGGGACAGTCAATACCAAACTATCAAGTGCTACTTGCCAGTGTGATAATTGTGTAAACTGCCCGGTTAAACATGTTTTACAAACAAAAGCAATATTATTCCAGTAAATACTTTTAAAATCATATTTATTTAATTTATGCAGCTTTATTCAGAAGCAAAAGAAGACAAATGAATGGAAGACAAATAGACTTGTGTAATGTTTGGAGAATTAAGGACTAGATTACTAATGATTAGCTACTTAAGAATTCTAAAAAAGGTTCTTTCCAATAATTGTGAAGATCAGACAAAAATTATATCCAGAAATATATAGTATGTTTCTGAACTGTAAAATGTAGTTAAGCCATCTGATGCTTGCAACATGGATTATTAAAATGTCAGCCATAAATTTTAAATATTGGACTTTTATAATATTAAATTCTGTAGTTGGTATAGAAAATGAAGAATGTTTTAATTAATGAAAGATGACTATTAGGCACTTGAACATTGACTAGCCAAACATAATTTGGTTACTATAAATTTTGTGTGTTGTGATTTATATCCCAAATAAGTTATTTTAATTTTTTTAATTCTTATCTTTGAATTATTGTGTTTAACTCTTTGCTAAATTATTTGCACATCAAATGTTATTTTCTTTTTAGTCACCTATTAAGATGGGAGATTCTGTTCAAACTGTTTCAAATAACTTATCTTTGAAATTTTATTTTGATAGGAGTTTGAAAGCATATTGGAGAAATCTGGTGAAGATGGAGTTGTGGTGTTTTCCATGGGATCAATGCTTTCTGAAATTCAAATGAAAAAAGCCATGGAAATTGCTAAAGGATTGGGAACAATACCACAGACAGTAAGAAAAGCAAATCTAAAATCTATTGTGTATATGAAGTATCCTCCATTAAACGAAGTGAGAAACAAAGATAATGGGATGAAATTAAAGGAAGAGAAAGTCAGGATAAATATTACTGGACAGAAATTACTTGATAGAAATTACTTCCCCCTTCAACACAACATTATCACCTTTAAAATACAACAACCTATCTCTTCATATCCTACAGTATTTGCTTATTCATATCCTAGTTACTTACAAACAATGCCTTAAAACCTTATCATTTCAGTCTTGATGGCAAAAGTCCATTAAGGGTTATCAGAGATAACATATTTTTTTAACATTAATCAAATAAACTTCATATTCCTTCTTTTTACTTTTAACAATCTTAATATTTAGTCCTCTTCAAATCATGTTCTAAAAGTTGATTTATTTTCATATTGTCTTTATTCCTTCTCAAAAAATTCCTCAAAGCTTTAACAAGCTTCTTTTGTAAATTCAATATAGGAAAATTATTCTGATCATTTTCTTGATTTCTTTTCTCTGTCCAGCATTGCACCTTTTTCCACATCATTTTGTACCCTATTATTTTTAAATCCACATTCAGATCAGTCTAAGTCTTGCTGGCAAAACTTGTTCCTCTCCCATAACATCTTTTAAACACTATCTATAAAGCTAACATTCTCAAATTAATTTCTGGGTCCATAATTCCAAATATCCTTCAGTGTAACCAATGTTAAAATATTTCATTCCATTCTGTATTAGTAAGCAAAATGTAAATCTTCTTCTCTTTTAATTGTAATCTTTAGTCCCTTCTAATTACCTATAGTGTTCAACTTTCAAAGTCACATACTATTCATGATTTTTAAGAAAGAAATCAAACACATTTTACCACAGGAAGGATTCTTATAATTGATTTCAAAATCTTCTTTCAGATTTATTCCATCTGAAGCCTTAGTCCATTTTTAATTTTCCAAAATCAAGATTCTAATAATCCTTCTGCTGTTTATTTTAAAAAATTAAGTTCTTGAACTTGTATTTAAAACTTCTTAAATATAAATTGAAGGAAGCTCACCTGGTGGTGTAACTTGTTGATCAAAGGTTTTAATAGCTGAAAAGCAGTTAACAAGCAATTTCTGAAAGTGATTAGAAAAGGAAGCGTGCAAACCTAGTATCCTTTCTATAGCACTGACCATGGTTTGAGCAAGATGGACAATCTTTCATTTCCTGGGATTCAAAACCTGTCAGAGATTTCTTTCTTGTGGTTTCCTTGCAAGGAACAACTGTCTGGAGCAATTGTAGGAAATTTCAAATTCTCTCATTGTTCAGAGAGGAGTTATAAAGAGCCAGTCTACTCTGACTCTTCTTTCTGCTGTGGTTATCAGCTCTATTTATGGCAGAGCCATCTTCAGTTCACTATTTATTCCTTAGAAGTTGCTGCCCAACATTTTTTAAACAGTGGTAAATTTAAAGTTTCTGCCACTCTACAAGCAATGGAATAGCAGTTTGACATTTCCAGTATTTCTTGTCTACAAGCGTTTTTAATTTTTCACTGTGGCTCTTTCCCCTCCAAAGAGTCATGCAAGCCTGAAGTACAGGGTAGATTGGATAAGTATAAAGCCCCTTTCAGTTTATATATATTCTGCAGTTCTAAGTGTATTGCTTGTCAACTGAAGTCATTATGAATATTTCAGTTGACAATGTCTATTAAAATGGTACTTGTTTTGAGTGTTTTTCTTGTGGATTAAAATGTTAATAAATTAACTAGTTCAGATTTATACAAATATGAATTATATATATATTCATCACTTGCTATATATTTTAATCTATAAAGGTGTTGTGGAGATATACCGGTGAAGCTCCAATCAATCTTGCCAATAATACAAAGCTGTTTAATTGGCTCCCACAGAATGATCTACTTGGTATGTTTGGGTCAGAAATTAAGGGGCCTTGTTTTTAATTAAGTTTTGATTCTGCTTCCAATCTGTTATGGTACTAAATATGAGTAACTTTATATGTATTACCCTACATCAGCTAATACCAAATACTGTGTAATAATGTAGACTTGGATGGACCTATTCCCAAAATCTTTTTGGGAAAAGCAAAATCATTCCTCGTGAAACATTGTACCAATATTATCCTTTAAAACCTAAGGAAAGTGTTGAATCAGACCTAATCTGGCTGTTTATCATGTTGCTCCTGCAAGAGAGTATAAATACAATCAGAGCAAAAACTGATCAACTGACCCATTTTTTTTCCCTATGAACACTGTTTTCTTCAGATGATTTGGAGAGCTCACCTTCCACCTAGCATAAAATGCCTGTTCCTGGGTACAATAATTACTATTTCTTCTCAATGCCTTTTCAGGGAAAAAGAATGCATGAATGGGTGGATGGTGTCTGTAGTTTAAGTAGTTTGGCATTTCATTATTTTTTTTCCTTTTACATTCAGTGCTTGTTAAAAGTTCATTTAAAAATGCATAGATTTCGGTAGGCTATGGTAAAAATTTTTTGAAGAAGTTCCAAGAATTTAAAACTCTTCTGTTCATTCATGTATATCCCTAAATTAACTACACAAAATAGCCTGGGAAATAGCCTTTTATGCTGTAATATAAGAAATAGAGATTGTGATCGAAAGATTGCTTTCTACCCTTAAGGAGAGTTGAGATCTGAAATAAACAGGGGGATAGTGATAGACAGAGGGCCATTATATTCTGCTCTGGAGATATCCCACCAGACAAGGGACATACATATATGAAGTAACAGTCTATAGCTGTACCACAATAACCACCATTGGGGATTATGAAGAGGAAAGAAGTTTCCTCTCATAATTCTTCAATAATTGTTAATCACATATTAATATTTTAACAATTACTCTTTGATTTATATGGCTCTATTTATAACAATGCAAATTTATCCTGATTACCTAGCTTTGTAGCTAGCAGAAAAAAAAGCATGCTTATCTTTTTCCATCTTCTCACCTTGAACAGCTCATCCAAAAACCAGAGCTTTTATCACACATGCGGGCTCCAATGGGATCTATGAGGGGATTTGCCATGGAGTACCAATGGTATTAATACCACTTTTTGGAGATCAAGCAGATAACGCAGTGCGGATAGAGTCTCGAGGGGCAGGAATAAAACTGGATGCCGTTAAAATGACATCAAAGGATTTGTCCAACGCACTGAGGACTGTTATTTATGATAAAAGGTAAATAATAGATGTGGTAGGGTTTCTCATAGACTTCCCACTTGCAGATACAGATTATTTAGCTGATAGAAGAGCCCTCTTTATGTTTCGCTGCTTTCCACAGTACAAAGGATGGCAGGAGAGTCCTGCTTTTCGCTTTTGACCCGCTCGCCACTCGCTTGCAGCAACTGGGATCACTGTGGGTGGCACCAGCAACTGGTGAAGGCAGAGGAACGGGGCCGCCCACTCAGTGTCCAGAAGCCACTGCAAGCACATTACAGGCAGCCATGAACTCATCTAGCTATCACGCCACTGACAGGGAAGAACCTTCAGCCAGAGCAGCCTGGTGCAATTTAATGCTTTTAATTTACAAATAGAAACCTGGTTACTAATACTATGGTATTTCTTCTACTTCTTCACTTTTTTCCTTGTCATCTTTCCTCTCCTTCTTCCTCTTCTCCTTTTCCTGTCCCTCCTTCTAAGCATCTCTGTTGGAAATCTTGTTGTTGATGAGGTTGTGCAGCACTACGGATCAGGCAAGGCAGGGGGTGGGCTTAGGGTTAGGCCACACCCACCCCCTTCCCCCAAAGCCGGCGCTCTTAAGTAGGGCTCATTTTGGGGTAGGTGCATTCTAACAAATGCTAGGGCTTATTTTCTGGTTGGGTCTTTTTCTCAGGGAAACATGGTATGTTACAATTTTTTTTAATGTATTAGAATTTATTGACTTAAAAAACTTTTTAAAGAAAAGTTTAGAGTTTCAAAATGGATATTAAAGAATTTTTTTCTTTAAGGTTAAAGAATTTGAAAGAATATAGAGAATTTTTTAGACGTAAATGATCATAATCAACAAAGATTAATAACTAAATAAAAATATACTTATAAAACTTTCCACAACAAAGGAAAAAAATGATTTGTTTGAGATTTTGATGTAAATTGTTGTACACAAAGATATTTTATCTGGTCCTGTTTTTATTGGGATATTGTTTCTTTTTTTATACTCAGTATAGAAGAAGCTGAAATTTAGAGTTTGAAGATTTAATAATTGTATAAGTTATAGAATTGGCTTGCAATAATTGGTAATGTAAAAAGTTGAGGTTATAACTGTATTAGCTTTTTGCCTTTGTTTTTTCTTTTTTCTTTTCCCTAAAACTTGCACTTCACCTCTTTTTTCTTTTGTTGATTTTTATTTTCCATTGCATTACATTTATGTTATACTTTATGTCAGTAAAATACTTTACAAAAAAGAAGTGAAAGATATGACTTATGAATGTCCATTTAAAAATATATTCCAAAAAGGCTGCTTTTTCCACAAAGAAGCACCCCATCTCCACTCTAGGACTGTCCTTAACCCAGGAGAGTCATATACACTTAAGAAACCCAGTTCTCTATTTGTAAAATGAAGAAACTTCAGTCCAGAAGAGAACTTTCTAGACAAATCAATCAGTCATCTTCACTTGAAGTCTGGTAATTTCATTTTCTGTAAAAATATTCTCGAAATGGAAGAAGGCTGCAACCAGTCAATTAACTTTTAAATATAAGAATCAAATTAAAAGAAACAAGCTTAATATGTGCAGTTAAAAGCCAAGGCATGCTGAAAAATCCGAACAGCTGAGAGGAAAGATGGATACTAAACTCTCCAGTTGCTGCTACCAGGAATTGCAGCTTCCAGGATTCCTCTTCCTAGGAGTGTCCATGGTCGTCCGAGAGTTGTTTTCATTCTTAGCTGCTCCCATTTGATCTAGGGAGCCAATAGCAAGCACACTGCAGAAATCCACGTTGGCAGCAAAATCAGCAGTTCATCAGCAGAAGCAAATCCCTCCACCCACTTCATATATATGCCATCTTGGAGGACTGTCAGGCCTGACTCCGTTCAAAACTAAAGAAAGAAGACCCTCAACTCCATTAAATTAGAAAAGAGGTACTTTTAATAAGTTTGAAATAATAGTAGTGAAAGCAAGGCAAGATCTGATTCAAAATGCGCAAAAATTACACATTGAAAGTCACCTCAAATCCCACCCCCACGGTCTAGCACTGAGAGTCCAATCAACATTCAGTATGATGTTGTGAGAAAGCTCCTCTTCAGGTATTTCTTGCATTTGGAGTCTCAGGACGATTGGCCTTGACGGAATATAAACAACTCCACTCAACAGTGCCATAATTCATGAGTGCAAATCTCCCTTCCAGTTTTTATGGAACTACTACACACCAGCTCGCTTCCCCATCCCAAGTGCTCATGCCCCATTCTCCATTTCTATGGCAGCCAATAGCAAGCACACTACAGAAACCCATGCTGGAGATCCAGCTGACAAGAACATTCAGAACTGTTTAATGCAAAAATGCAAAAAAAGTCATGGGAACGTAAAATGGAAAAAATTGTCGAAAATGAGATGGTGAAGATCTTGTGGGACTGTCAAATACAGACAGATCGCCATTTGGAACACAACATGCCAGATATTACAATTGTTGAGGGCCAAAGCGTACAATTTATTGATATCGCTCTACCGGGAGATGCCAGAGTCAAAGAAAAAAGAACTGGAAAAAATCCCGAAATATCGGGACCTGGCCATCAAAAACTACACGGTTATGGATGAAACATGTAACAGTGATATCCATTTGTCATTGGGGCACTTGGTACCATGTTGAAGAATTTTACAAAACACATCAAGAAATTACAGCTTCCTGCTATAACTCCAGTGGAACTGCAAAAAACTGTGCTACTTGTATCATCATGTATTTTAAGAAGATATTTGGCTGATACCGAGGATGCTGGTAGCAACCCATATCAACCATTAGCGCCAGTCACTGGTATTTGTGATACATTTTTAAATGTTTAGTTGACTGAGTTTCATGTTTAATGAATAAAATATGATGATTATGATGATGATGATGATGATGATTGCTTCCTGCAACAACACTAGTGAAACTGCAAAAAATTGTGCTACTCAGAACATCTTACATTGGTACCTAGGATGCTGCAGCAACCCGTATCAACCATCAGCGCCAGTCAAAGGCATTTGTGATACACTTTTAAATGTTCAGTTGACTGAGTTTCATGTTTAATGAATAAAAGAAATAAAATAATAATAATAACAACAACAATAACAACTTGGAAGGAGATTACTAGGAAATCCCAGGGCTATTATATTAGACTAGCCTGGAAATTTTTTTAAAAAATCACAAAGGAAAGTAGTGGAAAGTTATTTCTTTGTTGAAAACTTGCTCAAAGTATGATAGGCAGCATTTAAATTTGGAAAATAAAATAAAACAATAAACTGCACTAAAATATAATTACACTGATGTGTCCATGAATTGAACTTTGAGATTTTATATATGCGTAAATATAGACACACCCTTGTTCCCCTATCACATACATGAAGAAGACTCAGCCATTAACCATGCTTTTTTGTATTTTATTTTCCTAGGTATCTTTTTATTGAAGAGGATTTTAATTAAACTCTTACTATTTAATAATGCTTTTAGGTATAAAGAGAACATTCAGCGTCTTTCATCTCTTCACTTAGACAGACCTGTTGAACCTCTTGATCTAGCAGTGCACTGGGTGGAGTTTGTCATGAGGCACAAGGGAGCTCCCCATTTGCGGCCAGCAGCTCATGACCTCAACTGGATCCAGTACTATTCTATTGATGTCATTGCCCTCCTTTTGGCTGCAACATTCCTTTTCCTGTTTATCTCACTGAAGAGTTGTCTGTTTTGCTGCAAGAAGTGTTTCTGCAAAAGTGCAAGACTAAGCAAAAAAAGCAAGTCAAAATCCCAATAATGAAAAAAATCAAGTCAAATCAAAACGAGGTAGGGTATTTTATTATTATAAAGCATTTTACTTTGAAAAAACAAAGCACCTTCCCCATGGCATTTTCTGCCTGTAGAAAAACCATAGTTATAAAATTTCGTTTTCCCTATTTCCAGTCCTTAGGTTGCTTCTATGGCCTCTGTTTCAAGTCACTGCAGTCTTCCAATTTTCCTCCTGATTTCCCTCCAAGGCTAACAAATGGAGATTGCCCTTGCACAATGAAGGGTATACCCCACTTTCATATTTCAAGATGATTTAAGACTGCCACATTCATGTGCCCAAGATGAGATAATGTTGACATTGCAGGGACACAACAAATTAGATATGTCAGAATATATATTTGGGACGATTAGATCTAAATGGAGAAAGGCCATTACAATTTTATACATGTAATAGTGAATGCTATATAATGCTGGAACCTCATAATTCATGTACTTCCACAGTAATGTATAGAGACAGCAAAACCACTTTAGGCCAAGGCATTATTTCATAAGTAATTCCAGGATATATTTTAAAGCAGAAATTGGCATGTGTGAGCTTTAATTGACTGATAATTAATGAAATGTGTTTTTGTTAAAAATAAAATATGTAAGGAGATAGGATTGTGATTGTTAACAGATTTTGAAAATCTTGTTAAAATCTTCAGTCTTGTCAAGATCTAATCTCCAAAATATATAAAGTCCTGCTAGAAATTTGAAGCAGGATCAGCATCTTTCAAAGAAAAATGGGAATCAGATTTAAGAATTAGTATCTCAGTTACACAATGGGTTACACTTTGGAAGAACACATTATCGTTTATAATAGCAAAGATCAGAAAAAATATTTAAAAGCTATTCAACAGATGGTTTACTCATACAAATTGCTATAATTACAGAGAATCCCAAATAAAATTTGAAAATATGGTAAAGCATAAAGTACTTATAGTATGTACATGCATGGTGATTCTGCAAGGTTGTACAAAGTTTCTGGAGAAAAGTAATTAGAGAGATTATCAGAATCGATATCAGAAACTAGCTACAGTTCCAAGGTATGTTTATTGTCATTATTTAGTGAGATAACTCATGGAACTAAGAACACAACTTTTCAATACAATAACTGTTCAAGGTTAGCTGTAAGTCGATGCAAGTTGTCCTTGGCTCACGACCACAATTGAGCCCAAAATTTCTGTTGCTAAATGAGACAGTTGTTAAATGTGTTTTCCCCATTTTGTGACCTTTCTTGCCACAGTTAAGTGATTAGTGCAGTTGTTAAATTAATAACTTGGCTGTTAAGTGAATTTGGCTTCCTCATTGTCTTTGCTTGTCAGAAGATCGCAAAAGATGACCATACGACCCTGGGACACCGCAACCATCATAAATATGATCCAGTTGCTAGGTATCTGAAATTTGACAACAACCATGGAGATGCTGCAACAGTTTTAAGTGTGAAAAATGGTTGTCACTTTTTTCAGTGTTGTTGTAACTTCGAACTAGTACTAAACAAACTTGAAGTTGAGGACTACGTATTTTGGAAAAATACAGAGACTTCATTATTAGATCTCTGGTATGAAAAAATTGGAAAGATTGTTGGAATGGAAAATTTGAAGTATAAAAGATGGAAAATAGTGGAATGTACTAGAAAAGTTACACTTAAGTACATTTGGGAAAGATATAACCTGTCTGCAAACCATAATATGCCAAATTCTTTTGTTAATGTCAGTAATATATATAAAAGTGTTGTGGGAGTTGATTTTTCTTAGATTTTTTAAATAAGTTTGTTAATTCTGCTGTGATATTTTTAAATGTTAACTCCTGTCTTTTATTCTCTGTTATTGATTTTATTCTATACTTTATTATCTATTGCCAAATAATACGTCCGTCACCCTGTATTTGTGGTCTGTTTTGTTTTCAATTAAATAAAATCAATTCAAAATGAATAAATAAATGTCCTGACCTATAACACTTTGGTTTTTTAGTCTGGTCTATCCAATAGGTTGAAAAGCTGAGGCTGGAAGAGTTAAGGAAATTGTAGAAAGTGAGCCCCCACCACCACTTCTTTCTTCTAAAATAGTCAATGACACCCGCTTCCCAAAAGTAAGGAGAAAGCTCCTCCTTAACAAGAGCTGACTTGCATCCTCCCACTACTAGGAAATCGCCCGGAACAGTTTTCGCAATAAGCCAAAGTGCCTGTAAATGAAAAACTTGTATCCATTCATAAAAGCAGAATGCTGTCAATGTTCCGACAGATGAACCCAACTAAGCAAGCACTGTTGAGTTCTCTTAATGCAAAACTTTATTGAGTACATCATTTCAGCACAGAATGAAAGCAAAACAAGTTCTGGGTAATTCCTGGGAATTTCAGCATAATTAAAGTATAGAATCCTCCTTCCTCACATTAGTGTAGGTCACATTGTCCTTTCCCCACATTAGTGTAGGTCACACTGTGCTTTCCCCACATTAGTGTAGTTCACATTGTCCAATTAGGTGTCCAAGTGTTGTTGTGGAAAGAGTTGGTGAACACTGACTGGAATGTCCTTTGTTTGAGACAGTTTCTTGTTATTGTCTGGAATACACATTCCAATCTCTCCCTACCTCCCCCCCCGCGGTCTGTTGGTAAGCTGTGAAGCAGTAAAAGTGAAAGCCGCCTGAATACACTTCGAAGTTTGACTGACTCCCTCTTCTTAACACATGGCTGATACCTGGAAATCAGTAAGCAGATGTTAGTGGTATTAGGGCTACCTACCTCACTATGAAGGTGACCCCTGGTTTGTGGGCATACTTTTCATGAAATCTGTATATTAATTGCCATGCCTTGATGTTTTGCGTGTTTACCCACCTCACTTCTGAAATTGGGTAACCCCTCCATTGTACTAAAGTACTGAAGTTTACTCTTATATTGTCTAGAATCCAGGATCTGTTCGGCCTCATAATGTTTTTCACCCTCTACTATTATTGGTCCTGGACCCTCCTTCTCAATTGGGCTTAGTCCAGAACCCACTGGCTTGAGTAAGCTACAGTGAAATAACTGGATGTACTTTTCCCAGTATTCGAGGCAATTTCAATTCTATGGTGACTGGGTTAATTACTTCCACAATAGGGAAAGGCCCCACATATTTCAGACCTAGATTCTTACAAGGTAATCTTAACTTACCTGAATGAACTTAACTGAATGAGCCTTGGTGGTGCAGGCTGTTAATAGCCTAGCACTTAGTTCCAGCTGCCTGCAATTAGTGCAGGCTCTAATCCCACCAGGCTCAAGGTTGACTCAGCCTTCCATCCTCCCGGGGTAGGTAAATTGAGGACCCAAGATTGTTGGGGGCAATAAGCTGACTTTGTAAAAATGCCGCTTAGTAATAAGCAGGCATATACAATGGAATGAAGGCTATTGCTGAGAGCATTGGGTTGCGCTCCAAAAAATTGTAAGCTGCCCTGAGTCTCCGGAGAAGGGCGGCATATAAATGCGAATTAAAAAAAAAAAACTTAGGATACTTTGTAGACAGATAATTTTATCTCCTATGTGAAACATCCTTGTGGTACTCGCCTTCTATTTGTTTTTTTTCCTGATTGTCGGTTGCCTTAGTTAAAGCCCACCTTACACTACCCCAAGCATTTTGAGTCTACCCACTCTGTTAGGGATACTGATGAGCTCCATGCCACCTCATGCTACTCTCTATGCCAGCATCAGTTTCTCACAACCCTCATTCTGACCATGAGTCAAGACTCATGATGTGATTTGGAGAAGGAATCAGGATTCCAAAGGACCACAAAATAGGATGCCGGCATGAAGAATGGAAGGAGGCCATTGTTGTAAATCTTCGGAAGCCTCATTCCCCAAATTGTATGATTTGGAGAAGGAATAGCACATGTGATTTGCAGTTGTAAGCACTGGTGGACCACGTGGGTGGCTTTCTGGGTCACAGTAGTTTTGTGCATGGCCAGAATGGGGCAGCTGAGGCTTCCAGGAATGACTGTGACTTTGCACTGCACTGCAGCTCCCCCTAACTTGCACATGACCTGTGCCAGGCCTCCTAGGACCTCCCCACTCCCCCTGCATTCCTTATCTGGGACTCTGCCCCCAACATGACCTGCAATTCTTGCTTAATGACTGCAATTGGGAATACTGGTTTGTGGTTGTTGAGCAAAGCTGTCAAGGATGTCTTCTACAACCATTTTGCTCAACAACTTAGCTACCAACCCAAATAGCAATCATACATTGAAACCTTTAGGTAGTGGATTCTTACAAAGTGTAGTACATGAGTTCTATTGTATTTCCAGTCCTTACCTTCTATGTTTCTATGATAAACTCCTAAGAATCTTCCATTTTCATTAACTTGACTGCACATTCCTTGGACAAACATCTTTGTATTTTACCCTGAATATAATAAATTAGTAACCATTTTGGAAAAATCAATTTCTTGAAATGTCAGACTTTCAGAAAAAAACAGTAATGTAAAAAGTCCCTGAAATATAAGACTATTTTTCCACTAGGTATTACAAGAGAGATAGTGTATCAAAAAGCTGTTCAGCATAGAGATTTCCCTTGATCACTCTCCCTTTTATGTTTTTAATATAAAATAAAGGAAACCTGAGTGTTTTTGGTTGATCAAAGAAGGTAGTCATATGTTTCTGACACTATAATAATGGGATAAATCTTTTTTTAATCAGCTGTGTAACATTTTGCTAACATCTTATAAAAGACAGTATTTTATTCTTTTTCGTGCAAAACAACTCAGTGTAGGGTCCTACATAAATGCTAAGTAAAGAGCAACATGAATGAATGAACATGATGATAAATTTGGTAATGACATCAAAAGATGTTTAATCTAGGGATCAGATGAAGATCAGTTACTTATTATCCCATGATATCAAAGAAATAATAAAGCAGCTTCTTATGAAGCTTCCAGATATTTAAAGCTTCACATCAACTTAGTTTATCAAACTGGAGTATAACTGTACAGTGCTTGGCTGGAGCCATAATTTGAAGTTCTTTCTGGAGCTTTTATTTAAAACTGTAGTTTATTGTATTTTTTCTGTGCACTTGAAGACTATATATGAATTTTCAGTTGTTAAAGCTGTTAAAAGATCCAACAATGGAATTATCTTGCTTTAATTTTGAAGAAGATTCAATATCCAATTGTCCATTTGGAGTCAATGGTAATTCTTTCAGCCAGTTCTCTCACCTAGATCATTTCCTATTTGATTATTCTACTGCAAATGAAGTTTTTGCCTGCTTACCTGCTCCTTTTCAGACATTTTCTCCTGATATGCCAGCACCCGTTTCAAATTTTGGTAATCATATTCTGCAATTTGAAGGTAATGCTGAATTGGACAGTTCCTCACTGATTCAATGTGATGAAAGTGATTGGCAATATAACTCCCATAAAATTATTCCAGATCAATCTCACAAAAGAGAAAGGCATGCTGCCAACATTAGAGAACGAAAAAGGATGCTTAGTATTAACTCTGCTTTTGAAGAACTCAGAGGCCATGTACCAACATTCCCTTATGAAAAACGTCTCTCCAAAATTGATACTCTCAGGCTTTCGATAGCATACATTGCATTGCTTAGTGATATTTTAAAATCAGGCTCTGATCCTAAAATCTATGTGCAAGAATGCATGAAAAATGAATATAAGTATCACCAAGATGCAATCTGGAATACAAGTGGTAAGTGCAAAAATGTTATTTTTTAGAGAGCAGTATTAATTTGTTTCCACTGAAAAGAATATCTATATAAGTTTGGCTTATTTGATTAGCGTATCTACTCAGTGTTCAAGCACTGGAGAAATAAGAAAAAATACTTGTAAAGTTCCTTTCCCCCCTTCTTTTTTCTTTCTTTTCCTTCCTTCCTTCCTTTTTCCCTTTCCCTTTTTCCTCCTAGTGATTTACTAGTGCTGTATATTAAAATGGATTTGAATAAATGCTTATGAAAAAATCACTTTAAAATGTAATATTTTAAAACATGTCTTTGCATTTGTGAAAGAGATAAATAACTGTTGGAAAATGGTCATTCTGACATTAAATCTTTCCCACAATAGACCCTTCAAAAGAATATGGCTGCTTTAATGCTTTGCAAATTGCTCTTTCAAACACTTTATGCAGCCTGTCATGGATACTTTTTGGATGACACAACATGCACACTGTCAGACTTGCCCCATTCCAATCCCTTAGGAAAGAAAAGCAAATGGTTCTTTTACTAAGAGTGTTGGTTGCAGTAAAGTCAAGCCAGCTCTGAAAGTATCTCACTTGCTGGTGTAGGTTTCCCCCAGGCCACCCGTCCTCCCATGACCAGTCCATTTCCAGCCAACTGGAGCTCATCAAAATGTTTTCAGAACTCTGAGATGTTTGGGGGCAATCTGCATATTTCTCGGGGTGCCTGGCCATGGAATGCTGGTTGAAATAGGATCTGGCTGCTCTGGTCCTTATCATTTGTCATTCTCCCCCCTTCCTGACTTCCTATCACATACACACAAAGCTTTGTTATGCTTTTATTCTTCCCCCTTTCATCCTCCCCCCCCTTTTTTTTGATGGCAGGATGCCTGTGAGGTGCCAAGCCGAACCAGGAAGAACTGACATTCTTCCCCCCTTGACAGAGACATTAGTCCTGCAAAAGAAAAGAGAGGGGAGGGAGAGATATTCAAAAATTTTCAATTAGCAAAACAGCTCAATGTGGCTTATCTGGGTATCGCTCATGGAATTTTTAAAAGGAATTTGGGTCTTTTATCTGTTAGGAGTAGATCAGTTTTGGGGGTGGGGGGTGGGGAGTCTTTCCAGGTTACCAGATTCTGGGTTTTCCTGATATATGTGAGAATCCAAAATGTCTTTGACTTCAAAGTGCTGCCTCTAGTCCCAAAAGGAAAAATTCTGGTTTCATTTCTATCTCCATTTTCAGGATTTTCTGTATTAGAGTGTGAATCATACTCCATTTTTTTTTTTCTTTATCACATGTCCACCGTAGATGATAAAAAGTCCCTTCTTTACTTTTACACTTCCAACATTCATTTGACATAACTTTATATATCTTAGATAATTTATCTGGTGTTAAATACCGACACGTCATCTTGTAGAAATTTTCTTTTAGATTATAATTTAATGTAAATTTTAAACCATAATAGCTCAGTACTTAATAAGACTAGACTAGACGGAATGGAATGGAATAAAAAGAAAATAGAATGAGCTGGAAGGGACCTTGGAGGTCTTGTAATCCAGCCCCACTGCTCAAGCAGGAACCAACCACTGAAATCCTGGACCCAAGAAGGCACAAGGGGAAAGTATTGGGTGTTATGGAAGGGGTATCCCCTGGCAAAGGCAGAATTGGAAGTGGCAAAAGATGTTAGAGCATCTAGATTTGTTCATAAGTTCCATGATAGGTATCCAAATTGACCAGAATAGACCAGGAGGTTAGGGGCCTCTTGTTATGTAAACTTGTATATATTTTATTTCCTAGAATTATCTTTCTCCTGGAGGCATGCCAAGGTTGACTTGCAAATCACCTCCTTTTGCTCACAGCTTGACAAAAAAATATTGGAGGGGGAGGGTATGATTGGAATGTGTGGGAAGCTGGGAGACAGAGAAGGAATTTATCATTTGCAGCTTGAGAAAATCTTACAAGCTGATGATCTCATGAGCTGAAGACTTTCAAAAGGTGCAGACTATTTTCCCAAAATAAAATGCTTGATCTGAATTAGTGGACAATGAACATTGGGCGGCCTGGGGGTTCATTATACTGCAATTCATGGCAAAACCTCAGAACTGGCTTTTCTTCTTCTGTGCCTGGATTTTTCAGTAAAGTTTTAGTCTTGGTAATAAAAATATCCCATGAGTTTCCTTTGTTGTGCATTTCAATAGGACGGTTGACAATAGCATTTAATCATGAAGAACATACTATTGGTACTAAATAAAGTGGGGGTAGGGTGGCAAGAGAGCGGCGATGAAATTGTTTTGATAAAATACATATAAAGTTTCATCATTAGTACCTTGACTGAATTCAAATAAGTATCATTCAAAAAAGTTATAAATAAATATCGCTGAGGAAATTTTAAAATCTCAGACTATGTCAAAGGCAGGTTCAAATCAAAATATTCTCCCACATTATCGAAAACAGAGACACAGGCCTTCAGTAGTCGATTTCAGTGCAAATCAGAATAGATATTCCTGCCTTAAATCTCTCTAAAATAGAGACAAAGCAGTTATTTAATAGGAAACAATGTTTTGTGTTCATTAACTTCTTTCATTAGATCTATCGTGCATAAATCAACAGATGGGATTGCAACTGCAAGTTAATGATTTTAAAATTAAATGCTATATTTCCTCAAATGAGTACTTTTGTTGAGCTTTTTGTACTAATTTGTTCAAGAGCAATGAGATTAAAGAACTGACTTTTGAGGAAGAAAACCGTATTTGGTTTTTAATTTTGCCTGAAATACATTTGAATCATTGTGTGGTTTTTTTTAGGTTTATTATTTTCTCCTTTCTCTCACCAGATCTGACAGCCCGGTTGTCTTGGATGAAATGGGATTAAGATGCACAACAGAAAAGAGAATTCTTCAAAGGATCTGACTGCTTGGTATCAGCTGTTAAATTCTCATAAATGTACTTATTTATATCTATACTGATAATGAACGTAATTTTTAATTACAATCTATTGTAAGTGAACATGTTCAGTTAGAAGAGGAGAATAACTTACTGTACTAAATATAATACTTGAAGGACTAATGGAAGAAGAACCATGCTGATTTTTCTGAGCTTCCAAATAGTTAGCAGGATCACATATAAAATAAAATTATCTTAGTTTTTAAAAATACTTTCAACATAAATTCTGAAAAGTGAAGGAATTAACATTTGAAGTACATGAGGCAAATTGTACTAATTGCTTGAAAAACTGCAGTAAAGACTTTAACTAGTAGCAAAGGATTTAAAATGTTTATAGCTATAGCCCAATACTTCCTGAATGAGTTTTGGTAGGCTTCTTGTAGCTGGAGGACAGTATGTCCTTAACAAGGATCTGTTGATCAGCCTAGACCTGTTTTGAATTTGATATTTTAAGTTTACAACTTAAGCTTACAACTATTTGAATTTGTGATTTTTTTTAAATTCTCAGGCAATAAAATTTGATTTGATTTGAATAGATTCAGAATATGATTTGTCTGTAGCTATAATGGGAAAACATTTAAAATTCTGAAATCTCCCCCTTTCCCCCTCCCATCTCTATCTAGCAAATAAATTTTTGACCTGTGCTCAGTCAACGTAAAGATTTTCACTGAATCCTAAAAATAAAATAAAAAACTATCAATTTTTTTTTACATATTAGAAATGGAGCCTTGCTTGATACTATAGATGACAGAAGAAATGTTCTTGAAGGATGGAAGGAAGAGACAGGCAGCTCTCTTGCCCATTAAGTTGTAAGTCACAACAATCATAAAGCAGATTGTCATGTGACTAGGTCCAATTTTACATGATGGTCTTAAAGTGAATGCCTTTGTTATTTTAAGCCCATTATTTGCTATGATACAGTTTTGCTGAAAGTGAAGAAAATATGAGGTACAAGAAAGAAAAAAATATTGACTTCCGACTTTTTTTTAGTACAGTACATTACAGCCTCATTTTTTTACATTTATACATTAATATATAACTAGCCATTTCTATATCAATAAATCTATCTAATCACCAAAACCAAAGTCAAAGCTTAATTTTTTATCACAAGCACAAAATCCAGAAGTTATATCCAAATAAAAAACATAATTAAATATATTCTCCTCTTTGAATAAAACAATGAATTTAACCATCTCTGCTTTATCTTCCTTGCTGTGGAAATAATATGTATTTCTGTTTGCATTTAATAATCTTTTTTAAATGATCACCATTTATATTAACAAAATTCACTCTATTCTTTCAGATTCTTTAACCTTAAAGGGAAAGTACTTCGTTTTCATTCATTTTAAAACCCTGAACTTTTATTTAAAAACATTTCTAAAATCAAACCATCCAAATACATCTTTTTAAACTTCCTCTTAACATACATAAAGTTCTCTTTCAGATCAATAAAATTCCAACTATCTCCAATTAACTCATTAAATTTAGATCACCCCCTCCAAGTTACCCTCATGGAATGGTTTTTTTCTTCTTGTTTACATCCTTTTTATAACTCTAAACTTTTCTTTAAGTTAATATGTCTTTTTCTTTAACCTTCTCTTAACATGGATACATTGAAATACATTTTCAATAATATTTGCAAGCTTTAGGAATTACTTAAGCATTATACATAAAGGAAAAAATACACTTTCAAACTTTGCATTAAGACTTTCAATTATAAATATCAGACCAATAAAATCCATCCTAGTGCCAATTGACTCATTAAGTTTATCTTCATGGAATAAAATATTTTTCTTCTCTGGAATATTTATCAAGTAGTTATAAGCTTTTTTTTAATCAAGGATTTCTCAACTTAGATAATGTCTCTGAGGAAAAAGTCCCAAACGTATCTTTTTAAAAGTTGCAGATTTTCTTGGAACTCGTCTTTCAATTGGGTTGGGAGGTTTATATTGAAAAAATCATAATAATAATTGGTGTCAGGTTTGTGTTTTCCATGGGTAGGAATGCAAACACAGCAACACCATAAACACCAAATCACTATAGTGCTAGCCTCTTTCTCCATGACTTTGTTACTCTTCATGGTTGTGCAGATGCAAATTGATATTCCCTGGTAGACTTCCCACTTTAGATGGTTAGTTGTACGGATTTTCTCCTGGAAATCTCTAGTATTATGCAATCTAAATGCTCCCAGTGACTCAGTCCCAAGATTACTAGTTAGTCACAATTCTTTGTAGCTTGAGGTGAGCACTCTTTCAAATGCTCCGAGTCCTTATGACTCCTTATACAAATGATCGCAATAATTTAAAGTGAAACATAATCTCTGTTCTCTCTCTTCTCCCTTATCTCTCTTAGGTAAGGGAACAATTTCCTAACTCTAACCCCTCACTCTTAACCCTAACCCTGCTTATTCCAAGCATGCTTTTGCATGCTTTTCTGTTTCCCTTGTCATTAAGTTATATCTAAATGATTTATACACCACCAAATATATTTATATTTAAAATTTTAGATATCTCTTCTTGTTTTTAGGAATATGGAAGAACATCAGTAATGACTGTTGACTTTATGCATTTTGCAAATTTTTCAATCCACTACATTAAGAAAATTATTGCCAAATCTAAAGTTATGAACATTTGTTTTAAGAGTGCTCCTTCCATGAAATGTAAAGCTTAAAGTTATCTTATGTACATATTTATAAAGATCACATTATCAATTTTACAAATTAATAATAATCAGCAATTTCCTAATGGGATTAAATGTATTTTTTTAAAAAATACTGATTGGTCAGGATGTATAACTTTATCTAATAACTAAAGATAATTATCTATAAGAAGTTAATTTTGACCAGATATCTTTGCCTGATTTAGGGATTAAAAATAGTCATACCAGACTAGTGGAAGTTTTTCTTGAGATGTTACATTATTTATTGATAGCAATTCTACTACAAAAAGAACTTCAAATTCTTTATAAAATTCACCTAATAAACTGTCAGGGAATTGCGTAGCAAATGTCCAAATGAAATCATAGATGCTGATATGAACTTGTAGTTTAATATAAATATATTTACATCATCAGTCAAAATAGCCAGGAGCAAACAGGAGCATTGTGAGGTAAATTATCACAGGAACATCATCATGTTAACAGAGCACACAAAAGCACACAGGAGAAAAAGGCAGGAAACAAATGTTCCAGCTACTAAATTTAAATATCATTTTTTCAATACTTTTGAAAACTTCAATAACTTCTGATATATTTTAAATACTGGGCATCTGTTAAAGATACTTCTGCCCAGTTCATTGTATTTAAGTACTAAATAACTTTTTCTATCAGTGGCTCAAAAAGTCAATAAATCAATAAATTCTTGGTGTCTTCAGTATTTGTCATAATATGCCTTTTATTATCTTTTATTGCTTTCAGAAATTGTCTTTCACTTTTTAAACCTTAATTGCTTTGAATTCAATAGCATGAATGGCACATTATCAATATTGGAAGTGACTTTGGAGGTCGTAAAAGGAATTGTATGTTTAGAATTTATTGATTCATGGTCATAGGCCAAAATCTAGAACATTGACAAAAATGTATGGAAGAAGAATCTAGCTAATACCTTCAAGAGCCTTGGTGGTGCAGGCTGTTAAACGCCTAGCACTTAGTTCCAGCTGCCTGCAATTAGTGCAGGCTCGAATCCCACCAGGCTCAAGGTTGACTCAGCCTTCCATCCTCTCGGGGTAGGTAAAGTGAGGACCCAAGATTGTTGGGGGCAATAAGCTGACTTTGTAAAAATGCCACTTGGGGGCCCCCAAAAAGCCCTAGTAATAAGCAGGCATATACAATGGAATGAAGGCTATTGGTAAGCGCATTGGGTTGTGTCCCAAAAAATTGTAAGCCGCCCTGAGTCTACGGAGAAGGGCGGCATATAAATGTAATTGAAAAAAATTAAATAAATAAAAAAAATGAGACAATATACTCAAATTTGATTACATTCAGTTTCCTTACTGCAGTTGTAAACTATTTATCCCTTTATAAAGATTTCAAAGGATTTAATAACTTTGGAGCAACTAATGAGGAAGGATATTAGGTTCCCAAGGATGGCCCATGTAACACTACTGCTCTGCAAAGCACATTGGTTGCTGGACTGCTTCCTGGTGCAGTTCAAAGTGATCACTTTAAAGCTCTTCAAGGCATTGGCCCCACTGGTGCCAGCAGAGGAGACATGCTCTCAGAATAATCACCTGATTATTCTGGCTGGCGAGGTTCAGAAGGGCCTTCTCTGCACCTGCCCTCTGGAACATCTTGCCACAAACACATACACCATGTGAGGTTTGCCCCAGCCCTCTCGTCCTTTCTTAAGGCCTGAAGACCTGGCTCTGCCAGTTGATTGGTTGCCAATGGAGGTGGTTGATCTATTAACCACAGATCCCATGCCCCTATTCTGCCCCTGCCACCTCCAAGTGTAAATAGATTTTAATAGTAGGTTATAATTTATTTATGCTTTAATGTATATTTAATGTATAATGTAAAAGGCTATACATAGCTTTTTATGACTGCAAGCCTCCCAGAGTGAAGCATGGACAGAATCCTTGATGGGAAGATATGAAATATGGCTAAGGAAAAGGTCTGTGAGGAACAGGAAAAATACTTAGGGATAAATAAAGGTCTGTTCCAAATGCCATCATTACAATTTCTGGAGCAGAGATTCTGCTCCAACTATTCTTTAGCTGTAGTTCTAGGATATGTTGTTTTATTTGCTTTGTTTTTAAACTTATTTCTGAGTAACTTCTGAAGTGGGGTAAGAGAGCAAAGTGATGGAAGCAGCACTGTAGTTTTGTGAAGCAGATGATGGCTTTTGGAATATTTCAACTCCAGCTTCACCATGCTCCTTTTAAAATGCAATGTCCAGAACTGGACAGAGTACCTAAATACAGTCAGATCAGGACATCACACTAGAACTATTGTTTCATGTTATGTAAATGCAGTCCAGTATTGCAGACCCTTAGGCTGGCAAACATAACTCTGAGATTATTCATAGACAAGTCTGATAGAAATTTAACAAACCATAATTATGAGTGTCTGATCAGCAAGGTGATGCCTTGCTTAGAATCTCTTTTCAAAAAATAATACCCCACCAGCACCATATTTTAGTCTTGAATTAAAATATTTTGGAGTAATATTTCAGACCCATCACATTCAAACTATGAGTGTCTGCAGAAACAATTTCAAACAGATTTTAATCTGTTTTGAATCAGCAACATGAGGGAAAATTGGTGGGTGGGGGACAAAATAGGGAATGTAGCATTTCTCTGGAGGGTCTGTCTCATTTGTAGCTGCATGCATTGCACAGCGGATGCATCCAGATTTACTTCTAAAGCGCCCCAAAGCAGGATCTGGCAAAGATTAAAAATAGTATTCATCAACTTCTCTAATCTTTGCTATGAAGTTACCATTGTTTTTACATCTTGCTATATAAAAGGCATAAGTAATAGGTTGTGCTATGCACTATGCACATTTAACAACTGATGATGCTATTCAGGTTTTCAGGCTGTAAGTATAATTAGAAAAAAACTATATTGTTTCTTAAATGTCAGAGGGTTCAGCACATGTGTGCTGAGATTTCAGGTGGCATGAAACCTGAAAGCAAGTTTCCCATAAGGTGTCAGATCTGCCATCTTCACTATGCATTGCTAATCCTGCTGGCATCCTACCATAAACAAAGGGAGGGGGGAAGAGGAAGTTATGTAAGTGGTGAGAAGAAGGGTGTAAGCACGGAGGGAGGATACTGACAGGAACCAGAGGTGCTAAGCAGCCAGATTCCACTGCCTCAAGGACCTCTCCAAGACACACTTACATTCAAAGTGGTTCCCAAAACATCAAACTGGGATGCCACTGGACACTGATGTCAGGGGGTAGAGCCACAAAGGAGGTGAAAACTTTGTATCTTTGGGGAGGAATATTCAGATCTTGCCTTGCTTTTGCTGCAACCACAACCATTTGGTTGAAGCGATAGATTCTTTTATTAACTCTTAGTAAAAGAATCTATCACTTCAACCAAATGGAGTCAAGGGCCTTTATTTCCTAGATACTTGCCTACCTAAACATTTTTCTGAAGACATTTTATTTCTGTGAGCCAGAAGTAATTGTTGCACTGTACTTCTTCAATTGTGATTTTATACAATGGCAGCTTCCTATATTTTGCATCCTTTTATCAGGAAAAAATATCCACGATGAAGAGAAAGATGGAACCTGCTGCATAATGTCTTCAATTGAAATTGCTGCCAGGGGCCATCTGTTTGCAAGACATACTCAAAATTTGGCAGTTTTTCAAAGTACATTTTAGCATAAACATACAAAAATGAATTAACAAAGGAATAGAGAAGACAATTGTTATTAACCGCAATACAGATATTTTTTTAATTCATTTCATCTTTTTATTTACACCACAATAATAACAAGTTGTCATAATGTGGTACAAAATACTGAACTTGTATTAAAGTTGAGATTGATGTTGGTATAGTTAGAGAAAAACACCACTGGTTTAAAAAAAAAAAGACAATATAACAAAAAACAGGAATGAGAGACACATAGGAAAAATAACCCAAATTTCAAATCTACTAAGAAAAAAGTCATAATAAAATTTAAGTACAAAGAATATGCTACTCTAATTTAAAGGGTTCATACAATCAAGAATGAAACTCTGTATAAATTACAGAGTAAACTGGTAGCTGCTATCAATGATGATATATTGAGCATGTTTAGGCATAAAGCAGAATATAATAATGTTACAACTTTTCATACTACATATTTGTAATAAATTCTTGGGTTAATAGTTGTTCAACCCATACATATGGGTTGCCAGCAATGTAAAGCACCACAAGTGTTAAATTATTTTCCCTGGCCTGTTCTTTTTAATTATCTCAAATACAATATGAAGCTGGGAGGAAACCAAGCTCAACTATCCCTATGAAGAAACCTCATTTCATGCTGATGCAAAGTTTTGTTTGAATCCACAGTGTTTGCACAGCATATCACTGCTTAAAATGCCAAAATCTCTCTATATAATTTCTAGTAATGTAAAAAGTAGTACAGTTGAGTTGAAGAGTTAACTCTTAAAAGTTATTTCCAATTTTATGTGAGATTTAATATAAACAGAAGTTAGGATAGGTTTGCACCTTCCTTATCCCTTACAAACAAAAAACAGAATTCTTTTTTCCTCCCTCCCTTAAAAAACCCCGACACAGGCAATGTACTTGTGTGTTCAGCAAAATTTTCCTAGAACATTTCCACATAAATACAATATATTCTATTATTGGTTTGTCACAAATGCAATTGTTTTCTTTAAAATGACAAATATTTAAGTAGTCCTTTGTCATTTTTAAATTTTATGATAAAAGCATAGGTCCTTAATCAGATGTGTTAATTAAACTTCCCTTTTCCATGCCTCTTATTTTTATGTGACACAAAGCTACCCAACTTGTATATCTTGCTAATGCCATTAGAAAGCTTTATCCCACAGCTGCCAAGGGTGGCGTGCAAAATCTGTTTACAATATAAAGACATGCCAACCTACTAGACCATGCAACCTCGAAGCATAGGAAACTTAAAAAAAATATATTTAGATATTTATCAATGCCCAAAAAAATGTGGGCCCAAAGTTTTATAAAAGGAAAACTGGAATGAGTTGACATGATTAATAAAAAGGAATGTTTGTCTGTACTGGAAGTAAAATAATTATGATCTATTATAGTGTGGAACTCACTTGCAGATAATTCTCTTTGAACATGCTCCTATTTTGCAACAGAATTGTAGGAAATCACTCTTTACCTTCAAAACTGGGTTAATCAAAAAACATATGGAATTCTGCTGGTGGAACTTAGGTACCTTTTCCTTATAGGATATAAAAAAACCTGTAATTGGAGATACATTGTCTAGACTGAGCTGTTTTTATTCACAGAGCCCAGAAGCCTTCCTTATCTATGCTTTTATTAATTAAAATTATTTCAATCTTCCCAACATGCACATCTTTTCTCTCCTAGAATAACTGCAGAAGAAATCCAGTTTCAGGCTTACAGTGATTAGGGGATATCTATTTTAAATAGAAATTAATAAATTATAGGGCAAATTACATATACCAAAATTCTTTCTGACTTCAGAAAAGATTTTCACTCCCAAAGATGTAGCAATTTGAAAGTAACAAATGAATACTCTTAAAAGTAACATTAAAAGCAACCATATTAACACTATTGATACAGACTAATATTTTTTGTGACAAAAATAATTTTTGACCATTCTGATGTTCAAATATAAAATAGATTTGAAATTGTAGTGATCACAGAAATCAACACTTTTTATCCATTATAATAACAAAGTAAATTAACAAAATACAAAACCAAGTAATTTCACACAAAAATCTTTTTAGAGCACAGCAGCAAAGCATTTTATAAAATATACATTTTATCTTTACCATCAATCTTTACTCTTAGAGTATGCTCCTGGCAGTTCTAATGCCAAAAAGAAACCATATTTGGGTTAGCATGTAGTGTCTGTTTTAAAAATTGCATATTAACTTTTGCATTAAATAAACTCTTAAAGCTCTTCTGTACTCATTGAAATTTATGTTTACATTCTCACAACTCCAGTCATAATGGAATGAAAGAAAAAAAAGCTTTTCAAAACTACATAATTATAAATTGACTCTGTCAGTTAATATAACAAAAAAAAATTTCTTTAGAAAAAAATTAATCTCTTATAATTTCCCTGCTAAAAATTTAAGCAGTTGCACCAAGAGGCTCAACTTCTCTCATTTAAAAAAATGTGGAAGAAAAGAGATTACGGTGTAGATTAACATACTCTCAAAAAACAAATGTTATTATTATTATTATTAATTTATTTTGAAGTATTCTTTAAAGGGATTATTTAAGCACAGTAATGTGTATTTGCTCAGTATTAATTGTACCAACAGAATATTGCAACCTTTCAACTTATTTAAATTATTAATGCCTTTAATAATCCTTGCCATTGAAAATATACATTATTCTTTATAATACTAATCAGCTTGTAAGAGAGGAAAGTTTATCATTTTCTTTAGGTAGCATAACAACTACAACTGAATAACTGAGAAATTATACAATCAATTTTTGATCTTAAAAATGACTGTGGAATCCTTCCTTTTGAGAAAAGAATATTCTGAAAATAATACATATCAGTTTGCAACATGCACAAGATTAGGAAAAGTGTTTTCTGTACAAAAATCTGGAAATAAGCAAACTTCAGTGTCCAAGGAGAAATTATGTAAGTCCAGGAAATAATGTCTGGAAACAGGGTTCTCAAATGAAAACCAAACATGAAAATCAATGCAAATAATTGGCCCTTATCTGAAAACTAATGTGAAAATAAAGCAGTAGCAAACAAATATTTGGCAGAAATACTATGTTTGTTAAAAGAGGATCAACACTGAAGAATTTAAAAGTTAAATAACAATAGTAGGGTAGTTGCCCAGTGGCTAAAATGTTGGGCATTTTAATGTTCCAAACTGCACTTTGAAAATGGGCATTTTAACTAGATCTTAACCTTTCAATCCACAAATCCTTTGGAAGGAGTTTCCAATGGTTGCCACTTATTCATATAGTTAATATAAATGCATTATAAATATTTAATTAATAATTTGTAAGAGTCATTTTCCTAAGCTTGGAATATATTTATATTATTCATTATACAGCGTACATAAATATTTATACCTAAAAAATTAAGCAATATCCCATGCAATCTGCTTTTAATAAAAAGCATTCCATTTTTTAAAAAAATTGCAATTGTATTTGTGCATGCCTTTACAACCAAATTGATAATTTGTTATACATAATGTATAGAAGAAGATGTTGGATTTTTTAAAAATCAATGAACTTAAGAAACCCAACAGCATTTGCCATATTACTGGCAACTACCTTAATTTTTTAAAAAAATTAAACAGCAAGGAAAGAAAAATCAAAATAAGGTTGTAGACTGTTTAGGAGAAGCTCTGGCCTTTGCTTGCTTTAAATAATCATGCTAGCAGAAATCCTAGAATCTTTCTTACAGAATGCAATTCTTGGCTTTCTCTGCCAGAGGAACTGCTGCAAAGTTCTTTTCTTTAAGGCATAATTCCTCAAAAAATGTCAGGAAAAAACAGCTGCCCAAATCAGTCTATTATTTTAAAAGGCACAAACTCTTCCAATGGCTCTGGCAATGCCAAAGCCAATCCCTTTTCTGGCTATCTTTCTTTCTCCCTCTTCACATTTATATAGTTTGAATGAATATATAAAAGCTTAGTTTTCTTTTTACCCTTCACAAGAAGAAAAACAACCCTCCTCAGGGTCTGAGTTTTGAAGAACTCTTATTCACAAGTACGCAAGAATCACAAAAATACTGAAACAAAAGTAGAATTTACTTTGAGTAGTCTGAATGTAATTAAATGATAAGCACCAGTTTTAAATGAAAATTGTCACATACATGTTAACTCTTTGATTTTGAAACAACAGCAAAAACTGACAACTAGATACTTCCCTGGCATCTTGCCTCTTATAGCTTCCATTGAGGAAAAAAGGAAGATCACTCAGTGTGTCTGTAATTCATATTGCTGTTCTTCACCTGCATTTTTTTTCCATGAGCATAATCCATACAATTACAATATGGAGTAATTAGGCTGTTTTTCAACATGGCTGCCTTTCTGGAAGAAAATCAGGGCAGGATGCAGGTATAACAAGAGAAACTTCTTGGCAGGCCTTCAAAGACAAGATGAATTTCACTGGAGCGCTTCAAACCAGGAGTATGCTACAGAAGAGGATCCTCTTCCATGGGCTCCTCATCTAGCCTGTAAGTAATTCATTAAGAGGAGTCAGAAGAATAGAACTGCATGGCCCAGAATTAGATAAATATGTTTATTAATTGATGGTGCTGTAGTTGTTAATAAGCATGCAAAGCAATATTATTTTGATGGGCTACTTAATGCAATACACACAATCCTAATAGTTATTAAGTTCTGAGTCTGGATCTCAGAACTTTGTTAAGACAAATTGCTTCATATTTGGAATTCCAAATTCTGAACAATCACTTTGAAAGAATGGATTGTTTACACTATCATTCACTTACAAGTTCTTATACTTGGTCATCTGTGCCTTCAGCTCCTTTTAAGAATCTTTTGGAGCTGAACAGTTTGAGTAGAAAGTACAACTCGTGCCCTTTCCCCTCAGTTTCCTAAGAACACATACATAATGATCAACAGAAATATCAGACCAAGCCAGGCATTTGCAGCGGGAGAGTGGCTGTGGTTGAATAATTGCCCACTCATAAAAATAAAAGAAAAAGAAATGCAGACTTATGGATGTACTGTACATTTGCCCTTCTTTTTGCAAGGGAAAGGAAAAAACAAAAGAGAAGCTATATTAATGAAGGTAAGAAAAAACAGACTGGGGAAAAAAGAAATTGGAGAAAACTCTCCAATGCTGCTGCTAAGAATGGCTAAAGGTGCTAAGGGAATAGTGGGAATCATGTCTAAGGTGGGACTAGAAGTCATAGTTTCCCACTGCCTTAGACTAAACTAGCGCTCAGAATGGTTGTTAAGTAAATGTGGTTCCCTCCCTTGACTTTGCTTGTCAGAAGGTTGCAAAACATGACTCCAGGACACTGCAACCATAATGAATATGTGCCACTTGCCATGCCTCTGAATTCTGACCATGGGACCACAAGGATACTGCAATGTCATGTGAAAAACAGTCACGTCACTTTTTTCAGTGCCTTGGTAAGTTTGACAAATGGTTATAAGACTACTTCCTGTTCCAAACCCTTCCCTAGATTTTTCATTTTTATTTCTCTTCTTAGATTTTTAATTGTAAACCTTTACTACTTTGTGTTCTGTTATTTGCAGCCCTAAAATTGTCCTTCTTCAAGCTAATGAATTAAATCTGAGGCCCAATTAGTGCCATTGACAATGCATTTTATTAATTTGGTGTACTTTTTAATAAGGGAATACTCTTTGATTTAGCAAAACTGGAAGTTGAGTGATGTTCAACAATGACTTAACAGATAACAGATAATCAGAGTTGGAAGGGACCTTATAGGTCATCTAGTCCAACCCCCGCCCAAGCGAGAGACTCTACACCATTTCTGACAAATGGCAGTCCAATCTCTTCTTGAAAGTCTCAAGTGATGATGCTCCCACAACTTCCAAGGGCAAGCTGTTCCATTGGTTGATTGCTCTCACTGTCAGAAAGTTTCTCCTTATTTCCAGGTTTCCTTGTTCAGTTTCCATCCATTATTCCTTGTCTGCCCTACAGGCACTTTAGAAAATAGCTTGACCCCTTCCTCTCTGTGGCAGCCCCTCAAATATTGGAAGACTGCTATCATGTCTCCCCTGGTCCTTCTCTTCACTAGACTAGCCAAGCCCAGTTCCTGTAACCGTTCTTCATATGTTTTAGTTCCCAGTCCCCTCATCATCCTGGTTGTTCTTCTCTCTACTTTTTCTAGAGTCTCAACATCTTTTTTATAATGTGGTGAACAAAACTGGATGCAGTACTCTAGGTGTGATCTTACTAAGGCTTTATAGAGTGGTATTAGTACCTCACTTGATCTCAATTGTATCCCTCTGTTAATGCAACTTAGGACTGCATTAGCTTTTTTGGCTGCTGCTGCACACTGCTGGCTCATATTAAGCTGCTTGTCCACTAAGACTCCAAGATCCCTCTCACAGTTACTGCTATTGAGCCTGGTTTCACCCAGTCTGTATGTGTACTTTTGGTTTTTCTTGCCTAAGTGTAGGACTTTACTTTTCTCTACATTGAATTTAATTTTGTTAGATACGGCCCAGAGTTGGATCTTGAGCCTATCTTCTTGGGTGTTAGCTATTCCTGCAAGATACTGTTGCCATCACCTATTCATCTCAAACTCTCCAGATATCTCCAAACTCTCACAGGGTGAACTGTGAAAATTTTTCAGTGTTTTTGCTTTTGATGGTGGACTAATCACTCAGCAACTAATCAAAATCTTTTCAAGAAAACTGTAGGGACTAGTCACCAGCAGTCAGCACTGATTCAAAGAAATCCCCTCCTCCAAAAAGATAAAGAATAAAACTTACTTTTTCTCAGGAAGTGGTTTAACTCCAACTGACAAAGATGCCATTGCTGTTACGGTTTCTGCTTCTTCATTATCACACTTCTGTGCATCTATCGAAGAATAACTGACTGTTGAAGAATAATGTTGGAGCGAATGCCAATATTTACCTAAAGGAAAATTAAAACCATTATGGAATCTGTCACTATCATTTTTCTATTAAACAAAAGAAAAGCATAATCAAGCTGCAAAATGAAACAAATCTGGGAGATTCTTACTTCTAAGATGCTTTACAAAATATATGTAAACAAAGTAATAATAATGTTTCCCTATTTTACTGCAGCTCCATTTGCTAAGCATCCAAATTTTGATTATGTGACCATGGGGATATTGCAACAGTTGCAAGTGTGAGAAACAATCATAAAAATTTTTTCAGTGCCATAACTTGAAAGGAATTAATGGTTGTAAGTTGAGGACATGTATATTATATCTTGTTTTCAATAAAGCAGTGAATAAAGTGCCTCATGGCAGCCTGATTAAGAATAGTAAAAAGTGAGTAATTAAATAGAAACATAACTTGTCTTGAAAATCATACTCAAATGGAAGTCTTAGTTCTTTATCAGATAGACTGCCACAGGGTTTGGTCCTCTGCAACATTTCATTAAAGATTAGGCTTCCTAGGGCAGAAGATACCTAGAAGACATTAACTAAAATTCAAGATGAACTTTTGAGTTTTACAAATATTGACAAAATAATAGAATGAATAAAGGTAAGGAGTCCCTGTGGATTTTATTCCGCTAGTAATAAAATAGGGGGCAGTACTCATCTCCATTTCAAGGCCATTGAGCCAGCACTGTTCAAAGACATTTCTGCAGTTATGTGGCCAGCATGATATCGCTGACCACTGTTACGTAGGGATACTGTGGGAATTGAAGTGGTACCTTTTTATCTACTCGCATTTGCATGCTTTGAAACTGCTGGATTGGCAGGAGCTAGGTCTCAAACCTGGGCTGCCAACTTTCCAGTTGACAAGCCCAGCATCTTAATCACTGAGCCACTACTCTGCCCAATAGAATGAATAACAGAATCAAATCAGAAGAAACGAGAAAAGGAAAGATAAAACAAATGAGAAGGCTTGGCAGAAATATACATTAAATGAATTTTTTAGTTGCATCGCAAGCTGCATATGAAATCAATGTAGGCTTGAAAGAAGGAAACTGATTTCAGTTTTCAGATGTTTGACTTTTTGGTCTCAGAGCTCAAGATCTATTCTTTATCATGTCAGAGGGAGGACACTATTCAAAGACAAAGAAAGGCATGTTCCAGCTGAGGTAAGAAAAGATTAAAAGTAAAAATAGATTGGCAGAGTGGCTACTTGAGTAGATTTTTGTTGGATGTATTCAAGCAGAGGTTGGACAAGTGTTTTGTTTTGGTGGGGAGGTGAAAACAAAAGGTTAAATGAATATCCTGCAGCATTTTGAATTCTATAAAGACTTGGTCTAACTTTAGAAGGAATACTATTGTTTGTAAGTACTCACTGTGTATTTCAATGACCTTCTCAATGGAATGCACTGCATTAACATTTGCTGTCTGCTGTAATATTTTTTCAGGAATAGGATCAAGCTGAGATAATAAAAAATACAATTTAGAATATCATTTTTAAAATAAATAATGAACATATGTATTGAACAGTTTAGATTTCTTTAAGTAAAAAAATATGTGATTTGACATCCTTTGAAATTATATCCAACTGCCATTTGTGATAATCTCCTCTTGCTGTTATAAAAATATTTTCAACGTTGTAGTGCAAGGCAGACCAAAGAAATGAATGGAATCTAAATAATGTATGATTTCATCATGCAGCTATCAGAGATGTAACTAAGAAAATTTAAAACATTTAGATAATTATTTTAAATAGATTTATCTACTTTTATAAGAAACTAGAAAATGGAGTAATTTCCCACAGACTCTCTGCACATAACCTTCCCCATCTGCATTGCATTCTGCACCAAAACACTTAGCATATAATGCCCTTCAAATATTGGAACACTGCTATCTCAGTCCTTATTTTCACTAGACTAGATATACCCCTATTCCTGCAACTGTTCTTCATATGTTTTAGTTTTCATTCCCTCATCTAAATTGTTTATGAAGATATGCAACAGAGAGCAGGACAAGAAACAATGGATGGGAATTAATCAAGGAGAGAAGCAATCTGGAATTAAGAAGGAAATTTCCTAACATTGAGGACAATTAACCAGTGGAACAGTTTGCTGTCAGAAATTGTGGGTGCTTCATCTCTGGAGGTTCTTAAGAAGAGACTGAATGTCTGAAATGGTATAGGGTCTCCTTCTTGAGCAGGGGACTGGACTAGAAGACCTCCAAGGTCCCTTCCAGCTCTATTCTGATTCTCATATTGAAGAGTACTTGGCCTAAAACAGAAACTTGGGGTATCCCACTGCTTCCTTCCTTCCATGTAGATATAGTTCCATTAGGACTACATGTTGAGTGGGGTTTATCAGCCAGTTACAAATCCATCTGGTGGTGATGATGTCTATCCCACATTTTTCTAACTTATTAAGACATAGGTTGTAGTCTACTTTGTCAAATGCCTTACTGAAATCCAAGTATACTATGTCCACAGCATTTTGCTGTCCACTAATTTAGTCCACATTCACATATATGATGAAATGTCAAGTAAGTTTTGAAAATGAATCAGTAAAACGGTTTTTGAATTGATTTGATTCTTAATGCATCTGAAACTTCTTCTGACTCACACAGAACCTTTTAAAACAGCTGCATTGATGAATAGTACAGATGTGTGCACACTGCACACACATGCGCTGAAGTGTGCACAATCCTAGGGTTCAACAACTGTACTATATACCAAAGTATACCAATTCAGCTCTTAGAAAACAAGAAAAAAAACCTGAAACAATTTTCTTCAATAAAACACTTTCCTGGAGTGTCTATCTATCTAGAAGAGAATCACATATGTAGTCACTGTAATTTATATTCAGAAAAACTAATTTTCTCCCTAATTCTGTGAGGGAGATGGACAGTTTCTAAATGTGATGAGATAGATAGGTAGATACAGATTAACAGAGTTGGAAGAGGCCTTGTAGGTCATCTAGTCCACACACACCGCCCAAGCAGGAGACCCCTCACCATTTTGACAAATGGCAATCCAATCTCTTCTTGAAAGCCTCCAGTGATGAAGCTCCCACAACTTCTAAAGGCAAGCTGTTCCATTGGTTGATTGTTCTCACTGTCAGAAAATTTATCCTAATTTCCAGGTTGAATCTCTCCTTGATCAGTTTCCATACATTATTTCTTGTCTGGCCTTCAGGTGCTTTGAAAAATAGCTTGACCTCTTCCTCTCTGTGGTAACCCCTCAGATACTGGGACACTACTATCATGTCTCTCCTGGTACTTCTCTTCACTAGACTAGTCATGCCCAGTTCCTGCAACTATTTGTTGTATGTTTTAGTCTCCAGTCCCCTAATCATGGTTGCTCTTCTCTGCACTTTTTCTAGAGTGTCAACATCTTTTTCATAGTGTGGTTACCAAATCTGGATGCAGTATTCTAGGTGTGGTCTTACTAAGGCATTATCTTTATAAAGTCTTTACTTAGTGAGACAAGTATTAGTACCTTACTTGATCTTGATTGTGTCCCTGTTAACGCAGCATAGGATTGCATTGGCTTGGTTTCACCCAGTCTATGTGTACTATTGGTTTTTCTTGCCTAAGTGTAAGACTTTACTTTTCTCTACATTAAATTTCATTTTGTTAGATAGGGCCCAGTGTAGATCCATCTGGATCTTGAGGCTATCTTCTAGGTTGTTAATTATTCCTGCCAGCTTATTATCATCTGCAAATTTGGTAAATTCCCCTTCTATTCCCTCATCTAAGTTGTTTATGAATATTGAAGAGTACTGGGCCTGAGATGGAACCTTATTGTACCCCATTGCTTACTTCCCTCCATGTAGACATAGACCCATTAAGGACTACTTGTTGAGTATGGTTTGTCAGCCAATTACGAATCCATCTGGTGGTGATGCTATCTATCCCACTTTTTTCTAGCTTACCAAGAAGTAGGTTGTGGTCTACTTTGTTGAATGCCTTGCTGTAGTCTAGGTATATTATGTCCACAGTATTTCGCTGGTCAACTAATTTAGACACTATGTTGAAGAATGAAATAAGATAGAAGATAGATAGATAGATGATTGATAGATGATATAGACATTTAGAAAGATTGCTGATCTATGATTGTTGCAGTCAGTAGTCATTAAATAGCTGTTCTAAAATGAATTTGTATACAGCCTAATCCCCACCATGATCAATTTGCTATGATTTTATCTCCTCACTAGATATATAACAGATGTGTGCATGCACAAATACTTAAAATGATGTCTGCGCTGCCACTGCTTCATTATATTTCCAAATGAATCAAGAACTGGTTAATAAGAGAAAGTGAAAGACAAAAAGAGGAAAAATAAAAGAAATGAATATTGCTTATGAAGAAGATCTTATCAGTCTTTTGCTCTCACAGGCATTTCTCTGTGTATCTCACATACACACAGTTCAATCCACAGTCAATCAAGTAGATCTACATTGCATCTAGCTTTGATTAGTTCCTAGTCACTGTATAATTTCTTCATTTCCAATATGGGTTTCTCTGGGTTGGAGTTTCCATTTTAATCTGGCTTTTAGACAGTGGAAGAACTCTGAGATAACAAAGATAAAAGATTCTTCACTTGTAAGGCAGGTGCTAAGCAATGATGAAAACAAGAAGAGATCATAGATTGGAGATAGTGCTTTTAGAAGAGAGGATTTTTGTCCACAATGGGGAATGAAGCAACCAGTCTTCAGGATGAAATTTAATTGAATATATTTGCTATAACAGTGGATATAGCAAATATCCACTGTATAGGATGCTGGGTTTACATAATCCCCAAGAACCCTTCCTGTGATGGAATGTAATCCGAAGTTGCAAGAGGGAACTCGTCCTACACAAAGAGCTAAAAACAGAAGAGTCTGAAATGTCCGGTAAATAGGAAAAAGGCAAAGAGAGACACCCCTAGAGTATATCTATAGATATGTAGATAATTGCTTTGGTCTGGCAAGATTCTGTCTATAGGTGAACAATAATAAAGAAACCATTCAAAAGTAACTCCATGTGTCATTCTTGTTTCTTTGGCCATGACGCTTCCAATCCTTGCACTGTATAGTAGAATCATAGATGTGGAAATGATATAGGTGCAGGCACCATCCCTGACCAATGACTATCCAGCCTCTGAAAATCACCAGTGAAGGGAAGAAATTATACCATACAATAACCTGTAACGTGATTGACAGATCTTACTGTCAAGAAGTTCTTCCAAACATCTAATCTGTATCTACATCCTGGAAGTTTAATTTGTTCCAGTTTTATTTTCTAGAGCAAGGGAGAATAAATTCAAACCTTCTACAGTGTGACTGCCCTTCAGGTATTCAGCTATCATTCAACCTTCTCTTCTGCAAGCCAAATCTTCCTAAGGGTTTTAACTATTCCTTGTGATTTCCAGTTCTTTCACTGGATTCTTTCACTTGATTTCCAATCTCACACTCTAATGTAGAATAGGCTATCAAGGAGTATTAATGAAACTAATACTGTATATGTCAGCAAATAATACCAATAACAAAGTTTGCTGACTGAGCTATCTTGTGCTGCTACCAGACTGTTTTTCTTTTGCAGTCTTATTTCTTATTTAATTTATTAAATTTATTCTCTGCCCATCTTGCCACAACACAATCCTGCTGCTAAATAATGTGAGGACTGTCTTAATTATTATTGAATACTTACAGTATGTGATAAAGCAATTTTTTTTAGAATATGATTCATATGTTAATACAATTTTTTTGAAGATGGAGATAAAGATGAAACCAGAACTTTTCCTTTTGGGTCTAATGGAAAAAGACCTGGAGAAAAAATTTGGAACTTTATTACTATATATGTTGACAGCACAAGACTATTGTATGCACAAAGATGGAAGGACACTTCGATCCCTCAAATGGACGAATGGCCACAGAAATTGATGGAGTTGGCTGAAATTGCAAAATTGACTAAATAGAATACAAGTACTTTTATTTCCACATGGAGAACGCTTCTGAACTTTGTGCTTTTTGTTATGAAAAAACAAAAAGTTGTTATTTGATGCTAATGCCTTATTTTACTGCAACAGAGTCAAAAGTCAATGTTTTTTTTTCTCTTATCCTCCCTCACTTTTCTTCCTCCTCTTCCTCCCCAGTGTTTTCCTATTTACTTTTGTATTTTGTATCTTATTTTATTTTATAACCCAATAAAATGTTAAACTATTATATACATATAAAAGCTTAAACGCTTGTTTGCAGCCAAACCTGTCTTAAAATACCCAGATCCCATTTGTCATCCAGGCAAATGTTAGTGTTGTGGGCGGGGGTGTGTGTACACTCTTACAGTGGAACGAACAAGGGAATTTGCAGGCGTGCGCCTACACCTCTCTAGAAAACTGTCAGGGACTGAGCGTAGATGAGCAGCTTGGGAGAAGGACACTTATGCTATGCACTGGGAGCTCTTAACATGGAAGCACTTCCTTGAATGGAGCAAGGTGCCATTTGAGGTATGGATCAAACTTTTTCTATTCATTTCCCAGACAGCAAAATCTGGAAGACTGGTTTCTCTTGTCTTATTTGTTAAAATGTAAGTGGTGATGGCTATCAAAAATACCTCTTTTGTCCAAAGAGGTACAAACAGTTGTATGCAGTAGTGATACTTTTCTACTTTTTCTCTAGCACTTCCTAAATGAAGCATTTGGGGCCCATAGTGTTTCTCACAATATGGGAGAACTGAAGCAGTGGAAAACAGCATGAAAGAAGGAATGTTAAATGGAAAAAAGTAAAGTGAGAATAAGCCCTCAGAACTGGCCTGTCAGGTTCTGAAAAAGAAATGCCAATATACTCCTAGTATGGTGAAGGAAAATAAACTAGGGGAAAAAACTGAAGCTGGATTTATTTAGAGACTACTTTCCCAAGAGGACTCTCATCACATTAATTTGCTTTGGAACTTCTTTTTTGGTGCAAAATTCTTGTAATTTCGAAGAGTCCATAATGAAGAAAGATACCTATATCATGATATATTTAAAAATAAAATGTTAATTAATGAAAGCATAAATTGCATTTTTACTTCTACCTCATTTCCTAGCAAGGCAGAGACACATGCTTCAGATGCATCACAGATAGCTGTTAGGTCATGACCTCCTTCAAGAGCCAGAATGATTCGTCCTCCAGCCAGCTCCATAAGCTGTTTGGTGAGGTATCCAAAGCCTGAGAAAAAGAATAAGGTGTAGAATAAGAATAAGCAGCTAAAAAAATTCATCTCAAAAATCAGAAATATTTCAAATCGTTGCCTCCATTTTCTTTTTATTTTTTGGTCAAGTTTTTTTATTTTATATTACTTATACATATCAATGCATGAACAGTGTGATACCTGGGTATCATACATTTTAGTACAAATAAACATAATATCATTAATCATAGTTATTACATTTCATTTTCATTGTTTCATATTGTTTAAACACATCTGATACTACCGCCATTCAATTTCTAAATTTCCCTCTTATTATTACATATATTTTGTTATATTAAAATATGTATATTGTTGTTCCCCCTCTTGTTTCTATTTCTTCATGTCACCATAGAATTCAAAGATGTTTCTTTTCTGTCTTCCATTTTCCATCTGCTTTATTATTCATATTTCCCTTGTTTAACTCTTCACATCTATATATATTAAAGTTTCATCCTTCATTCTTTTTTTATTTAATAAAAGTTTTTTATTTTTATTTTTTACACATCTCTTCACGTGAGCAACGTGATTCCAGATTACAACATTTATGCAGTCATACTTACATTTTCAACTTTCTTATTTAATAACACATCAAATCATTATCCACTCCACTAATCTTCAAATAAATTTCCATTTCATATTTCAATTCATTAATTCAATATCAAAATCATTTCCTCACATATACTTTCAATTCTTTATCCCCTATTATTTCCATTTTCAGCTTACCACCTATTTTATTTTACCTTATGCATTATCTTCATTAATTAACTCAAGACCAATATATAGTAAACACACAAAAACAAGATTAAAGTAAAATTAATATATTTAGGATCCACATGATATATTCCTCAATCTACAATATATTTATTCCAACATTATTCATATAACCATTTCATATTTTTCTTTATTTCCACATAGCCAAATTTTACCCCTGTAATTTAAATAAAATTTCATTCCCCTACTTTTAATTATAATATAATATTCTCGTTATAAAATTCCAATATGATCCATATTTTTTATTTTCTCATATCCTTTGTTTAGTCAATTGTATTTTCTACTTCATTTAATGTATGTATGCATGTATGCATGTATGTATGTATGTATATATGTATGGTATTCAGCTTTGTTCGGGTATTTTCCCACATCATTATAGTTATGCTTTTAAAGTTGTAGCGACGTTTCAGCAGAATCTCATCTGCCATCATCAGGCTTGTGTATTGGGTTAGTCTGTGTGTCAGGCTTCCACAGCCGTTTCAGTTTTAAATTTGGTGCTAGCCTCCTGCTGTGTTAGAATGTTTTTTTCTTCATCCTGATTGGTTGGGAGTCTTGGTCTGTGTTTACTGGTCTTGGAGTTTGCTGTGTTCTGCTTGGTTGGTGTTTCTAATATCTTTTGTCTGTTTTGTAGCATTTTGTAGCAATACTACTGGAGTATTTATAGAGTAGTTCTAGAGAGACGGCAGCTCTGATCACACTTTGCTTGCACAAGCACGAAGCCGAAAGCATCAGCCTGAAGATGGTGAGTGGGACCTCATCAAAACATCGCCAAGATACTCTCAATCTTACACGGGAAAAGACCTGAACATGCCAAGACCTGCATATATATAAACCCTCTTAACATCTCTTAGTTCATCTTCACTTTTCTCATATATAGTTATATAATACTCTTAGGGTAATTCCCAATACATTTTGAATTTCAAATCTCCCCATTTTAAGTTTCTAATAAAGAAATACCCAAATACATTCCCATGTGGCATCCCCCTTTTATATCATATCTAACCCTTATCTCTAAATCTCTCGGCCTTGTTGTTTCTCTTGGTTTTAGCTAGCTTTCCCTTTTCTAAGTTTTCCCGATCTTTCCTTTTTGTTTCCATCTGCCAGTCACCCATCTTCTCCCCCACCCTTTCCTGTTCTCTTTTTTGAAGTTTCTTCTTGTAGAATTTCTTCTTCTTTTGTTTAATCCTGGGAGCATTTTCTCTTTTATTTATTAACTCTGTCATCAATGTCATAGTTTTAGTTCCTTTAATGTCTTTTGGCAATATCTCTTGTTCTCCATGTTCATCTGAGTCACTTTCCTCTTCCTTTAACTCCTCCTTTCTGAGATTTCTTTGTTCTTCTATGGACTGCATCGCCATTATTTTTTTTGCCAGTATGTCCAATAATTCCCTTCTTTCTTTCAGCATTCCTCTTACAGTTTGCAATTCTGACTTAAAGTCTTTGCTTATTTCTTCCATTTTTAAAATCAGTTGAGTTATTAAAATTCAAAGTCTTTTGTTGCGATCCTTGCCAAAAGTCTCCTTTTGTCTCTATTGCCCTTATTAATCCTTCTGTCTCTTTATCACAATCAACACCCAACAGTCCCAGGATATTGCATTCGTTTATTCTCTTACTACAATTTCTTCCCCCTTTTTTAAAGTTTCCAGGGTTCTTGTTCTTTTATTATTCTTTTATCTCATAGCAATTATAAGACCAGTGATTTTCCATAAAATCATGAAGGAAAAAAGTCTTTAACCAGTAGGTGGCGCTCTATATCCCTTTCCACTTTTCAAAGTTCTTTTCTTTTCTCTTTTCAATTATACTAACGTTAATTTTCAACGATTTCCACTATTAGCTTTCTTAAATATAGTCAATTCCAGGCAAGTCCAGCATTTTGTCCAATGCCTAATTGATGCCAAATTATACATATTGTTTCCAAATTTAATCTCTAATTTCATTGTAGCTTTTTATAATCCAATTTTGTTTACCTTATATTTTCCTCTTATTTTCCGTTCACTGCTGTCATACTCTTAAGCAAGGGCTCTTTCTTTCTGCTTCTTGGGGTTATTTTTTAAAAGTTCAAGTTCTTTATTCTGGTTACACATTGCTCACCACTTCACTGCTCCAGCACATACTTAGGTCCCAGCAGCTTCCCGTCTTCAGGGCAGCCATTAAACTGCCGTTTCTCCCTGTCTTCCAGGGGACTTAACACCTAGCCAGGGAGGGGAGATGCAGCTCCCCTTGACCCAGCTGGTGGTCTCCCCCTCTTCCCCCACTCTCCGAGGTGAGTCAGCTGGTTCCGGTCCCACAGGGACCCTTCCAACAAGGTAAACACGGATCAAAGCTGTGCACGATCGCAGTCTCTAATCCGTCTTTGACAGAAATGCCACCGGAAGTCCATCCTTCATTCTTTCATTGTTCAATGTTTCAATATACAATTCTAATACCAGTCACAATATCATTTAAACATATAGGGTAGATCTATTCATACTTCTTCCATTCATCCAATCCATATAATTCTACTATTAATACACATGCTTATATTAAAATATATTCTTTCATTATCTAATTTCTCATTGTTTAATTTTATTATTTCACTGCTGATCATTATATTATTTAGGCATGTTAATAATACCATCATTCATTCTCTAATTTTCCAATTAATGCTTAGTTCTTATTCATAATTCCCATATTTCACTCTTCATATCTATTTATATTAAAATATTATCCTAGTGCCTATCACAATACATACAAAATAATTATCCAGTCTATATAATTCTAATGTTAATACATGTTTTTGTTAAAATATGTTCTTGAAGGCTCTCCCCACCCTTTTTTCCCCCTATCCATCATCTCTTGGCCTCATCAGTATCTTACATCTTATTCTTTTTTAAAACTTGCCTCCCATATTCTTCTCTTGGATCTTTAACTCTATCTACATCTGCATTCTGACTGTTCAATCCAACTTTTTCTCCCCTTCCTACCCTTTTCTACTGTGTAATTTTAAAGCTATATGTTCTAATCCCTACTTTCTTATAATCCCTTCCTCTCCAATTTCCTTTTTAAGATTATCCTAGAGTGAGGTGAGCATTCCAAAGAGTGGGGGAGTGGGAAAATGGAAAGCACAGTCACAGTCCCACTTACCAACCACTTCACTTTACAAAAGAACTACCAGTCCCAATTGTGGTTGCAAAATAAGGACTACCAGTACTATTTTTGTCTTTCCTGGTATCGTTCAAATTCCATAAAGAGTGAAATGAGAACAGTGATTGCTAAATTTGAAGCTGAAAGATCCTAAATGTAAATATAGAAACAAATATATGTGAAATTTAATAGTCTGAAAGAACTTACATTTTGCCGATAGATTATACCCCCCAAGGGGTGCAGGATGACCTTCACTGCATCAAAACCTGATGACACCAGTACAATATCTGGAGCAAACTCATGAGCAATAGGCATTACTATTGTTCTGCATCATGAATAGCCAATCCCCAAAAGAAAAAAAAGGGCAGAAAACAGATTACTGTACTTTTCAGATACTGAACAGATACTGAACAATTCAGTTTTCTTTTCATTGGCATTTTCAACACAAACAAAGAATGAGAAAAGGACTAGAGAAAATGCTAAAGCTACAAACACTGTAGCTTATACTATAAAGCAGATCTTCTGAAGTTTATACTTTCCTTTATAGCTATAGAAAAAATGTACATTGATTTACAAATTTATTAATAGTTGCACAGAAAACAATGAATTAGAAAGAGGTATACACTGTACATGTGATATTTTATGGATCACTTATAAGGCTAACCAGGTACAAATAAATTTGCTTATTCCTGACTGAAATCACTGGCATTTAAGAAATTAAACTGTACAGCTGAGTGTCAATTATTTTAATTTCATAATATTAATATTAAAATGCATGCTTCATCTGCATAATCAAATTAGGATGCATGATTAATAAATGAAATTGTGCACTGAGTATAATACAGGGCCTAATAGTGGAGCATTGTTGTCAGTTCTGTGATGGATAAAGTACACAGTACTCTCTAGTTCCTGTTGGTTGCATTTGCCATTGTTCTGGAAGTGCTCTGGCTGCAATCAACTAGATAACTATCCTAGGCTTTGTGGTGGATTTTTATTCTTAGTTTTACACTATTAGTATTAGTATTACACTATTTTGGACAACTTTGGCATGTTTTTCCATCTCAAAATTGTAGGGAACTCTATGGCTAGTTTTTACCAACTGTATTTAAAAGATCTTGTGGGGGCATAAAAATATATTTAGCCTAATTCAAATGTTTTGCTTTAGAATATAATGGATGTTGTGAGAAACAGAACAAATATACTAGTTTTTATTCCTCTTTGCGTTCTAACCATGATGGCGCAGTGGTTAGAATACAGTACTGCAGGCTACTTCTGCTGCCTGCAAGCTGCCTGCAGTTTGGCAGTTCAAGTCTCACTGGTTCAAGGCTGAGTCAGCCTTCTATCCTTCTGAGGTCAGTAAATGAGAACCCAGATTGTTAGGGGCAATATGCTGACTCTATAACCTCTTAGAGAAGTCTGTAAAGCACTATGAAGCGGTATTTAAGTGCTATTGCTATTGCAGCTTCTTTCTATAGTTTCTTAAGCTCTAAGCTTACATTTTCCCTTGGAATTTATCTAAAATGGACTATTAGGATAATTTTACCATGAATAGTAGTTCCAGCAATTATTTTTCTTAATCTGATGCTATAAAAGTCTCAGTGCCTTGACTTTATTAAAATGAGACTTACTCATCAAAAACTACAAGAGAAAATGTAGGAAAAGAGGAATATATGTTGAAAAGAACCACTATTAACATAAATAGCATGAAAAATATCACATGAGAAATATATCATAAACCAAAACATTATAGAGATAAATTTCATTCATTAAAACTGGCATTGCCTTTATGTAACTTATTTCATTTTTTATAAGCATGAGGCTTATGCTTAGTATAAGTGTACAAATTAGAATATTGTGGTTTGTTGACATACTCCTAATGACCCATCAATCTAAGAAAAATGATAAAGAATTACCTGAAAGCAGTCAAGTATTCTGGGTCTCCTATTGGTGGATTAAGACCACCAGTAAATGCTATATTTACATTAAAACCAATACCCAATCCTATGCCAACCTAAGAAAAGAGAAATTGAAGAAAAAGAATGAAACAGGTTATGTATCTAAGAAATATTATTATTTCTAAGATTATTTGCTTAACAGCATTTCAAATCACTTAATAGCCCTTATACAATTTAATATGAGAAAATACAAACTGATGTAGAAATTTTGAATGACCCTCCTTCACTAACACAATAAGTGTGATTGGAATGTAAAGGTACAAACAATCTTAACTTTTAAATATATACAAGACACCCTCCTATTCTTGACATTATCTGTTGTGTAAACCTGCTGAGTTCCTAGTCACTGCTTTGAATAGGGATTTGAACAGGATTGCTTCATGCAATCTCTTCCAACCCATGGATCTCTTGGTCCAACAAGAGGAAGAATTGAAAAGGATAAAATAGAATAGAGATAATTAGAATGCTGCTGGTAGAAGATGAGCAAACTTTACTGAACGCAGGTAAGAGCTGCTCTTAAAGCCTACCATATTGCAATTTGGTAATCTAAATATTTTTCCACATTAAATGTGTCTGCAGATAATCACCAGTTAAGGGTGATCTGTTTCCTCCTGGGAAAGAGAGAATAGAGATCTACTTGCAGAGCCAATTAATCCAGAGTTTAATTCTTCTTACTATCAGGAAATTTCTCCTTACTTCCTTGTTGGATCTCTGTCTGACAAGCTTCCAGCTTCCTGTTCTGTCCTCAGGTGGTATGGAGAAATCGATGCCGTTGTCCCCATGAGAGCACTTCAAATATTGGAAGATTGCTATCAGACTTTAAGTTCCTAAGCCTACTAGGGCAATATAAAGGGGTATCGCTTCCTGTGATCTTGATGTTATCCATCTGTTAATGTATTTAGAACTCCATTGGCTTTTTTTGGCAGTTATTTGAAGATCTTTTCCGGTCTTCTGACAGTTCCCCCATGCTCCAGGAGCTATGAAAGATTTCATTTATGGCTCTGAGATCACCTCTTCCAGCTCCTTCAGTACTCTGGGATATAAACCATCTGATCCAGGAGATTTGAACTCTTGCAAAGCAGATAGGTGTTCTCCTACCAAATCCTTGCCCTTTTGACGTACATTCCTGTGCTATCTCCCACAAAGCTGCTTTTGACAGGCTGGGCTATTTTTTCTTTTTGTGATGACAGATGCAAAGAAGGAATTAAATAGTTCTACTTTCTCCTTGCTGCCCATCATATTCCTGCCATCTTCCCCCACTGTAGGTAGTCCTTGACTTACAACCATTCATTTAATGACTCTTTGAAGTTATAACGGCACTGAAAAAAGTGACTTATAATTGTTTTACACAAGACTATTGCAGCATCTCCATGCTCACGTGATCAAAATTCAAATGCTTGGCAACTAGTTTATATTTATGATAATTGCAATGTCCTGAGGTCATATGATCGATCATCTTTTGTACCTTCTGACAAGCAAGAATCGGAAAGCAGATTCATTTAACAACCATGTTTCTAGCCGAACAACTACAGTGATTCACTTAACAACTGTGACAAAAATGTCATAAAATGGAGCAAAATTCACTTAACAAATGTCTTGCTTTGCAAGAGAAATTTTGGGTTCAATTGTGGTCATAAATTGAACACTACTTGTAGTGAACAGATCATTTCCTTGACTTTCTAATTGCTCCTCACATACTAAAGCAAATATTTTGGTTATTTTAAGCTTTTGTTACCAGTCCTTAGTTCATTCTGAGCCTTCATGACTTCTGCCCTTGCAGATTCGAGCTATGTGCTGGTATTCTATTCTAGTTATATACCCCTCCTTTCCCTTTTTTATACTTGTCCTTTTTATCCCTCAGTTGTCAGAGACCTCTTTATGCAACCATGCTCATTTCATCTGGTATCAAGTTTTTCTTTCTTTCTAGTCATACTAGATTTCATCATAATGCAGGCACAAGTAACTAAATAAAGTTAGACTTTAAAAGAGCTGACTTCATCAAACTAAGAGATAGATTAGGAAAGATTCCATGAATGGAAATTCTAGGGAAAAACAGTTCAAGATGGAAAAACAAGACAATGAAAGACAAAAAAGAAAAAATATCACAGAGAAAGAAAAATGGGATACCAGACAAATGAGCATGGTTGCACAAAGAGGTCTCTGACAAACTAAGGGATAAAAAGACAAGTATAAAAAAATGGAAAGGGGGGGATACATAACCAGAATAGAATACCAGCAAATAGTTCAAATCTGTAATTTGATTATTTCAAAAAATAATCAAAAAATTTGCTTTCAGTATGTAAGGAGCAATTAGAAAGTCAAGGAAATGATCTGTTCCCTCCAGATAGTGTTCAACTTACGAACACAATTTGAAAATATTTATGTTTATTTTAAAAAATTATTCTGTATATTGTAATACAGTTAGTTATCATAGTATGAGAGCAGTGTAATATTAAATCATAGTTTATACTATATAATTGATAACAGGTGCACAATTGTCAAGCCAAAAGTCCCTCTTAATCCAACACTGTGTATCACACAATTGCCAATCAGGGACATCTGGGAAATTTACAAAGCAGGACAATAACCTCTGATCTCTAGCATCTAAGATTCTAGGCTTTTAATTACAGGGAAAATAGATATCCACTCGAACTACTACCCAGAATTTGTTTTCAAAAATCCAAATATGGGCCCATAAGGACAATAAATTCTATGGCTGAACTTTTCATTAACTGTTGTGCAATTAAGATGTAAATTAAGTGCTGTTTTCAAAAAAATAACTGACTTTCTCCACAATTATTTCAATGGATGACCACATGTCACATTTTGTTGAAAGAGAGACAATATCTTTCCTACATATGCCCAATAAATAAGTAGGACAGCTTTTACCAATTAGGTATGGAAAATTCCCATACTGACTAGAAAGTTTCTGACTAAAGCATCTGAATTTGACAGGTTTGAAGAAAGTGGAATAGGTCAAAGAAATATACATTCTTTCTATTTTTAAATTACAAAATCAGCTTCACACAGACTGGATAATCAATTCCTCGCATTTATTGTTTCTATCAATTACAAGTATTACTGTGATAACGTTTTCTTCTAAACATAAGACTATTACTTGATCTGAGAGAATCCTCTGATAGTGTGATAAACAACAACACAAGAAGCATATATTTAAACATGATTAATTATTTATTTCTGCCTTTGAGTCAATGATGGGAGTGTCCTCCACTTGTACAGGTAGTCCTCAACTTTCAATTACAATCGGCATTTCTGTTGTAAGTTGTGTCATTTCTGATTTTACAACAATTTTTAAGTAGTTAAGTAAATCCACCTTTCCCAGTGGGCATTTTTTATTGTTGGAAATTGACAAAAAAAGGTCACAATCACATGATGGCAGGATGTGACAACCAGCTGCAAATGTGAGCTGGTTACCAAACATCCGAATTGTGATTATGTGACTGCAGTGGTCGTGAGTGCAATACAGATCGTAAGTCACTTTTCCCAAGGCCATCATAACTCGGACTGTCATTAAATGAACGGTGGAAAGTTGAGGATTTCCTTTCTATAAATAATAGCATCCCAAGCAGGGATTAATAATACAATTAATTAGATGTATTCATTCATTATTAATGCTTCTCCTGGCAATTGCCTGGATTAATCCTTGCAGTTTCCTTGCAAGATTTTGTAAGTGCTTTGCCACTGCCTGCTTCCTAGGACTAAGAGACAGTGGCTGACAACTCTTCTGGAAAGAGAACTCTGATGTTCTTCCTGGAATCTACTCACTCTTCCAGCTTAACTCCTGTTACAGTCCTGAGTGCTCTTATCATTACTTTGGCCTCTATTGGTCACATGATTTCTAGTTCTCCCTTCATGCCCTGAAACTATAGTCTTTCATACTCCTTCCTGATGTTGCTATCACTTAACATCACTACATCCATCACTGCCACTGTTTTTTGGTCCTTGTCTACTACCTGAATGTCCGGTTGATTGGATGGTATCTGTCTGTACATTTGGATCTGGAAACCTGACAGGATCTTAGTCCTATTATTCTCCACAATGTTCTGTGGAATTTCTCATCCTGACCTGGAACAACCTAACCCATACTCTGTGCAGATGTTCCTGTACATTATGCCAGGTATGTGGTTGTGTTGTTCAAATACATGCTATTCCTGTCTGTACCTTACATCCTGCCACTATGTGTTGGACTATCTCTGAGGCATCTCTGCATAGCCTGTACCTTGCAGACCTCTCTCTCTTTCTCATATATGTACAGGTAGTCTTTGGCAGTTTGTTTAGTCACTGTTCCAAGTTACAATAGCACTAAAAAGTGACTTATGAGCACACTTATGACCCTTGCAGCATCCCCATGGTCGTGTATTTACATTCAGATGCTTGACAACTGGTTCATATTGATGACAGTTGCAGTGTCCTAGGGTCTTGTGATGCCCTTTTGTGACCTTCTGACAAGCAAAAGTCAATCGGGAAGCCAGATTCACTTAATCATGTTACTAATTTAAAAACAGCAGCGATTCACTTAACAACTGTGGCAAGAAAAATCATAAAATGGGGCAAAACTGACTTAACACATTTCTCACTTAGCAACATAAATTCTGGCCTCAGTTGTGGTCGTAAGTTGAGGACTAGTTTATATATCACCAAGAGCCCTCATGGTGCAGTGGTTAGAATGCAGTATTGCAGGCTAACTCTGCTCACAGTCTGATGTTCGATCCTGACAAGGTTAGAGGTTGATTCAGCCTTCCATCCTTCTGAGATCAGTAAAATGAGGACCCAGACTGTTGGGAGCAATATGCTGACTCTGTAAACTGCTCAGAGAGGGCTGTATAGCAATACGGAGTGGTATATAAATCTAAATGCTATTTGCTATATTCATATTTCTATAGCTAAATTTTATATAGAGATGGATAAAATCCAAACCACGAAGAACTTATGTTGTCACCATTAAATTTAGCTATCATGGATTTGAGGGATGCGGCTAAAGAATGTTAGAGAATTAAAAGCTAAAACATTTACTTCTGCAAATGGAAGAAATCAGATTCTCTCACTTGCATTGTATGACCCAGCATTTTATCACTTGAATTTCCAAGTTGTAGGATTGTATTATAAAGAAATCTGAAAAGACATATGCATCATATTATTACCTCGTCAGGGGCTCCACTGCCTGGGAAGAAGTTTCCATCATCATAGCGATGTAGTGAAATATAAAGGACGTTGGGATCACTGTAGAAAGCTTGCTGCGTACCGTTTCCATGATGTACATCCTTAAATGACAGACATTGCAATACATCAGAAGTATTACTTACAAGTGGCTCTGTATATGAAAACCTCTTAAGGTGGATCAATTATGAAAGTAAACAGTCCAACTATATGTAGCATGGTATGCTTTGGATCTCATTTCAGAATATGTTGTGATTTTAAATCAACCATGCTTTTCCCACAGCAAACATACAATTTTAAAATTGTCATAGTTGCATAGTCGCATCTCATAAACTGTAATATACTGTACATTTTGGAGTTGAAGATCTCATATGAATAAAGCTCATAACTTTTTTTGTTTTTGTTTGTTTGTTTGTTTATAACATTTATTGGCTGCCCACCTTACCTCAGGATAACTAGCGACGGAATTGCGGGTCCTAAGGGATTCCACTCTATCCTGGGTGTGGCCTGCTAAACTACCTTTGGCCTACCTTGATGACGGATTATGGAATCCCAAGAGGTGGCACGCCACAGACAGGGGTAGGGGTCTGGGGAGGGTTGAGAGGAATCCCAAGGCCTCTCTGTTTAAATTTTTAAATAAATTTTTAAGGGGGTTAGGGAAGGGGGTGGGTTCGTGGACCCAGTTGGAGCTGGGGGGGGCTCCGCTGGGATATTCTCAGTCCAGGTTAGGGATGGGTTGTGGCAAGGGGGTTCTGGGGCTGGACGGGGCTCTGGGGAGGAGGGTGGGGGTTATGATCCCCACGGTGACTGGGATTGGCAGCAGAGGCATGGACGGCGGGCCATATCAATCTCTGGGGGTGCGCCCTCGCTATTTTCTAGTGGTGGCGCGCTCCAACCCGCCAGTTTGTACCTGCATCCCTGGGGGCTTGGAGGATCAGGGCCCTGGACTCAGGTTGGTATATGTGAATGCCAGGTCCGTGGGGAACAAGGCTCCCCTCATCAGGGAGCTGAGCGAGGAGGAGGGCATGGACCTGGCTTGCATCATGGAGACCTGGTTGGGCGCAGAGGGAGGGGTCCCTCTGGTTGACTTATGCCCACCAGGTTTCCGTGTGCTGCATAAACCTAGGGCCCAGGGTAGGGGGGGGGGGCGGCGGCGGCGGTTGTGATCAAGAAGGTACTTGGTCCAAGGGAGACCACTGTCTCGCAGATAGGCGGATGTGAGTCCCTCCTCGAGGTGGGGCCCTGAGGGTCAGTTGGGCCTGTTGCTCGCGTACCTGTCTCCCAACTGTGTGGCAGTGGCCCTGCCTGACCTACTCGAGGTCCTCTCGGGGGTGGTGGTTGAGTTCCCCAGGCTTATTGTGCTGGGGGATTTCAACCTGCCCTCTCTGGGGGGGGCGTCGGGGAAGGCTCAGGAGTTCTTGGCCTCCATGATGGCCTTGGACCTGACCCAAATAATACAGGGCCCGACTCATGAGGGGGGCGCCTGATGGATCCGGAGAGATTCCAGACGGCATTTGGAATGATCCCCTCCTCTCTGGCCCACAGCTCGGTCGAGTCCCTGGTGGATGCCTGGCCTCCGGGGCACTTGACCGGGTTGCTCCTTCGCGGCCTCTCACCCAAAGCAGATCCCAGTTGGCTCCCTGGTTTTCCGCGGAGCTCCGGGAAATGAAGCGGCGGAGGAGAGGCCTAGAGAGCTGTTGGAGAGCCAGCAGGTCCGAATCTGACCAAACACAACTAAGAGCCTATATTAGGACTTATCTTGCGGCAGTGAGGGCGGCGAAGTGCGCGTACTTCTCTGCCCTCATTGCGTCCACAGATAATCGCCCGGCCGCCCTGTTCAGGGTCACTCACTCCCTCCTTAATCTGGGGAGGGGTGTGACCCTTTGCAGGGACGTGCCGAGGAGTTTAGTCAGCATCTGACGGACAAGATCGCTCAGATTCGGGCTGGCTTGGACTCCGACTGGTCAGAGTCCAATGGGAGTGTTGCGATGGGTCCGATAAGAGTGTTGCGAAGAGTTTGATTCTGTAACTCCCAATGAGGTGGACAGGATCATGGGGAAGCTAATTGCTGCCATGTGTTTACTGGACCCGTGTCCTTCCTGGCTGGTTTATGCCACCTGGGAAGTGACGCGAGGCTGGCTCCAGGCAGTGGTTAATGCATCTCTGAGTGAGGGAGTCTTCCCTTCCGCCTTGAAAGAGGCGGTGGTGAGGCCCCTCCTCAAGAAACCTGCCTTGGACCCAGCTATTTTGAACAACTTTCGTCCTATCTCCAACCTTCGCTTTGTGAAGGTTGTTGAGAGCGTGGTGGTGCAATAGCTCCCGATGTTCCTGGAGGAGACCGATCATCTGGATCCATACCAATCGGGTTTCAGGCCCAGGTACAGCACAGAGACGGTGTTGGTTGCTCTGGTGGATGATCTCTGGAGGGCACGGGATAGGGGATACTCCTCTGTCCTGGTCCTTTTAGATCTCTCAGCGGCTTTCGATACCATCGACCATGGTATCCTGCTGCGGTGCCTCGAGGGGTTGGGAGTGGGGGGCACTGTCTTACGGTGGTTCTCCTCCTACCTCTTGGGCCGCATGCAAGTGGTATTGGCAGGGGGGCAGAGATCAGCCCCAAAGCCCCTCCTTTATGGGGTGCCTCAGGGGTCAGTGCTCTCGCCCCTCCTGTTCAACATCTACATGAAGCTGCTGGGTGAGATCATCCGTGGCTTTGGGGTGAGGTATCATCAGTATGCTGATGATACCCAGCTTTTCATCTCTACCCCAAACCAACCCAGTGATGCCCTCAACGTGATGTCCAGGTGCCTGGAAGCGGTACGGATCTGGATGGGGAGGAACAGGCTCCAGCTCAACTCGACTAAGACCAAGTGGCTGTATATACTGGCATCTCGAGCTGTCCAGGACATTCCATCTCTGGCTATGGGGGGAGAGATGTTGCCCCCATAGATAGGGCTCACAACTTGGGTGTCCTCCTGGACTCACAGCTCAGTTTGGAGGAGCAGGTGGCAGCTGTGGCCAGGGGGGCATTTGCCCAGCTTCGTCTGGTGCGACAATTGTGCCCCTACCTGGACCAGGATGCCCTGCGTACAGTCACCCATGCGCTTGTCACCTCCCATCTGGACTACTGCAATGCTCTTTACATGGGGCTGCCCTTGAAGACCATCCGGAGGCTTCAACTTGTCCAGAATGCAGCGGCGCGGGTTGTGCTGGGAGGGTCCTGATACTCCCATGTCACACCTCTTTTACATGAGCTGCACTGGTTACCAGTTGCCCTCTGGGTGAGATTCAAGGTGATGGTATTGACCTATAAAGCCCTTCATGGCTTAGGACCAGGGTATTTGCAGGGAGGCCTGCGGCCAGCAACGGTTCCCCAGCGTCCCATGCGCTCCCATAGGCAGGGCCTCCTTGGCGTGCCGTCGGCCAGGCAATGTCGGCTGGTGGCCCCTAGGGGTAGGGCCTTCTCTGTGGGAGCACCCACCCTCTGGAATCAACTTCCCCTGGGGCTTTGGATGGCCCCTGACCTTCGATCTTTCCGCCGTGTCCTAAAGACATGGTTTTTCCAGCTTGCCAACCCGGACTGATGGGGGGATGGGAATTTTTAGTAGTTAGCTTTGTTCTTAGCCTAATGAGATTTCTTATTGAATTTAATTGTTTTAATTTTTGTATTGTTCTTTTAATGTAAGCTGCCCTGAGTCCTTCGGGAGATAGGGCATAAAATAATAATAATAATAATAATAATAATAATAATAATAATAATAATAACAACAACAACAACAACTACTACTACTACTACTACTACTACTACTACTACTACTCTGGGAGGTTTACAATTTTAAAATGAAAATTGTACAAACATAAAAGCCCAAATAGTACACACACACGCACACACACAAATAGGACTGCATGGGAGTAGAACAGGGGGAAGGTAGGATCGGTTGTTAATTGATCAACCACCTCCATTGTGATGCTCTTCCACTGGAGCCCCATGCCAACTGGCAGAGCCAGTTTAAGCTCTTACAGAAGGTGGAGAGGATTGTAGCCAACCCCACTTGGGGGAGGGGGCAACATGTTCCACAGGGCAGGTGCAACGGAAGAGAAGGCTGGAACCCCCTGGCCGGAATACTGGAGCCAATGGCATTAGGGTCTTCTCTGTGCCAGCATGCCTCCTCTGCTGGCACAGCTGGGATGAGATGTAAGTCATCCCAGTAACCATTCCCACAGAACTGGTGGTGCCATCCTCAGGGTGTAAGGGGAGCTTGGTAGGCCTCCTGGATTCAGGCTGAACCAGGTGCCTGGTCAGCCTGTCCTAGTTCAGAAATTAGGTCTAAGACTCAAACAATGTAAAATGCAGGTGGCTTTTTGCCAGCTGGATGGCTTGGTAGCAGGGGAGGCCCTTGCAACATTTGTCACTGAAGTAATAGAGATAGGAATAGGGACTTATATAGAAACCTAGACCTTTATTGTGGTGCCATGCATGGAGAGACCCCTCATACTGGATGGCTTCTTATATAAACTGGAGAAGGAAGATACTAAAGATTCAGTGAGCCATCCCCAAAGGGGGAAATGAAGGAAAACTTGAGGTCCTTATTCCTAAAACACTAAGGGCGAAGCCAAGAAGAGAGGTGGGAGCTGCAATGAAGGAGTGGTTCAAGGGCGGTCCTCAGATTCCTCAAGAATTTTGGAACCTACCAGAAGTTTTTAGTGAAAAGGGCTAAGACACACCCTCACCCCATTGCCCAACTGATTGCTCCACAGAAATATTTCGGGAGGCCAAATTGCTGAAGCCCAAACTGTATTCCATGACTCCCAGAGAATTAGAGGAACTGTGGACATTCATAGAGAAAAACCTAGAGTGTGGTTCCATATACCCACCAGACTGTGAGTGGCTGCCTTGGAGCTGTTTAGGGAGAAGAAGGATGGCTTCCTTTGTCTATCCGTAGATGGGCTAAACACTGTATGGATGGAGAATGTCTAGCCAGTGCCCCTAATGAAGGATATGCTAGCCTATTTGGCAAAGGGGAGGATTTTTACCAAATTGGACTTGTGGGAAGCATATCACTGGGTTAAGATCAAGGAGGGAGATGAGTGGAAGACAGCTTTCAATTGTCCCTTGGGATGATTCCAATTCTGACTCTTCCCCTTTGGCTGCCGGGATCCCCAGCTGTATTTATGCAGCTGATAAATGAAGCAATGCATGAACCGATGCAGTAGATAACATTTTGATTTATTCAAGACCATGGTGGAACATGTGAAACTGGTCAGAGCTGTGCTCAAAAAACTCCAGAATGCTCAACTGTATGCTAAGCTGTCCAAGTGTGAACTTCATCAAAGCAAAATTGACTATTTGGATACTGCATTTCCCTCGAAGAGATAGAAATGGATTCTGAAAAAGTGCAGGCAGTTTTGGAGTGGGCTCCTCCTGCACCCAGAAGCAACTTCAAAGCTTCCTGGGATTTGCAAACTTACCACCAATTCATCCTGTCTTTCTCCCAGATAGTCCTCCCCATCACCAACTTGAAGATGAAGGGGGAAGGAAAGCCCAAACCAAGGTGTCCTGCAGCCATGTGCCTATGCCTCCAAAAAGATTACTGGGCATTCCTAACCTGCAGGCATTTCTTGAAAGGAAGCAAAGCTCTGTTTGAGGTGTGGACTGATCACAAAAACTTAGAAGCCCACTCCCGCCCCCCAAGGATATCACCCAAACAAGTCCATGGGTTCAGTACTTTAACCAATTTAACTTCACCTTGCAGTATCTCCTGGGGGAAGCATTCCCTAGCAGATACTCTATCCAGATTGCCACAATATAACAGTTCCAAGCTGGAGGTCATCAGACCAGTTATCCTGTCCTGGCAACTGGCAGCTCGGTCACCATTAGAGCACAAGCAAAACCAAAACCAAGTGGCAGAGGATTTAAAGGGTGCACTAAAAGCGGCACTTGAAAAAGACAAAACATGTCAAGCCCTTAAGAATGAATGCAAGATGCAAGATGGCTTAGCCTGGGTACAGGCCAAATTGTATGTCCCTGAAAATCAATGCCTAATGGTCTTACAGAAAAACCACAACTCAAAAGTAGGAGGGCACCTTAGCTTTGTCAAAACTTTGCATTTGTTTAAACACCACCTCTGGTGACAGTCATTAAAGGATGTAGAGGGTTATGTGGCCAGCTGCCCTACCTGCACCTCTGCCAAAAGGCATCAGGGAAAGTGCCTGGCTCCTCCAGCCAGCAGTGGAACCTAAAGTGCCATGGAAGGAAATCTTGATGGACATTATAGTAGAACTTCCCAAAAGCTTGGGAAATACTGTGATTTGGGTGATAACTGGTTTATTTTCTAAACAAGTGCATTTTATGCCTTGCCAAAAATTTCCTTTTGATCATACCTTAGTGAAAATGTTCATGCAGCATGTATATAGGTTGTATGGCGCTCCAGAGGAATAGTATTGGACTGTGGAGTCCAATTCACTTCACAGTTTTGGCAAGAATTCTTAAAACTTAGCTCCTCCTATCAGCCTGAAATGAACAGGCCCTGTGAACGTATAAATGGAGTCTTGGAACAGTACCTCAGATATTACATTAACTATCAAAAGGATAACTGGACAGACCTCCTACCTTTAACTTAGGTTGCTTACAATATCTCGGTACATGGTAGTACAGGAATAACTCCTTTTAAAGTAGCCTCAGGCCAAGACTGCCCCACAAACAGCCTGCCTAAAAGAATGGATTTCACAACTGTAAAACACCTGGTCAGTAGTTAGAAAATATTAGCCTGCATCTTCACTTTCTTTCAAGCTTGCTGCCAGCTGCCATTGAAACTGTAGTGGTAGGAGAAGCACTGGGCATATGGGATGGGAAGCATGCAGGAGGGGGAAGTAGAATTTCTTAGAAGTGATAAGGAGGCTTGGTCTCAAAGAGGTCAGCTTGGATTGTTTAACATTTTCAAGGCCAACTGTCCTGGCTTTGGAATGCACAAAGTAGGGATTGCACCTGGGTCAGAGATTTTCCCAAAGCATCTTCTTGGCCGATGATTGAACTCTGATTATCTAGCTAATGAGGGAGTGTGTGGGGGGCTTTGGATTTGCTTCATTTTTTTCTTCATACAAATTTTGCTTCAGATCTTGCCTGACCATTGCTGTATTCAGTTCATTTTTAGTAAAAGTACCTTTTCTCTAAATCTAAGGAGTCAAGGATTTTTGTTTTCTACGGATTAAGTGAAGGCAGCCCTGACATTAGGCAAGTTCTGCTTTAATGGTCAAGAGGGAGACTGCGGTCTACTGTGGGGACTGAGCTTCTAAATGTCCAACTACAAGAATGAGCTGGAAGAGACCGGGGCTAGAGCTGGGTCCCATCCTGCCCCCCACTAGACTGTGCCATGCTCAAGATGAGGCAAAATGGTTGTGGGAGCTGGACCTCAATGTGGAACCTATCAGGCCCAGATGGTTGTTGAGCATGGGGTGAAAGGAAGATCCAGAGAAGCCAGGTTTGAGGATCTGGGAGACAGTCCGGAAAGGTGTGGAAGTTGTTGAATTCTCCCTTTCTGATACTGAGGGCTGGGAGCTTGGGTGAGAGTGAAAGCGACTATGATGATGACCCCTGGTAAGTCAACACATAATCCCCATGACCATTCCTATGGAACTAGTGGTGCCCTCCAAGGGGACCAAGGGGAGGATGTTGGCTTTACTGGACTCAGGGTTAGAGATGGGGGGGGAAATGAAAATATTGGGGGGGAAAACAGGTTTTTTCCCATTTTTTCCAAAGCCATTAAAAAAAAAAACAGAAAAACCCCAGAAAAAAATCCCCAATTTTTCCAGTTTTTCCCAGGCCTTCCCACCTCTACTTAGGCTGCACCAGGCACACAGTTAGCCATGAGGTGGAGGAAAAGCTGGGACTGAGACTCAAGCGGCTGAAGGTGCCATAGCTTTTTGCCAACTTTTTATAACTGAGACAGTGGAGATGAGAATGAGAAAGCACCAAGAGACTCTGAGTTTTATAGTGGCACCAGGGATGGAGAAACCCCTTCTACTTAGACTGTCTTGGCTCCAGAAATGGAACACTTATGTAAATTGGAGGAGGGAGCTTTTAAAGATTTGGCACAGGGGTTGCCAAGAAAGGGGAAGAAATCCCAATGCCCAGAGACAGGAAAACCAAAGGACAGAGGAAATTGGGATGCAGGAGCAACCAAAAAATGAGAGCAGAATCCCCAAAGAGTACTGGGATCTATGGGATGGGTTTAGTGAGAAGGGCTCCGACACACTCCTACCCCATCACCCCCCTGACTGTAGTATTGAAATACTTCCTGGGACTAAACTCCCAAAGCCTAAACTTTACTCAATTACTCCATGTGAGCTAGAAGAGCTCCATGCTTTCGTAGGTAAAAACCTAAAATGTGCATTTATTCAGCTGGCTAGACCGTGAGTGGCAGCCCCGGTGTTGTTCTGGGAAAAGAAAGATGGAACTCTTCATCTGTGCATTGACTATAGGAGGCTAAACTTGGTGTATGTAGAAAATGTCTGCCCACTGCCCCTGATGAAGGATGTGCTGGCCCATCTAGCCAAAGACAAAATCTTCATTAAATTAGATTTGCGGGAGCTTAATACAGGATTCAGATCAAGGAAGGGATGGATGGAAAACTGTATTCAACTGCCCTTTGGGATGTTTTCAATTCCCAGTATTCCCTTTTGATCTGTAGGAGGTCCCAGCTGTGTTCATGCAACTGATCAATGAATTGTTGCATGTTAGTTTTTTTTATCATACAATTTCTGTATGAGGAAAAGGAGGCGTTTATCGATGGTAGTGCATTTTACTTTCTCCCAGAGAGTATTCCTAGATATTGAATCGAAGGCCTGCTTAAAATCAAGGAAGGCCATGGAAAGAGAGGATTGTTTTTTATTTGTGTATTTTTTAACCAGATGGTGAAGTACCAAGATATGATCCACCATAGATCTTCCTTCTCTAAAACCAGCTTGAGGCGATCTGGCTGCAACATCTGTCACCCCATTGACCACTAGGGTTGATTTGGATGATCTGGCTGGCTAGGCGGGTGTCCCCTTCCTCCCTCACCACTCCATATGCGTCCCTCCCAAAGTTGTGCACTCGGTGGAAGAGGACGACCATCCCAGATAGAAGGAGTGTACCGATATTCGGTCAAGGGTTGTATGACAAGGGGGTGTTGCTGTATTTGGATCTAGGAGGCCTTCCAGGCCCAAAACGGAGCCTCTGGAGTGCTTCAGGAGGTTGTCCTTGACTCAGAAGGTCTTCCTCAGAAGGGAGGAAAATTAAAATATTTACCTTTCAGGATTGTAGGATTCTGCTACTGTAGCCTATGTCAACAATTTTGTAGTTCTAGCCTTCCTATGGAATCAGTTTCTTGATCTGTTTTGTCTCTCATAAGGTGATCAAATAGATCAAGTAAATATTAAAAAAACAAGATCATAGAAAGGTACGCCTCCCTATTTTTCTAAGTTTATAAAACCATGTCTGCAGAGGTACGGTCCTGTGTCATGACCACCATGACCACGCTCCCACCGGCCCTCCAAGGTCAAACCCAATCCTGATGGGGTCCTCAATGAGGCTCTGGTCTAGAGCCTCTGGCAGACAAGGAAGGAGGGGAGGAAGGAAGGTGGGAGAGAGGGAGAGAGGGAGGGAGGAAAGGGAGGAAGGAAGGAAGGAGAGGCAACTTGGTTAAAGTTGCAAATAGCCATTTCCAGTGGGGAAAACAGGACAAAGTAGAGTGGGGAAAAATATTTTCCTTTGCTATATTTCCAATCTGAATTAGACCATGGCAGGGTCCCTACAGAAGAGCCCTTTTAAGGATTATGTATTAATAGAAAAGCAACTAACTTACCTCATTCCTAAGTGCTAAAGCTGTTGCACATAAAAAAACAGAGGAACTCTGTATACCCATAGCTGCACTGTGGTCTGTGGACACCCCCACTAAATGCAAGCATGGGATAAACTGACCCTGGTTTGTTCTCAGTTTTTAAATGGCCATAAACAACCAGCAAACTGGCATTTGATAACAGCAAAGAGGCATCGAGAAAAGTTCCTCCTTTTGCATTTGAGCATCAAGAAGGGACAGGAAAGAAGGAAAAGTGGAAAGATAAAGAAAAAAGGAAAGAGGGGAAGACAGCAAGGAAGGAAAAAGAAGGAAGGGGGAAGGAAGGAAGGAAGGAAGAAAGGAAGGAGAATGAAGAGGGAAAGAAAAAGAAGAAAAGAGATGAAGGAAAGGAAGGAAATTACAATGAGAGGGTCTGAGGAAAGGCCTGCCTTAGCACTTGGCCATCAGCAGCCCTGCTGCCTTCCTGACCTCCTAGTGGTCTCCCATCCTATCATTGAGGATGCTTTGGTTACAAAGCTGGGTCTCCCCGCAAGGACAGGGAGTGGGCCTCCCTCTTACCTTTGCCCTCCCACATACAACATGAGCAACCTGACCAAGTAGAACGAGCACAGCAGCAGCAGCCTCGAGAAGGAGGTAAATGCAGCTGGGGAGCCCCTTAGGTTTGGCAGCCAGGGCTCCGGGCAGCCTGCGCTGCCATCTGGGGTCCTGTGTTGCCTGAAAGGGATGGCAAGGTTCCTCTTGTGGATAAGTGTTTGGCGCTCGCCTTGGTCTGATCTAAGAGATTCTCACAACACCCATGCAGCTCTTCATTGACCAAAAAATGGTTGGAGGGAGTGCTGGGTTGAGGGGGGGAAATTTGTAACCTTTTGGGTGGGAACCTTATTTCTAGCCTGACTTTACTGCAGCTAGCAACCTTTAGTAAAAGAATCTACCACTTCAACCAAATGGAATTGACAGCCTTTCTTTCCTAAGAGATCTGACTCGAGCAGGACTGATACTCCATATCATCACATGGGTTGTATGAACAAGCTTAAGTCCCATCTTAGGCATGAAAGCCAGGTGAGTGACCTTGAGCTAATCTTTCCATGTGAGCGTTTGCACACGTGTCCCCCTTCACACAGCTGCAAAACCAAGGGAATTTCCTGCTTGTGGCAGCCAAGATAAATTAATCAGGCGAGGTGCAGAAAGCAGCTGAGCTGCAAGGGTGAGGCCCACGAGCAAAAAGGTGAGATATATAGGACAGGATAGCACTGGGTGGGAAGGCAGGCCCAACCGGTGGTCATAATTACCGGTACAGGCAAGCCGGTCCGAACCAGCAGCAGCTTACCACTGCTGATCTTCCCTTATACAACTTTGTGTATGTGCTGAAATGTAATCAATGTGAAAATACTTTTTATAATCTTTGATGGATATTTAAGACTCCAAGTAATGCTGCCATAAGATATGTTTGATTGCAAAAATACTAAAAGTGAATGTAAAATTGAAACCAGAAGTTTTTCTTTTAGGTATCATTTAGGTATCATTTAATCAAATTGAAGGAAAACATGGGATTCTGTTTATACATATGAAAATAATGGAGAGACTTACACAGAGGTGGAAAAATACACAAATTTCCACAACTGAAGTGTGGATTGTGAAATTAATAGAATTTGTAGAAATGATAAATACTTTGATGAAAACCTAACTTTGTTTCTCCTTAGAGAACACTTTCAGAATTCTTCCTTAACAAAAATGTTTTGTTCTTAGGCTTCAATGATTAGATCTGCTGTGATTATAGAAATATTGTGTAATTATCTTATTACTAGAAACCTACATTATATATTCTTTATATGTTAAAACTTAAGAGTAAGAGATTATTTTGCTATATAATTCTACATTATTTTGATTGCTTAATTTGATATTTTAAATGTTTATGTTTTTGTTTGAACAAAATAAGGTTATTTTACTTTATATTTGTATGAACTATTTTCTTTAATTTTCTTGTCAATTTTTAACTTTTTTCTCTTTTTGATCCCCTCTCCCCAATTTTTCCTTTTCTATTTTTTATCTCTCAGAGGGAGGGAGGGAGGGAGGGAGGGAGGGAGGGAGGAGGAAGGAAGGAAGGAAGGAAGGAAGGAAGGAAGGAAGGAAGGAAGGAAGGAGATTTCCCCAATGAAACTCAAGGAAGTCAGATGTTGCTTTTGCTCCCACTGCATTTTTGCCACCTGTAATCATTCTGTTTTGGTAAGAAAGTATCTTTGAAAAGATGATCTAACTGGGCATGTCTAGTTATTTTTTTACTGGCTTTGGTATGTATCAGTGATAACTGCATATTTTTAAATTTAATTCTCAAATTTTATGTTGAAAAAAAAGGCTTCTGAGATGCCAGACAAAATAAGTGACTGATCTAGGAAAAGGATGGGGTAATAAAAAAATAACATCTATTGTGGCAACAGAACACTTCAGGTACAAGAGTAAGTAAATAAGTAGCATAGGATTAAAGAATTTAGTAAGGTTTTGAATGAACAATCCACCAGCATAATGTTCAATTAACAAGCCTTTACTAATAGCCAATGAAAATCTAAAGAAGTAATAAAATATTCTTATTGTTTTTACTATGATGAGAACATGACAGAAGTAAACATATATACACAATCTATGTAAAAAACACACACCCTTCTATGGGGGTATTGCAGTGGCCTCATAACTGGATGTCCAATTCAGCTATCCAGATGATTGCCTCTGGAGTTGTTTCGTGCAGATCTAGGGAACCAGAGAATGCACATCGTGGGCAATCTTGCATAATATGTTTAATAGTTTGCATATCAGCACCACAATCGCAACAAGGGGAATTTTTTCATTCCCACTGATATAGGGCAGAGGCACTTCTTCCAGCATCACACCTAATTCTCTTCAATTTTGACCATACAAAGCAAGGCAGGTCAAAACCAGGTGATTTTAAGAGGAGAGCGCAAAACCTTTAAAAACATAGAAAGATTGGAGTTCTAATTTTTATGGTCAATAAGGCATTTTAAAATGCTGGAATTACTTGTCTGAATATTTATTATTTGTTTGAATAAATATCAACGGAACCTGTCTGATTTTGTGCAACGTTGAAAGTTAAGCTGAAGGCACCACTTACTGATGAATGGAATAGACATTATACTCCTATAACCCTGGGAAAAATACTGAGAAGAAAGAGAAGAAAGTGGAAATAAATAACACCTAGAGGACTGCCATGCTATTTACTGCTCTATACTTCTCTATTTCATGACTACTGGAGCTCTAATAATGAGAACATGAGACATCTAAATAAAGTGACTTTCAAATATCACGTGTTATGATTGAACTTATAGAGTGGACTTAAAGAGACATTTGGAAATCGCCCTGGATTACTTAGAAAGAACTAATTGACTAACTGTGGGACATAAAGAATTATAATTACTGTATTTCCTGAGGAGCAACGTCAGGATTGAGTAAATGGTTTTCAGATTGACTTTCTGAGGTCAAAGATAATTGAGACTCTAGGGCAGTGATAGACCATTGATAGACTACAGAGCACTATTTCGACTTATCAAAAGAAGATGTTTCACCCTCATGAAATAAGTGGGTTGCAAAAAGAAATGGTGTCAATGTTTCAAAGTATTTATGATACTGAAGCAGGAAGGGAAAAGCAGGCAAGGGTCAGGAGGCGGGGCCAGCCGGGAAAGCCGAACCGCTACCCAGCCTGGATTTAAGTTCCCAGCCCTTTCTTTCTACAACTGCCCAAAAGAAAGAGGGGAGGAAGGCCCCCACCTGGGCCCTTTGTCCCTGTATATGACAGCAACTTACCAGGTGAGTGGCAAAAGCAGGCAAAGGCAGGCAAGTGGGGAAGGAGCTGGAGAGCAGCTGGGTCACGGCACCTCATGGTAGATTGGGGTGAAGGCAGGCAAGCAGGGGAAGAAGCCAGAAAGCAGCTGGGGTGAAAAGCAGGCAAGCGGGGAAGGAGTTGGAGAGCAGCTGGGGTGAAGGCAGGCAAGTGGGGAGGAGTCAGAGAGAAGTGGGAGCACAGGCACCATGTGGTAGACCAGAGACGAAGGCAGGCAAGCGGGGAAGGAGCCGGAGAGAAGCTGGGGAGAAGGCAGGCAAGTGAAGAAGGAATTGAAGAGCAGCTGTGCTGCAGGCATGAGTCTAGGCTACCTACTGGGTACCAGCAAAGGCTGGCAAGCAAAGCGAGCGGCCAAAGCAGACAAAGTGAGAAAAGGAGTGACTTTAAGAGACGCGGTGGGCAGGGTGGGACCAGCCAGTGGTGAGATTACCGGTTCACTGAAGTGCACAGAATTTTAACAGCTGGTTTGCCCGAACCTGTCTGAATCAGCTGAATCTCACCTCTGATTACACCCCAGAATTCTAAAGGAGATGGCAGGTATTATCACAGAACCACTGCACCACATCTTTCCAAAATCCTGGAGCACCAGGGAACTGCCAGAGGACTGGAAAAGAGATGATGTGGTTCCCATATTCAAAAAAGGGAAAAAAACAGACCCAGAAAACTACAGACGAATCAGCCTAACATCAATACCTGGGAAGATACTAGAAAAGATAATAAAAAAACAGATCATCTAGAAACGAGTAAAGTAATAACTAGAAGTCAGCATGGGTTTATTAAAAACAGTTCATGTCAAACCAATCTTATTTCATTTTTCAATATAGTGACTAAATTAGCAGACCAGCAAAATACTGTGGACATTATATAGTTAGACTTCAGCAAGGCATTTGATGAAGTAGACCACAAACTACTTTTTGGCCAGCTAGAAAAAAGTGGGATTTGTAACTGACTGACAAACCATACTCAACGAGCAGTCCTTACATCTACATGGAGGGAAGTAAGCAGTGGGGTACCACAAGGTTTCATCTTAGGCCCAGGGCTCTTCATGTCTTCATAAATGACTTAGATGAGGGAATAGAAGGGGAACTTACCAAATTTGCAGATGATACTAAGCTACCAGGAATAGCCAACACCCTAGATGATGGATCTTGACAGACTTGAACACTGGGCCCTATCTAGCAAAATGAAATTCAATGCAGAGAAAAGTAAAGTCTTATACTTAGGCAAGAAAAACCAAAAGTACACATATAGACTAAGTGCAACCAGGCTTAATAGTAGTAACTGTGAGAGGGATCTTGGAGTCTTAGTGGAAATATGAGCCAACAACATGCGGCAGCAACCAAAAAAGCAGATGAAATCCAACACTGCATTAACAGAGGGATACAATCAAGATCAAGTGAGATACTAATGCCACTCTATAAAGCCTTAATAAAACCACACCTAAAATACTGCATCGAGTCTTGATCACCATACTATAAAAAAGATATGGAGACTTTAGAAGAGTGCAGAGAAGAGCAACCAAGATGATTAGGGGACTGGAGGCTAAAACATACAATGAATTGTTGCAGGAACTGGGCATAGCTAGTCTAGTGAAGACAAGGACCAGGGGAAACATGATAGCAATGTTCCAATATTTGAGGGGCTGCCACAGAGAGGAAGGGATCAAGCTATTATCCAAAGCACCTGAAGGCCAGACAAGGAATAAAGGATGGAAACTGAACAAGGAGAGATTCAACCTGGAAATAAGGAGAAATTTTTCTTACAGTGACAGCAGTCAACTAATGGAACAGCTTGCCTTCAGAAATTGTAGGAAGCTTTCAAGAAGAGACTGGATTGCCATATGTCAAAAATGGTGTAGAGTCAGCTTGAGTGTGGTGGGGGCTTGGACTAGATGACCTACAAGGTCCCTTCCAACTCTGTTAATCTGTATCTGTATTTGTATCTGTATCTACATCTGAATAGCTGTTTTCCAAGCTGGCCTACATTTTCAATCTTACGATGGGCTGCACATTGTCCTGTTGAATAGGGAGGGCCTTGTTGTTCAGCATCCTTGACCATAACTAAATGAGAGCTTGTTGTCTTCTACTGTGGGGTAGTATGATATTTCTAAGTACTGGTAACCAGTACACATGAGTGGGATGCAATGTGCCGGATATGTCTGGTGGGATTGAATATCTACCATTTTGGTGTGGGCCCTGTTAAGTCACATGCTGACATAATATCCAGCTGTGGAATAAACTAAAGCCAAGGCTGCTGTCCATAGGATGTTAACTTCACTACCCCAAGATATTCCAGTCAAACTGTTCAGTAAATTGTTGGGGTTTTTCAATTTTGCAGCTGTTATTTCCAAGTGTTATCGGAAAGTTAGTGATCTGTCCAGTGTTACCCCCAGGTATTACAGAGAATTATGTTGTAAAATACAATTCTGAAACTTGAAGACTGATAATTTGCATACCTATTAGTGAGGTGGAATGTGGCTACTTCTGATTTTGTTAGGCTTGGTTGGAATGGCCATTTGTTGAAGTAGTCATTCATCTTCTGGAGTTTCTAAGAGAGGATATCCTCTGCATCATTGAAATTGGCGCTATCTATTTTGGATAGATTATCTACTTTGGACTATTTATTCCTATCTACAATATGAAGACATTAAAAATGATGGAAAAATGTCTTCTTAGACTTAGCACAATGAAGTTTATTATGACTACCGTATTTTTCAGACTATAAAACGCATCAGACACACCTAGGTTTAGAGGAAAACAAGAAAATAAAGTAGGTTTTTGCCTCTGCGCGTCCCGTTTTTGCCCTCCCTGGCATCCAGAAGCACTCTGCAGATCAAAAATGGGCCCTTTTTTGGCCTCTGGAGGCTTTCATGGGTCCCCAGTGTTGGGAAGGCGGAAAATTGGATGTGCTGAGGATTTGGGAGGCCAAAAACGGGCCCATTTTTGGCTTGCAAAGTGCTTCTGGATGCTGGGGAGGGCAAAACAGGACATACGGAGGGTTCGGGAGGCCAAAAATAGGCCTGAATTCACTATATAAAACACACAGGCATTTCCACCCCCTTTTTTGGGGGGAAAAAGTGTGTCGTATAGTCCAAAAAATACGGTAATTTTTGTAACTTATTGTAATACTAGAATTTTAGCCCCTCCCAAAATAGAGAATTAGGCTATTCTATTATTTGAAAATTTTTCCTCTTTCCAATTTTTTTTTCATGCCTCTTGACATATTAATTTGAGTTTAAATATTATTTATAAGTTTTAACTCTCACTAAGATGATGGATTTAAGGCAGGTTTATTTAAAGTTGTTAAGTACATTTTCATACAGCATGAATTAGCAAGATTTGGTATTAGCTTTTTTCTTATTGAAATCAATATGCCTGTCACTGATTAGTTTCTTTTTTTATACAACCTTTATTAATTTTATCAATTATTTTTATTTATTAATTTGACTTTAAAACAAAACAAACAACATAGAAAGAATTCAAAGGCCTCCAACAATGACAGATTGTGGTTTTTCATTTGTAACATTATTTTGTGCAATATTTACAATTAATATGTTATGTTAATATATATTTACTACAACTACTGCTTATCTTCTTTTACTGTAATCTGTCTAATCTGTCTTCGCTCAATTCATTCATACCAATATTCCCAAATCATATAGTACTCTGATAATTCTTTGTCCTTTAAAGCTAGGGTTAATTTGTCCATTTCTGCACACTCATTATCTTTTGGATTACCATTTCCTCTGGGGGAGTGTAGGGCTGTTTCCAGTGCTGAGAGTATGCCAGTCTGGCCGTGGTCAGTATATATAATATTATATATTTTACGTTTTTAGCATATTTTCCCTAAATAATGCTAATAAGAACAATTCTGGTTTTAATTCAATTTGTTCATTCGTAATTTCTTCCAGCCATTTTTTTATTCTCAACCAATATTTTTGGGATTCTGAGCAGGACCACCACACACTGATTAGTTTCTAAGGTATCTGTTTTATGAAATCATAAACCACATTTTGTATTATGTTTTCATTATTTTTACTTGATATAACCAATTTGCCTACTATTTCAATATATTGCTTTTTCTTTCTTTTCACTCAACTTACGTCAGTGGTTATTCTCCACTGAAGAATAAAGCTTTTGTAACTGAAAGGGAAATACTCTCCAGTGTCAATGTAAACCTGCTGAACTCTGTATTTGTATTTTAGAATAATTGGAAATTCTTATCTAACTAAACAAAAACAATAGTAGTAAACATGGTTGCTTTATTCTGATTCCCCAGATTAGCATGTTTGTTACTTGGCAATTTTGCATCAAAAAATTGTATTCTTTGAAAGTTTTAATATTTTTCTTGAAAGTTTTTTGAGATTGTCAGTTTTGCATTTTGTGACTATTCTTCAGGTGTGGATAGCTGGCAATATAACTGTGAACAGGACAATATGCAAAAATAAAAACATGGGGCTGTATCATGGTCAGATTTTGGAAATGGAGTCTGTAAAAATGGGCCTGGCAGCTACAAAGAAGGATACTCAGCTCCTGCTAAACCTAAAGGTAATATATTTAAAACAATACTTCGTTCACTCACCCAGTCGACTATTAGGATTTTGTTCACGTTCAGTCTCTGCTGGAGAAGTTTGGCGGAAATGGCTACAGAGTTAAAATAGCAAAAACCCCTAAAAGGAAATGGAATTTATAAATGAAAGTATGAAAGTCTGAATACAAGCTTCAAAAATCTTCCAATGGTAATAACAGTTTTACAATTTTGTTTGTTGCTATTCAACATGAAGATACATAGATGTATTTCCTGTACATACACATTAATTAAATTATACAATTATATTTTATATATTAAAAATACCAACAATCAAACCACATTTGGTCAATATGACAAATTATTGTTTTAAATCCCAACAACACTTAATTGACTGAAAGTTCAAATCTTTTCAGAATCTTGTTTTCAGCCACAACTTTTTGGTGGCAGCTACAGTTTACAAAATATTATTTTCAGTAAGTTAAGAAGTCAACATAGAAATGCTGCCAGAAAGGCAAAGCTAAGTTTTCATGGTGTCTTATTTAAATCTTTATTTCTCAAACTAATTGGAAAAATTGTTTGAATATTTCTGAAGGGATGAAATGGATGCTTTAACTTTCTGCAAAGTTTATGCCCTTAACCCCACCCTAAGCTCTCCAAATGCTAAAACAAAAGGCTCCCCCACATTCAAAGGCTGTTATGGAAGATTACAAGCAGCCAATACATTGCTCATCTAAGTGAAAATTCCCAGTCTAAACACAGTCACATACTCACATAGGGGTACTTTCCTCTGCATGGTGACCAGGAGGTCGAACTACAGCAAATCCATTCTATCAAATAGAAGCCAAAAACAAAAACAAAAAACTCAATTTGAAAAATTAGACACTAAAAGCCCACATATTTTTCAAGCATGTAAAATTTCTGTAGCAAAGTTATTGGATTGTTTCCAAAATATTCTGTTTTTATATTAGATACAGATAGCCTTTATGACAATTTATGACAATTGAGCCCAGAACTTTGGTCATAAGCTGAGTCACCATGTGACCAGACTTGATTTTATAACCATTTTTATAATGGTTGTTAAGTGAATCACAGAGTTATAAAACCTGAATCCAGTTTATCCAAATGGCATTTTTTGCCAGAAAATGGCAAAAAATGTTGCAAAATGGAATCATGTGGCCCTGTGACATTGCAACCAGTTGTAAATGTGAGGCAATTGCCAAGTGCCTGAAATGCTATAACATCAGGGTTGGTGCAACAGCCTTAACTTAGAGGACAGGTTAAGTAATTTTTTCCAAATCCATTGTAACTTTTTAAACTGAGGTTAGGTGACTACTTCAAGTTGAGCATTACTTGTATTGGTTCAGAGGAGGAACCTATACTGGTATTCACATCAGATCATGAAATAAGCTGCCATTATTGTTGTAAAGGTGCTTTTTTCTTCAAAAGCAACTGAACTATTTTTTCTTTGAGGAAGAAGAATAAAACATTTCACTTCTCATCCAAGAATCTTCATCAGTTCTGATGGCAGGATGTGTGTGGAAGGATAGGTACTCAGTTGAGATTGGATGATGGGGGAATGGAAGGATAGGTACTGATAAGATGGTGGAGAGTGGGATGGAAGGATTGTATTTCTTTGCAGTCATCTGGTTGTTAGCACTCTCTCTGAGAACTGTTAAGGGCACAGGAGGGCTCAGGCTTGCCCTGAGGCTAATCTGAAACAGGGTGCAATTGGTTGTGGAATCTTCTTGGAACTGCTGCAAGGGCTGCATTGTAAACTGGAAATAGGTGATGTCTTATTCCTTCCCCTGTGTTGAGGGGGGAGTGTTCAATTCTAACATTGATGATTCTTTTGCCCTTTTTCAAACCAATGGTCCTCTCTATACAAAGTGTGGCCTTTGCTATCTTCAAAAGAGTAACCTTTGTTTTTCAAATGCAGATGGACTGCTGAATCTTGACCTGTGGGTTTGATCTCCTATGTTGTGCCATGTGCTTGTGAAATGGTTGTTTTGTTTCATCCCTGTACAGATCCACACATGTTTCACTGCATTGTATTATATATATTACATTGTTGTTTGTGTCTGGGTGTTTTATCCTTGGGGTGGACAAGCTTCTGACTTAGTGTATTCTTGGGTTTAAAGTATATATGTATGTTGTGTTGGTTGAAAATCCCCTTGAAGTTTTCAGATATACCTGCTGCATATGGAATGACAATGTTGCTACATTTGTTGTTTTCTTTTTTTGTCTGTAATGGAGGAGCTCTTGCTGGGTCTTTCTTTCTTTCTTTCTTTCTTTCTTTTTTTATGAAAGCCCAGTTAAGATAACCACAGGTTCAGAGGGATTCCTTGATGTGTTTTAATACTTTTTCTTTTCCCTCTTTATTAATAGGCAAACTTTCAGCCCAATGGTTTAGGGTTCTGAACACTCTCATTTTGTGGTGGGAATCAAAATGTGAACAGTGTACCTGGATTTTCTATAAACTTCAATGTTAAGGTTTCTGTCTTCCTTAACGTGCAGTGCACATTCCAGGAAAGCCATACTGCTTTCCTTAACATCTTCCTAAGTGAACTTAAAAGTATTTGTCCACTGAGTTGATGTGTTTGGTGAACGCTTCCGTTCACCAAACTGAATCATCTATCTCTAGTTTACAACACAGTTCCAACAAGATTCCACAACCAATTGCACCCTGTTTCAGGGCACAGATAAACCCCCAAGTGGTCTTAACAGATCTCAAGAGAATACTGACAATCAGATGACAGCAAAGAAATACAATCCTTCCATTTCCCTGTACCCCAAGTATTCAGTCTCAACTGTCAGTACTTACCCTTCCATCACCCCACAATCAGAATTGAAGAAGCTTCTTGGATGAGAAGTAAAATGTTTTTTTCCTCAAAGAAAAAATGGTCCAGTTGCCTTTTGGAGAAAAAAGCACCTTTGAGACAACTATGACCTGAATGACCTAGAACCTCCACAGACATCAACACTGTCCCATCAGCCTAATCTTTTTAGCTGGACTAATGTTATTTGTTCAAACAAATTATATTTTAGCTTACATCCTAAATAGCAGATATATAATAATGGTTAAATAAATCTATGTGGATCCTTAATATTTATTTCTGCATCTTCTTTAAGAAGAGCAACAATGTGATATAAATGGAAGAAGGGTGAGCTGGAGATGCTCTGGGGGTTGCAAAATGGAGACAGGGATCCATGACCTTGCTGTCCCTTTCATAATTGAACTGGTTCCTCATTGTGCCAGAAGGAGGTATGCTTGCTTGTACCAATACTAGGCAAATGGTGAAAATAATATTGTTATACAAACTGGGAGATGTATATGTGTTTATGTATCTATGTATATCTGTGGTGGGAAGAAACAGCACTCTATGATATCATGCTGGCAACATGACCACAAAAATGTGAGGTTGAGGGTGGAGGCAGGGGAGGAGGTGGGATCTGTTGTTAATCAACCACCTCCATTGGGATGCTCCTCCATTGGGGCCCAAGCTAACTGGAAGAGCCAGGTCTTATGAAAAATCTGAAGGGTTAGGGCCAACCTCACACCAGAGGGGAAAAATGTTCCACAGAGCAGGAGCAACAGCAGAGAAGGCCCTTCTCCGAAACTCACTAGCCACAATAACTGGGCAATGGGGCACGCAGCATGCCTCCTCTGAGGACATGGATGAGACAGGCTAACACCAGTGGGATGAGATAGTCCCTCAAGTAGCCTGGACCTAGAAAGGGCTTTAAAAGTGATTGCCAACATCTTGAATTGCACCCAGAAGCAGACTGGCAGCCAATGCAACTTGCAGAGCAGTGCTGTTACATGGGCCGTTCTTCAGGTCCCTGGAACTGCCTGTGCCCCTGCACTCTGCACCAGCTGTGGCTTCCATGTTGAGCATATTACAATAGTCCAACCATGAGATGACTAGGACCTGAATAACTGAACTATATAGTTCTATATTAATCAGTGATAATTACATTAGCTGATGTAGTCAAATGCTTACCCACACCAAGGGCCTTGGTGGCTCAGGCTGTTAAATGCCTGCATTTAAGTTCCAGCTGCCTGCAATTAGTGCAGGCTCGAATCCCACCAGGCTCAAGGTTGACTCAGCCTTCCATCCTCTCAGGGTAGGTAAATTGAGGACCCAAGATTGTTGGGGGCAATAAGCTGACTTTGTAAAAATGCCGCTTAGTAATAAGCAGGCATATACAATGGAATGAAGGCTATTGCTAAGCACACTGGTTGTATCCCAAAAATTGTAAGCTGCCCTGAGTCTTCAGAGAAGGGCGGCATATAAATCTAATAAAAAATAAAAAATAAAATAAACGTAGGCCAAATACAAGATGTTTTCCTATATTCTAGATAGTACTTATTTAGACACATCGGAAACTTTGACAAGCCTCTTCAGGAATGAAAACAGGATGATGTTTCCACAGGACTTTTCTTAAAGTCCTCTTGTGGACAGTAATATGATGAACAGCAGGAATAAATTGACAAGCCTTGCTTTATTGAAAGGAAAATGTTGAAGGGTGAGATTTCTCTACTTCCTGCTAACAACTGAAGTGTCTTGTGATTATGATGACAACCATGACAGCCTGGACTTCTGTTGCTAAACAATGTGGCATCATTCTTTACAGTTGCTTGACTTAGTGATGGCAATGACGATCCCATTTTCCCTCATAACTTGAGGACTTCTTGTTTATTCACATAAGTTACTAGGAGGTAAGCTTGACTAAACTGATTTAAGTTTTGTGGGAAACCTAAATATTCAGAGGTGGCATGTACCTGAATGTTATTTGCTGTTATATCCTCTTTATGGACATGGCTTACTTATTACTGTAAGAAACAGATTTCTAGAAAATCATATATGCATGTAAATGTCAGTTGGAAGAGGTCTCTTTAGAATAATGAAATTTAGATAAATTTTGCAGTGAATTCAGAATCATGTTGGCAAGTAATGCAGCTTATGGAACCTTGTGTCACAGGGGGCTGTTGACCTGTTCCATTTATAACAGGTCATATATTTTTTCAAAAGTATACTACAGTAGTCCAGCCCCTAGATTAAAGAGCAGGAGTTAAGAAGTTATATCTATGTTATAAAAGATTGGAGTGAATAAATAAATTAAATTACTAATTATTAAAATCAGAGAGATTTTAGTATTCCTAACTATAATTGCATTATACAAACCTTTTAGTAGTATGGTTCTCAAATTTCACAATTCCTGAATTTCTGCCCTTTTTACATTGTTATAAACTCTAAATTTGGAAATATTGTAAAAGTTGTTTGCTGTGTGGCATGAAAACAAAAGCAACCCAGTTGCTCTTACATGTAAAAATGAAAGCCAAAATATTATCAATATCAGACCAACCTTTAGTTCTCCTGTAGCTACTTTAAATACAAGCTCTATGACACAGCCAACAGCAAGACGAGCAGCACTGAATGAATGCACTTCATTCCAAATTGTATCATTGTCCACCTGAATAAAGATGGATTCAGAAATATTGTAAAGATACTGTTGTAAATTCTGAAACAATTTAGTCTACACAGAGCACTGCATGCTGACTACTGGAACTATTAAATCATAACAAGTGTTATAATTATAAATGCAAATAATGATAAATACTGAAAGTGAATTACTCCCCAAGCCAAAGTTGGTAGCACTGCCATCACAATTTTATATACTTTTACTTTTCTTTAAAAAAATCTTTAGCTACAGATTAACTGCTTATATACTATAAGTGGAGTTCCTTAAGTGGTTATCCTCATGCATTCATTTGGGACATATTCAGATATAAGATTTTTGATAATATATCTTGTCTGTATCATATCATAGATCTTCTAAAACACAGCTCCAAATACTTCACGTTCATTTCTGTTGTCAAAATTAAACTGCTAAGTGTAGACAAATGGCTCTGACCAGGTGGCAGTCCTGCATATATTGGTAGGAGAAGATCCTTTGGTTATGGAAGATAGATCCCCTTGATTACGAGTATTTGCTAACTGCCTATATAATATGTTTATTAATATTTATAAAGTTCCTAGGAGGAAACAACTACCTTGTTTTTCTAGTACCTGATAACAACAACAAAAATTTGATCTGCACAAATACCACTTGTCCTATGCAAGCATAACAACATCATTAGACATTAAGTTGCAAAGGAAAGAAATTAGAAAAGAAAATTGGCACAATTTAAGAAAATTGGGAGAATTGGTTTCTAAATTATTTTAGCTCGCCCATCCTGCATATAATTTATTTTTCTTAGAACTAGAGCTTATATCTTATAATTAGAGCAAATAAAGCTATCATTTTTGTACTTTAAAAGATTAATGGACATTCTCAAACATAGCTTGATCCAACTTTATCATGGATAAGAGATGACAAGACAGTCACCTATGTAAAAAAGATTGCTCAATACAAAATAAAGACAGACAAAGTATGGAAAACATTTGGAATCAGAATTTCTGAGTGAGTTCTGTATATACATTTTGTACTAATTGGTATTTTTTCTTGCCAATATTGATTTAACTTGCATTTTGGGTAGGTCTTCAGTGGGCTATGGTTTTAGACTATAGATTTGCCTAGAGCAGTAGAAAATAACCTCTCAATAAATTTGTTTCTATGTAATTTCACATACTGAGGAATTCAACTGTTCATTTTATCTTATTTTACAAAATGTAGAGATATTTCCTGGGATAGTTTCCAAAATAATATTTGTATCACTAATCAGATTATTTAAAATTGTTGCCATCATCTTTTTCCCTGGCAGCAACTTTGTCTGAAAACTCTAGAAACACTTGGTTGTTGGACAGTGGGGCAAGTCAGCATATTGCAAATGACCCACAAACGTTTTCTGGCCTGAGACCAGCTAAGCAAACATTTGTCAGTTTGGCTAATGAACAACGGTCTGCTGTTAAAGGGGAAAGTAAAGTCTATGTATGAGATAGGGGAAACATTAGATAATGTATTGTGTGTACCGGAATTAACCATAATCTATTAAGTGTTTCAAGTTTTGACAGTCAGGGGTATGAAATACTGTTGCTGGAGGATAATACACTATAAAGAAAGGTGGAAGAATTCAGGCATGAGGTGTTAAGCAGGATAATCTATACATACTAGGAAAGTAAGAGAAAGGTTGTGCATGAACACTTACAAATACTCCCACACATGACAATTATGTACATTTCTTGCACAGGAAATTGGGACATACAAATTTCAGAGTACTGCAGAAGATGCCAGACCTAGCTGAGGGACTTAAGATAAAAAATGCAAGATGTACTTAGATTGTGCTGTTTGTAAAAAGTCAAAGTCCAGGGTGTATCCTGTGAATAAGAAAAGCTCAAGGCAAATAAATAGTCTTTCAGTTAGTACATGCTGATTTGATTGGTCTAATGGCACCCTCTTGAGGAGGAGCCAGGTATGCATTAGTCATAGTAGATGATTAGACTAGATAGGGGTTATGCTATCTGCTAAAAAGCAAGGCAGAGGTATGGCAACAGTTCAAGTAAGACTTGTAGAGCACAGATATGGCTGTAAAGTATTTCAGCTACAAACAGACAGGGATCAGAGTTCATGTCTGATAGTTTCCAAAGATGGCTGAGACGTTTAGACATAAGGCATAGATGTACGAATCTGTACTCTCCAGCAGAAAACGGAGTGCTGAAAGAAGAAATGGCATAATGCAAACCATGAAAGACTCACTGCTTGCAGATGCAGGAATGAGTAGAATGTACTGGGGAGAAGCCTTGAAAACAGCCAATTATTTGATAAACAGAGTATGGAGTGTTGCTATAAATGAAACTCCATATTTCTATTATATGGAAGAAAACCTTCATTGACTCACCTAAGAACATTTGGCAGTTATGCCTGGGTGCACAGTCCCAAAGTCACCAGAAGAAAAGGATAGAAAAGGCCAGGAAATGTAGGTTTATTGGATATGAACCAGGTTCCAAAGGTTATAGATTCACAGATGGAACCAGAAAGGTGGTGATTTCACGATCTGCTAATTTTGCAGAACAAAATAATTGGAATAGGGTACATGCTAATTCTGAGGTGTTCATGCCAACAAATAGCACTAGTCCTCTCAAAGGAGAAGCTATACAAAGCCCGATAAAGGAAAATCAGAAAAGCAGGTCAGAAGTAGTAGATATAGAAGAGGATAAACCTGAGATAAAAAGAGAAGTCACAAAATTGCAGGAACAGATGATATTGAGGAGATCTGAAAGAAGCAATGAAGGTGTACATTCTGATCAGCTCTCAGCAAGTGGGGTAGTATTCAATATAAACCCCGTAATTACCAAGAGCTTTTGTTGTTGCCTAGGGCAGAACAGGACAAATTGAAGAAAACTATGGACAGTGAAATGGAGTCTATGAATATGAATCAGATTTTTACACCCATGAGATTACCAGAAGACAAAAGGCAGGGGATGTAAATAGGTAGATAAAAAGAAGGAGTTACACAACAATGAACTGCGGTATAAGGCATGGTTAGTTACACAGGGGTTTACGCAAAGGAAAAATGTTCATTATGACGAAGTGTTTGCACCAACAATAAGAAGTGAGACCATAAGGCTAGCATTGGCTTTAGTAGCAGAAACTAGGACTAAGGATAAAGCCATCTGGTGAATTATTGTTACAATGTTATGTAGATAGTGACTGGGCAAATGATGCCTGGGACAGAAAATCAAATTCAGGGTCTGTAGTATTGTTTGCCGGGGCTGTAATTGGATGGAGATCCAGAAAACAGCCTTCAGTAGCACTTTCCACTGCTGAAGCTGAATTCATAGCATTGTCTGAGGTATGTTCTGAAATAACCTAGTATGTATGTACAATTACTAAAGGATGTAAATGTTAATGTAAAGGCAGACAATGTTGCATATATAAAAATGGCAACAGGAGAATACAATGGAAGCAGGAGTAAACATGTAGATATAAAGTATTGTAATGTCAGGGAGGATGAAAAGGATAAACTGATAAGATTACAGCAATGTTCCACTGAACATAATATAGCTGATACGTTAACAAAGTCTTTAAATGTAGACAAGCATCAAGAGTATATCAAAGCATTTGGATTGACAACTGTTCAGTTTTAAATGGGAGAAGTATCAAGATATCACTATCCTGAAGAGCTGACTAGCTGATGCAATGATGGGAATGAGTCAGCAAGGTTTTTGGCTGTTACCCCTTTAAGAACCTGTATAATAAGAAGAGGCCTGTTAGGGTTCTCTCTCTTGTTTGAACTCTGCCTATAGTACGTGTATGTACAGTATATATTCTTTTGTAGATAAAACTATTTATTACAAACCTCTGTTTGCTGTTTTTGCTCCTGAGTTGTCTCACATAGTAAAGCTGTGCACACTCTGACACTAACGGTATGCAGTGGTTAGTGTCACACATGACTTTCACAAGGGCAGCAGGGAAATATATATATATAGCATGTACTTAAACTGTAATTCATCTAATAAAAAGCCTTAGATCTATCCTATTAGAATATTAGTAGCATTGGATGTTGTACAAGGGTAAGTTCATTAAAATTTTATTCCTAACAAAGATGTATCCATAAATATTGGGATTGCTAGCTATGTACTTCATAATACGCTGGATCCAGGAAAACCTATTGAAGTATTAAGCCAGAAGCCATTGCATGCAAAGAGTTACCATTGCTCTTGACATTTGTATGCATTAAGAAGTATTATACTGGGCAAAAATGGAACTGATTTGTAAAACCAGATGTTGAATATATAGAATAGTATAGTTCTGTAATAAAATGAGAATTGTATATTTAGTCAGTTTAATCAACATGTTTAATCAAGACTTACTGCATTACTTGATCAAATAAGAAAAAAATGCTTACCCCAATGCCACCACATGGAAGCCTGACAAACAGTGATGTCAGAGAGCCTGGAGAAATCAGAATAGAGTAAAACATTGTTAAAATTACAAAATACATGTGATTTGGGAGTAATTTAAAAATCTGTCATCAAAATTAATAATATAGACCTATCCATTCCTACAATAATATTAGAGGCTGAATATGACACTGATTATCTCAATCTCTAAACTTGATTCAGCTGCATCCTTTCTGGAGCAAGACTATAGAGAATTTGGTTTGGGTCTTTAATGCCAAGCACCAAAAGTAAAACAGAAACAGATTTTAAACCTGTTTAAAGAAAAGATTGAGGGTTTTTAAAATATTTGATATTGATATTTTAAATTCAACTTGCTCATTTACCTACAATCTTCTCCTTATGAATAAATCAGCTTAAAAACTCAGTAGGCCAGAAAGTTTGTAACAGGCTGAAATTGATGTACAGGTGAAACTTGAAAAATTAGAATATCGTGCAAAAGTTCATTTATTTCAGTAATGCAACTTAAAAGGTGAAACTAATATATGAGATAGACTCATTACATGCAAAGCAAGACAGTTCAAGTCATGATTTGTCATAATTGTGATGATTATGGCTTACAGCTCATGAAAACCTCAAATCCACAATCTCAGAAAATTAGAATATTGTGAAAAGGTGCAATATTCTAGGCTCAAAGTGTCCCACTCTAATCAGCTAATTAAGCCATAACACCTGCAAAGGGTTCCTGAGCCTTTAAATGGTCTCTCAGTCTGGTTCAGTAGGAATCACAATCATGGGAAAGACTGCTGACCTGACAGTTGTGCAGAAAACCATCACTGACACCCTCCATAAGGAGGGAAAGCCTCAAAAGGTAATTGCAAAAGAAGTTGGATGTTCCCAAAGTGCTGTATCAAAGCACATTAATAGAAAGTTATGTGGAAGGGAAAAGTGTGAAAGAAAAAGGTGCACAAGCAGCAGGAATGACCGCAGCCTGGAGAGGATTGTCAGGAAAAGGCCATTCAAAAGTGTTGGGGACTTTCACAAGGAGTGGACTGAGGCCGGAATCAGTGCATCAAGAGCCACCACACACAGATGGATCCTGGACATGGGCTTCAAATGTTGTATTCCTCTTGTCAAACCACTCCTGAACAACAAACAAGCGTCTCACCTGGGCTAAACAAAAACAGACCTGGTCTGTTGCTCAGTCCTCTTTTCTGATAAGAGCAACTTTTGCATCTCATTTGGAAACCAAGGACCCACAGTCTGGAGGAAGAATGGAGAGGCACACACTGCAAGATGCTTGAAGTCCAGTGTGAAGTTTCCACAGTCTGTGTTGATTTGGGGAGCCATGTCATCTGCTGGTGTTGGTCCACGGTGCTTCATTAAGTCCAGGGTCAACGCAGCCATCTACCAGGAGATTTTGGAGCACTTCATGTTTCCTTCTGCAGACGAGCTTTATGGGGATTCTGACTTCATTTGGCACCTGCCTACACTGCCAAAAGTACCAAAACCTGGTTCAATGACCGTGGGATTACTGTGCTTAATTGGCCAGCAAACTCGCCTGACCTGAACCCCATAGAGAATCTATGGGGCACTGCCAAGAGAAAGATGAGAGACATGAGACCGAACAATGCAGAAAAGCTGAAGGCTGCTATTGAAACATCCTGGTCTTCCATAACACCTCAGCAGTGCCACAGGCTGATAGCTTCCATGCCACGCCGCATTGAGGCAGTAATTGCTGCAGAAGGGGCCCAAACCAAGTACTGAGTACATATGCATACTTATTCTTTTCAGAGGTCCGATATTGTTCAATGTACAATCCTTGTTTTATTGATTGCATGTAATATTCTAATTTTCTGAGATTGTGGATTTAGGGTTTTCATGAGCTGTAAGCATAATCATCACAATTATGACAAATCACGGCTTGAACTATCTTGCTTTGCATGTAATGAGTCTATCTCATATATTAGTTTCACCTTTTAAGTTGCATTACTGAAATAAATGAACTTTTGCACGATATTCTAATTTTGAGTTTCACCTGTAATTGACAATATCATATTCCTAGGGAAAAGATATAGAATACTGCCTGAAGAATCATCCCTCTTGCAGGACTGGTACCAAAGGAAACAATCCTTTTGAATATTCTTTCAGTGGCAGATAGCAAGGGCTCAGATGCTGGACTTTCAGTGAGATGCAAGGAATGTTAGGAGAAACTTCTCTAGAAGGTTTTGGGACCACTCTAAGTACAGTGAAGTGTACAGCAGTAAACGTGATAAGATTTGTTTTCAAAAGTGCCAGTTTAAACATCTTTCTATTATTCCCTTAAGCTTCAGTAATATTGGGATCAATTCAGTATATGGGTATTGTAACTATCAAATTATCTAACTTGAGCATGGTGACTTTTTCTTGAATAAAAGGGAAACACTACTCCTCAAATATTATATCCTGGTTATCTTGTAACTCTCATTGGAAGGAGGGAGAAAATAATACTAGTCTAGAAGAATTGTTTCTTTGAAGTGTCCCTTCAACTTTATTTATTCCCATTTAGAACAGGAATTAGCAGGCAGGAATATAATTCAGTAGATAAGCTCTTTAACATCATATAACAGAAATGACCGAAGACTCAAAATGTGTCATTTTGGAGAATATTTACATAATCAAGATTAGTTGTTTTTAGCACTTCATAACCACCTGTCAACCATAAGGTTGGGGATGATCACCTAATGAGGCCTTGGGGCAGGATATCATGTTAAAATGGTGATGGGCATTGGATGTTACAAGAGCTAGAAGGCAGGCCGTTACAGGAGAAGATGCCCCAAATGTGTAGTATCTGTAGCATGTTCCAACCCCGAGCTCACTCTCAGCCATTGGAGAGCATATTCTTGGGAGCCCGGGGGTTTGCCAGATCAGTCAATAATGAGGTTCCCCTTATCGACCTTATTGAAGACCTTGTCAAGAACGAGTGAGTCAAACTGGCATGCCTCACCGAAACCTGGCTGACTCAGAAGAGGGGGACCCTAGGTTTAGGCTTGGCACAAACCAAGACCCCAAGCAGGGAATTAAGGGGGCAGTGGACATCCAAGAATCCCTCTTGACCTTTAGAGACCTTGCTTCTTAGGTCTTTGGTTGTGAGACTGTTTCTGAAGATGAGCTCATGGGATCAGTTGGGATTATTGCTAGTGTGCTAACCTCCCTGCTGCATAGCAGCCTCCCTGCCTGAGGCCATCTCAGGGTTGGTGGTGGTGTTCCCCAAACTAATGATCCTGGGAGACTTTAACTTGCCATACCTGGGTTGGGTCTTGTAAGTGGCCCAGGAGTTCATGGTCACCATGTTGGCCATGGGCCTATCCTAGATCATCAGGACAGTGGTTTCACACCAGATATGATCTAGTTAGAGCAAGGGCAACATGATTGGGTGTGGAAGCTAATGCTATATCCCAACATGGTGGGATCACGCCCTGGTGTTCTTGAGATTCTATTATGCAGGGAGGCTGGACCCATTCGAGTAGTCTGTCCCCAGCAACTGATGGACCCAAATAAGCTCCAGAGAGAACTGGGAAATATCCTGGGGAATTACTGCACAGAAGTTCTGGTTATCTCCGGAACCAAAGGGCAGCCAAGGCTTTGGACAGGATCACGCCTGTGTGGCCTATCTTGACCCATCACTTCTGACACTCCCCCTGGTTTATGGAGGAGCTGTGAGTTCTGAAAAGAGCCAAGAGATGCTTAGAGGGCCACTGGAGTAAAATGAGGGATGAATCCAATTGATACAACTTAGAGCTGCTATTAGGCCTATCTTGTGGCTTGTAAGAGTAGTGAAAGATCCTGATTTCTCTGCCCTTATTGTGTCTGCACAGTGTTGCCCAGTGGCCCTGTTCAGAATCACACAGTCCCTCTAGGGACAGGAGGGTTTAGGTGATAATATTCAGGACCTTGAAGAGAAATTTATGAAACACCTGATGGACAAAGTCATTTGGATTTGTTCCCAGTTGGAGCCCATGCATAGGGCATTTCAGATGCCGGTCTTACCCGATTAGCTGGGAACAATTAAATTTTGTTGGACATGAAGTGGATAGGGTTTTCAGTGCTGTCAGTGAACCATCTATAAATTAAATCCCTGTCCCTCCTGTTTGGTGAAAGCCTCCAAAATGGTGACAGTCAAGTGAGTTCAGGTAGTGATACATTCTTCATTGCAGAAGGGAATTGTCTAAGGGGAGGCTCTCGTTTGTCCCTCCTTAAATAACCATCTCTTGATCCCACCTATCTGGACAACTTTCACCCAGTCTCCTACCTTCCCTTTCTTCTAGGGAAGATGGTAGACAAGTTGGTTGTTGGCAGTTTCAGAGGGTCCTGGATGAAACAGATTGTCTAGACCTCTTCCAGACAGGTTTCGGGTCTGATTATGGGATAGAAACAGCATTGGTTGCACTTGTGGATGACCCCAGACAGACCTGATGTGTAATCTGGGGGTTCTTCTGAACTCCTGCTTGATGAACAGGTGGCAGTCATGGCTAAGACTTTTTGTGCAATTTGTGTTGTGCGCCAGTTGCATACTTTTCTAAATTGGAAGTCCCTGTGGTCAGTCACTCAAGCCCTAGTCATCTCAATACACTCTACATGGAGCTACCCTTGAAGAGAATCCAGAAGCTTCAGTTGGTTCAGAATGCAGTTGTGTGAACAGTTCTTGGGGCACCTAGAGTGGCACACCACCACGAGCTGAACTGGTTGCCTGTTTGCTTTTGGGTTCAATTCCAGATGTTGGTTATCACTTTTAAAGCCCTTCTTAGCATGGGTCCAGGCTACCTGAGAAACCAAATCACCTTAATGGGATTATCCCACCCCATCTATGCTGGTTGAACAGGCATGCTGCAGACCCCTTAAGCCAAGGAATTTTGGCTGGTGGGTCCAGAAGAAGAGCATCCAGCCCTTTGAAACTTTTTTCCCAAGATCAGATCCACACCCACACTTTTGGTCTTCCAAAAGCCTTGAAGAAACAGCTATGTCAACAAACCTGGGATCCCAATGGGGGCCTGGCATGTTGGAAGTAGCTAATAGAGTAGAGAATACCCCATCTCCTCACATTTTGCTCCCACCCTCTCCATCCTGCTTAGCTTTATTTCAATTGAATTTTAACTTTTTTTATTGTTTTAATGTTTTATTCCATACTTTCTGTAACCTGCCTAGAGTTGCCTTCAATCAGATGAGTGGCATATAAGTTTGATAAATTTAAAAAAAAACCCTGTATCAGACAATATTTGTTCCAACACGTGTAGCTACATAAACTTTGGATCTGGGGGCTGTCCTTCTCCAGAGGAACAAAGAGGGGAACCTTCAACCATGCACCTATAACTCCAGAAAACTCCCCGATCCTGAACAAATTTATTTATTTATTATTTATTATTTGAACTTATATGCCGCCCCATCTCCGAAGACTCGGGACGGCTTACAACTAAAAACAAGGAACAATAAATACATTAAAAAACAATTAGATTAAATTATAAGTCCAAACGTTTATAAAATAATTAAAAACAACCCTCCCCAAAGGGTCACAGCCGGGTTGGTCAAATAACCAGGTCTTCAACTTGCGGGCGAAAGGTGCGGAGGTCAGGGGCCGGCGGCTCCAAAGGCAGTTGATTCCAAAGGTCAGGGGCGCGACAGAAAAGGCTTGTCGGGGAACGCCAGCCGGCATTGGCCCGACCGACGGGACCCCGAGGAGTCCTTGCTATGAGCTCGCAACAGGGCAATCGGTATTCGACATGGAAGAAGACGCTCCCTTAAATATTGAGGACCCATGTCGTGAAGGACTTTGTATGTTAACACTAAAACCTTGAATCTCACCCGAGCGCAACGGCAACAATGGAGGCTGCGCAGGAGGGGGTCACATGGGAGAACGGGTGTACTCCCATCACCACCAGCGCCGCCGCATTCTGCACCAGCTGCAATCTCCGGATGGTATGCAAGGGCAGTCCCAAATAGAGAGCGTTGCAGTAGTCGAGCCTAGAGGTAACAAGGGCATGAGTGACCGTGCGCAGGGCATCCCGTCCAGAAAAGGGCGAAGTTGTTGAACAAGGCGGGCTGGGCAAAGGCCCCTGGCAACGGCCCACCTGCTCCTCCAACCGGAGCCGTACATCCAGGAGGACCCCCAGATTCCGCGCCCATCCACAGGGGCAACACCTCTCCCCCTATGGCCAAAGATGAATAATCTTGACTGGGTCGGGACTCGGTATGCACAGCCACTCAGTCTTGGCCGGGTGAGTCTGAAGCATGTTCCCGCTCATCCAGTTCCGTACCGCATCCAAACACCGGGTCATCAGGGAGAGGGCATCACTGATCTGGCCTGGGGTGGAAATGTACAGCTGAGTATCATCAGCGTACTGATGGAATTTCACCCCAAAACCACGGATGAACAAATGTGGGCGGTGTGGGAGACAGAGGCCTTGTGGTCCGTTGGGCACTTATTAACCTGGTGGCACTTCCTAAAATGCAGACAAGTGCCATTTGAAGTATGGACTGATCATAAAAATCTGGAAGCCCTAGGACCCCTCAGAAACTCTCTCCCAAACAAGTTTGATTGGTGCAGTACTTTAACCGGGTTGACTTCACACTAAAATACGTCCCTGAAGGAAGAATTTCCTAGCGGATGCCCTGTCCCAAATGCCCCAATACAAAAGCAAGCACAAAGAAGTGGTCAATACTATTATTCCCCTCCCTCAGAAGGCAGCACAAGTCACCAAGAGGCAACAGACTAGGAGACGATTGAGTGAACCAGCAGGGAGGGGACAAGTAACCCAGAAACTCAGAGTCGAGATGCAAACTGACTCCTGATTAAAAGACAACAAACAACTCCTAATCTCCTTGGATGGGTTGGCAGGGAAATTATACATCCCCAGCATCCTCTGGGTTGAAATGCTGCAAAGAAACCATGACACCAAGCAAGCTGGTCATTTTGGATTTCTAAAGACATGGCATCTGGCACATAGACAATTTTGGTGGCCAGCAATGAAAAAGGACATCGAAAACTATGTAAAGAGATGTGTGATATGTGCAGCAATGAAAAAAAAAGACTTGATTAATGATTAATGAACTAAATCTGAAAGACATATGGAGGAAATTGAATCCCGATAAGAGTCAGTATACTTTTTATTCAAATCCTCATCAATCATGGTCACGCATTGATATGGCGTGGGTATCTGGAAATTTAGTAGAGGAAGGAGGTAGAAATATTGACAAACACCTGGGCAGATCACAACCCTCTTAAAATAATTTGGAAAGGGAGGAAAAAACCGAGGAGAACATGGGCATTGGACACCCAATTGTTAAAAAACGATGAATTTACAAGAAAAATTAAGGAAGAATTAGTTTTTTATTTTAAAGAAAATAATAAGGCAGATACATCCACCCAAAACCTATGGGACGCTATGAAAGCGGTTATAAGGGGAATTATAATATCCTATTCGGTTCAAAAAAATAAGGAAAAACAAGTTCAACAGAATAAATTATATCAAAAACTTAAAGAATTAGAAGATGAACTACAAGATTCGCCACAAAAATCTAAAATACAGGAACAATTGATTTTATATAAACACAAAATTAATTTGGCAGAGCAGGAAGAATTAATTAGAAACATGAAGACAACTAAACAAATATATTTCAAACAAGCGAATAAACCAGGCAGATGGCTTTCCTACAGACTTAAAAAAGAAAAGGAGAAAAGATTTATTTGTCAATTACAGGATGAGAATGGAAATTACCATCACACAATAGAGAGGAAGAAAGAGATTGTATATAACTATTTTAAAAACTTATACAAGAAAGATGGTGGAAGAAGATCTGATAAGGGAATACTTAAAAGAGAAAAGAGGGATGGAAATTAGTGAAGATATGAAAGAATATTTGACAAAAGATAGAACTAAGATAGAACTAAAACAAGCACTTACAAATCAGAAAATAAAACCCCTGGCCCAGATGGTTTTCCAGCAGAATTTTATAGGATATTTGAGGAACAATTGGGACCAATAATGGTAGATGTATATAATGACGTATTATTAGCTTCCAACATGCCCAACACATGGAGAGAATCATTGATTTCGCTAATCCCGAAGGGGGACTCAGATGTAAGAAAGATACAAAACTGCAGACCAATTTCACTGTTAAATGTTGATTACAAAATTTTTACCACAATTATTGCTAGTAGATCAAAGAAAATAATGAATGAGTGTATACACCCGGACCAAAATGGATTTCTTCCTAATAGACATATTAGAAATAATTTAAGAATTATAATGGATAGTTTGGAGTATTATGAAGCCCACCCGGAAAAACCAGTAGCCTTTGTCTTCCTGGATGCCCAAAAGGCCTTTGATAATCTTAATTGGCAATTTATGATACAACAAATTTATGATATTAATTTCGGCACTAAATTTGAAAACATTATTAACGCAATTTATTCAATACAGAATGCAAACATTACAATTAATGGAGAGATTACCCAAACGTTAAGAATAGAAAAAGGAGTAAGGCAGGGTTGTCTGTTATCTCCTCTGCTCTTCATATTAGCATTGGAGGTGTTATTAGAAAATGTCAGACAAAGTACAGGAATAAAAGGATTAAAAGTTAGGAACGAAGTGTATAAACTTCAAGCATTCACAGGTGACATGGCTTGTTATAGAGGAGCCAATGGAAAGTGGACCAATACTCGTTAAGGAACTAGAAAAATATGGAATGGTAGCAGGATTAAAAGTTAATAGGCAAAAACCTAAAATTTTAGTTAAAAATTTAAGAGAACAGCAAGTAATAGAATTAGAAAAGATTTGTGGACTTCAATCAACAAAGAAAATTAAATATTTAGGAATATGGCTGTCAGCCCATTGTAAGGCGATAAAAGAGAATAATTACGATACGCTACTAATGCAAACAAAAAAAGATTTAGAAATATGGAAGAATTTGAAATTATCGTTAATTGGCCGAATAGCAGCCATAAAAATGTCTATTCTACCAAAGTTTTTATACTTATTTCAAACCATCCCAGTGAAATTAGAAAAATCCTTTTTTGATACTTTGAACAAAATAATATTAAAATTTATTTGGCAGGGTAAAAAATCTAGGATAAAATTGAAATCTTTACAGGATATAAAGAGCAGAGGAGGACTTGGATTGCCAAAATGGGAAATATATTATAGTGCAGCAAATTTAGTCTGGTTGAAAGATTGGATTAACCTAAAAAATAAAAGAATTGAGGGTCATGATATCCAAAGAGGATGGCATGCTTTTTTATGGGAGATAGGAAATACTAAACAAAAATACTTCCAGACACCTAATTAGAGATTCACTGATGTACAATTGGATTAAGGTCAAAAAGAAACATTATACAAAAATTCCAATTTGGCTATCCACGATGGAAGCAATGATTCATCCAAATAATTTAGATTTGAGTAAAATGTTAAAATATAGGGATTTATTAGATATATCCGGAAAGTTGAAAACAATACATGAGCTACAGGAGCAAGGGCTACGAGTGGACTGGTGAGCAAATACAATCGCGATACAAAAAAGATATAAACGAATTCGGAATACAATTAAAACCGCAATATTTGGATAAAATTTTATTAGGTTCAGATAAAAAAAATATTACAAAAATTTACAAATACCTATTAGAAGTAGAATTCGAAGAAGAAATCGTAAAAGGGTGTATGATTGTGTGGGGCCAAAACATAGGGCATAATATAAATTTAGTGGACTGGGAAACCATTTGGAGTAGAAATTATAAAATATCAAAATCGGCAACATATAAAGAGAACACATATTAAATGTTTTATAGGTGGCATCTTCCCCCCTCGAGACTAGCGAAAATATATGCGAAAATGAGTCCCACATGTTGGAAATGTAAAAAGAAAGAGGGAACATATTATCACATGTGGTGGACCTGCCCAGAGGCTCGGAAATATTGGCGTAAAATTCAAATTTGGTTGCAAGAAATTACTGATGAAAAAGTAGACCTAGAACCGGAGCTTTTCTTGTTGGGAATTCTTAGAAAAAAATATGCAAAGAGTATAAAATACTTATTAATACATATATTAACGGCCGCAAGAATTACATTTGCGCAATGCTGGAAACAACCCAATACTCCGAGGGATCAAACGGTTATACAAAAAATGAGTTGTGCTGAAATGGATAAGTTATCACTAAGTCTGAAGGATAAAGAAGATTCAATATTTTACACGGTGTGGGAACAATGGTACAATTGGTTACATAGGAGATAGAACAAACAGTAATTATTAAATAGAGGTTTAGATAGAATAAAATATATTCGAGTAGAAGTTAATATTTGATAGAACATATATAGGATTGCTATGTAAATACCACCACAGTAGTCGTTAATGTAATATTTTTTAATGTTTTAATGGTTTGTGTTTGTGTGTTTGACAATTTGTTTTGGTTTTTAATGTAATAAAAGTTAATAAAGTTTTTTAAAAAGAAAAGAAAAAAAAAGACTTGGAAAACCCCTGGGATTGTTACAAGTAGCCGAGCTGTCATGACCCTGGGAAGAAATAGCAATGGACTTTATCGTGGAACTCCCAGAAAGCGGGGGAAACAATGTAATTTGGACAGTGGATGATCTTTTTTTCAAACAGGCTGACTTCATTGCCTGTTCTGGCCTTCCTTCAGCCACAAACTGGTGAAGCTGTTCCTAAAGTACATTTACTGATTGCATGGAGTCCAAAGAGAATCATATCTGATCAGGGGGTCCAGATAACAGCCAAATTCTGGAGGGAGTTCATAAAGTTAATTGGGTCTTCCCAGAGGTTTAGTTCGGCTTTTCATCCAATTACCAATGGGGCGGAAGAATGAGCTAACACAATGATAGAGCGGTACTTCAGATGTATGTCAATTACCAACAACCAATTGGGCTGACCACTTGCTTTTCACTGAGTTGGCATAGAACAACACTGTACATAGCAGCATGGGCTTTACGCCTTTTAAGGAGTTAAGTTCATCTCCATGCCTGAGTACCGTCAAGAACCTGACTGAATGGGTAGACTCCCTACAGGAGGCCTGGGGAAATCTAAAACAGATATTAACAAAAGCCAGAGATGCAAAATGAGTAGGCAAACAAAAAGCAATTCCCCCCAGAGGCCATTTCACACAGGGGAGAAAGCTTACCTCTCTATGAAATACCCAAAATTGAAATTGCCCTGTTCAAAGCTGGTTCCTAAGTTTATAGAACCTTTTTCCATTGTAAAGATCATTAACCCAATCACAGTGGAGCTGAAATTCCCACGCCTGTTAGGAAAAATACATCCAGTCTTCTACAGCGGTTTGTAGAAGCCAGTAATAGGTTCGGAGCTAAGGCTAGTAGCTCAGGTAGTCGTTGGTCCCATCATAATGCAAGGAGAAACCCATTATGGAGTAAAAAGAATCCTAGACTCTAGGCTGTATAAGGGGAGGCTACAGTACTTAGTACAAAGCCACTTGAGTGAAGAGTCAGAACGTAAGAACAGATAGATTGATCAGAAAATTCCATGAGAAAGATCCCCAAAAGCCAAAAGGACAGCTGGGGGATGGCAGGAGTGGCTAGTGAAAATGTAACCTGTCTGTCTTGATATTTTCCAGATACTTCTCACTCACTAGGGGAAGAGCCCACAGTCAACTTTGAACTGAACCTGATAGCTGCCAGTTTTCTGTTCCTCAGTTGCCACACAGAGGGGAAAGATAAGGTCGAAGAAGGAGTGCCTGGAGAGCCTGCCAATTAACCCAATTGGCTAACATGACTTGGGGATGCAGTTATTTCCTATTTTAATTATACTGAAACTGCAGGAAAGATTTAGTTAGTTTTCCTTTGAAGCTGTGCTTCAATGATGTACTCAATAAAAAAGAGCTTTGAGGAGGATCCTAGTCTCAGAGTTCTGATTTGCTTGGGGTTATTAGCCAGAACTTGGTTCATTTATGGTCATTAGTAGCACAACACAGACACATGTGTTTTATGAGTTTTGCCCAAAACTGGTTTTTGGCAATGCTGTGGCCTTCTATTCATGCTTTATGATCACTACAAAAGTCAAAAAGTCAAGGACAATGCTTTATTACTGTCACAAGTTATGCTTACAATGTACAGCTCCCATTACATCATAACACAATGACTACCTGTACTTAATAAATAGTTCAGCCCTGAGCAGGGAATAAGACAAGGATGAGTAATGTCCCCTTCATTATTTAATGTATTCAACAATGAATATAGAGGAACATCTTTTATGTGTTTCTGACCCTTGCAGCATCTTTCATGCATGGATTCACTATTATAGTCAGTCAGTACACATGATACTGAGCCTGGTTCTTTTTTTTTTTAATCTCAGAGAGACTGCTTGTCAGGGTTGCGATCAAGGTCCTAATAAAATTAAGAGTCTCAAGCCATTTAGCAAGAAAAATCCAGTTGTTTATTAGGAGCGCCATGTCGGCATGAGCATGCCAATTTGTGCCTTGCCTCTAACCCTGTTTCCCACTCCCAACCCCCAGAGTGTGTCACCAGTCACACTCCCCAATGAAGCAATTTCGTGAATGTAGAAGTCACTCCCTCCAGTCGTTGCGGGTTGAGATGGCTTTGACTTCGGATGGCTAGGTTGTGTCTTGTTTTGACTGAGGTGTGAATTCCTTGGTACAGTTGCGAGGCATGATTCCAATCCCCGTCTATAGCAACTCGGGAGCACGTCAGGAAAGCTTCGCGAGTTGACATTCGGCTTCCCTCACTTCCTGAAGGCAACCTGTGCGAAGCAAAAACAATTTGAGTATAGGTGTGTCATTTAAGGATGTGATCCCCCCCCCAGGTTTGGTTGGGTTCTTTTCATGGAATCTGATGTGGTCAGCTTGGATGTTTCTGCTCTTTACCCTGGATGCCTCTGATAGAGGGTAGCCCTTCCACTTGATTAAGTGTTGGAGTTGCCCCCTGTGCCACCTAGAATTAAGGATGTGTTGTACCTTCTAATGGGTTTGCCCCATTATGACCACTGGATCCAGGGGCTCATGGGGTGGTGGTCTCAGGGTCGAACCAACCACATATTTTAAGAGGCTGCTATGTAATACCAGATGTATCCTCCCCAGCAGTCGGGGCAGCTTCAGTTGCACCGTGACCGGGTTGATAATTTTTACTATGGGGAATGGCCCCATGAACTTAGGTCATTGAATTCGGCTGACTAGGCTGTGTTGGGAAGCTTTAGCCTCAAGTATTTTGTGGATAGGTAGACCCTCTCCCCCACTTGGAACGGGCGTTGTGGGGCTCGTTGTTTGCCTACTGCTTATAGGTCTGCGCCACTTTAGCTAGTGCTTTCTTGACATTTTCCCATGCCACTTTTAGCATTGACAGCCAATCAGTCAAACTGATTGAGGGGGGCATTCCCTTGGGTATTCTGGCATTGGGACAAAGTCCATACTGACTACCTTGAAAGGGTACTGCAGTACCTCATGCTACTGTGAATCGCATTATTGTAAGCAAGCTCTGTGAACGGCAGAAGTTCTGCCTAATTGCACTGTTGGAAGTTCACGTAGCACCTCAGGTACTGTTCTACCATGGCATTAAGCCTCTCTGCCCACCATTGGTACTTGGATGAATAGCCGAGCTAAGGCCCTGGGATGACCCAATGGACTGCAAGAATTCCCTCCAGAACTTAGCCATGAATTGGGCTCCTCTGTGCGAGATGAATCGCAAAGGAGGGGATGAATTGGCTATAAAAGTTTGTGAATCCTAGGAAGCTTTGTTGTTATCTGAGGATGCAAGGGGCCTGCCACTCTAGGATGGCTTGTACTTTGGCTGGGTTCATCTCTATCCCCTCATTTGACACTCGGTAGCCCAGGTAGTCAAGCTGTGAGCGATGAAATTTGCATGCTGACAGCTTGATGTATAAGTTTGCTGCCAGAAGCTTTTCAAGTACCTGGCAGACTGGGGGTATGTGGTCCTCTATGGTCTCAGTAAAGATGAGGATGTTGTTCAGGTAGACGAGGACCCCCTTGTAGAGGTGCTCATGCAGCACTTCATTTATCAATTGCATAAACTCCGCTGGTGGCCCCTACAGCATTACTTTGAATTGGAAGCTTCCTAGGGGACAGTTTAAAACTGTTTTCCATTTATCTCCCTCCCTGATTCGGACTCGGTAGTATGCTTCTCTGAGGTCTAGAGAAGTCCTTGCCTTTGGCTAAGTGGGACAGCATGTCCTTCATGAGGGGGAGGGGATATAAGTTGTGCACGCACACACCGTTTATCCCATGGAAATCCATGCATAATCTTATGGTCCCATCTTTTTTTTCTTTCTTTATATAGGACTGGGGCTGCGACTCATAGCTTGGCCGGCTTGATGAACTTTCTTGCTAGGTTTTTGTCTATGTATTTGCACATTTCTTGCATTTCCCAGGGTGCCATGGTGTACAATTTGGGTTTGGGAAGCTTGGCCCTGGGGATGATTTTGCGCAATTGGGGGGGGGGTTAGGATATCACACTCAGTTTCACTGAACACTTCGGTGAGGTCCTGGAATTCTCTAGGGATCTGCTTAGCCTCTGGGGTTTGTTCGGAGGTGGCTGCCAGTTGTTCTGGTAGGGCCCTAGGGGGAGTTTCCTGTGTGGGCAATGCCTCTATTTGCTGGTGCGGAGGGGGTTGGGGGACTCTTGCTATTCTTAGCCTCTGGCTGCCTCCTTTCCACCTGATAGCCGGGCCCCGCTTGTCTAGCCAAGAGAGCCCTACTATGACCATCTTTGTCATTTTGGGAGCTATTATGAATCAAATTGATTCCTAGTGGTCCACTAGCTCTAGCCTCACTGGTTCGGTCAGGTGGGTGGAGTGGGCTCCCCCCAACAGGGACCCATTGACTTGCTCAAACTTAATTGGGTGGGCCGATTTCTTCGCTCTGATCCCCAATTTTAGGACCGTGGGCAAGTTAATCAAACATCTGGTGCAACCTGAATCTATTAGGGCTTCAAAAGTGCCCTGGGTCCTTGTTTTTGGGGCTGTGCGGCATATCGGGAAGATGAAAGGTTGAATAGGTTCACTCACCATCAAGTCATTTTCCCCTTCGTCCTCGCTGTCATAGGGTTCCAGCGATTGGTCGTTGTCAGCTGGAGTTCCCTGCCCTTTGGTTGGGTAGGGAGGGACCTCTACAGCCTGGAAGGCTTTTCGAGACTTGTTAGTGGCATGCTTGAGGCCTCATTCCAACTGAGTAGTGGTTTTGGCTTAGGTTTTGGGGCTGGAGTTGCACAAGCCAATGCAAAGTGGCCTATCCCTCCGCATCTGTAGCTTTTCAACTGGCCTAGGGGGAGGATTGGTCTTGGGGCTGGCTGGGTTGCAGTGGTGTCCTGTTGGCCAGGTGGTCTGCAATCTGGTTGTCCTCTCTCTTTAGGACCCGGTAGCCTTCATATGTCCTTGGTGTGCAAACTGCAATCAAAACCAGTCAGCAAGTTGGTTAGGAATGTCCTGATAGATGGTGGCTTGGCTAATTTGCTTGTCTAGGCTTTCTCTGAAAAAATGAAGTAGTAGCTCCTCCAGCCAGGGTGGTAGCTTTCGCATGACTCTTTTGAATTCATGGATGTGTTCTTTAATGAGTCACCCTCTCTGCTTTAAATTCTGAAACTCATCCCCCGCATATTGATCCTCCTCGTCCTCAAATCTGGTTTCTAGCTCTTGCAGGAATTTGTGGACGTCCTGCTGCTGGGGGGGCTCTCCTCTTATGGAGGGCTGCTAGCCATTCATTTGCTTCTCCCTCTAATCCCCTGGTTATGGCATTCACCATAGCTCTACGCGATGGGTAGAGGTGTCCATAATGATCTAAATGGACTCCCGCAGAGTCAAGGAATAGTGCTAGCTGATCTGGGTCCCCATCAAATTTCCCCCTGAATCTGGGTGGCTTGTTCAACACTGCCATTCCCTCGTCTTGTTGGATCCCATCTGCCTACGCTTGGTGTGCTTGGCAGTTTCCATCAGCTCTAGTTTGTGGAGGGAAGTTTGTGGCGTGGGGGAGCCACAGGTGGCAGCCTCAGGCTCACTTTCCATCTGCCATGTGGAGAAGGGGGCTGCTTTCACGTCTGCTTCCCCTTTTCTAGGGGGTTAGGTGCACCTGGGCAACCCAGGGCTGCTCCGTGGTTAGCTCCAACTTAAACTTAGGGCTGGCTAATTGGAGCTCAGCGGGTTGGATTTGGCTTCTCCTCCCTTCTGGAAGTTTGGTTGCACTCCCCCCCCATCTCCTTCTCCCTTTCTTTTGGGCAACACAACTGTCTCTCATTGTGAAGGGTGGCTTGGTGGAATTCCTCCTTCAATTTCTCCAAGGATTTACCTAGGGCCCCAAGTAGGGATTTTGGGGTTCTGACCTCATCCCTTCATCCACTCCAGTCTTCTAGTTTACTTATAGGTTGTCCCAAACAACAGGAGCTGGGTGCGGGAATTCGGCCTTGGCTTCTTTGGGAATTTTTTTCCACCAATACTCATCTCTTTCTGCTTTGGTCACTGAGGCAGGCATCCCGAGCATCTCGGTTTCTATGGTCAGAGATGGCTGCACTTGGGTTCCAACTGGGCTGCTAGTTCCTGTAGTTCCCTGGATGGGAGTAGGATCTGCCTCCTTCTGGGTTGCCAGGAACAGGATTTCTTCGGAGATTCCGCCCTCTGCCCGGTGGCCTAAGTTTCTCTCCACGAACCCCAGGTAACGGAGAGCAAGTGGAGAATCCGGGGCTTAGGAATCCTGGTCATTTTTGGTTGATGTCAGGGTTCTGACCAAGGCCCAAATAAAATTAAGTCTCAAGCCATTTAGCAACAAAAATCCAGTTGTTTATTAGGAGCGCCATGTCTGCACAACCTAGGTGAAGCCAGCTGTCAACCCAATTCATGCCTTGCCTCTGACCCTGTTTCCCACTCCCCCCCAGAATGTGTCACCAGTCACATTCCCCAATGAAGCAATTTCCCGGGTCATAGAAGTCACTCTCCAACCATTGCAGATCTCTGTGGCGATGGCCTTGAATTTGGCTGGCTAGGCTGTGTCTTGTTTTGACTGTGAATTCTTTGGTGGAGCTGTGAGGTGCAATTTCCATCCCCCTGCCTATAGCAACTCAGGAGTAGGTCAAGAAAGCTTCACTAGTTTGAACTACTTAAATTCCAGACACTCTTATATTACACTCTGAGTTCCAATGGTGAACATGGCAAACTCTTATTAAATTCTGAAGTCTCTATCCAGACACAGCACAGCAAGAAAGATGAATCAAAAATCTCTATTTAAACAGAGCCAATCAAGGAAGCTTAAGATGACCGGAGATGAACAGAGTAATCAATTTTATATCCTCCCTTAGGAAAAAAAAACATGCAGACAAACTTGAAAATAAAATACTTTGTTAAATGTTCCAATAAAGTAGTTCAGATTACCGCAAAGAAAAAGGGATTGTGTTGATAATTGGTGATTCACTACTTAGAGCAGGGGTGTCAAACTAAAGCCCGCAGACTAGATCCATCCATGATGTGCTTAGATCTGACCCACAGAGCCACCCTGGAAACAGCAAAAGACCGGCCTGCAGCACCTTAGTCCAGCCCAGGCCAACTAAACGCTAATCTACAACATGATGGCAGTCATACGGGTTGAAACGTGGTCAGCCTTAGATCCACAGGGCCATCCAGAGCCAGCAAAGGGCCACCTGCCCCTGCCCCATAGGCACACACAGAGGAGGCAGACTGTGTGCAGGGCTTGGCATCCCTGGAGAGCATCTTGTCCCACAGGCTGACTGCGTTCTGAATGCTTCCCTTTCGTCCAGGATGCCAGAGCTTTCCACCTTCTGTGAACACACCCAAGGGGGCGGGGCCGAGACAGTGGGCTGGTCTCTCGCTGTCTCCAGGGCAGCTGCATGGGTCACATCAAAGGCTAACCGTGTTCAGGTCTGGATGGCTGTCACAAGTTGTAGATATTTACCCAGTTGGCCTGGGCCGGGCCAAGGTAACATCAACACTTTGCTGTTTCCAGGGCAGCCCCATGGGCCAGTGGGAGTTTGGCTGTGCTGCTGGTGGCCATGGCTTTCCCACATGGGGGAGGGGGCAGTCCTAGTGAAAGGGAAGCCTTGCAGGCTGCGACGCCAGGCTCAGAAAAGGACGAGGGGAGGGGGAGAGATTGGCAGTGCTTCTCTTTTACTGGGATAGCCCCCAACCCCATTGGAAAACTGATGCCTAGTGCCTGCTCCTGGTGCCCAGGCTCCCACATTCTTTGAACCCACCAGGCAGGAGTTCCACCAGCCAAGGTTGGTCTGGGTTTCCCTATCTGCGGGTCGAGGAAAGGCTGCTGGAGCCTTTACCCATGCTCTGTGTGTGGGTTAGGGTTAGGATGGGGCTTGGCCGGGGCATCCATGGGTGAAGCTGTGTGCCATCACATCTGGAGGGTACTGTGGGGCAGAGGTGAGTTTGGGGCAAGCTGGCGGGGGTGTGCCCCTGCTCAGTGCTTGGGTATGTAGATCAGAGCGAGACTTCAGCCTGAACATCTGGTGAGGGAGCCTCTGGGCACATGCAGAGCACCACTTGTTTGGTTCGCCTGGGTTGGGGTCTGCAGCCAAAAAGCCCAGCCGTGGCTTTCCAATGGGGGTGTTAACCCTGAAGCTTTCTCAAGACTTTATCCTGGAAACCAAGGACATTGTCACACCTGGCTGAGGGAAGAAGGAGTGATGTCACCAGACTAGCAGATGGTGCAGTCACTGGGCCATGTGACTGTTTGGGATTGAGGAAAAAATTTTTTTTACTTTTAATTAGGTGAAAATCAAGAGGCCCTTCAGAGTTGGTTTTCACCAGATATGTGCCAATATGGTATTTCCAATAAAGCTATTCTTTGAGGAATTTACTTGCCTCTGTTTTTGCTTGTAATGATTACTTGGAACCCTGCCATTAAATCAACTCTGACTTAAACATTAAGGAAACTTTCTGCTCCAACCGGAGCAGCTATCTGGGGTCCTGAGCCCCAGGTGCTTACCCAGGCTACCGGGCAATGGGAAGATTCAGGAAAGATGGAGGAGACAGCAGCTACTGACAGGACTCGTGGAGGGATTGCTGAGAGCCTACAATATCCCTCCACATCTGAACAGTCAGCAGCAGCAGCGGTAGAAGCCAAGCGCCAGCTGGGCACCTGGCCCAAGACCCACACTGAATGGTTGGCCACCCAGGAGTTTTACCGGGTGGAAGAAAGCACCGGCTACCAATCTGTACCCCAGGAGCTGGTGAGAAAGTGCACAATCGCTTCAATGAGGTAGGAGGCGACTGTGATCCTCAAATGGAGGTTGACTGGACCCCTAGACCTCAGCGAGTCTAGGGAATGGGAGTACCAGGCTGTGATTTGCAGCCAGACCCCAGAGGGGCTGCCGGAGAAGCTCAGCCAATCTAGCCACAGCAGTGTTGGACAGCATGAAATGTCCAGACAAATCATGGTTATCCTTGATAACCAACCTTCATGTTTCCCACCCAGAGGAACTGATTTACTCAGGAAGTAGTCCCAATATTGCTCCCACTAGCGCAGTCCAGTGCACAGCTGAGTCTCCCCAGGAGGGCCTGAGCTACTTCGTTGACAACTCAGCCTGTCAGCCCTCCACCACCTCCATTGGCTTAGTTGAGCCCCGTCCCACAGAAGAGCCCTCCCAGATGTTAGAGAGTAGCCAGCTGGGCACATGTCACCTGGGTGGGCATACTAACTAGGCCAAGGCTGGGTCCCACTCCAGTGGATGCCTGCTCCGTCCCTGCACCTCAGCTGCCACTGCCAGCCACCCCATCCTGCTTCAGGGCCACCTATAATGGGAGCCCAGATGGCCTTCTACCTGAACTGGGTCTGGACCCATGTTGACCACTATGGAGTTGATTATTTCGCACCAAGAAATTATCGTGGGCATCACCAACAACCTAGAGGGTGAAGCTGCAGAGTGGGTGACCCAACTCCACGATGAGGGTGCCCCAGAACTTGAGATCATTGATGACTTCCTACAAGAGCTAAAAAGTAGGTTCGAGGACTCGGATCAGGGTCATAAAGCAGAGGCAGGGATGAAAGCGATTAAGCAAAGGGGTCACACTTACGGGTCCACTATCCAGGGTCCTGAGCCTTGGCCGCTTACCCAGGAGACCGGGCAGTGGGAAGACTCAGGGAAGATGGAGAGGAAGATGGAAGAGGAATTCACAGACACCAGTGGACCCACAGTAATCAGAGGAGTCTGAGGGAACAGCTCCAGGAGCCTTGGTTTTCCCCTAGGCGGTTGAGATGGTGGAACCGGCAGTGGTTGAATGCCAGCTGGGCACCCATCCCAAGGAGCATGTGCCCTGGTCGTTGGTTCAGGAACTCCAACAATTGGGAGGTAGCAGCGGATTCAAGGTGCCCCAGGAGCCAACAAAGTGGCCGGCATGCCAGGAATTTTATCAGGCTGAGGAGGACCTAGCCAGCCCGCCCTTTTCCAAGAATCCCAGATCGCCTCAGCTTGGGCGAAGCACACCACAGTCTTGGAGTGGAGAGCGACAAGGCATCTGGACCTCAGCGAGTCGAGAGAATGGGGAATCCAACCTCCGTCGAGAAGCCAGTCCCTTACAGGCTTGCCAGAGAGGTTCAGTCAGCTGAATGTCAGGAGCCTGGGTCAGCAACCCCCAAGTGGTCATCCTGGCATGGTCCTGGCCCAACTGACATTCACCTTCCCCAGCCATGGGATGGTGACTGCCAGAGCAGAGTTTCCTCCTCATTTTACCCTGGGCAAAGGTGGATCCAATGCCAATGGGTGCCAGCACCTGTTCTCCATCTGGTCCCAGCACTGTAGCCAGCGACGCCAGCTCAACCCTATCCACTTCAGAGCTACTTTTGATGGGAGTTCTGGGAAACTGGTGTACTTCTTGAACCGGATCTGGTCCCACCTCAATCATTACGGAGGCCAGTACCAATCAGATCAAGAGACTATTTCAGCCATTGCCGACAATATGGATGGGGAAGAGACTGAGTGGGTAGCCCAATTGCATGACAAAGGGGCTCCCGAACTTGAGGACACTGATGAGTTCCTGCAACTACTGAGGAACCGGTTCAAAAACATGGCCTAGGGACAGGAAGCTGTGGCTGAGATCAGAGACCTCAAGCAGAAAGGCTGCCCTGCCAAGGAACTAGTGTGGGAATTCTCAAGAGTGGCGGGAAAACTAAGAGACTGGCCAGAACGCCTCCTTGTCCATCACTTCAAGGAGGCCCTAGACCAGGACCTCCGGCAGGCTTCCGCTTTCTGGGGAGTTCCTGAGCGAATACAGGAATGGTACTGGCTGACAGTGGCCATGGACCTCGAGATTCACTGCACTGGACAGCCATGCCAGACAAGAAACCTAAACAAGCCCTGGGCTGCCAAACTGGCATGAGACAGCCCAAAGAACCAAAACTGGCCTCAACCGCAGTCATTAAGTGCTTCAGGTGCGGCCAACAAGGCCACCAAGTGTCTGAGTGGTTAGCCCCAGCCTCATCCTCCAAGTCCAAATCCCAGCTCAGCCCAAGGCAAAGAGAACCCAGCACAAGTCAGCAGACAAGGGGAGATTCGTCCAGCAAGCCGTGGAGATTCCCCCTTCCCCTGCAAAAGGGGGAAAACCTCTGGCTCCGGAAGCCCCACCAGCCATGAGTGACAGAAGTGAGGCCAGTGAACAGGACCCAATAGTAAGTGAGGCCATCTTCCCCTTTGCTATAAAATCACAGATAGTGATGTCCAGGATGGGAGCCCAAGGAGACACAGAGGCCATCATAGACACCAGGTGCACCAGATGCCTAATCATCCTCCCCACTGTTCAGAAGCTAGGGATAGGCATGATGCCCCTGGCACGTCCCATACGCTTCAAGCAAGTCAATGGGACTTTGGCAGAACCCCAGCTACCCTAGTCAGCAAGCCAGTGAAGCTGGAATGGGCCATCACTGCACCTCTTTGGGGTGATTTGGTTCCTTTTATGAAAATGTTTGCCACTGTACAGTCCCCATATAAGATACTGTTTATTGCATGAGATACGATATATTTTGGGAATTGTGGTGTTTGCTGTAAAAGAGCCCTCCCTCTCTTTCCCCTCCCTCTACCCATAAAGCTGTGGACAAAATTAAAGTTAAATATTTGTCCAGAAAATGCTTCCTAGCCAGTTAAAAAGAAAGCTATGGAATCACACAGTTGGAAAAAACTATAGAAATAATTTAGTCCACCCCATCCTCCTTCAATGCAGACTGTTTCTGGAAAAAGATCATCCAGCTTCTGTTTGAAGCTATCCATTGAAGGAGAACCAATCATTCAAATGACAGCCTCTTCTACTAGCTAACAGCACAATCAGGAATCTAATTCTTAGTAGTTTTAACCCATTAGTTCTGGTGTTGCCCTCTGGAGCAAAAGAGAGTAAGTCCCTTCCTTTTTTAATTATAACAATTCAGATATTTGAAGACTTTCCATGCTTCTTACTCGTTTTCTGGAGGTTGAACGTGCTCAGTTCTTTTAATAAGTACCAGAAATTATGGATACAATTGCAAATACCTAGCTTTTATTTAAAAATAAGGAAAACTTTTCTGACAGTAAGATCTATACACCAGTAAAAAATTCAACCAATGGAGATTATGGGTTTCCTATATATGGAGATCTTTAAGGGGAAAATTAAAGGTATCTCTCTTAAGGATGGTTTAATTATTTTCTCTGCACATTGTAGAAGTTTGGATGAACAAGATGATCTTTGTAGTTTTTTTTCCAGTTTCACAATTTTATGATTCTATCAACTGTTTCTTATAGGGCTTTGTTTCTAGACCATCTGACCATTTTGGTAGCACTTTTCTTAAGTTGCTTCAAGTTGTCATTGTCACTTTTTGCACAATATCCAGTATTCCAACTGGAATTCGATGAGGGCAGAGTGGAGTGGAGCAATTGCTTCCCACAATATGGACTCTGTGGTCCTGCTCATGCATGCCATATTGATTGCTTTATTAGATGTATTAAACTGCTAGCTCATATTTAACTTGTGGTTGACCAGGACATCCAGATCCTTTCCACAAGAACAATTGTCAAACCAAGTCTCTCTCATCCTATGTTTGTGGCTTTCAGGCTTCCCATCCTAAAGGAGAATTTAGAGAATACATTTCTCTTAAGATCTACTCTTTTAATTTAACCCATTGCTCAAACCTATGGAGCACTCTTTACATCTTTTATCTCTCTCTCTCTCTTTTTAAAGTAATAGCCAGCTCCCCCTCCCCCAAACATTGGGCAGTCTGCAAACTTTATCAGCATCCCTCGGTTCCCTGATTCAAGGGAGTTGAGCCCTATGGCACTCTGCTTAATATTTCACTCCAACCTGAAGCCCTTGATGAGGACTATTTGGATGTGATTATTCAAGCCAATTTTGAGTTCAAAATTGAATAATGTCAGGAAGTTTCTCCTTAGTTTTAGGTTGCTCTTCTCTTTGTTCAGTTTCCATCCATTGCTTCTTGTTTTGCCTTCTGCTGCTTTGGAAAATACATTGCCACCTTCTTTGTGGCAGCCCCTCAAAAGTCTGTTTTTTAACCTGCCTATCAAACTCTTGGGTAAAGCATGTGAGCCATTTCCTCCTTTCAGTGGTCCATGAAAGTACATCGATGGCAGGTAGATGCAGTTAATAAAGTCGAAAAAAGGTGAACATTTTTACAGAACTATAGATATGTTGAGGCATTTAAGGCGAGTGGCCGGGAAGCGAGGTAAGGCCAGGTGTGACAAGGAGTGGCTGGGAAGGGAGGGGTGAGGTGGGGCCAGGTGTGGCGAGAAGAGGCTGGGTGTGGCAAGGCACTCCTCGATATGAGTGACGGCGAGTTGGCCACGCTCCCCCTGTCACATGACCACCCAGACATGCCTATCCAGCCGATCATTAGGGCAGAGAACCAGTTGTTAAATTATTTGAATCCCACCACTGGTACCATGTATAAATAAAATGTCCCCAAGAGGAAAAATAAATTGCAAAAAGCATGCCTTTACAGGAAAGCTTGTCAACTAGAATCTACCAAAGTATACAAGATCTGGATTCCAAGATTAAGTGAGCTTCATATGTATACATTCCCAAATCAAATGAATAACTGGAAAGCAGGTAACATTACATTTTCTGTACCTAACAGTTTCCTGCTGTCCAATTTCTGTCTGTTCAGAGGGTTGGTACCATAAATCAGCGTGTGTGCTTCTGAATGCACAGTCTGTAATTCTTCTAGAGTTGCTTTTCTTCCACGGATACACTACAGGAGAAAAGGAAGCAGTGAAATTCCATTTTCCTTGATGAAAAAGCAGCATCCCAAATAGAAAATATAAATAAAGGTGTACACAAATGCGATTGACCAAAGAGATTACATCAAAAATGCAATGACTTCACAAGGCTTCTCTATTTTAATTCTGAAATTTTGAACAACTGTATGCTAAATAAAGAATTTTAGGATTCTTGCTGTTTCAGAGACAGAAAAACAAGAATAATCTTACTACCATTTTTGTTCTAGGAACCTCATGGAGTGAGGTGGACATTCTTTGACTCAGAGATGGTACTTCCTTCTGGTACTTCTAAGGCAAGACCATCTCTGTCAGGAAGAGGAAATGCCTATATTGCCCCCATCAACAAATGGCTATTAACCTCCATGCCCTCCTAACCCCTTCTAGAGGTTTCTAGAAGAGAAATTATAGAAAATGTACATTTTTCCAAAGTTTCAAAATAAGACATTATAGTCATAATAGAGAAATTAAGGGTGGCAGAACAAGATCAGGGATTTTAATCCCAGAATCTTTAAAGAATTTTCTGGACAAAAGCTGTAAGAAGAAAATGCATGGTCAGCTTTTTAATATTTGCTGAATACATAAATGGAAGACACCTTACAGATGTCTAGAATAGAAAAAACCCCTTTAAAAACAGCCAAGATTCCCACTCTCGATAAATGAATTAATGAAAGCTATTTTCTATCATCTAATATACCAAGGAAAAACAATCTTTAACCCAAATGTAGATGAAAAACCAGGTACATATATACCACCTATGATGTTTTCATACAGCTGCTCTATTCAGGCAGAAATTGGCAGAATTTTTTATGCCAATTGTATTATCTGAAATAAACTGCACCAAGAGTACATTGGGAAAGAAAGGAGGTGGCATTGTATAACACTTTATTGCAACTCAGAGAAAAGGGAGCTTAACTTTTATGAAATATTATTTTATATGGTTATCATATAAAATACACAATTCAGAATTTCACCAGTGTAACATTAGGTTTAAATGGGTGCATCTTGTTTCAAAGTGATAGACATATAAGATAGGAGTGAAATAGCACTGCCATTAGAATTGAACTTACCTGAACATGTGTCCAGTGGCACTATCTTTGGTGCATTGTTAAACTTCTTGATTTTTAACAAAAATGTTTGATTAAAAACAGTCAAAGTCAAACCATAAATGTTAGGCGGCCCACTTTTAATCAATCAAGATTGATTAAATAAAATCAATAAGGAAGATCCCAGTAGGAAGAAAACCTTAAAGGTGTAGTAGCCAGCTGGAACTTCTTGAAAGGGGAAGTGAAATCATAGTGCAGTGACAAACAATGTTAGAAAGAATATAAGGGACTCAATGTCACTGAATAGGGAGCTTGATAAGGAGCTGAAATAAAGAAATCTGTTTATTGGAAATGGAAGGAAGGGAAAATTTGACCAGCATTCTGGTCCCAAGTTATTTATGAATTATAAGTCATAAACCTGGCTTGGCCACTCACTGACAGCCAGTGCATTTGCATGTGGGTAGCCAGTGGGTAGTTACATTTTTTAAGTGGCTACACCAGATGTGTCAAACTCACGGTGTCATGGTGTCATCATGTGACATATCGGGACTTTTTTCCCCTTTGCCAAACTGGGCAAGGGCATGGCCAGCATGTGACACATCCGGCCTATGGGCCGGGAGTTGGACATCCCTGGGCTACACCTTCCAGAACAAATGTTAAAAATAGCCCCACTTAAAAATAATCTAAATGTGAAGTCACCATGGCATGAAATATTATAGAGAGGTTGTCATCCTGTAGGAAACAGTGCAGTTACGATGCCAGCTAAAGATGACAACAGACATTCCTAGCCATCATGTGATCCTATAGTGGCAAAAACTACATATAAATGTATGTTAAATAGCTTAGGGGACAAAATGGTATGTTGTGGGACATCATAGCACAGCTGCCAGGTTGTACACCACAGCCATCAAGACTAAGACTTCTAAGACTATCCTTGAAGTAGAACTGGAAACATTTTAACCAAGTACTCCCAATCCTTACCTACCTCACAGAGATGGTCTACAAAATACCATGATTAAAATCTATTGTGAAATCAAGCAGGTTCAACAAAGTCATACACTCCTGTCTATTCTGCAAGAGTTCATCTACACCATAGCTGATTCTGTACCCATATCAGGCTAAACACAGATTGAAAGGGCTGACATAAATGGTGTCTTCCAAATATGTATAAAGCTGCAAAATTATCACCCTCTCAAGCACCCTGTCCCAAATAAACTACCCAGTAACTGGACAATAGTTGACAAACTCCTCTGGATCCAGGGAAGACCCCCCCCCACAAGCCTCCCCCAGCTGATTCTAATGAGCCAAATTAGAGAGGGGTCAAGGGAGCATATCATAGGGTAGACAACCATAAGCATCTTGTCTATATATTCAGGCCTCATAAACTGAAAGTGATTTTATCTAATTGAACCACAACACTTACTGAATAACTCAGCAAATATTACATCAATAGAAGTCTTAAAATTGGCATGAAACTAAGTTCTCTAATGCTTGAAGTGCATTTCCTCACTGTCAACAAATTCACTGGCTGTGACTTCTGAAAAACTGCATTTTCAAAAGGCAGAAATTCAATAATTGAATTATTGAGATATAAGACCAATTCAATCATGGAACTAGTAATTGAGAGAAGTATGGGTTTTCTTTTTACTGCTTGTATTCCTATGGAGGGTGAGATGAATCAATTGGCACAGATGCTTTAATTTGGATTCCTATATGCATGAGTAGGAGTTGGCAACCTGTGCCTGACACCAGTATCATCCATGGTCCCAAAAGAAATATATTCACCTAGTCCGTGCAAGGCAGAGTGCTCATTGCCTTCTCATTTTGTCAATGACTTAATCAGCCACCTGGGTGTGGGAATTCTCCCAGAAAAATGGCAGTATAGCTTCTGCGCCATATGTTGAAGAAGGTTGCCAACCCCTAGCCTAAATGATTTCTTTCAAGTCTAGGATTTGAATCACAGAATAAAAGATTAAAAAATATACCTGGAATAACAGAAAACATATCTTCTCTTTTCTTTGATAATTTACATGTAAAACAACTACAGTCGGCAGTGATGTAGTTCAGAAATTTCTGCTGTAATATCTAGAGATTAAACTGCCAAAGCCACTTTCCCTCCATTCTATTAGTTCATCTATTACCTCACACTTGCTACGAAGACCTGTTTCCTGAAGCCGTGACCAAATGCTTTGGATTCTCCCTGCATGTTCTGGATGACTGTTTGTGTTTCCACAAACGCACTGGTGTTTCAGCATCAAGGTGTCATATACAAGGCCTGCATCAAAGGATATGAATTAATTCAGGCTACAATCTTACTCCTATTGACAAGGTGAACAAATTCCCCAATGACCTTATTTCTCTATAAAGTTGCATGAGGATATGTTATTTATACGTTATATATGCATATGGAAAATTATAATTTGAAATAGCAAATTTCAAAATAAAAATGTGAACACAGTTTTACTAACAGTGCTAAGTGAAAATTTAGAGTAAATTTATTTTATTTTGATCAATTCCAGAACTTCTCTGATATTTAAACAAGAAAGTAGCAATACCAATACTGGTATTGGTATTACTTTATATTTCATACTTATATACTGCTTCATAGTGCTTTATAACCCTTTCTAAGTGGTTTACAGTGCATATTGCACACAACAGTCTGGGTTGTCATTTTACCAACCTCGGAAGGATGGAAAGCTGAATCAACCTCGAGACAATTAGAATTGAATTGCTGGCAGTAAGCAGAATTAGTCAGCTGCATTCTAATTACTGCACCACCACAGCTCTTACAATGTTAATAGAAAATAGGGCACATCCATTATTACTGTTGAAGATATACAAAATATTGTTTTAAGATAATATTTTGGGCTGGCTGAGATATAATTGTTAAATCATGATTTAGCATGATAAAAATGCCACTTATTTTCTCCTTCTTTTTCTTGCCAAGAGCAGAAAATATACCTGGATAGTGCTGCATTTTCTCTGAAGGAATAGGTACATCATTTGGGATATTTCTTTATTTATTAAATTTAGAAACTGCCCATTTCCCCCATATAGTGATTTTGAGTGGTAAACAAATGTAAGAACATAACAGCTGTATATAAATACTAGGAGAAATATTTTGGATTGTTGTGCCCATTTGCTTGAGGTGGAGAGTAGGTAGATCCATTTTTATTTGGAGAACTATCCTGATGGCATTTGAAGCAAGCATTTCCGAAACAACAAAGCTATTTTCTTTAGCTCTATATTATACAAACATTTGACATTTCTTAAATTTAGAAATTTAAGTTTTTGAAATTTGAGGAGCAAAACACTCATTTTCCAGATCTATTTCACAGGCCTATTGTATTCTAGAATTCGCTTACTATTGCTGTTACTTTAAAAAAAAGAAGAGTTTAAAACTGGAAAAGTGTCTTAATTTTTTACACAGTAATACAAGGCAAGCTACTACAATCATGTGAAAAAGAAAGTAAACCCTCTTTGAATTCTATTGTTTTATGTATAAGAACATACTAAAATCATCTGGTCCTTAGCAGGTCTTAAAAGCAGGTAAATACAATATCAGACATGACATATTACACCATATCATCCTTTATTTTACAAAAAGAAATAAAAATCGAACTGTAACAAATGCACCTTTACTGCTTTCATAGGCATGAAGAGGCTAAATAGCAGCTATGTGCTGTTAATCAAATGCTCTTGACCAATTGATCATTAGCAAGTGTGACTACCTCTATAAAAGTCAATGTTTTTGCTGGACTCCAGCACTGAGTGTGTCTTAACACAATGCCAAAGAGGAAAGACATCAGCAATTATCTTAGAGAAGCAATTGTTGCTGTCAATTGATCTGGGAAGGATTATAAGGATAAATATTTTTTTAAATGGAAAGATGGAAATATAACTAAGGCAAGATCATCAACAAATAGCCTGAATCTGCAAAGATGAAGTCAGACAAGTTAAGGCTCAGAGTGAAGTGAGATTTGCAACTAATGAAAAAAATAACAAAAAAAGTTTCTTTCAACATGTAAAAAACAAGAAAAAAGGGGGAAAATGCATCCCTCAATGGGAGAAAATGATGGGCAGCAGACAGAAAACAGAGCTGCTGAATTAATTCTTTGCATCTGTCTTCACACAAAAAGAAAAAAAAAGTTCAACCTAGCAAAAAAGAACCATAAGAGACAAACTAGAATGCAAATTAAAATAGGCAAGAAAATGGTAAGAGAACACTTGTCCACCCTAGATGAGTTCAAATCATCAGGATCAGATGGATTACATCCCAGAGTTTTGAAGAAGCTGGCAGACGTGATCTCGGAACCATTGAACCATATATTTCAAAGATCCTGGTGCACAGGGAAACTACAAGAGAACTGGAAAAGAGCTGACGTGGTTCCCATCTTCAAAAAAGCAGGGGGAAAGATCCAGGAAATTACAGACCGATCAGCCTGACATCAGTACCTGGGATGATCCTGGAAAAGATAATCAAGCAACAGATATGCAAACACCTAGAAACAAGCAAAGTTATAACCAGAAGCCAAATACAGGTTTGTCAAAAACAGATCATGCCAAACAAATCTTATTTCAATTTTTGACAAAGTGACTAAATTAGCGGACCAGCAAAAAGCAGCGGACATAGGATTAGATTTCAATAAAGCATTCAACAAAGTGCACCACAACATACTTCTCAGTAAGTTAGAAAAATGTGGGCTAGACAATACCACCACTAGATGGATTTATAACTGGCTAACAAATTGTACTCAATGTGTAGTCCTCAATGGTACATCTGCATGGAGGAAAGTAAGTAGTGAGATACCCCAGGGTTCTGTCTTGGGCTCAGTACCCTTCAATATCTTCATTAACAATTTGGATGAGAAATAGAAAGGGGAACTCATCGAATTTGCAGATGGCACCAAGCTGGCAAGAATAGTGAACACCCCAGAAGATAGGCTCAAGCTCCAGAAGGATCCCAACACATTTAACACAGGGTCCTATCTACTGGTAACAAAATGAATTTCAATGTCGAGAAAAGTAATATTTTACACCTAAGCAAGAAAAACCAAATGTACAAGTATAGAATAGGTGGAATCTGGCTCAACAGCAGCAACTGCAAGAAGGATCTAGAAATCCTAATAGACAACTACTTAAATATAAGGCAGCAGTGCGCTGCATCCTGTTTTGATTGCCACTGTATAAAAGATGGTGAGACTCTGGAAAGAGTGCAGAGAAGAGGACCAAAATGATTAGAGGCCTGGAGGCTAAAACATATCAAGAACGGTTACAGGAATTTAGGTATGAAACTAGTGAAAAGAAGGACTGGGGTGACAGTAGCATTCCAATATTTGAGGCACTGCCACAAAGGAAGGGGGCAGGGTGGTCAACCTATTTTCCAAAGCACCAGAAGACAGGACAAAAAGCAATGGTGCGCCTGTGCCTCTGCTTTCTTCAGTTGGGATGCAGCTGGGGCACCCAAGCTGTTGGTGGTGATGGTGGGAGCCACCTGAGCAATAATGATCCCCCCTCTCCAGCCAGCCAGCCTCACCTGACCTATTTCCTGCCTGGCTTGCCATTGGTGCAAAGCCTCACCGCTCTTGTCCTTCTCCTCCTCTTCATCTTCCCCACTCAAGCAGCATCCAGCTCTGCAGGAAAATGGGCTCTCTCATTTCTCCCCTGGGGTGGCGAGCTCCAGTATGTTGGACACAGGTGTAAGGGGCCTGGCCCCGTGGTGCCTCCTCACTCAGTTGAAGATTTCATTCTTGCCCAAACAGTAAGGCCAGTACATGCAAGCGAGCAGCGCACCCGGGCCAGAGACCGCATTGTTTCCTGTGCACAGCTGATTCCCATTCCATGGCTGCCTTACTGTTTGAAGGCAGGAACAAAGCCTTCAACTGAGCACCATGGGGCCAGGCCCCTGACAGCTGCATCCAGCCCACCGGAGCTCGCCCCACTGGGGTAGAAATGAGAGATCCTGTTGCCCCCAGAGCCCACTGCTGCTTGAGAGGGGAGGATGAGGACGAGAAGAGTGACGAGGCTTTGCAACGGCAGATCGGCCAGTTAGGGAGTAGGTCAGGCAATGCTAGCTAGCTGGGGAGAGGGGACCATGGCTCACCATGACTCCTGCCACTGCCAGCAGCTTGGGTGTCCTGGTTCCATCTGAGTTGAAGAAAGCGGTGGCACAGCAACAGGATTGCCCTCAAAGATCCCTCCATTTCCAAGTGCCCCATTTGCATGCAGGCAGGGTCCGCGGGACAACGGGATCTCACTCTGCCCCTGGTGTGACAAACTCTGGTGGGCTGGATGTGGGGATCTGGCCCTGCAATGCCTCTTCGCTCGGTTGAAGGCTTCCTACACTCAAACAGTAAGACCAGAGCATGTGAGTGGGCAGCGCACCTGGACCACAGACATCATTGGTTCCTGCACTGGCCTTAGATCTGACCTGCAGGGCTGCCCTGGAGCCAGTGAGGAACCACACAGCTGCCTCAGCCCCGCCCCCTCGGCATAGGAAGCATGAAGCATGTAGGGGCTGGCATCATGTATGAAAGGGAGGTGCTCAGAATGCACTCAGCCTGTGGGAGAAGACGGTCCCCAAGGATGCTAGCCCCACAAGCGCTCACCGCCTCCTGTCCATGCGCCAAGATGGGATGGGGGCAGCCCCTTGCTGGTTCCAGGGCACCACTGTAGATCTAAGGCTGATTGCTTTCTGGCTGGATGGCCACCACCGGGTTGTAGATCAGCACCTGGTTGGCATGGGCCAGGCCGAAGCACCACAGGCCGTTCCTTTGGTGTTTCCAGGGCAGTTCTGTAGGCCAGATCTAACCAAATTGTGGGTTGAATCTGGCTCATGGGCTTTGAGTTTGACACCCCTGATATAGAGTCTCCTTTTGACCAGGGGGTTGGAATGGAAAATCTCCAAGGTCTCTTCCAGGTTTGTTATTCCATTATAAGACCATTTCCCAATAATTTAAAATTGATCCTTCTGCAATGAGAAAGACTGTTCACAAGTGGAAACATTCAATATTCCCAGGACTGGGCGTCCCACTTGTCCCAGCAAATTCTCTCCAAGGTCAGACCATGCAATGCTCAGAAAAGCTGCAAAAAATCCAAGAGTTACATCTCAGACTCCATAGGCCTCAGTTAGCTTGTTAAATGTTAAAGGTCATGACAGAACAATTACAAAAAGACTAACAAGTATAGTTTGTTTGGAAGGGTTGTCAGGAAAAAGCCTCTTCTCTCTAAAAAACAACAACAACCATGACAACACAGCTCAGGTTTGCAAAGTTACATCTGAACAAATCACAAAACTTCTGGAACACTGTCCTTTGGACAGACAAGATCAAAATGGAGATGACTGGCCATAATGCATGGTGCCATGTTTTGGTGAAACCAAACACAGCATATCTGCACAAACATCTCATACCAAATGTCAAATTTGCATGGTGGTGCAGAAATGATGATTTGGGCTTATTTTGCAGCCATACTTTGGACGTCTTGCAGTCATTGAGTCAATCATAAACTGTATACCAAAGTATTCTAGAATCAAATGTGAGGCCATCTGTCCAACAGCTAAAACTTGGCTGACACTGGATTATGCAACAGGACAATGATCACAAGTACACCAGCAAATCTATAACAGGATAGCTAAAAAAGAAAAGAACCAAGGTGTTGCAATGGCCCAGTCAAAGTCCAGATCTCAATTCAACTGAAATGCTGTGGCAGGACCTCAAGAGAGCTGTGGATAAACAAATGAACTGAAGCAATGTTGTAAAGAAGAGTGGGCCAAAATTCCTCCACAACGATGTAAGAGACATACAGTCATACAGAAAATGATTACTTCAAGTTATTGCTGCTATAGAGAGCTCTGCAAGCTACTGAATCATAAGGTGTACTTAATTTTTCACGCATGGCTTCTCCATTTTGGCTTTGTTTTTGTAAAATAAATGGTGACAGTGTAATATGTTATGTATTGATTGAACATCAACACATCTAAGGTTGTATTTGCATACTTTTAAAACTGCTAAGGAACAGATTATTTTTATTATATAAAAGTATACGTAAAACTATAGAACTCTTTTTCACATGATTGTACTTTATCAGGACTTTATTCCTATTCCGATTCAAGCCCAGCTAATTGTTAGCTAACATTTTGCAAGAGAAATGCACTTTTATCATCTGGATTTTGGTAAAACTGCTGATGTTGCAGTTATTTGTTGAGATAAGAATATTGATTATGGAATAAATGTTTTAATTAGTTAGTTTGTTAGAATTTATTTTGGATTCACAGCTCCAAACCAGCTTTGCCTGATATGCCAACTACATGCTTTCTGGACCAGGAGGCCGTGAGGACAATAACTCTTCATATCGTTGTTAAGGCTCAGCAATATACTATGTGGGGCTGCCTCTGAAAATGACACAGAAGCTGCAGCTGGTCCAGTATATAGCGGTCTTTCTGCTAACTGGTGGTAAAAGACTTAGCATTGGTTTTTGATTTTTCAGGTCCAATTCAAAAATTTGGTGATGAACTGTAGGATCTTATGGAACGGTAACCTTCAGCAAATTTCAATCAACTTTCTTTATGTGCTCTTCCTGGGAAGTGATGCTGAAGGTGTGCATATATGTTTTACTATATTCTTATAAACTGCCCAACACATATGCAATAGGAAGTGCGCAAATGTTTATAAAAACAAACGTAATAGCAGGATAGAGAATTTTACATCGATATTCTGGATTTTGCAAGTAATACAAATATTCACATAAACTAAACTTTTTGACTAAAAATAATCCTTGACCTTTGACCACCATCATGAATAGATTTCTGCTGTAAGTTGTTGCAGTTGTAAATTACAGGATTCAATTTTATGACCATTTTTACTGCAGTCGTCAGCTGACTCACACAGTTGTAAGGCCAAATCTAGTTTAACTGAGGGTAGGCTTTGCTGTTGTTTGGCAGAAACATTGTAAATTGTGATGATATGACAATGTGATGGTGCAACTGGTCATAAATGTGGGTCGACTGCCAAGTGCCCAAATTGCAATCATGTGACCATTAGAGTGCGGGGATAGTAGTAAAGTCTAATTCAGGTCATAATTGACTTTTTCAGAGGCCGTTGTTAATTTGAACCATTGTTTAGCAAACATTTTTTAAATCAAAGGCAACTTGTAATTGCTGAAAATGATTTCAAAAACCAAACTACTGACTGGGAATCCTGGCTTAAATGCTCTAAACATGATTCCTAGACAGGGAGAGCCAGTTTGGTTTAATGGTTAAGACTGAATTCTAATTCCACTTGATTGCTGGCTTATTTTGGATCTTTCTTAATACATGACATCAGGCACAGGTGACAAAATGGTTGTCAATTCCTGTGTCCACCAATGGATCAACACTGACTTGATCCCAAAAAAGTAGACCCTGCACTTGCAGGAAAATACTTGGAAGAAGAAACAAAAGTGATTCCTATAGTTTTCAAAAGTTAGCTTCAACTCATGAAATAAAAAACAATTATTTTAATGTATTTTTTGAGCATAGGTTTTTATACTTGACCCTTCATTTTATATTTTTGGCCAAAATACTCTTGATTTTTCCTTATATTATCATTTTCCAAATGACTCAATAGTTCCAGGTATACAGACTTAGAGGATTTCATTTCTGTTGTCCCTTCTTTTTTCCCCTCAGCTGATCCTTATCAGGCACCTCACATTCTGTCCCTTCTTTTTTCCCCTCAGCTGATCCTTAACAGGCACCTCACATTCTGTCAGGACGTGAGCAGCAATGAAACTACTTATAACAATTTTGGTCTCAAGGAAATTTATTCTGCCCCTGTAAGTACTAATTGAAACAAAAGTACGACATTCCATTATCAATCAATGGACATTTGCCAAAAAACATCCAATCACCACACAATTCAAACTTACAGCAAGGCAAACCCACTTCCGGATCAATGAAGTTTTGCTAGAACGCTTAGCAAAGCATCTGCAGCATTTGTGATCTTCCTCCCACAGGGAACTCCAGCACAAATATGTAAGAGAGCTGGGCTGCCATTATTCCAAGAGATTTTTTTTCATGTATTACCTGTTGTGAACTGTGGCTTACACGGTGTCTCCTGTGTGGATAATGGAAAATTGGCAGAAGCAGGTGATGATTGAGCTCGAGAAAGTGGCCGATGTCCACTAAAGGATACTGGAATGCCAGCAGCTTCCATGGATGCCTGGTAGTTTCTGAGCTGATGAATACGCTGCTGTTCCAGTAAAAGAGTTTGCTATAAGGGAGTATAAAATGTGTCATTGTTTGAAGGCTTGTTTTGCAAATCTCTTATTTTTTGTTTGTGAACAATTACTTTATAATAGTCTACTAGCTATTTGCTTTCTTAGCTAATATACCTAGATACATATACATTAGTATATATTTTAAAGCCTTTAATAGTGTTTTGAGAGAGCCAATTTGGTATATAGTTGAGGCATCAGGCTAGAAACCAGGAGACAGTGAGATCAACAAATCTTGGACCAGTGACTTTCTTCCAGCCCTAGGAAGGAGGCAATGGCAAACCACTTCTGAAAAACCTCACCAAGAAAAGTGCAGTGATTTGTCCAGGCATTCTCTGAAAATTAAGCATGATTTAAATAATAAAAACATTAAGTTTTAATAAAGGAGAATATTTGTAGCTCAGGACTGAAATGATGGATCGTTGGTGCTTTCTGAATTTGCTTGTTTTCTTGCAGACATTTCATTACCCAAACTAGGCAACATCAACATGTTTATCATGTTGATGTTACCTAGTTTGAGTAATAAAAGGTCTGCAAGAACTTGAAATTGGAGAGTTAAGAGATATTCATCCTCAACTTTTCTAAAAATTGGCTCCATCACTGAATTCTAAACTATGAAATATCCAGCTGAAGAAATAAAACAACTGACCCAAGAATCACCTTTAAATAATGGATCATAACTGGAATGAATTAGCAATATTTTAACCATCTTTAGGGTAACAAAGAAAGCAAAAGAAAGGAAAAAAGTGGAAAGGAAAAATGGGTGAAAGATCGGAAGAGTTCTAGATACATAATCAGATATGGAAAATGGAAAAATATTAAAATGAATCCAGTGTGGTATATTGGGTTGAAGAAAATAAAAGTAGCCCTCGAGTTACAATCTCAATTGAGCCCAAAATTTCCGGCACTAAGAAAGACAGTTGTTAAGTGTGTTTTGCTCCATTTTACGATCTATCTTGTCACAGTGCCACAGTTGTTACGTTAATCACTGCCATTGTTATGTTAGTAACATGGTTGTAGGTGAATCTGACTTCCCCATTGACTTTGCTTGTCAGAAGGTTGCAAAGGGTGACCACATGACTCCAAGGACCACATCACAAATAAATGCCAGCCGCCAAGTGTCTGAATTTTGATCACATGACTATAGGGATGCTGCAACAGTTGTTAAGTGTGAAAAACTGTCATAAATCACTTTTTTCAGTGTTCTTTGAATGGTCATTAAATGAATGGTTGTAATTCAAGCACTAGCTTCACTAGTCCAATTAGTTGGACATTTTTTCTTGTGACACAAATTTGACACTGAAGAGCAAATAGGTTGGGTTTGCACAAAATTCAATGTTAGAATAGAAGAGTCACATTCTGACTTATGGTGTTATGTCAACCCAGATGTTGTTTTCTATACAGAATGACTGAATAATAAATATACAAGCCTCTGGAAACTATACATTAACTAATAAATACTGCCATTTAGTGTATTCTACCTGTCTGAAGAGCAATTCCTGCTCTGCTTGCCTTTGTCCCGGTTCCAATTCTTGTTGTTCTCCATCTTCATCACTTTCAGCAGGTTCTTGCTTCACACGGACCATTTGGGTCAATCCTTGAATTTCCTTTTGATTTGCTGTGCTGTCAATGTACTGGTCTTCCACAAATGTCTGATGTTCTCTTAATTCTTCTTCAGTCTCTTCTGGGTGGCTTTCATGCTGACGGGAAGCTTCATTTGATTTTGGCAACATCTGAATGAAACCCAAGAGAGTCAGAACATAACTCCATTGAAAAGACTATGAAAAACTATGAATGAATGAAATCCTTTTTTTAAAAAAATATAACAATTTAAATTTTATGGTTCACTTGAATTAATTTGGAAGTTTAAAATTTCTAAGTCCTATACATAATAGGTTATTTTTAAAGACAGAAGCACAGCTAATATATCAATTTTGTATTAGATTAACAATGAGGCTGTATTTATGAAATAAAGCCAAGTTAACAAAGGCTTAGTAAAAGTAAATACTAAATATAAAAACACTTTAGTTATTATAACCTAAAATGTTTTTCGTTTTTGATCGTAACAAAAACTTGATGATCATTTTAAGTTTCAAAATATTTTTAGTAGCCCTCAGAACAAAACTCAAACCAAATCTAAATACAGGAAATCCCCAGGTTACGAGCATTCCCTTAGCGAATATCCAAAGTTACGCAATAAGCACCCCCTAATATTTACAAACAAGTACTGTAACTATGAATCTTGCAGCACCACGATGAATAACTGCAGAGGCTCTGCAACATTCGTCCTGCACTTCGCTGGTCAAAACAGAGTGGCAGAGCAGTGGGACCACCCCTCCAACGTTCTATTTAGGCCTGCACAGGCCTCGCTCTGCACTCTGCAGGACAAAATAGAGGTTCAGAGGCCGATGCTCTGTTTTGGCCAGTGCAGGCCTCGCCTGGCACTTTGCCAGCCAAAATGGAACTCTGTTTAAGCCTGCGCTGTCCTTGCCCTGTAGTTTGCTGGTCAAAATGTAGCTCTGTTTAGGCCTGCACAGGTCTCACCCAGCACTTTGCTGGCCAAAACGGAGAATTGGAGGGGTGGGCTCACCACTCTGAAGCTCTATTTTGGCTTGCAAAGTGCCAGGCGAGGCCTATGCAGGCCAAAATGAAGCTGCAGAGGGGCATATGCAGCTGAGAGGCTAGAAAAGAGACAGCTTGCTAAATCTTCATGTGATGACTCAGCGGGTCAGGTTGTGGGGGGAAGCAATTGTGAGGAGCATGAGGCATTTCAGTGGGTCAGGGAGCCCTTGCGTGGACTTAAGCAGGTGGCCTGTTTCATCACTAGGCCCCTCCAAGCCTTCCCCAGTCTGAAATACCTCATGTGCATTTAACAAACCGTGAAAGGAGGGAGTGATTCCATTCAAGGTACAAGATTCACTCCCACGAATCCTCAGGTTACAAATGGAACTGGCAGACTCCATTACATTCATAATTCGAGGACTACTGTATTTTCCTAGATTTTGGCAGTATCAATGTTTGTTATATATTCACTTATTTAAAACACACTACTTATCTTAAAAACCTCAAGGCAGGTATGGTAGCCTCAAAGTTTGAGGACAGAGTAATGAATAAATTATCTTAAGCAAGGATTCTCAAACTTTTAAGAATGTATGACCTCGTAAAATGCCCCTTTCCCTTTGTATTAAGCATCAGATCAAATAGAAAGAACTTTGCATGGAAGATTCATAATCTTCAGGTATAATTATTATTTTGAAAAATAAACACAAAATGGTCAAAAAACCAAGCTCTTGTGTCTTCATGAGGGGCTATGGAATCTTAAGTTGCTTTGCATACTGGTCCCAAAGGTGCTTTTTCAAGCGGTAACTGGACTTTCTGTTTTTTCTTTGAAGACATTTCACTTCACATCCAAGAAGCTAAACATCTTGCATTCCGGATATATACAAATGCTAAGTCTGCTTGGAAAATTTCTGGTGACCCTACATCCCTCAGTTTGTAAAACTGAGTTTGATTCATTTGGCTAATTTTTTTGACTTACTAACATAATGGGCAGGCTCCATTAGGCTCATACCTCAAAGAGCACCTGTAGATGAACTTTCTGCTACCCAGTTAACAGATGTATGTGAGAAACACACTACAGTAGTAATGGGGATTTCTCTGAAAATGCAAATAAACCAGGAGGATGGCTGGCATACAAATTGAAAAAGGAGGAAGAAAAAAAACTGATGCAGGATGAGGAAGAAAATCTTCACCATTGAAATGATGATAAAAAGAAAGTGATCCAAAATTACTATGAAAAATTATATGATCAAGAGAGTTTTAGAAGATAAAATAAAACAATACTTAGAAAAAGCGGAATTACCTAAAATATCTGAAACAATGAAAGCTATGTTAGATGAACGTATAACAATGATAGAATTAGCAGAAGCAATTAAGAGACAAAAGAATGGCAAAACATGGGGCCCAGATGGTCTACCAGCAGAACTCTATAAAGACTTACAAAATATACTAAGTACACCAATGTTGGAAGTGTTCAATGAAGTATTGTTAGAAGTGAATATACCAAATTCATGGATGGAAGCATATATTACTCTCATACTGAAAGATGATTCAGACTTACAACAGATAAAAAAATATAGACCGATATCTTTATTGACTGCTGACTATAAAATATATGCCTCCATAATTGCAGAAAGACTAAAAAGTTTCTTAAATCAATTTATATATTCAGATCAAAATGGATTTTTATCTAAAAGACAAATTAAAAACAATATGAGAATAATTTTAAATACACTGGAGTACTACGAAGCACATCCATATTCATATTGACACTGGAAGTATTAAACAGAAATATTAGACAAGATATAGAGATAAAAGGCATGGAAATAAAAAAGGAAAAATATAAACTACAGACATTTGCAGACAATTTAGTCTTCATTCTGAAAGATCCACAAGAAACAGGGCCTAAACTAATAAAAAAATAGAGGAATATGGTGAAGTGGCAGGACTGAAAATAAATAAAGAGAAAACTAAGATATTAGTTAAAAATCTTACATACATGCAGAAAAAAGAGTTAATGAAGGGAATAGATATTCAGATCACTAAGAAAGTAAAATACTTAGGGGTCTATTTGACAGCAAGATGTGTAACTATTTATAGATTTAAAACCAGAGACATTTTTATTGGGAATTTTGCCTGAGGGTTACAACAAAGAATTAACCTACTTGATTATCAATGTATTAACAGCAGCTAGGATTGTATTTGCACAAAATTGGAAAAATGAGAAAACTCTGATGAAGAAATAATTAAGAAAATAATGGAATGTGCAGAAATGAGTAGATTGACAATGGTAATTAGAGAACAAGAGGAAAAAGATTATTATTAAATTTGGAATTTATTTTATGAATGGCTAGTTAGAAGAGTAAGAAATTGAAATATGTAAGTACAGTATAATATTTATTACTGATAAACGAATGAGTTAGACAGTAAGAAAATGAATGTGAAATATATTATTGAAAATCAACAAATATAACGTTAAGGCTAATATAATAAGTGATATATGTGATATAAAATACTGATTAGAAGGATTATAAACATATATAAGTAAAATATGTATGATAATGGTATTATGTGCACAAAGAAATGTGTACCCAACTGACACACTGATGAACAGAAAGAAGGTTTTGTTTGTTCGTTTTTGTTGTTATAAAAATAAAAAAAAATTTTTAAAAAGATGTGTAACTATCAAGGAAGATAATTATTATAAACTGATGCAACAAATTAAAGCAGATTTGGAGAAATGGAAAAATCTGCAATTATCATTGATAGGAAGAATAGCTAAAATAAAAATGAATAAATTAACGAGACTACTATACCTATTTCAAACAATTCCAATAAAATTGGAAAAACATATTTTGAGGAACTCAATAAAGTAATATTAAGATATATCTGGCAAGGGAAAAAAGCAAGAATAAGCCTAAAAATGCTACATGATTCGAGAAATAGAGATGGTTTTGGATTACCAAATTGGGAATTGTATTATCAGGCTGCGGTACTTACATGGGTGAAAGAATGGATTGTATTGAGGCATACAAGACTATTGACCTTGGAGAAGCATGATTTGCAATTAGGCTGGCATGCCTTCTTGTGGTATGAGAAAAATAAAATACATGGTTACATTAGGAATGTATTATTGTTAGTGTGGGAGAAAGTTAGAGAACAACATTACTTGAAGATACCAGTTTGGCTTTCAACAATGGAAGCACTGGTTCACCCAAATGTTATTAACATGGAAAATATTGTTAGGTACAAAGATATTTTGAATGAAAAGGGGGAACTCAAAACTAAACAAAAACTGAGCAATCAAGTTATTGATATGACATGGTACTCACAAGAGCAGATACATTCTAAATATGAGAAAGATGTTAAACTATATGGTTTCTATAAAGAACTAACGGAATTAGACAAGATATTAACAGGGGCAGAAGATTGATAAAGAAAACATACAGCTATTTATTAGGCATTAAATTGGAAGGTGAACAAGTGAAGGAGACAATGATAGTATGGAGAAAAAACTTTGGCTATACAATTGAGTTAGATAAATGGCAGAAACTGTGGGACAGGAACTATAAATTAACAATGTCAACTGCATACAAAGAAAATTTGTATAAGATGTTTTATAGATGGCATTTGCACCAGTGAGCTTGGCAAAGATGTTTAAAGTTAAGTCAGCTAAATGCTGGAAGTGCAACCAGATATCTGGGTCATATTATCATATATGGTGGACATGCTCAAAAGCAAAAAACATATTGGGCAAAAATACACACGTGGCTGGAAAAAATGATAAAGCAGCATATTGATTTAAAGCCAGAAATATTCTTGTTGGGGATTTTACCCGAAAAATATAGTAAGGGAAATGCATATTTAATTATTCATATATTAACTGCAGCTAAAATTGCATTTTCACAAAATTGGAAAAATGAAGAGATCCCCACAGATGAGAATGTGATTAGGAAAATATTAGAATGTGCAGAAATGAATAGATTAATGCTTGCAATTACGGAGAAAGAACAAAGTGAATATTACATGACATGGGACTTCTTTTATCAATGGTTAGATAACAAAAAAGGAAGTTAGAAACAGGGAAACAAAAGAAAAAGATTAGTGAAATAAAGAAGATATGTTAAGAGAGAGAAGCAAATATGATTACTATGTTGAATATTATCATTTTAATATTGTAGAATTAATGCTAATGTAATGAATATTGTTGTAAATTTTGATTACCATTTTACAAAGATATTTGTACCTGGATGACACACTGCTTAATTGAAGATGGAATTACTATATTAAAAAATAAAAAGTTATATATAAAAAAGGGAGATCGAACAGGTTCTTGACCAACCTAGCTGACAACTTTGTCATCCAAAAAGTAGATGAAGGAGCTAGAGGGACAGCTATAGTGGACCTAATTCTTACCAACAGAGAAGAAATGAAAGAGAGGGTTGAAGTTGCTGGAACTCTGGAGGAGAGTGACCGTGTTTTATTAGATGTGATGACCCGGGGCATGGCACAAAGGCAACACAGTCAAATAAGCAAGAAATGTCCCTTTAATACCTCCAACTTTGCCCTCAATGTCCAGATTACCTTCGGCTGGAGAAAACTCTCCCAGGAACAGTCTTTAAGTGGAGGAAATTCAGTCCGAAAACAAAGTACATACAAATTGTAAATAAAAATCCACACAAACCACGTTGCAGTAATTAACTTGACAGGGCAGGAGAAGGAACTGCAGACTTGAAAGCATAGCAAAACACACACAGTTGGGAAGACGGCAGGAACCCAGATAAGCCTCGGCAATACCAGATAATTCACGATTTGCTCCCAACAACTTTGCTGTGCGCAGCTTCCCTTTTTAAACATTGTGTTCCCAGCTGCAGCTAATGAAGGGAATCAGGGCCCTTTCCTCCCCGGAGCCACACAATTCACATTGCTCCCTTCTCCATTCCTCCCTGCGTGCCCTAGGATGAAGAGGGGGTGGGCCTGGGTCTTCCTCCGAATTCCATCTCCCTTGCTCTATCTCTCCCCTGTTCTGCACAGCCGGTCTTTGCCCTTCCCTAGTTTCTTCCACAGCCAGTGGAGCCACACTCCCACTCCCTGTCAGCTGCTCTGCCTCCCCCTCCGAATCAGATTCCGACAGGGGCATGACATTAGAATTCAATATAATGCAGAGACCAACAATACAACATAATTGTAGGAGATGTCCATGCTGAGCCTGAGGGAGGGGTCAAAAATGTCATACTTCAGGAGTCCCTGTGCACCCATAAGAGATTGAAGTCCAGCCCAGCTTGTATACCTTTCTTAACTCCTGTGCATTCTCTTAATAGTCACTTGGTCAGAATCTTGTAGAGAACTAAACTTTAACTAACTAACTAACTAGATCTAGAACTAACTAAATATTTATACTCATTTGAATTGCCTGAATCTCCTGATTTCCTTGGGCTTGACATTAATCTGGCCAAGTGCCTTCACCAAAAAATTTTCTGGACCCCAGAATTCTCTAATCATGACCTCTGATCCCAGAGCTGCAGACTTCCAGACTTCCAGACTTCCACTCGCTCAGCAGACACCAAGACATCACTGAAGATGAAATCAGAAATCTTGCAGTCAATTTTCAACAGATGATGCAGATCATGACTTAACAAGGATTTCCTATGCGATCTCATCCATTGGCCTCACCAGCCCAGGCACAAGTACCAGTTTCTGCCACACTCATTCCAAAGTCTCCCTGCTGGCTACTACTGAGATTCACTGTTAAGTCTGATAAGATGAGAACATTCCTAGTACAGTGTGGTGTTCATTAGCACCAGACCAGGAGAGTTTCCAACAGACAGATCAAGGGTCTCCTTTAGTGGTGGGATTCAATTTTTTTTTACTACCGGTTCTGTGGGCGTAGCTTGGTGGGCATGGCAGGGGAAGGATACTGTAAAATCTCCAGTCAGAGGTGGTATTTGCCGGTTCTCCAAACTATTCAAAATTTCCGCTACCGGTTCTCCAGAACTGGTGAGAACCTGCTGAATATTACCTCTGGTCTCCTTCATCCTCACACTTTTAACTGACTCCGCTGCCAATTGGGGGCTCTTACTCTCATCAAAATCAATGACCCCATCTTGGACAGTTACCCAAATTTCTTCACTAGATTTAGAGAGCATTTTAGGAACCCTATTTGGATAGAAACTGCTGAACAATGCATCTTCTAGCTCCAGACAAGCCCTGGGAATGGAAGAATAGCAAAGTGGCAGACAACTAGCCCTGTGTTTCTATTGAGGAGAATCTAGCCACATGATCAAGAATTGTCCTATTGCCTTTGAAAATCCTGAATGCCTTTCACACTGTGATCAGCCCTCCAAAGCCCACCTCAGCCCCACTTAAGGGTTCACAGAAAGATTCCCAATCTGCCAAATAAATAAGCAGTCTTTGTGATGTTTTTGGGGGGGAGGCAGCCTCGGCCCTCCCTCCACACAGAGACTGCAGCTGCTCCATAAATCTGGTCCCTGGTGCCAAAATTCCCACCAAGAGACAATACCAAATGTCTACTACAGAATTAGAAACCTTGAAACAATATTTGGATTCCAATTTGAGAAAGGGGTTCATAAGACCCTCCCAGTCCCCTGTCTTGGCTCCCAACTTCTTTGTACCCAAGAAGCCAGACCCCAGTGGGTGTAATAATTGTGAGAAACATCCTCCTCACATGAGTGGTCTATGATTTTAAGGCCTTGAACTCCATCATAGTAAGAGACTATTATCAACTGCTGTTAATTTCAGACCAGTTATATAGGTCAGAGGCCCCCAACCTTTTGCGCACCAGGGACCAGTTCCATGGAGAGATGTTTTTTCGTGGACCGGAAGGGGGCATGGTTTCATGTGCTGTCTGCATCCTGTGGATGGAGCTTTACTTGTTTTGCATGGTCCAGTTTCTGGCATGCCACGGACTGGTGCCAATTCATGGACCGGGGGTTGGGACCTCTGATATAAACTACAGAAAGCAAGCGCTTTTACAAGATTAGACCTCTGCAATGCTTACAATCTTATTCAAATAAAAGAAGACAATGAATATTAACCACTTTTGACACCAGATATGGCAAATTTGAATACACAGTGCTGTCTTTTGGTCTATGCAACACTCCCGCTGTATTTTCCAGATTTATGAACCAGCTTTTTCAAGATTTGATACATTTGTTGTTTTATATTTAGATGACATTTTAATCTACTCTGAGAATGAGACTCAGCACATGGACCATTTGTGCACAGTCCTCAGAAGACTAAGAGAAAATCACCTCTTTGCCAAGCTAGAAAAATGTGTCTTTGATTCGCAACAGCTAAACTTCTTGGGTTACCATATTTTCATGATAGGCATCCAGATGGATTCCCAAGTTGGCCAGGGGCTCCAGGTGAGGACCAGGAGCAGCTGTCACCTGTTAGCAATGAGTAGGAGGTGGAGTCCACACCTCATTCTGATCAAAGGACAAGTAGAACAGAAGAGCACAACACTGGTCAGTTAAGACTACTTGTGAGGAGGCAATCTCACCTCTCATGAAAGGCTACGCTAGTATCACCTAATCCCACCCTGAAGACTTGGAGTAATGTGACCAGCTCTGTGCCTTGTGTGTTTGTGCCTTGTATCCTAACCTGTTCTATTCATGGGCTGTTTTCCTGGATTTGTTTACCCAGTGACTCTTGTTGCGCTGAGCTCAGAACCCTGACCTGTGCAATGGGGATACTTTCTGAGGACCTGTTTGGGGGGGGTTGAATAAACATTTGATGTCGACTCTTGCTGTAAATCCCTGTGTGGGGAGTGGGGAGGAGTGACGCAGCAGAGTTACTAAACATCAAGGTCAACCTCTCCTCAGCCTATCATTCGTCTACAAATGGGGAGGCTGAAAAGACAAACCAGCTCCTCCAACAGTATCTGAGGTGCTACTGTACCCACAACTAAGACAACTAGCCATCATTACTGCCATTCACAGTATTTTATTATAATAACTCGCTGAACTCATTGATTTCAATGACATCTTTCAAGCCATGTACATACACATCCCTAAAATATTGTCAGTTCATCCTGCACTGGACTCCATGGTTCCAAGGGTGGTTGGCTTCTTACAAGAGCAACTTGCTGTACAAGACCTGTTGAAACAGCAATTTGACCAAGCAAAATAGGCTTACAAAAAGGCAGCGGATCCACCCATAGCAGTAGGAGACAAGGTTTGGCTTTTTACTAGGTTATTAGTCACTTCAAGACCTTCCAAGAAGTTTGTGGGCCTGTCTCAAGTTCTCCATCAAATCAACCCTGTGGCCTTCCACCTACAATTGCCCTCTTCAATGAAGGTGTATCCAGTCTTGAACAGAGCATTACTTGCCATTTGCCCCCCACCCACCCCCAAGCACAAGAAGATCCCATTCCTTCAACACCAGTTATAGTAGAGGTAGAATACAAGGTGGAAGAAATTTTAGACTCTAGGAAAAGAGACAAGGGCATCCAGTACTTGATTCATTGGAAGGGCTACCTGGTGTCCGGTTGCTCCTAGGAGAACAATGCCCATGATTTGGTTTGTTTGTTCCATGAGCACTTTCCTGACAATCCGACCAAGCTACCACCACCCCACCCAGTTTTGCCTGAGGAACCTGTCAAGGAAGCGGTTAACCAGACTCTGTATTCCTCCAGGGGGAAGAGGGAGAGTAGCCTTCCACATCTGGCCTTCAATTTCCTGAAGGAGAGGAAACCTCTAACAATGTTTCTGTGTTACAGCAAACACCAGATGGATCACCAGCTCCAACAGAGGAGTGGGAGGAGAATTCCTTTGAACAAGTTCCTATGAAAACTCAGACTTTGAAGTAACAATGCTGGAAGAGGAAAGCTGCATAGAAAAACCATGGAAGAAGAGCGGGGGCAATATGGAGGGATGGGTGAAATAGGAGATGACCAGTTTAAGTCCAAGGAAGACGTCAAACATGTCATGAGTCCCTGTGTGCCTTTCTTAACTCCTGCACATTCCCTTAATGGTCATTTGGCCAGATTCTTTAGAGAGCTAAGCTTGCAATAAATCTTTATACTCATTTGGACTTGTATTCAATAGCAGTAACTATGAGAGGGATCTTAGTGGACAATCACTAAAATAGGAGCCAGAAGTGTGCAGCAACAGCTAAAAAAGCTAATATGGGTAGTCCTTAACTTACAAGAATTTGTTTAGTGACCAAAGTATAAACACCACTGAAAAAAATGTGACTAATGACTTTTTTCAGTTACAAACTTTGCAGCACCCCATGATCATGTGATCAAAATTCAGGTGCGTAGCGACACTCATATTTTTGACTATTGCTCTATCCCAAGGTCAGTGATCATCTTTTGCAATCTTCTGACAAGCAAAATCAATGGGGAAGCCAGATTCACTTAACAGCTGGGTTACTAATTTATCAACTGCAGTTATTCACTTAACTGTGGCACACTGAAACTAATGTTTCACTTAACAAGAGAAATTTTGGGCTTAATTGTGGTCTGCAATAACAGAAGGATAAAATCAAGATCATGTGAAGTATTAGTACTAGTTTATAAAGCCTTAGTAAGATCACACATAGACTACTGCATCCATTTTTGGTCATCACAATATAAAAAAGATGTTGAGATTCTGGAAAGAGTGAAGAAAAGAGCAACAAACAAGATTGGGGGATGGTGACTAAAACATATGAAGAATGGTTGAAGGAATTGGGTATGTGTAGTCCAGGGAAAAGAAGGATTAGAGGTGATATGATAGCAGTGCTTCAATATTTAAGGGACTTCCACAAAGAAAAGTGAATTAAATGCATTTTTTCAAAGTACTAAAATGCAAGACAAGAAACAATGGATGGAAAATAATCAAGGAGAGTAGCAATGTAGAACTAAAAAGAAATTTCCTAACAGTGACAAAAAGTAACAAGTGAATGAGCTTGCCTTTAGAAGTTGTGGGTGCTTTATCACTGGAGGCTTTTAGGAAGAGACTGGACTGCTACCTGCCTGGAATGGTATAAGTCTCTTAATTAAGCAGGGGGTTGGAATAGAAGACCTCCAAGTTCCCTTCCAACTCTGTTTATTATTCTATATCCAAATCTGCTGATGTCAGGACAGTTCACTACTCTTCAGTTCCTGCTCGTTGAATGGTTCATATGAGTGTCTTAGGCAGTTTGTTAGCCCAGTGGATGTTTCTTAGGAGGATCCCCCAATCTTTGCATCATTTCTTTAAACTTTTGTGGTAAGAAGTTCAGCTTATTTTGTTCCTCTGATTTGATGCAAAAAAATTAAATGGTTTATGTTATCAGAGGTAATTTTTACATAATTCTGAAACTGGAACTTAAGGATGAGGCAGCTTTGGAAAAAAAACAACTGTATGGATGTGAAGGTATCTAGTAGACTCTGACTGGAAGCTTCAGATGATAGTGATGTACGTCAACTAGCAATGTAGATTTAACTGCCTCTTTTCAGAACTTACCTCTTGAAACAGGATAGAAGCAGCTGATGTCCAGTAAGGCCTCCTTCAAATGATAAAGTGTGAATTGAGCATAGTATCACATAAAGCAATTTATGAGCATTCATCTCTTGAAAGTAATCTTCCCAAATGCAGGCCAGGCAGCCATTAAATTAGGAACTGTTTGAATTCTGAAGTCATTTATAACTGGACTGCTGGAGCACTTCTTATAGGGCTGACTGCCAGAGTTGCAGAATAAAAGAAGTATCTCTTCATGCCCTGAGAAGAGGAGAAATGAAATGATTTGTCAGGGCATTGGAAGAACCAGCTCTTGGTAAGGAGATTGGTATCAAGAACTAGTCTGTAAGTAGACGGAGGCCAATGGTTGATCCCAAGTCTCCTGTTCATCTTCTTGTTTAGGGAATCTGACTACTATTTTGACAATTTTTATAACTGATTAGACCTATGCCCTAAAAAGAGAAGTTTGGCATTTCAAAAATTGTCTCTGTAGTTAATTCTAATGATCAAAGACCTGCAGAGTGTTGAAGTGCCATTGCCACTGTCCCAGTCTTAGCACTGCAATCTGCCTACGTTCACAAAATATATGAATTGGAAGGCATCATAGTCATCATGTCCTCCAAAATCCTGCCAGTAAAGGAATCCAGGAATGTTGTACTATGGTAATGTGCTGCTTCATCATCCAACTTGCAGAGCCACATTATCCGCCATTTATCCATAAGCAATTGGGGCTGGGGAAGAGGGGAAAATGAGCTTTTCACAAAGAAAAAGCCACACAAGCTTAACTGTTTACAATCTAGAATAATATATTTAACAGAACAGCAGAGTTGGAGGGTACCTTGGAGGTCTTCTAGTCCAACCCTTTGTTTAAGCAGGAAGCATTTCAAACAAATGACTCTCCAGTGTCTTCTTAAAAGCTTCCAGTGATGGAGCCTCTGAAGGCAAGCCGCTCCACTGGTTATTTGTTTTCATTGTCAGGAAAATTCTCCTTAGTTCTAGGTTACTTTTGTCCTTGATTAGTTTCCATCTGTTGTTTCTTGCCTTGCTTTGGAAAATAGGTTGACCCCCTCTTCTTTGGGGCAGCCCCTCAAATATTGGAACACTCCTAACATGTAACTACTGGCCATTCTTTTCACTAGATTAGACATAGCCAATTCCTGCAACCATTATTCATGTTTTAGCCTCCAGGCCCCCACTCATCTTTGCTGAACTCCGAACTCTTTCCAGAGTCTCAACATATTTTGAGATGTTTTGATGACCAAAACTGGATGTAGTATTCCAAGTGAGATCTTATTAAGGCTTTATAAAATATTAATACTTCACATGATCTTGACTCTATCCCTCTGTTAATGCAGTATAAGATTGCATTGGGGTTTTTTTTTGGCTGCTGCTGAACACATACCTTACTTTTCTTTCCACTGAATTTCATTTTGTTATATAGGACCCAGTGTTCTAGTCTGTCAAGATCGTTCTAGATCTTGAGCCTATCCTTCTGGGTATTGTCTATTCCTGCCAGCTTAGTGTCTGCAAATTTGATGGGTTCCCCTTGTAGTCCCTCATCTAGATCATTTATGAAGATATTGAAAAGTACTGAAGGGTACCCTACTGCTTACTTTCCTATGTGTAGATCTAGTTCCATTAAAGACTACATGTTGAGTGCGGTTTGTTAGCCAGTTACAAATCCATCTGTTGGTGGTGCTGTCTATTCCACACTTTCCTAGCTTACTAAGAAGTAGCTTGTGATCGACTTTGTCAAATGCTTTACTGAAATCCAAGTATACTATTTCCACAGTATTTCACTGGTCCATTCATTCAGTTACTTTATCAAATAATGAAATAAGTTTTGATCTGATCTCTTTTTGGCAAACTCGTGTTCGCTTTTGGTTATAATTTTGCTTACTTCTAGGTGTTCACAGATCTGTTACTTATCTTTTCCAGGATCTTCCTAGGTATTGATGTCAGGCTCATTGGTCTGTAGTTTCCTATCAGCCTGTAATTTCCTATCATATCATAGATCATATCATTGGTCTGTAGCTTCCCATCATTTCATAGACCTTTCTTCCCATATTGTCCAGCTTCCTACCTTCCTTATCAATAGATACAGGAACAAGATTGTTAAGCCTCTATGAATGGAATTTAAAGAACAGAACTCTAAAAAAATCAGGCAGTTGTTCAGCATCTATCTAAGCCACCATTTTTTGTGAAGTAAATGTTACAGAACAAATTTTTGAAAACAGCTTTTGCTACTGTTTCCCAGTGAAATCCCAATAATGGCGTGCAACTTTGGCCAGGATAATAGACTAATTAGACAGGACTAATAGATATGACAGAGCTGGGTTGCTGGATAGTAAAAAACAAGAACTGAAAATCCAAAAGATTTCAGGATATTTTCAGAATTGGGGAACAGCGGAATATTTGTTACAGTACTGGATGGAAATAATTGATATCAATTATAGTAGTAAGAGGCAAGTGATTTGAATATCAACCAGTGAAGTGAAGTGAAGACCAGAAAGATCAGAAAAGCGTTATGAACTTCTTTCTGCCAGTATACTTATTTAAAAATAGTGGTTATATAAATCTACCATAGAGCTCTGTTTCTAAAAATGACTTTAGACAAAGAAGTCCTGACAGAGTGATCATCTCAAAATCACAAACTTTGGTATGGGAATGGGTGAACCAAGTAGAGAATTTAAAAGATTAAATTCTAGCAGCAAAACTGTTGAAGACAGTATATTTAAATTTAGGATTAATGATGAAAATGAAGATCAAGCTGCTTGAGTCGTAAAGAGAAAAGTTGCTCTTTGGGCATATTGCTATCCTGTCCCCACAGGCAGATACTAAAGATAATCCTATTACCTAAGCAATAAGTGAGAAGAAGGAAATGCACTGCCTGCTCCTGTAAAAGAACCTTCCTTGAAGGATTCTGTACCCTTTGCAGAGACCATCTACCAGGATTGCATTAATTTGGAGCCCCTAGGAACACTGCTCACAGCAAGATTTCAATCAGTAGGCTCAGTAGTCAAGGAGTAATTCACTTTGTTTTGCCTTTGAGGGTTCATATCAGTAATAAGGACAAGTGAGATTTTTAATCAAAGAGAAACTTGGAATTGCTAGTTCTATCTTAGTTATTCTTAAAAGATGGGCTGAAAAGAGAGTGAAAGTGAGGAACGGTCTAGGACAAATATTGATATATTGACTAATAGAGGAGATGTGATAAGTTGCAACACGGTTGGTATGAAAAAGGAGCACAGGTCTGATTGTCCTTTTGTCAGGCCTGTCCCAACTTAGGCATTTAGGTAAGAAAGACCCTCAACTCCATTTGTAGCAGATCTGACATTTAGTATACTTTTACTAAAGCCAAGTGGTTACAGGGTAAGCAAAGCCAGATCTGAATATTCCCGTATAAACCGAGTGCTTTTCCCTTCTCCCAGGCCCTCCCCACTTGGTCTCTTCGTAAATGTCCAATGGTATTCAAGTTAAATGTTTTGGTAATGGGCATTTGCATTTCGTTCTCATGTTTGTGTCCTTGGATTTTTCAGGGTCTGTTCAAGTCTGGCACCTCTGGTTCCTATCATCCCCCCTTCCCTATATGCCTTAACTCCTCCTTACCCCCTTTTATGGTAGAATGCTATCAAAGCTAAGAAGGGCTGAAGCAATGTGATGGCAGATGTAATATTCTGCCCCTCTTGAAAAAGTGGCTTATTTCTGAAATAGAAAGAAAACAAGAGACATACTTAAGGTTTCAATGGGGTATTTATCGTGGAATTTGCCGGGTAGTTTTAGAGCTCGAATGTGTTTAGCACTCATTCAGTTTCTGTGGGGGGAGGGGCGGAGGGGGAGATCCTTCCCTGATATCAAGTAGTGCATTTTTCCTCTATGTTTACATGAATCTCTTTGACTTCAAAGTGTTGTTTCCCCTCATTAAGGACAGGGTTTAGAGATGGGAAATGATTGCCAATTTCAAGAGGCTGCTGTCCGGCTGCCTCTGTTCATTTCCTAGGAAAGAAAATCCTTGACTCCATAGATTTAGAGAAATGTACTTTTACTAGGAGCAAACTGAAAGCAGAGTTTCAAGCAAGCTATAAAGTTGATGTGCTCATAGCACATCAACTTCAAACACAGTATACAGCTCAACCCCCTTGTAGCTAGGCAACTGCATACCAGAGCCAACAAACTTGGCCTTGGAGATAACAGCAGTTGCAAAGCTGCAGTGTGAGCTTCCCCCTGTTCCCTCCCCCCTATTCTATGGCAGCAAGAAACAGGTTGGCTGACATTGCCCCTCCCCCCTGTAACATGAGGCATTAGCCAAACAGAGAGAATTTATACAGTTAAAACATACATCACATCAAAAAAAGTGATGTCGTCAGGGTTTGTCGGGGTTTCTTCTATGGAAAGTGTGGAAGAGTTTAGGTGCCCGGACATGTTTAGCATCCACCCATTCAGACTGCGCAGGAGGAAAATATTTCCAGGCAATGAGATATTGGATTCTCCCCCTATTTTTCTTTAACTTCAAAATGCTGCTCCCCTTCAAACACAGTGGGTAAAGGAGGAGTGTCATGTGCAGGGTGAAGGTGTGATACAGTTTCAGGTTTCAACAAATTGCAGTGAAATACAGGGTGAATATGCTTCAGGTTCTTGGGCAACTCCAGTTGCCCAGTGCCTGGGTTACTTATTTAACAATTGGGAATGGGCCCACTTATTTAGGAACACGTTTCTTAGATGGTTGGGTGGACTCTAAGTATTTTGTGGAGAGATAAACTCTGTCACCTACTTTAAAATCTTTTGGCTTCACACAATTTTTTGTCAGATTGTTTTTTACGTGCCTGACGTGCTGCCTCCAGTGCCTTACGGGCAGCTGGCCATGTGTTCTGTAGTTGAGCTATCCACTCCTAAGGAGGGTACGTGTGGCTTCTCTTGAGGCAGTTTGACAATCCTGACAAGAGGCCACTTTAAATGTGGTGAACCCCGTGCTATTATGCACAGAATTGTTATATGCTACCTCTGCAAACGGCAAAAGGTGAGCCCAATTGTCCTGTTGGTAATTAATGTAGCACCTGAGGTACTGTTCAAGGACTGTGTTAGTTCTCTCACAAGCCCCATTAGTTTGGGGGTGATGGGAGGAGCTTAAGCCCCAGGCTGTTCCCAACAGCTTCAAAAATTCCCACCAAAACTGCGATGTAAATTGCACTGTTCTATCGGAAATAATGCGCTCAGGCAATGTGCAACCTATACACATATTGTATGAAGAGTTTAGCTAACATCTTTGCAGAAGGAATTTTGGGGCACAGAACAAAGTGCACCTGTTTTGAAAAAAGTTCAGTAACAACCCAAATAACAATGTTCCTTCCACTTTCAGGCAATTCCACAATAAAGTCCATAGATACTCCTTTCCATGATGCCTGGCGGTTAGCCTGTTTCCCCAGAGGTCTCTTTCCTGGTCACATAGCTTTCAATGTCTTTCTTCAAGGAAGGCTACCAAAATTGCCCCTTAACCAAGAGTGCAGAGTTTTTACAAATCCAAAACGTCCTGCTGACTTAGAGTCATGGGTGCCTTTTAATATGTTGTTTCTCAAGCTGAAGGTCACGTATAATTTGGCCCCAAGCCAAGCCAGTCCATCACACATGGTGCAGTCATTTTTGTGAGTAGTAAGCCATTAATCAACTTTTAGTACTTTTTTGAGATTCTCACACAGTTCATTTGGAATCTCAGGCTCCTCCTTCCCGAGCTCTAGTGGTTACCAGGGCTGCTAGCTGCTTCAAGGGGATAACAGGTCTGACCACTGCAGCTTTAACACTGTTGTATTGGGGCAATCTAGACAAAGCATCCACCATAAAATTCCCCCTCCCAGGGGTATAATGCAGCGTGAAGTCTGATTAAAGTGTTGAGCCCAATGGATTTGTTTAGCGGATAGCCTGCTCAGAGTTTTCAGGGCTTCCAGATTTTTATGGTCAGTCCCTCAAATGGCATCCTTGACGCTTCCAGTAAATGCCGCAGTGCATATGCCTCCTTCTCCCATATTGTCACTTCTGTTCAGTCTCAGTAAGTTTCTTACAAATGTATGCACATGGCTGTAGCAACCCTCGGGCTTTCCTCTGCAATAATACCACTCCCACGGCAACATCGCTCACGTTGGCCTGAATTACAAATGGAGCATCTGGGTCAAGGTGCTTCAGCACGGGTTCTGCTGAGAACAGTCATTTTAGCTTTTCAAATGTTGCTTGGCATTCCATGGTCCACTTAAGTGGCTGGCCTGGTTTCGGTTTCTCCTCACCCTTAGTTTTTAAAAGGTTGGTGATTGGCAATGTGATCTTTGCAAAGCAGGGGATGAATTGTCAGTAGAAATTGGAAAAACCCAGGAAGTTTTGCAATTGCCTCCTAGTGCAGGGAGGGGTCCACTCTAACCCTGCCTTTACCTTTTCTGGGTCCATTTTCACTCTTTCATTTGAGATACGATAACCCAGGTAATCAATCTTATCCTGATGAAATTCACACTTTGAAAGCTTTGTATACAGTTCAGCAGCTCGGAGCCTTTTAAGGACTGCCCGCACCAATTTCACATGTTCCTCCCTCATTTTATTGTATATTAAAATGTCATCCGAATACACCAACACTCGCTTATACAAAAAGTCATGTGGCACCTCAGTGATCAGTTGCATGAACACTGTGGGGGGCCCCTATAAGCCAAAAGGGAGCACCCAGAACTGTAAACATTCTAGGGGGCAATTAAACAGTTTTCCTTCATCGCTCTCCTTGATTCACACCTGTTAGTAAGCTTCCAGTAAGTCTAACTTAGTGAAGATTTTTCCTTTGGCTAAATATGCCAACATGTCCTTCATTAGGGCAGTGGGTAGACATTTTCTACACACCGCGTTTAGTCCCCTACAATCAATGCATAGACAAAGAGTCCCATTTTTCTTCTCCCGGAACAAAACTGGGGCTGCCACTCATGGCCTTGCTGGTTGGATAAATCCACATTTTAAATTCTTGTCTATGAAGGTGTGAAGCTCTCCTAGCTCACGTGGAGTTATCAGATGAAGTTTAGACTTCTAGAGTTTAGCTCCAGGAAGAATTTCAATACTGCAGTCTGTGAGGTGATGGAGTGGGAGCACTTCAGAGTTTTTCTCACTAAACACATCTCTCAAGTCCCTGTACTCCTTTGGGATTTTGGATTTGCTTATTGAGTGATCCCGAGCTGCTACCCCCAGCTCCCTTTACCCTTTGTTTCTCTTCACTACCAGGTTTTGGGGTCTTTTCTTCTTCCTTGGCCACTTTCTGCCTAATTTTAAAAACCCTCCTCCAATTCACTTCAGGGTTCCATTTCTGCAGCCAAGACAGTCTGAGTAGGAGGGGCCTTTCCATTCCTAGTGCCAGTATAAAACTCAGGGTCTCTTTATGTGTTCCCTTTCTCATCAGTACTGGTTCAGTTATAAAGTGAACTGAGCTCCCTCCAGCTAGTCCCATCTAGCTTGCAAAACACTATGGGCACCTTCAGCCATTTGAGTCTCAGTTCCAGCTTTTCAACGACTTCAAGGCTGACTACGCACCTAGTGCAACCTGAGTCCAATACAGCCAGCATCCTCCCTTGGGTCCCTGAAGAGGGCACCACTAACTCCACAGGGAGGGTGACATGGGTCACTCGCTGACTTACCAGGGGATCATTGTTACTGTCGCTGTCAGCCTGACACAAGTTGGTCGGAGTTCTCAACACCTCTGAGCCAGGAGGGGCAAACTCTATGATCTCCAGATCTTTCAGTGCTGTCTCTCGGGTCTGGAGCTGGTTTTGTTGCCTTTTCCCTCAGGGTTGTCCTGGAGCTGAAGTTGGGTCTGCTGGACTGGTATGCCGCAGCTCATTGCCCTTCCCCCCTACGTCTGAGGCACATCCTCCTCCTGGGGTATTACTTATGTGTGTAAGGAAAGGACTCATCCTGTCTGCTGAGCTTCCAGTATCGGTCATGGGAAAGGTTGATCTCCACTTCCACTGCCAACACATACCAGTGTTGTAGGGTTCATGGGCCCCCGCATGAGATGCAATTGTGGTAGATGTCATCATTGAGGCCATCTTTGAAGAAGTCAATGAGGATGTCTTCAGACAATACAGCCAACCAGCATGCCAACTATCAAAACTCCTGGGTGTACATGGACATGGACCATCGTCCTTGGGTGAAGATCTTTATCTGGATCCTAGCCTTGCGCTCAGCTAGTGGATCCTCAAACCATTGGTAAAGGGCTGCCATAAAGTGGCCATAGTTCTGCAGTTGGGGGGCATTGTCATTGTAGAAGGAGACCATCCACTCCAATGCCATCCCCTCCAGGGCCATGGTTACTCATCTTATCTGGGCTTCTGCCGTCTCCAATTTGGCCCATACTCCTGCATGTAGTTCCACACTTGTACCAAGAAGAAGCCCAATTGTTCAGGGTCTCCCCATACTTAACACCCAAAGCTGGGATTTTTCAGGCCTGGTGTCTTCGAGAGCAGCCCCTGCAGGCAGAGTGACTTGTGCAGCTTGGGCTGGGGTGACCCAGGAACCATGAGAAGCTGCCTGTGCAAGAGGTTCTTGGGCTCTTCAACTCCCCTGACCTGTTGTATCAGGAATAGGGCCTGGTTCAGCATGGCTTCCTCTGGGCTTTTCTGCAGGGAGGTCCTCCCTTTGCCACTCGTCCACTTGAGCCTAATGGGCTTCTTGCTGATGTCCAGCTCCTCTCACCATTCTGTCTCACCTCAATCCTGATGTGGTCTAGTGGGGGAGCCGGCCATAGCTTCAGTTTCCTCCAGCTGACTCCCATGGTTGGACATTGGATGCTTGGTCCCCATGGTAGACTGCTGCCTCCTGCTGTTGACCATTAAAGCACAGCTTGCTTGATGTCAGGGCTGCCTCTGTTCATTTCCTAGAAAAGAAAATCCTTGATTCCATAGATTTAGAGAAAACTACTTTTACTAGGAACAAACCAAAAGCAAAGTTTCAAGCAAGCTATGAGGTAAAAAAAAGTGTAAGCACATCATTCCTGGCCAGATCAATCTCAATCTAATTGGCCAGGACATACCAACTATGGAGGGTTCATAGTGCACCTCTGGAGAGACAGGTGTAAAAGATCTTGTTGCTCAGGCTGTCCTGGAACAGAATGAGACAACTCGCCACCCAACTCGCTGCAGCCAAGTCTTCAATGCCAACTCACAATGGCCAACTTGGCACAGCCAAGTTGCCACAGAACAGCTCAGTATGGCCAATTTGCCATGGGTCAATTTAACAATTCAATTTCATTATTTAAAATGATTTTTAAAATATTTTATTTTTTATCATTCACATTTCATTTTGTCCCTCCATTTGCATCCTTTCCTTGATTCCATTCCACCATTGCTTCAATATTAGCATAACTCTTGTCCTGTGATGAGTCGTCTCATGGCAAGTTGGCCATAGCAAATTGTCCAGCAACAATTTGGTCACTGCAAGTTGGTTACAGCAAATTTACCATGGTGAGTTGGCCATGGCAAGTTGTCATAGATCCATCCTGGAAGCATTCGATCAGCATATCTTATGGCCAGTTAGCTAGTCTAGAGGCCAGGTTCTGGAACTCTTGAATGTAGACAGCCACAGGTTGCTTGCCATGCTTTATGCTTTTGATCTTTGTTTCAGCCTTTTGGTCGGCTGGGGGTCTTTGAATCATTTCCTCAGTGCTGCCATGAACCTGTCAAAATTGTTCGATTTCATCACATCATTGTTGTGGAGGGTCACCATCCACTCTGCTACTTCGCCTTCCAAAGCATGTTCACAATCCTCTTGCCACTTAATTTGGCAGGTTGATTCCATACTCCTGCACAGGGTTAGTTCCACACCTGGTTCAGGAAGAAGGCCAGTTGCTTCAGATTGCCATTGAATTTCACTATTAGGGCCAGTGGCCAATGCTCCCTTCTCTGTGGAAGGGCGGCCCAGGCTGGTGGTGATGGCTGGATTAGTTGAGCTACACCCAGCTGTTGTGCTGGGGCTGGGTGGGTAGAGAGCTGGCACTGCAGTTGCTACAACTGCTATGGCAGTCAGCTGGCTTGGTGGTGGGTGCTGGCCACTCCTGGGCATCTCGGGTTCTGAGCTTGTTGAAAACATCCCTCAGGAAATCGATCATTTGATTGAACATGACATTGTGGGGGTTTAGTTTACTTTCCATCGCCCTGCACTCTTCCATGGTCAGTTCTTAGGCTACCCTGGGTAAAGTTATCCTGAAGAGTTTCTCTTCCCACTTGTCATCTGGGGTTTTGCTGGTACTCCAAAGTTTCTGCCTCTTCTTCCAGCCCAGGATAGTCTCCACTGCTCCTGGGCCTTGAAGTGGCTTCTTCCCAATTCTCCATTTCTTCCTGTTTGCTTTTGTATATGGACATTCCATGCACAGTCCCCATGGTAAACACGGATCTCCAGGTGGATCATTATTACAGATTTGACTTAATATCAGGCTTGTCCCAACTTGGGCATTTTGGTAAAGAAAGACCCTCAACTCCATTTGTAGCAAAAGCCAAGTGGGTACAGCGTAAGCAAAGCCAGATCTTAATATTCCATGTAAACCTCCCTCAGTCCCTTCATAAATGTCCAATGGTATTCAAGCTAGGTGTTTTGGTAATAGTCCTAAAGTTTGGCACCTCTTTGGTGGGCATTTGCATTCTGTTTTCCTTGTGCTTGTGTCCTTGGATCTGCCAGACTCTGTTCAAGTCTGGCACCTCTGGTTCCTGTCATCCGCCCTCCCTACATCCCTTAATTCCTTCCTCTACCTTTATCCAAATTGGACACCTCTTTACTTTCAGGTTTTGGTGTATAACCAACCAAAGTGGTAGAGCCTGTGGCCATTAAAATCCTGATCTTCAGTGCTATGGCAGTTGCTGGCAAGAAATCTATAATTCAGAGGGAGATTGCTGACTAGGAATGTATTGCAAGAACCTGTTCTACCCACAAGACTGTTCCAAGGACAGTGGGCTAGAACTAGAAGATGGGATGACTGAATGGCCATAGGAATATCTTCTTATTAACCAGATGCTCCATTGATCATTTGCCAGTTCTGAGTCCATGCTGCTGCCCTGGCATGGCTTGGACACTATAAGCATGCTGTTATCATATAATACATCCTCATGTGCCACAATACATTTTTCTAAGTAGATGGGATGATTTCAGATGTGGTGATTCTTCGTTTTGGAGGGTGGGGGGAGATTTCAATGCCTGCTCAAGATTTTATATCTTTCACAAAGATTATAAATTTGTGCCAATTGGTAGCTGGTCCCATACCCTGCCATTTAACTTACACTCAATTTCTGGTATAGATGCAGGCTAGTGGAATATTTTATGCATCCACCCAGCTGCTTGCTATCTTCTATTTTCTTCTTCATTGAAATTATTTCTTCAGAAACATTTTGAACTAAGATTTTTGGCAGGAACCCTACTCTCTATGTCAAAACATTCCTTGTACATGTGGAATTCTGCTCCCTTTCTTCAATTATGTGGTTGGAACAGAGATCTTTTGGAACTGGGAAAAGGAACAAAACCCTGGAGGGTGGGATATATAATTCAGGAATCATTGCTGGTGGTGGGCTAAGAATCTCTGAAGACTGTGGTCAGTAATGGCCCAAAAACTCAGACCAGAAAAGAACGAATTTTTTCTATATGTAATAAAATAATCATCCACACTTCAGATATTTAACTCCATATTGAAGCACAAAGACAGGATTTTAGAAAATAATTGAACATGAAGAACAGAATATCTGGATGAAGGATCAGTGTTTCTCTCTGTAATATCAAATATAAAGAATTTGGCCAGTTATTACTGAGGTTGTGACAATATGGAAAGTGGTTTTCCTATAGAGGACAAGTTGTTCTTGTGCCCGTTGGGTTTGTCCATAACTATTATGAGCATCTACAAGAGGAGCCATGCCAAAAACTACACCAAAGTAGGGAGTTACTGTTTGTTCAATTTCTTTAAATTAGAGAAAATTTGAAAAAAAACCAACCCATCATACACCTAGGGCATTAAAAATCCAAAGTGGTTGAGAGTAACATTTTCAACAAGGAAAAGGGTAATCATTCAGAGAAATATAATAAATTCTAAACCAGTAGAGTCCCACCCCTGGCTGGGGGGATACTGCATTTAACAATGAAGAAATGTATTTAAAATCAAAACAGCACAAATGAACTGCAATATATTTTTACTTTCAAAGAAATAGCATTTGGTAACTCTAATTTTAAATCCAGAAAATATGTTTGGAGAATAGCAAGTAAAATCTTCATGGAAAAGCATATCTAAAACTAGTTTGCTAAGTTGAATGAAGTCCAGATCTAATACATGCATAATAACTGTGTATTTTCAGAAATACAAAAAATGATGTAAATGAATTGTATAATAGTCTTCACTCTGTTCTATAAATAAAAAATTCCTTCTTCAATTGTCTCTCTTTTTTTTATTGGAAGAAGTATTTATATCAGTAGCTTAAATTTTAAGGCAACATTGTATAACTTACATTGTGATCATTGCTTTAATAAGAGAATGAATAATATTCACAACACATTGATGATGCAGCACTTTTAAGCCTAAGTTTGATTACAGCATTTTTTATAAACTCCATAAACTCTAAGAAGTCTGTTATAAAATATATAGAGATGAAGATGTGAACAAATGATATAATTTAACAGAAACATTCATAAATTTTGTCAATGTAAGTAAATCCCACATTTAAATAAAAACTAGACTATCACAGAGTTCCACCCTAATTTTAGCCAAACTATACATGTAATTTTGTAAAGCAAGAGTAAATTAACACTTTAGTCACAAGGCTATTCTAGTTGGTAGGGGGGAGGTACCATGCAACACGTACACATTGTCTATGCTCCCGTCTCCCAGTAAGTCTGAAAAAGATCTAGTCACTGAAAGGGAGCTGAGGATTTGGTACCCTGTTTGAACAGGGAGGGAGGGAGGGAGGGAGGGCGGAAGGAAGGGGAAGGAAGGAAGGAAGGAAGGAAGGAAGGAAGGAAGGAAGGAAGGAAGGAAGGAAGGAAGTCTATAGTTTCTTTCCAATGACCCACTGTAGATGGCTGGCTTCCTATACTCATTTACAAAAGGAAATAATTATACAGAAACAGCAGTTTCCAGTTAGTCAGTTTCCAGAAACAGCAGTTTCCAGTTAGTCCTAGTTCCACAAGTTGCATTTTTAATAAACGAAGTCCACACTTGGACTCCCGTCTGATTGTCCCAAACTGATTTAGAACATCTCACTATAATCGCAAACAATTTTCATAAAATCAGGTATTAATCATTTAATCCTTTCACATTGATATAGTTCATAAATATTAACAATACACAGGTATATAGACAACTTCTGGGATGCATGGTCTCGCACCAGTTCAGGCACCCATCCTCTTTTGCAGAGAATGGGTGCCTGATGTCCCATGGGATCAGGACACCCAGAAGGTTCCAGTCTCTACGAGAAAAGTGAGGCTAATTAGGGGCTTGGAGCAATGCGAGTTCGCTACCTTGCTTCGTGCAAACACTTTTCCACATGGAGCCCTGAAGCCTTTGGAGGACACTCATTGAGGCTGCCTGCTGCTCCAGAAGTGGCAGGCAGGCTCGGTGATCAGAGAAACTGAGGAGGACACACTCATTTTGCTCTCTCTCTGTTCTCTCTGCTTGCTGCTCATAGGCAAAGAAACAGAGATTCTGGAGAGAAGACAGATCTTCACAAGGTAAATGACCTGGCGTGGCACACTGGGGAAAGAAGCAATTGTGGGGAGCATGAGGTTTTTCAGTGGGTCAAGGGAGGCCTTGGGTGGTCTGAAGTAGGTGGCTTGTTCCATCACTACCCCATGGCCTTCCTCATCCCAAGATACCTCATATGCACTTAATGAGCCTTGCATTGGATTAGCAAATGTGTGGGCAAAAGGAGGGAGTGATTGCGTTCAAAGTACAAGATTCACTCCCACGAACCCTCAGGTTACAAATGGAATGGAGCAAGGCGTATCTGTACTTTCAGAAATCTGCAAGTCTTTCATTTTAAAAGAGAAGTCATCATTTTCAGGTGTCCATCCAATCTATTCAACTCTAACAGAACTTGTGGTAAATAATTAAGTAAACAAGAGCCATTTTTCAGAAGAATCCTGATTTTTAGTTACTCAAGTTTACAAGGTTATTGTGATGACCCAGGGCGTGGCACAAAGGCAACACAGTCAAATAAGCAAGAAGAGTCCCTTTATTATCTCCAACTTTTCCCCCAATGTCCAGGTTACCTTCATCTGGAGAAAAACTCTTCCAGGAACAGTCTTTAAGTGGAGGAAATTCAGTCCAAAAACAAAGTACATACAAACTATAATTAAAAATCCAAACAAACCACGCTGCAGTAATTAACTGGATAGGGCAGGAGAAGGAATTGCAGATTGAAAGCACAACAAAACACACACAGTTGGGAAGACGCCAGGAACACAGATAAGCCTTGACGAAACCAGATAATTCACGATTTGTTCCTAACAACTTGCTGTGCACAGCTTCCCTTTTTAAACATTTGTGTTCCCAGCTGCAGCTAATGAAGGGAATCAGGACCCTTTCCTCTCCTGTAAGCCACGCAACTCACATTGCTCCCTTCTCCGTTCCTCCCTGTATGCCCTGGGATGAAGAGGGGGTGGGCCTGGGTCCTCCTCCGAAACCCCTCTGCCTTGCTCTACCTCTCCCCTGCTCTGCCTAGCCGGACTTTGCCCTTCCCAGTTTCTTCCACAGCCAATGGAGCCACACTCCCACTCCCTGTCAGCTGCTCGGCCTCCCCCTCCGAATCAGATTCTGACAGGGGCATGACAGTTATATTTGGAACATATTTCCTATACACCAGGAGTCCCCAATCTCCTGGGCTGTGGTGCACTACTGGGCCATGGCATGTTGGGAACCAGGTTGCACATGCGGCAGGCAAACATACGTCACTTGTACAAATGCAAATCCCCTCTCTCTGCACACCGGTGCGCCAAGGTTGGGGACCACTGCTATACACCACTTTCCAAGGCCCTCCTATGAACATTCTAATGAATGAATATACTACATAATATAATGATATGCTGAGCATATTAAAGACACTTCCAAAACCACTGCATGAAATCTGCATAAGCAAGAACAAGGAGCTGAAATACGTACCTTGTTAATATGCAACTGCTGCTGTTGAAATTGTTGTTTGTGTTTTTCCAAGAACTGATGATGTTGTTGTTGGATCACCAATTGCTGGAGGGCCTGTGCATTCTGGGGAAGGGGAGCAGACTGGGTTCGTCCCAGAGGACGGTGCTGCCGCAGTTTGTGTATTGAGGGAGATAGTCTATCAGCACCCACAAGAGATTGTGCATGGAGAGGGAGTGTCCCTAGTCCTGAAAGATGCCAGTTAGAATGGTAACATGTAGAAAACGAGTGGAAACGAAAAAAGAACAGAAGAGGAAGGAGAATTTTTAAGTAATTATTTCCATTACAACAACATGCTTTTTTCATTTACTTGCTAACATTTGTATCCCAACCAGTTCCAGACTACAAATAGCTAATATAAGTTAAAACTTATAAAATAAACATGCAAATATAACTATCACAATTAAAAACAAGAAATGATTAAAATATACAAGTATTAAAAACAATCACCAATGCCTTAATCTCTTTGGCTCTTTAAAAATCAGACCTTGCGGTTGTAAAAATGGAGGATTAAGCTAGTCTCATTGTCCTTTTTCTAATTTGCCAGTTTTTAAACAAAATTAACCTAAGATAAAGAATTCTATATATGTCTATATTCCAATGTGAGACCTACCCTAAAGAAAAACTCATGTGAAGAGCTACTGAAATTAATCATAAACATTATTAATATAATAATTTTTAAGTAAGCTTAATTGAGCAAATTTATTCCTCATTGCTGCCAAGAATAGTTGCTGAATTCCTTAGATATGTAAATCATTTCATAAAATGATTCGAGGAATGGAGTAATTAGAAAGAATAGCCATCATAAGCACTAGAGCACAGGTAGGCAGGAAGCTCAGACAATGCTAAACTTTAACAAAACCACCAATGCTGTTTCTTTCTTTGGATCAAGTCAACTAGTTTTTGGAAGAAGCATCTTTACCTGAGACCAATGGATTTTGCGCAGTTGACTGTTCCAGCAAAACCATGTGTTGAAGAAGAGGGCTGTGTGTTGATCCCCCTTCTCTATCCACTGCTGTACTGTTCAAATAAGGAGTGATATGGGTGCCAGGAAATATGGAGATTCGTTGTTGTAATGATGGAATAGTAAGTCTTTCAGAATCTTGCTGTCCTGATCCACCCTGCAAGCATATAGCATTACTGAATTTAAAAAGTGATCTATGAATGAAGTTAAGATAATAATTCCATTTAAATTATACAATACCACTTACAGTACATGGGGCTGCTGCAGGTAGTCCTAAGGTTATATTAGGTAATGAGGGAGATGTATACAATGGAAGCTGTGTTATTGAACCTTCATGATTAACCAGTCTATGAGCCAAGGTAGTCTGAAAGAGAGCCAAAAATCCTGCCTCAGAATTTATATTATATATAAATATAATATATAAATTACATAAAAAACAAATACCTCATGTGTAATCATTATTTGGAGAAGCTTAAGTATACTTTTTGGAAGAGGAAAGTCAAAGGAATTTAGAGGGGGTCTATCAATGATATCAATTAATACAGTATACAGTATTCAGAGTTAAGGTTTGTTGTATTAATCATCAAGTACTGAAACAGATGTAAATTCTGTTCAATATAAATTGTAACTAACAACAGGAAAATGGGAATGGAACATTTTCTTCCACTATTACAAGAAGGTCTCAGTGACAACAAAGTTGTGTTTTTTAAGCAAGCCTGGGACTTTTAACTTAATTTTTTGAACTTTTGTTTTTGTTTTTTATCTCTAAATATTAATTGGCTTGCCGATTTATTTCAACCCAGTACCGGACTTTATCTTTCTACTTTCTCTTTGATTTGGTTGCTCTTACCGATTTCTGTATTTCCGTAGAGAAACAGAACAAACATTTCTGGATAGTGAAAATGTATTTGGGCTATATTCTACTGAATATTCACTATAGGGAACCTGTATTTTATTAACTTGGATCAAAGCAGTCAGCAATAATCCTGTTTTTTTTACCCCCTGCTCTGCTTATCTGCTTCGCTGAGTACAACATATTGGATTACAAAGAGAAGACGGAGACTGACACTGGGGGTAGGGGTTGGGAAGAGACTGCTTAGCAACAGGCAATCTCTAGTCAAATTTATTTCTCAAAGGTTTGATGAACTCATAAAGTCCATGGAAAACATTCTGAAGAAACCAACTCTAAATATTTTAAACTCACAAAAGAAATGTGTTTTCAAAGTAGTAGATCGGGGTGGGATCCTACCGGCAAAACAACTGGTTCGGTGAGCACTGTGCACGCAGTACTTGTAAATCAATTTCTCCTGCAATAACCTTCTCCTGCTGACTCAACTGTGCTGCGCAAAGCAACTAAGGATGCTTTAGCAGGAAATTATTATTACTATTATTATTATTTAGACTTGTATGCCACCCTCAAAATACAAACCTAAATGCTAACATTCAATTAAAATTTAAAACCCTCTAAAACAACCCACTCCTCCCCTTGGCTAGTCCAGACCGGCCTGTTCAAAGAGCCAGGTCTTAAGGTCACGGCGGAAGGAGCGGAGATCAGGGGCCAGACGAAGGCTCAAGGGGAATTGGTTCCACAGGGTGGGCACTCCCACAGAGAAGGCCCTACCCCTGGGCACCACCAACCGACAATGTCTGGCCGATGGTATCCCAAGGAGGCCCTGTCTGTGTGAGCGTACAGGGCGATCGGAGCGTGATGCCGGCAGGAGACGCTCCCGCAAGTACCCCGGACCCAAGCCATGTAGGACTTTATAAGTTGTTACTAACACCTTGAATCTCACCCGGAAGGCAACCGGGTGAGCCTAAAGGGCAGCCTAGAGCCCAGGTGGGCAGGTGGGCCCAACCGAAGCAAAGATCTTTGAAGTGAACCAGTTCGGTGTCAACTGCTCTTCAGAGCTACCAGTTTTATAGAACCGGGCCAAACCGGTAGAATCCCACCCCTGTACCCAAACAATATGTACCCAGAAACAACACAGTTTGTGGAAAATCAAAGTCAAGAGGAATGTGACTTTCCAACAGTAAAGTGGCTGGGAAGAAACATGAATCTAGAAATAACACAGCTGACTTCATACGTCTTTCTGAAGTTCAATCCTGTGTTTTCATATAAAGTAGAAAACTCTCTGGCTGTTGTTACTGAGAGATGGTCTGATTTCTTGTGAGCCAATAGGTCCTAATTTTGTTGCTGCATAATGAGATGCCTGTTTGTTCATTTTAAATGCTACCTTTAGGATCGTGATTGATTTAGTTCTTTCGTTCTCATCGATTGGTTGACTGGGTTGATGTCAATGTGTCTGTTTATTGACTTATTGGTGGAAAACCAACAGTGTTAATCTTTTTAAGATACTATTTATTTTTAATGTCTTGTTTTTTTCTTTTTCAAATATTTTGATGTTTTGTATTTTAACTTTCCTTGAATAAACTAAATCTCACCACAAAAAGAGTGCAGCTTCCCTGCAGAAGGGTCAGGGCATAAGAAAATCTCAATTATCAGGGCTTGAGCTAATTATGACAGGGGGGATAACGACAGATCCCCCACCTGATCATGTTGCCATAACTTCAACAAGAAAATCATATCTGGCAATAACCATTGCCCTGAGTTAGTCTAAAAATGATCTAGAATAGCCTAATGACCACTATGGTGGCCATGAACTTCTGGAATGCTTCCAAGGCCACTGACAATCCTGAGATGGCCTCCAACAACTGAAGAAGGGCACTCAGAACCTAACCCACAAACTTTCAGGTCTTCCAGGGCCTCTCCCAAGGGCCACCAAGCTCTGGCCACAGCCTCATGTTGTCAGCTCTGGTTTTCATTCCTGGGTTGACTACCCTCAGCCACCACTGCTACTGCCATGGAGGGCCCAGCTCTGGTCACCAACCAGTAGCTTTAACTCCCTACATTCAATGGTCTGGATCTTCAGGCCCTGTTGCTAGCATTGCACCCTTGCAGCTTTGGCTAGTCTCAGTTGCTTGCCTTTCACCACTCTTGCCATCCTCAGTTTCTGACACGGGGCTCTATGTACCAATAAGCAAACTGCTCCAGCAGCCTCAGCCTTCTCTGGCAATGGATCCAGTTCTCTTCCAGTTCCTTAGCTACTGGATCCTCACCGCTTCTACTATCAAGGCAAATGCCGTTGCCACTCTCCCCAAAAAGCCAAATCTGATAGGAATTCAGGCAGGGAAAACTTCAATGAACAGAGTAAAGGAAAAGAGGCCCCCTGGATGATTCCAACCTGCTGGGGGGGGCACCAGAAGACAGTATCGGGTGTCCACTCCCATTCATCTTCTTGTTTGCTATTTAAAACATACCCATCTATAATTGGACAAACAGAAGATAAACTATAATCAACAGTTATGTATTAAATATATTATGCACATCAAGACAAGTGATTTTATCTGGAGAACTGTGTAAGCTATTCATATCAAATAATAAAGCACAGTAGTCCATTTTTCCTTCTTGTGACTATATAAAAATCTTTGTGCAAAAATGATGATGGCAGAGAAGAATTATTATTCATTGAATAGATCTTCAAATGTTTGTACCCTATTGCTTGGTTAAATTGGTTTTGCGGCTTTCTTTCATTATTCTTACAGCTACATGAAATTTTGCAAGGATTTGGATAAGGAGCAAAAAAAAAAAGTACAAATAGTCCCTGACTTATGATCACAACTGAGCCTAAAATTTATGTTTCTAAGTGAGACATTTGTGACATTTCTTGCCCCAGTTGTTAAGTGAATCACTGCAGTTGTTAAGTGAGTAACATGGTGAAATCTGGCTTCCCCATAGACTTTACTTGTCTGAAGATTGCAGAAGGTGATCACCTGACTCCAGGGCACTTCAACCATCATAAATATAAGCCACTTGCCAAGAGTTTGAATTTTGATTGTGTGACCATGGGGATTCTGCCACGATCATAAGTGTGAAAAATAGTGGTAAGTCACTTTTTTCAGTATTGTGGTAACTTTGAATGTTCACTAAATGAATTGAGGACTACCTGTACTTATCTTCAACTATTAAGTAGTTATCTTTAACAATAAGTGTGTCCAATCACACTTGGCCAATAAAGAATTCAATTCAATTCAATTCAATCCTATCCTATCCCTATTTGCTGTGATTTTGAAGGGTTCACACAGTGCTGCAAGGACTGTGCCCAGTTCTCTGTGTGTGCATACACAGAACAAATTTCTCCTACATACATAGACAAATAGTCAGGAACACTCTTTGAAGCATCTACAGGAGCCCACCATAACATGCAACTGTTTTAAACCTGAGAAAGAGCTATTTTGGTTATGTTAATATATTTGGGGAAGCATCACTTTCAAATGCTTTGCACAGCCTTATTACCTATCACACACTTCTCTTTTATTATAAAATACACAGCCTGAGAAAGGGACTCCTTTGTCTCAAATATATTTCATATATTAGTTTGCTTGTTTGGTTTGTTGAAGTATAAAACTGGAGGGGAAAGAAGATATGTGCAATTATTTTCCCTATGAAACAATATAAAACCAAAGCTGGATTCTGAAGAAGCAGGATAGAAAGTGTATTGACTTTTGAAATTTGGTCGTTGGAGAAGAATCCTGAGAATGTCATCATAGATAGACTATGAAACAAAGAAAATGGATAATCAAAATCAACCTAAAAAGTTATCTCTTGAAACACAAATGACCAAACTCACATTACCATCTTAAACACATTATGAAAATATCTCCATATGGTTACCAAGAGTTGACATTAATTTGATGGTATATCATCAATCAACATGAAAGCCTCTCAGAGTTTTCTGCTACCTCCCTCTTATATTAAACAGAATCAAAGCAGGATTATCTTGAGCTTCTTTCTTGACACCCTCCCCCCTCCTTTCATTCCTTGGGCTAACTTGACCCTTACTTAATAATTAATGCATTCTTTCCTTAAGATCTTATTCTTCTACACCTCTCTAGAATATTGGGTGAAGAGAATTCCAGACTTAATTAAATAGACAACCAGAAATGGTGTTTGAGACCACAAAGATTTTGATCTTAGAGGACTTCAAACATTCATGCTAAAGTTGCCTTGACAGCAGCCAAAGGTTTCATAGATTCAGTGACCATCCATGAGTCAAACTATATGGTCAAATATTGGAAAGATCACTGCCAAAGGAGGGAAACCAATTTGAATGATCTTCTCTTATTTGAATTCCATGAGAGGCTGATTTAGCAACTTAAATAGCCCCTTTCAATTCAGTAATTTTATGAGGACTTCTATCCAGTGTCTATTTCTGGTGGTGATTTTTAATAGTTTGTAACTCAGGTATAAAATGCAAATGGGAAGAACATACAAAATAACAAAGTTGAAAGGGACATTGGAGGTCCTCTAGTCCAACCCCCTGTTCAAGCAGGAGACCCTATACCATTCCAGGCAAATGGCTATCCAGTCTCTTCTTAAAAAGTTCCAGTGATGAAGCATACACAATTTCTGGAGGCAAGCCATTCCACTGATTGACATATTTTACATAAAAATATAAATACTATGTATATGCAGGGAATATATTTAGATGTAACTATGAATTCAGGCTGTTTAGGCATAACAAATCATTGTATTGGTCGAGATAAAAAGCAGTTATTATAAGAGAAACAGATAAATTCTTACACTGCTTATTCTGCTATGAATTTCAGAAGTCTTTGTTAAAACAATTGAGTGCTGGACAGATTCTTCTGATTCAAGGTACAGTACTGCTGCACCTGCTACCTGAACTTCTAAAAAGGAACGGAAGAGCCTTTGGCTTTTAATATAAGACTTCCATTTCTTTTAACTTTAACATGGAACAAGTGGTGGATGAGTAGTATAATATAGCATGAGACCTAATTCTAATTTTTTAAAAATCTGGATCAGGTGTGTTAAAACTTCCTAAAATCAATGACCTACTTTGTTACTAAAGCCCTCTGTGAGTTGAGAAGATGATAGCTGAAAGACTGCTTTAAAGCTAACTGTGCACCACAGCAATCCAAGACCTCAACATACTTTCTCAGATGTGAAGCAAATAAATACCTGAGAGGCTTCTCAGTTAGTGACATGAAGTTTACAGAATTTTTCTCCATACAGTTAGTGGTACCAAATTTAACATTTTTCAACACATGCAAAACCTTTTCAATTATCAATCTTTAATAGTTTCAGTTATTGCTACAAGTTCATTTGCTCCTTTATCTTCAAGATGTTCTCATAAGCTTGTTTTCATATTTGTTGTTCTATGTATGGGACTATAAAAAAGTTTTGTTATATTAATAAAAAAACAACGGCTCACAGAAGGAAATTAAGCTCATAGAATAGATGAATCCTACCTTCCCTGAGCATAAGCTGAAATCTTAAAATCCTGCAACTAAATATATCCATTGCCTCAATGCAATATCAATACTTCTAAATAGTAAAATATTATCAGCTTTCATACTTAAACCCTTTTAACATGATAGACAGCCCAAATATTACTATAATTAAAAAAGAGGAAGCATTTTCAAGAAGTCTATTTACATACTTAAAAATTGTTAACATCCTCAATGAAGTACCTTCTTCCACAATGAAATTGTAACATGGCATACTATAGAAATTTATTAGAATTAAGCAAAGGAATGTATCTTACCTCTGTTTGTATATTTATAACTGATCCAACTCCATTTTCAGTGCTTATATTACTGGAACTATTGTTTGGAGAACTAGGGCCAGATCCAGGAGCACTATTGCATGCAGATTCTAAAATATGTTAAAAATGTTTATTAATATCCTTAACAAGTATTAAATATGTGGGAGGTCTATGGAAACTAGATCATGTACTACCAGATCTCTATGTAGCTGCTGACTTCTTATGTATTAATAATCTTTTCTGAAACAGACTAATTCTCAGTCCTGGACCTCTGCTCAAAGAACCAGTAGGCAGCCATGGTAAGAAGTTCAACTTCATGTTGTGCACCAGTTACGCTCCTTTCTGAATAGGGAGGCCCTTCTCTTAGTCACTTGTGTTCTGGTCAACTCTAGCTTGGATTACAGGAAGTTGTCGACTTACAACTACAATTGGGACCAGAATTTTACTGCTAAGCAAGGCAATTGTTAAGTGAGTCATGCCTGATTTTATGACCTTTTTTGCCACAGTTGTTAAGCTAATCACTATACATGTTAAGTGAATCATGTTAAGTGAATCCGTCTTCCCCTATTTGCTTATCACACCAGATGGGAAGGTTGCAAATGATGATCACATGATCCTAGGACTTACAACCATCAAAATATATGCCATTTAGCAAGCACTTAAATTTTGATCATGTGATTGTGGGGATTCTGTGACAGCCATAACTGCAAGAAACAATCCTAAGTCACTTTTTTCAGTACCACTGTAACTTTGAACAGTCTCTATACAAATGGTTGTAGGACTACCGGCACTGCATGAGGCTACCTTTGAAGAGTATCTGAAAGCTTTAGCTGATACGGAATTTGGCTGTGTGACCAATTTTGCGTGCACCCAAATCATTGAGTGTTGGTTTGCTTCCGGTTCCAATTCAAGATATTGGTTATGACCTTTAATGCCCTACATTACACATAGCCAGGTTACTGAGGAATCATTTTATTAATTCAGGCCATCGCATGCGGTAAGGTAGAGAAGATATATTATGGATTCTGTCAGCTAAAGTATTTTGACTGGCAGAGTCCAGGAAGGGAGGCTTCTCTGCCATTGCTCTACCCCTTCTGAATATCCTCCCCCAGAGGTGAGGTGGGTTCCTCACTCGCCTGGCCTTTTGGAAGAGTTTGAGGACCTGGCTCTGCTGATTTGCATGGGACTCACTAAAGAGTATGTAACCTTGGGGTTGGTTAGTGCTTTGAAGGCTCTCCCTTTCCTTTTTAATTATTCTATTCTTGTTTTCAACTGCCTTTTATTGAAATATGCTTTTATATAGTTTTTATTGTTTTAATTTTAGGTTATCCAGAGTTGTTCTGTGAGTAAGATGGGCAGTTTCTAAATTTGATAATAATAATAATAATGATAATAGCTTTACTTGGAATAACTTACATCCTGAGACGATACCTCTAACACCATCAAACATCAACATCTGCCTATCCCAGGTTCTGGGGAAGGACTCGAAAGGTGGACAAAAATGCCAAATCCAGTCTGAACATCTGGTTGACTGTGCAATGAACCATAATAATAATATATAAATAAAAATAAATCAACTGATTAAATGGAATATAATAGTACTCTTCAAAGGTATGAAGGGATGTCACATAGAAGGTATTTTGGCTGTTCTCTATAAGAGTGCAGGGAATAGACTAACTGACTTTGCTCACAGGGAGACAAATCCTGGTTGAATGTTTAGAAACAATATCCTGGCAGCAAACTTCTTCCTCAGTTTTAAAATTTAAAGAGCTGATTCCAAGGGAAGAGTTGATGACATTTTTTCACGGATATATTTAATGCAATGATAAAGACACTTTAGATTCTTGCACTGATCAAGGAGTTTCATCTGAATGGCCCTTTCAATTTCTATGGTTCTATATTATACCATATGAATCACATTGTTACAGCATCCCTGGCATGTGGCCATCCAAGTGACTATTTAACACTTCCAATGAAAGAGTCCATTATCTTCTCTTGAGCAGCTTTTGCAGACATCATTTCTGATGCTATTAAAATTTATTTTTGTGTAACTTAAACTTACTGTTTTGTCTTCTGGAACAACACTGGACAGATCTATCCCATCTTCTACATCACAGCCCTGTTGATAGTTGAAGACAGCTATTCCCACAGTCTTGTCCAAACTAAAGATATGTAATGTCTCCAACTATCCCTCATTAATTTTTTTCTTCCAAATTTCTTATTATCACTTTGGATGCTCCCCTGTGGACATCCTTCAGTTAGGCTATGTCTGTAGGAGCTGAGCAGGCTGAGTCCAAGGGCAGGGTTATATGGGCCATTAGTTTGGGGTTGCTACATTCCCACAAGTGAATGATCTGGCACCAACTTGGCTTGACCAATAGTAGATCATATTCTTGTATATAGGTAGCATTAATAAACTTTTAGTACTTTGAACTCAATTCCTCTTCCGGGTTACTTACACTTGACAATATCCTTCCTAAAATTTGTGCCACAATTGGATGCAGCATTCTAGCTACAGGTAGTCCTCGACTTACAACAGTTCATTTAGTGACCATTCAAAGTTATAACAGCAATGAAAAACTGACATGACTATTTTTCACACTTACTACAGTTGCGACATCCTCATGGTCATGTGATCCAAATTCAGACACTCGGCAACTGACTCGTATTTATGACAGTTGCAATGTCCCAGGGTCATGTGATCACTTGCTGAGATCTTCTGATGAGCAAAGTCAATGGGGAAGCCAGATTCACTTAATAACTGTGTTACTAATTTAATAACCGCAATGATTCACTTAACATTTGTGGCAAGAAAGATCATAACATGGGGCAAAACTCACTTAACAAATGTCTTGCTTAGCAACAAAAAATTTGGGCTCAATTGTGGTCATAAGTTGAGGACTACCTGTATGGCATGACCAATGCAGAACAGAACAACAAGGACTTATCTGAATCCTGACACTAGATTTTTGTGATAAAGCCTAAGATTGCATTTGCTTTGTTTGCTGCTCTATTACAATGCTGGCTCCTCTCAAGACAGATTCATTTCACATTTATGCTTCCTGGTATTGTGCCTATACTGATGCTTTTGTGAAGGAATTTCTAGATGACTTCGGAACACAGGGGGAAAACCAAGACTACTGCAACAGAGATACCTGAGCCTGGGAGAGGATGGAATGTGAGAAGATGCCTTGGAATAACTCTAATAAGTGGAGAATTATTTAATCTGGTTTTCAAAATTCTTTACCGTATTAAAAAAAAGCAACAAAGATATTTTTAGAGATCAAAGAGGAACAGTATCCGCTCTTTTTCAGTCTTCTGCGATTTCTCAAAGATCATAGGGATCAAAAGTTCTGATACCACTTTTGCAAGCTTCTTCCTAGATATAGCTGTTCCCATCCTGAAGATTTAAACTTGTTCCTTGAAGGCAGATGCTCCTTAATTAACTATTCCCTTAACTTGCATAGCCTTTCCCTTCTTGTGTTGATACCTTTAGGTCCATTTGAGAATGAAACTGGAAAAAAAATGGGAGCTGAAACGGTCTGTCCTCTGCCCATCACCTGCTATCATCTTATTATCTTTTCCAAGCAGCAGCTCTATCCTTTTTGATTGCTATTATTTCTGGAACATTTGTCAGAAAAATTAAGGTCACTGCAATTGTCTTAATCTTCACAATTACTTCCCAATCTATCTGATCGTCTTGAAATTATAATGTAGTAAAATGGTGCCATTCTAACTTACCTGTGACTTCTAATGGACGTTTTTTAAGAGCTGTAGCTACAGGACTATCTTTTCGTCTTAACAAAGGACTGCTGCGCCTTTCAGCAACCTTCTGCTTTAATCTAGATCGCAATTTGAGATTGGGTTCAGATGCTGAAATTGACAAAAGTGGAATTAAGTGCATTTCATTAAAACAGAATTTCTAGTAACAATGCCTTGTTGACAGAAAATATACCTATCTAAGAAAACATATTGTTATAAGTACAATATAACAGAAAAAAATACATAAGAAATATGATTAATAGTATATTAACATATAGGTAAAGGGTAGCTGATCCAGAACAAGCACAAAAGGAAATAAAACCTATGCCTCTGGTACAATTTAAATGCAATAATAGTTAAAATAATATTCATTCTTTCATTCTATTATTTTTAAATCCACCCTCCATAATATTTAGTTTATTCAAAGATGGTTAAATCCAAAACAGCAAAAGAAATAAAACAACAAACAAAACAAAGTGTTTTAGAAAAAGAGACTGATTCAAACTTGACACATCTCTGACTTAGTGGGATGACAATCTATAGCTGACTGTGTATACAATCCTAACACATGGATAACCTGCTACAGTGGATATTGAAGAGTATAGCTAAAGACCAAGACCTGAAATACACTATACTAGTGTAACTTAGGTGTTAAGTGCTGCTCTACAATTTAAACTATCCGTTTAAGTTGGAGGAGAACCTGCATCTACAACTGTAATCATAGTCATCTTGGAACTGTATCCTAGTCTGAAATCAAACTGAAAGGATCCAAACTTCCTAGGCTTTCTGGAGCTAAAAACCACCCACCATCTCAATAGCTTTTCCTAAAAAGGGAAGGTTGCAAGCCAGATAAAAATTATTCAATACCATTCAGTATATCTTTGCACAAGAGAGTAAGATATTTAAAAAATATTATCTTCAATTTAAATTAAATATGAAAACATCATTCTTTCAATTCATTGAATTCATGGCTTTGTAAACCAAACCCACTACTCTCTACCCACTAAATTGGGAAGAAAAACTAAATGGGAATGAATATTATGGTTTAATGTAATATCACTGTTCTTGATGCCTAATTTCAGCTATTTCTCTCACTGCCGTATTTTGTACTAATGGAGCTCTTTAGATCATCTTCAATGGCAATCTCATATGCAATGTATGGATTACTGAAATGAGATTATCTCCAAGTCGCCGATGCTCCAGCTAAATACAGGCTGCCTACCTCTAATGATAATACTGTTTTTAAAGCATTCCATGGTTTAGAGCTCCCTATTTTGGAACAGAATGAATGCCATTCATTTGGTGGTTTAGTTTATTAGTTCATATGCAGCTAATTACTGCAACCAGGCACTAATAAAACATTTCTGCATACTGATTAGACCATCAGTACCTTTTACATAAAATGACTCAAATAAGCTTACCTAGTCATATTATGCACTGCGTTTAATACCAAAATGTTGAACTGAAATATCTTAACATCACCTCTTGGAAAAAGATGCCTAAGTGTGACTGGAACTCGTTGAAATATGTATTATTATAACTAAGGTCACAAAAGAAAAGCTAGATTGATAGTCTTAAAAGAGGCCCAGTAAAATCAACAGTGTTTCTTTCTTAGAAAAGTTCACCCCACTGTTCCAGTGTTAAAACCAGGCTTGAACTGCAATTGAATTGCATCTACAAAATGATTTCCTACAAGAATGTATGGCACTGATCAGCTCCCTATACCAATCACAAGGGAAGTAAATAGAAAAGCCATCTGGATTTCAAAGGAGGGGAGGGGAGGGTCAAAGAGGAGGGAGGGAATAAAGAGAAGGGAGGGAGAAAAGGAAGGAAGGTTTCCAATTCTCACTGCCTGCTTCTCACAAGAAAACTCAATGGGGAAGCTAAGAGGAAGTCAGAAGTCCATTCCACTGATTTCTTTGCCCACCCATGGTCATTCTGTTTCTCTGTCAGATACTGAAATATCTCTGAAACGATGTCCCAACAGGTTGTCCACCTATTTAAAATAAAAGTTTTATATGTGAACTGTGAAAAATAAGATTTACCTGTTTTTCTGAGTGGAAAATCGTCTTTGGAATCATACATTCCTAATACAGGGTGATTGTAAGCGCCTGACATTCCACTCTGTGGTGGAGAGCTCTGATCAAGAGAACTATGTTGTGTTTTGCTAAAAAAAATAAAGTGTTATTATACAGGTTAAGAATAATATATAATATATAATATAATAATAGATATTGGATATTGGCTTTGATCTTTAAAGCCTAAAACAGCTTGTGCCTGTATTTCTGTTTCTAAATCAGCTTTTTTGACACCTCAAGGAGTTTGCATCCAAGTGACATAATAAAAGCATTACAATATATAAATTACAATGTAAATGTCAAAACACAGTAATATCTTGAACTTTTTTCAACTTCCAGTGAAAAATTATGATGAACTGACATCCTGCTGACATTGGGACTGCATTTACAAGGAAAATCATAGCTGGATGTTGGATCTGGACTGTCAAAATCTCTTTGGAGGAAGGAGAGATGGTTGACATAAAACATGTAAGAAGCCAAGGATTTGGCTTATTTGATCAAGGTTAAAATAGAAAATTTGCTATATGGTTTCCTTTACTAGACTTTTCCAGAATAAGAACAAATGATAGGAGCATTTTGATTTTGGTTTTTAGTCAAGTGATAAGTTATGGGGTAAAGAGAGTTTGTTATATTTATAGATGGTGATATTTTAAAATTGTTGCTACCTACTGGGATGAAGAGGGAAGTTATCCTCATTTTTTTCTGTTTTTTCTCTTTTCCTTTTTGTAATTTTATTTTTGCATTTTTTAGTCTGTATTACAAATACTTTTATTTTTTCTATTTGTAATTATTTATAAAATTTGAAAAAAAAACCCACATAGCCACACCTTAATAACACAATTCCATCTTATACTCATCAACCGAAAATGATATACAATGTTGAAACAGTGCCACTATTCATTTCAGGTATCCAGTCTTCATTTCACAGTCCACAGTTCTTTAGAAGATATTGATAATTTCCTAAATATCAACTAAATTCCAGCAACCTGGAATTAAGGAGAAACTTCCTAACAGTGAGGAAGGAGAACAGTGAAACAGCTTGGCTCCAGAAATTGTGGGTGTTCCATCACTGGATATTTTTAAGAAGAGTCTAGACAGTCACTTATCTGAAATAGTATAGGTTCTCCTGCTTGAGCTTGAGACTAGACTAAAAGACCTCCAAGGTCCCTTCCAGCTTATTCATTCTATTCTAACATGCAACGCTTGTATCTGATGGTAGTCTCCCATAAGAGGAGAAACCCTAAAGGAAGTGCCCTTCTTCATATACATCCTCCTACACCTCATGTAGCAGATATTTTCTGCCTTGAATGGGCAGATTTTGTAACTTACCAGGTCCATAACCTTGAAAGACAGGTAGTAAACCTGATAACCAGCAGCTTGTAACTACAAAGCAGTGTTTGGGATACTGGAATTATATGACTATACGAGGTAGTTTTTAATGGGCAATGAATAAGCAGCTACATTTTGCAACAGTTGTTGTTTGTGGGTGATCTTCAAGGGCAGCCCAAACATAAAATGACTGTGGCCTCTTCTTCCCATGTTTTGTTGTTTCCTTCAATATAACAATAGCAATAGCACTTCTGGTGGAAGATAGTCCCTTGCTTGTAACTTTTCTTTTGGTCTGCTACAGATTCTCCAGAGTTTTATACTTACAATGCTTTCTATGTCAGAAGAAACTTCCCTCGGAAAGGGAAGGGAAAGCTCTGAAAATCAACTCTCTTGCTCCCCCCGATAGCTGGACGTTCTCAGAGTGTTTTTGAAAAAGAACAGGTAATCAGTGACTCTCTGGCTGGGGCGGGGCAAGCAAGAAGCAAGTTCTTTGTGGAAGAACCACCTTTTAAAATGGACAATAAAGTGTGCCACCGCTTCTTAGACACTAATTTTTTACATATTTATCTTTTGTGTTAAAAGAGGCAACCTCTGGCTGCAACCTGCTTTTTCCTTTTTGTTGAAACACCGCCATTTATGAAGCTCTGTGACTTTAAGATGGCGGGGAGTTGGTGGATCTCAGCCAAAATAAAGAAGCTGGAAATTACTGTGGAAACTACATTTGAAACTTTTGGATTTAAATTTTCTAGAGGATTTTATATCTTTAATTGATTCTGCTGAATTTTTTTTAAAACAAGGATTACTTAAATGGTGTTTTGATCTTGCTGTGAGGAGGGGAAGAAATAGTTCCAATTTTACTTGTTTTTGATTGGACTAGTTGTTTGGGCTGTTAAACAAAGAGGCAAAGACCAAGTTCTTTTTTAGAGTAGTGTTGTTTGACCACAAGAGGGATCCAAAAGACTGTAGATTGCCAATTCTTTTTAATTCTCCAGTAGCATCATTTAATCCATTGGATTTTATGTTATAAATCTACACGTCTAAAACTCTTAACTTTAAAATCTAAGCTTAGTAATAAGCAGGCATATACAATAAGTAATAAGCAGGCATATACAATGGAATGAAGGCTATTGCTGAGCGCATTGGTTTGCGCTCCAAAAATTGTAAGCCGCCCTGAGTCTCCGGAGAAGGGCGGCATATAAATATGAATTTTAAAAAAAAAAGCTTTAGCTATACTCTAATGGAATGGTTATGTGTAAGAGGATGCAGAAAATGAAAAGAATATCACGAGATACAGAATTTTAAGATCCTTTTTGGATGAATATACACTTAAACACATGAACTAATTCAGGCAATGGGAACAAAGCTTGAATCTACTTTCAAAGGAACTCTGTGAGGAGATCCAACATTTGACTGGAGATATCTAACAGGTGAAGGATAGACTGGATCTTATGGAGCACAAACTGGTGAAGAAAGATATTTTGTATCAAGCTGACTTGGACGAAAGAGATATTTTGGAATCTCAGATTAAATAGCTCCAATTAAGATTTCAAGCAATTCCTGAACAGTCTGGAGAGTATATCAGATTGAAGATGATTAAAGTTTCAGCTCAGTTAATTAATTGGGACGATAAAGATCATCAATCTTGGAATAGACGAAGTATATAGAGTAAACTCCCAATTTGCTACTAGAAGAAAATTACTAAGGGATGTTTTAGTTCACTTTGTAAGAATAAGAGATCATGTTCTGGATTGCCACTTCAAATCCAAACTAAGAATGGAATGTGTAGATATAATTGTTCTGAAGGAAATTCCTGTTAGAATTTTGAGAAAAAGGAAAGCTTATTCTTTCCTTACTAATATTCTGAAAAGAAAAATTCCCTTCCGCTGAACTTGAAGGAGCGATACTCACTTATCAAGAGCAAAGATTCAGACTGAACTCCATAGAAAAAGCCAAGCATTTCTTGATCACACATAAACTAATTTTGGACCCAGCTGAAGAAATGGAACAAATAAGAAATCAGAGTAGAACAACCTAAAAAAGTTGGCACTGAAGAAGATGCAGTTGAGATATCTGTACAGGAACTTGCCAGTTTTTCTAAAGATGTAAATTAAGTCTATTATATGAAATATTAATGGGACAAATGCCCCATCTAAACATAAAAACCATCTCATTACCTGATAATACAGCAAAGACTATTGAATTGAAAATTCATGTATCAGAGAGCAAAACAGGTTGTGCTTAACAAGGAAAGTGAAATTAGCAATTGAGTAAATATTAAAAAAAACTGAGCAGGAACTTGAAGCTGTGTACCAATAGAACGTTTCCTGAAGAAGTCAAAATGGGAAAAAATACAATGTGCAAATAGTGGTAGAAAAAACTAAGATAATATGTAGCTAGTTAAGAGGAATGGGTTTAAAAAGTGAAAATAGCTATGCATAAGCCCATAAGGGAACCAAGAATTCAGTACATCAACAACCACAGAACAAAGTCAAATGCTGTGGGAAAATCTATATATAAGACACTGTGCAAAACAAGAAAACATAAAGTCAAGAATGATGTCAAGGTAACAAATGAATCCGAACAGAATGCAAAAGTGAATGGCCATTACAAATATATATTCAATTGCTTTATCACAAGGAGCGTGTCAATAAATTATAAAATAAATTATAAAATAAGTATCTATAGGAACAGTAAATGAATTGTGAAGAAAGAGAAGAGTGAGAAAGTTATAATTCAATGGACTGGAGGTAATCCTCAGGAAGAGAGGTGAGATTTTAAAAAAACAAAAGCAAAAGAGAGGCAGTTTGATCTAGTGGTTAAGGTGCCAGTAGACTAAGTTCTAGTTCTGAAGGCATGAAAAACCATCTAGGTATCTTTGGGCCAATCATTCTCTAACCCACTTCACAGGGTTGATGTGAGGAAAATAGGAAGGAGTATTAGGTACCTTGAGTTATTTATAAACAATAATAAAGGTAGGATAAAAAATAAAATAAATTTAAAAATAAAAAGATGTTATCAGTATGTGGATGTAGGAGAAAGATTATTTGCAAAGATAGAAAGGTATAAAGATACACTGTGAACATGCTGAGATAAACTAGATGAAGTAAGAGTGGGTATTTCTTTTCACTATTGCCTGCCTTTAATCTCTCGTTTATTGCTTTTTAGTCTTTTCTGCATTTTGCACACAGCACTTTCCCTGAAAAGTAATAATATTATGGGCATATATCTAAGCATGTTCTTTGATAAAATATGTAGAAGAGACCTTATGACGTGTGATGTCTAGTAATTTACTGTATTTCGTGTACTCTTTTGAAGATTTTTTTTATCTAATAGTCACTACATGTTTAAATTATTTCCTTCACAATTAAATGAGGACTTATTCCAGCCCATCATATTTCCAGCTGGAAAATCATGCAGAGATCTGGTCAGTTTGATAAGTAATTTATTTTCCAGCATATTTGCCTTTCACTGATAGCTGAAAATTCCCTTGGATGCACTGTTTACTAAAGTGGATAGAAATTTAATATGGGAGTTACAAAAAAATCTGAGCCAACAAAATCCAATATTTAATAAGGAACCATTCTGACAGTCAAGATCCTAGTCTGAAAACTAATTGCTGAATATAATGTCTGTAGTGACAATCACAGTTCAAGAGCTCTTAAACCAAAATAGGCAGCACAAACAATTAGTAAGGTTAAAAAAAATTGCCACGGGAAAAGGTTGGAATCTACTTATTCAGGCAGTTAAGAATAATTTTCTAAAATCTGGTTTTTGGCATATTGCTGCCATTAGCAGTAATGCATCTCAGTGGGAGAGTGCTATCCCCAGAACACAAGGCATGACATTTTAGGGTTTAATGGAGATATGTCTAACTAACTTGCCTTCTTTTGTAATATGAAAGTCCTCCATCAATAGTCAACCATCAAGGGCCTTGGTGGTGCAGGCTGTTAATAGCCTAGCACTTAGTTCCAGCTGCCTGTAATTATTGCAGGCTCGAATCCCACCAGGCTCAAGGTTGACTCAGCCTTCCATCCTCTCGGGGTAGGTAAACTGAGGACCCAAGATTGTTGGGGGCAATAAGCTGACTTTGTAAAAATGCCGCTTAGTAATAAGCAGGCATATACCATGGAAGGAAGGCTATTGCTGAGCGCATTGGGTTGTATCCCAAAAAATTGTAAGCCACCCTGAGTCTCCAGAGAAGGGCGGGATATAAATATGAATTAAAAAAACCATGAAAGGAAGATTATGGATTTGATCTCTCATCTAAAATTAGAGAAGACTTTAGAGATAACTGAATTCCTGCTGAACTAATTAAAAAGTACTATAAATACTGGGTACTCCTGAGAATAGCAGAGCATAACATAGGACAATAACATAAAAGATTATCCAATCTTTTCTTATCAAAAAACAGAAAGTACATAGATCTAAAAGATTAGGGGGGAAATATGAAGTAAAAACCATACATTAACAAGATTGGCAGCTTATAAAGAGAATCTATATAAGATGTTTTACCGTTGGCATTTGGCACCTATGAGATTGGCAAAAATGTATCCCAATATGAATCCCAGATGCTGGAAATGCAAACAGAGCCAAGGTACCTTCTTCCATGTGTAATGGCTATGTCTGAAAGCCCCAAAATACTGGGCCAATATATGGAGTTGGCTACAAGAAATAGTGGAAGACCAGATAAGTGTTTAAACCTGAACTGTTCCTTTTAGGAATAATAAAGGGGAAATATAGTAAAAAGATTAAATATATGATACCACACATAACGACAGCAGCGAGGATTGCATTTGCACAATGTTGGAAGCAAGATAGCACGCCACCGGAGGAATTAGTAATCCAAAAGATTTTGGATTGTGCTGAAATGGATAAACTCATGCTAGAGTTAAATGATAAAGAAGAGTCAGAGTATTATGTGGTTTGGGACAACTGGTACAGATGGTTGAATAGAAGAAATAAGAATAATAAAGATAAGAAAATCGTAGATAAATGTATATTAATGTATATTAATGTATATAAAATGTATGGAGATTTGTATATGTAATAATAATGTCATAATACCATTAAAGATGAGAGTAAGGTTTGTAAAATGTGAAAAAGCATAATAATAATAATTTTAAAAAGCCAGAAAGTACAGATTAATAGCTCAAATGTGCTGCAAAAGTATCAGTCTTTGCTCATAGAAGAGTCTTTACTTTGGACTCACTGTAGCGATTTCCTTCTTACTGATAGAATAACTTCCCCTCTTGGAATGCTGATGCCTCTATGATGATGAACAAGTTGAGACAATTGAGCTGTGCTGTATTGACACTTCTACAGCGATACTTGCACTGCTTTTATTTTCTCAATTCTGACTACAGACTGCTCAATTAAATGCTATTTGTTTTTCTTCCTTTGTGACAGCAATTCTATAAAATACAGTATTGTAAAATTTTGTGCAGTAGCACATCTGAGTTGCAAAGTACCATTAGATAATAAACCCTTCTTATTTTGTTGCCATTCTTGCTGCTTGTCTTGACTCCTTGTGATTCTTTTTCAGATCCATGCAAGTTTTTTGGCAACATTTTCAGAAGTTACCACTGTCCTTTTCCTAGGGCTGAGAAAGAATGACTAGTCTAAAGTTAACTATATCTGTATGGCTATTAAACATTGTTTTTTTATTCTGTAGTACTACATAATTAAAAATATGATATCAATTTCTTTTATTTAGGAATTCTTATATTAAAATATTTCCTATCTTTTATAGTAATAATTTTCCAACTTTGGCCATTCATTATCTACTGTGTTTCCCCGAAAATAAGACCTGGCTTATTTTCTTTTGGGCTTGAAAATAAGCACTCGGGATTATTTTTGGGGAGGACTTATCTTTTTAAGTGCAGGAGATGGAGAGTGCGGAGGCTGACGGGAGTGAGGACATAGCTACCACTGGCCTCGCCCTCTCCATCCCCTCTCTGCTTGCCCGCAGCTGCAACTAGCCAAGATCTCAGCATGCCCTGGCATCCACCTGCATTGTCTGATGGCCCAGTTGCTACTGAGACAATTTTTGGCTGCGGTGCCTCACAGGGGCTCTTTGACCTCCTGGCAGGGCAGGTGGAGGCTGTAGGCTGAGGGCTTGACCCCGATTGAGGCCGCGGGCAAACAGACAGTGGGGCAGAGAGGGCTGTGGTAGCCTCCCAAACATTTTTCACTCTGATGGAGACTTTGATGACCGGGACGTGGCACACAGGCAACACAGTCACATAAGTAAGAAAAGTCCCTTTAATACCTCCAACTTTGCCCCCAATGTCCAGTCACCTTCGGCTGGAGAAAAAACTCTCCCAAGAAGAGTCTTTAAATGAAGGAAATTCAGTCCAAAAACAAAGTACATATAAACTGTAAATAGAAATCCACACAAACCACGCTGCAGCAATTAACTGGACAGGGCAGGATAAGGAATTGCAGACTTCAAAGGCCAACAAAACACACACAATTGGGAGGATGCCAGGAACCCAGATAAGCCTTGACAAAACAAGATAATACATGATTTGTTTCCAACAAGTTGCTGTGTGCAAACTCCCTTTTTAAACACTGTGTTCCCAGCTGCAGCTAATGAAGGGAATCAGGGCCCTTTCCTCCCCATAAGCCACACAATTCACATTACTCCCTTCTCCATTCCTCCCTATGCCCTAGGATGAAGAGGGGGTGTGCCAGGATCTTCCTCTGAATTCCCTCTGCCTTGCTCTACCTCTCCCCTGCTCTGCCCAGCTGGACTGTGCCCTTCCCCAGTTTCTTCCACAGCCAACGGAGCCACACTCTCCCTGTCAGCTGCTCGGCCTCCCCCTTGGAACCAGTTTCTGACAGGGGCATGACACTGACTGAATGGGTAGACTCCCTACAGGAGGCCTGGGGAAATCTAAAACAGATATTAACAAAAGCCACAGAGATGCAAAAAGAGTAGGCAAACAAAAAGTGATTCCCCCCCGCCCGAGGCCAGTTCACACAGGGGAGAAAGCTTTGTCTGCTTGCAAAGGGGGCACTTTGAAATGGAGCTAATTGCTCCGTTTCAAATTGTTCCCTTTGCAAGCACATAAAGCTTTAAATCTCTGCCATTTTTCTGTCCAGGCAAAAAGTGCACAGCACTGTTTGCAAGCAGACAAAGCTTTGTCTCCCTCTGGGTGAAAAGTGCATAGCAAAGCCAGGCGCAGGCAGAGGTGATCCCAATGTGCCACCCACTCTGTCCTGTGGTTGTGCTGAGCAGGCGCATGACCACCTGCTTCCCCCATCTCCCATGCCTCTGTTTCCACCTGCTGCCACGCAAGCCTCTCATGAACCTCCCACAAGTCAGGCAGCCGTGCAGCATGTCCGGATCACCTGTCTTCTCTCCCTGCCTCTGCCTCTATGCTTGGACTTAACAGCACTTGCGCTGTGCCAAAGGGCTGACAGAGTGCAGCTGCTGCAGGAAACTATTGGCCCCCACATGCTCACCGCCTCTCATGCTGGCCATGCCCATCCCCTGGGCTTATTTTCAGGCTAGGGCTTATATTAGGCCCATCCCCAAAAAATCAGGCTAGGGCTTGTTTTCAGGGTTGGTTCTTATTTTCAGAGAAACACAGTACTTTCATCTAGTCAGTATCATATTATCATCCTCTCTCCTCAAAAAGGATACATTTTAATTTAAACTGTACATGTTACCTGTGAATTCAATTGGCTTTTAAAATTGCAGTGTTCATAAAGTAGAACCCTCATTTGTCATCTATTATCCATTTACAAGAATGACAGGAAACATGGGATAGTGGTAAGAATGCTTACCCATACCAGAAACGAGGATCATTGGAAATGCAGTGGTTGAGATTTCGCTGAGCCAAAGCCTTTTTTTTATTTAAAACAAACTCTTGCAATTTCATTTTTACTTCTGTACTTGCTACTGCGCCTAAAATACCAAACCGAAAGAAAATAGATATAACTACATAAAATTGATGAATTAGGTCTTGAAGAGTTATCAGAAATTTTTAACCTTTCTAATATTATAAGCTGTCAATATTTTGATAATATGAAATGGGTAAAGAATTAGAACCAGTACTTGAAAATAGATAATTATATTTAACTTCTTCCTACAAACAGAAGATCAGTTAAGTAAGATTTCAGGAATAAAATTATACAGAACAATACTTACAGAAATTTAGCTTTTGTTTAAGTAAGTATTCATAAAATTGAGGATTTCTACATATCATTTTTTGTCAATCAGCTTATGTACAGAAAAAAAAAATAGTTCATTTTTCTTCATTTTATTTGAGTAATTCTATATAATCATTATATAAATAATTTCATTTATTAAATAGAAAACATGGCATGTAAAGCAGGAATGAATTTTAATTTGAATTCTCTCTTTTGCTATATTTCTGATTTAGAAACACAATTTCCTGTATTGCTGTAGCATCCCTATGATCGTTTGGAAAGGTGAACAACCATTGTGGAGCTGCAGCTGCCCCAAATTTGAAGAGGTTCATATGTAGCCTTTGGAGAGGGGGATCTATTGTATCTTTGAATGGCCATTAAGTGACCAGTTGTACACAGAAGACTATATGTAAATATCTCTAAGAATATTAACGATCCTATCCAATATATGCAAATTCTAGCCTTTCTCATTCACCAGAGTCCCAGAAATCTACCGTGCACATGATTCTGTAATGCCTACATAAAAATTAAGTTAGTAGCAGAATGTTTGTCAATTATGAACATTCAATCTTGCAGAATGGAAAAGAGTTAGAAGGTCTCTTCCTGGATTTCCTGCAAATATCCATAACATTGGAATGGCAGTTGATACTATAAAGTTTGATTGACTTGGTAACATAAAATGGTGGCTTTTAAACACGTGAATAAAATTGAAAGCACAGCTAATCATCTGCAACATATTTAAGGTGTGAGGTTCGTTCTGTCAATATGCACAGCACTCAGTCCAACTGCCCTTATCAAACTAGAAAAGGCAAGAACAATATCCCCTCAAAGCTAGCGTCTTACAGCAATAGGTAGGAGGGACCTATAAAGTATAGGAACAAAGCCAAACAAAAATGGTTATTAAAATACTGAAAATAATGAAGGAAATCAGATAGCAGTATCACAATCCTCGCAATGTTTTCACTGTGATTTATTTTATTTGTTTTTCAGCCCCACAGTGTTGTTAAATATGGACTGCAATGTCTGATAATGTTCTCAAGGTGGGTTTATGCCAACTGGGCTTAATCCCACAAAAAAGTTGAAACTTGGAATATATTAAAAGACACAGATTTGTAGGTGCAGCATGAAGACACTGGTGAATATCTTTAGGCTACTTTGGGATTGAAGTTCTAATGAGCATATACCTTTCAATCCTATCTATAAAACAGGCTCTCAGTTAGATTATTCAAGTTAAAGGGGCAGGAGCAGTCAAGGAAGAACAAGTTGTTTTTTGATGTATTTGTTGCAGAGAAATATGTCTATTACATAAGCATAATACCTAGCTTGCTTTTACTTACTTTCTTTTCCCTTCTCTTTGTTTTTAAGCTGCTGGAGTTTCTGTTCCCTGTGTTGTTTCTCCAATTCTTGCTCCTGCCGGTGCTGTTCTAATTTTCTCTGGTGTTCCAATAGCTCCTGCTGATGTTTCATTGCTAAAATCTCCTGTTGCTGCTGTTAGGCCAAGAAAATAAAGGGAAAGTAAAAATGCACACAATCCTTAACCACTCAAGTCCTAAGAATGTTATCTTACTACTTGTTAAAATAAAACATTTTAAATAAATGAAAAAAGTACATTCTAAATAAGAAACTAAGGGAGAAAATGAAGAAAAGATGTGTTTGATGATATCACACCACAGATTCTTGCAAGCATACTGAACAGTATTTTTGCAACATAATTATGTATCTTTTTTAAAAAAATCACCATTCAGTAATTTAAAAATTCCACAACTTCTACAAAACAGAAGCAGAATTATAATTTTGCAATAGTGGCAAATATTTGTAGCTCAAGTGTAGGATGAGAATGAAGGCTTGTTCTCCAAGCTTGTGGGTTGGTTTCCAAATGTTTGTTACCAGGCTAGATAATATCTTCAGCAGAGTTTAAGGGATGTCAGTGTCAATGTTCTTCTGTTTATAAGGGCTTCAGGTGTCGGTGTGTCAAGGTCTTGTGATGGGTCAGCTGTGAGTCATCAGTGAGACTTGTGATGGGTCTTGTGATAAGGAGATTACAACAGGTCAGGATCATTGGGAGATGAACTGCGGGGGAGGGCAGTAAGGGTTGGTTGAGACAGTGCTGTCTCTGGTTGGCTGTGCAGTTGATTTGGATTCTGAGGGGTTTGGACTTCCGGTTGACATCGCGATGGGATGAGAAGCAGAGAACGGAGCTCTCAGTTCCTATGCTGGCTTCTCCCTGTTTGTGGGCTCTGGAAGAAACTGAAAACCACCCTGGAGGGGCGGTGAAGCCAAGGAGGAATGCTCCGTGAGGTCCGGGGAGAGAACGCAACTCTCCTGTGGAAATCCGGAGCTTTTTCCCTCTATGCCACAACGGAGAGAAGAGGCTGGTCAAAATGGCAGCCACAAAGTTGGGACAACCCTGACCATCTAAGCGCTGAGCAGGAGCAGAGAAAGTGAACAATGTTTGGAGCAAGATGAGAAGAATTTTTTCTAATTAAAGCAAGCCCCAAAAGACTATTTAAAAAGAGAACTCATTGGCATCATTGGAGCGGCAGTATAAGCATTGGAAGAAAAATCCAATTAAAAAAAAACGGAAAAGGAAAAGGATTTTGAGGGGTTTGTAGGTTTGTATCAGTCTGACTGGAGCAACAGAAACATCATTGGCCACACTAACACCTGCCACACTCATGAGTTCATCAAAGCCAGGCACTCCACATTGTCCTACAACTAGTCTATGAACCTCTCAAAATCAAATCAACAGTCCACACAACCCCCCCCACCAGAAGTTCACCTGCCAATGACCCTGAACTGATGTAATCTTGTCACAAGACTCACATCCTAAAGATACCTTCCCTTTATGGGGTTCACTTGTTCAAAATACAAAACAGGTTTTGGGATAAGTTTACTCTGTTTCATTAGCTCTTCATGTATCCCTGCATCCCTGAATAATTTAAACACTTTCTGTACTACCGTGTTTCCCCGAAAATAAGACACTGTCTTATATATTTTTTGGCTCCCAAAAACACACTAGGTCTTATTTTCGGGGTAGGTCTTATATATTTATGGTGCCAAATAGTGGGTGTGAGTGTGTAGGGGGTGTTTCAGGGTGCACGGTTGCTCCCTGAAAAGTCTTCCTGGAACTGGAGATTTACACTAGGTCTTATTTTCGGGGTAGGTCTTATATTAGGGCAGGTATAGAAAATAGTGCTAGGTCTTACTTTCGGGGTAGGTCTTATTTTCGGGGAAACACGGTAGATATCTTCTTCTGCTTTGGTAATAAGAAGACAGTCTTTACCAATACAAGATGAAATATGACAAAATTCTGGAAAGCAGATGTATGGTTATAGAGATGATGGCAGTACTAGAAGTGCTACATTGGTTAGAATAGATTTGGTTCTGATGGCTATTGGATATAATCCAGAAAAGAGTGATTGGATAGCCTAAAATGATTTGGGTAGTTTTTGTAATATTAAAAGCTCATCTGTGTCTGAGTAGAGTAGATGAAGTCCACAAAGTATTTGAGGGTGAGACTCACAGGAGAATTTCTGAAAAGGAAAACCACTTTGGAATCTAAGAATGAGGATGTGTCAAAAGACAGATGGAATAAAAAAAGACCAAAAGTTTATGTCTGATGGTTATAAAGTAGTTCCACACTAATTCATTGGGATCATCTAGTCCAACCCCCCCACCCAAGCAGGAAACCCTACACCATCTCTGACAAATAGTGTTTTCCCTTCTCTTGAAGAGCTTTAGCTGTGCTGTTCAGGAAATTATTGTTTTCCTCATGTATTGTAGCTTAGCATTAATTTACTCTTTCAATATGAATATATGCTAGCACTTGTAGCAGAAAGACAAACACATTTGTTGATCATGATATTTCCTTTGCTGTCCATGTGGTTTGCAACCTCCCCCACTGAGCATTCGAGCCAAATTCACAGTGTTTTTCCCATGTAACTTACTCTGGTTCTAAGTTTTCAGAAACCATCTTTTTGAACTAGAACAAAAAAGAATAAAAAGAGGAGGAGGGGGGGAGGAAAGAAATCCTCTCCCCTTTCCTCCCCCACAAAATTCCTTTGGTAAAGTCCTGCTTATTCTTGTTGTTCACTTACTCACTGAGACATTATGAAAACTGAATTTCTTGCATATCAGCAAGAATAATATTCCAGTCAGTCAGTCAGTCAGTCAGTCAGTTAGGGAGGCAAGCACGTGGACACACACACACACACACACAAATTGAATTTTTAAAAATATAATAAATATATAGGAACCATACACTTGCACACATGCCCCACATCTCTGCCCTTCAAACTGCATCACACACCTTTATGTGTTCATGTAGTTGAACTTCATGTTGACGAGAAAGTTGTTCATGCTGTCTCTGGAATTCTGCTATGAGGATCTGTCTCTGGATTTGTTGTTTTTGTTTGAGGGCTAACAATTCCTGTTGGAGCTGCTGTTCACGTAATGTAGGTTCAGCCACTGATATGGAGAATTGATGATCCACATGAAAATCCATAGGTGAAACTTGCAAAGGTACTGTTGGAGACACATCAACTACAAAAGAGAAAAAGTCAATTCACCTGCAATTATTATTCAGTAAGATACAAAATATTTGCCCTATGATTTACATTAAATAGTGTTAAGTCTGGAGTCTGAAAACCTAACAGTGTATGATAGTGTGTAAATTTCAGACTAAAGCCTATTTTCTTTCTTTCTTTCCCTTTTATTGTTATAAATCTTGATATTTTATTTTAATTTTAATGTTCACTTCAACAAATTAGTATTTATGTAATGCAGTTATAAATTATTAACATTGTATTATTTATAAAGCTTAAGGCCGTGATGGCAAACCTATAGCATGCGTGCCATAGGTGGCATGCAGAGCCATTTGTGCTGGCACATGAGCCGCAGACAAACGTACCTCACTGCGCATGCGTGCGCCTCACAGCTGATTTTTGACCTGTTTGAGGCTGGAAATACCAGAAGTGATGAAATGGGCCCATTTTTCAGCCTGCAAAGGCTGCAGAAGTTTTCCTCAAGCTCTGGGAGGCCAAAAAAGGCCTCAAACGAGCTGAAAATCAGCTGGGGGTGCAGTGGAGGTAAGGGGGTGGCGCACACATGTGCAGGGGGGACACGCGCATTGCCTTCTGGGTGCTGGCACATGAGCACATACATGTGCACAATTTTTGGCATAGGAGCCAAAAAAGGTTAGCCACCACTGGCTTAAGGTGTTGAAAATAATTCTATGAATATTAATCACACTTTAGAATATCAATATACCAAGCATAAAATTATTTAACTTTTTATCTAAAATTGAATGTAGCATGAAAAGAATTACTGTATTTACTGTATTTATTTACAGTAAATATGTTGACAGTATTTTTGATCTGAAGTCTGTTTTCCTAATGCTAAGGAAAGTTTTTGTCAAGAGTTATGTGCTTTCACCTGGTTACTTTTTCACTATCAGCTTGACAACAATTGGGAAGGGGGTGGTTGGAATCTCTGGGGTGGGAATGGAATGTCAATACTCCTGCAGGTAGTGAGATCCTGCTGCCACCTTCAAGGTCATGCTGCACAAGTATTTTGAACGATGCAGGCTGTACTCATAAAAAGGAGCAGATTCAATTGGGTAATGTAATGAACTTTAGGAGGATGGCCAAAGGGGGAAAACAAATTTAATTATGTGGGTTTCACATGGGAAACTAAGAACTGATTTCGCTTCTTCTGTGCCAATGTATTGCATTCAATAAAGTTTTACTTTTTGGAAGAACTATGTCCCAGGAGTTTTCTTTTTGGATTTGCTATCTGGACAGCTGACATTTTTATCTAATACATCACACTGCTATTAGAAATACCATATATATCTCTCTCCATGTTGCAAAGCATAAAGATGATTAAAAATATCCTTTCGATAGTAGTATCCTTTTTTGAGGCAGATTGATATTTGAAAATAACATGGATAGGAATTGCAATTTGTTTTTGAATGTTTACTGCTACATCTAAATAAATGTCAGGTACAAAGAATCATGACCATTTTGCATCATAGAAGATTTAGTCAAACCTATACAAAAGAATCTAGTCAACTGTCAATGGAATTCATGGTAGGATGGAGTCAGGTCCCCTTTTGGGATGCTGCCATTCCAATGAATGAGGGGGAAGGAGGCTATCAGAGTGCATTCCTTAATCCTTTTCCAGATGTTGACTGATATCAAAAATTTAGAGGCACTGAAAACCCCACATAAGCTCTCCGAAACAAGCATGTTGAGCGCAACACTTTCAGTGGTTTGATTTCACTTTGCGCTACATTCCGGGGAGGGGAGAGAATTTCCTAGCTGATGCGCTATCGTGATGTCACTATACAACTGCTCCAAACCAGAAATAATCAAGCCAGTGTTCCATCTAGTCAATTGGCATCCTAAATAACCACCAGAGCGCAGCAGAGGGAAAAGCTACCAGCAGAGATGTGGTCTCTGCCCTAAAAAAAAGGAGCTAACAGATGATGAGTGGTGTCACAAGCACAGTAATGTCTGCTCCATCCAGGGTGGACTAGTTTGGGTAGGAGCAAAACTGTATGTGTCAGCTAGTCAAAGGTTCCTGATTATGAAGACATGCCATGATTTCAAAAGCAGCAGGACATTTCAGATTTGTAAAGACATGATATTTAATAAAAAGGAAATTCTGGTGGTCTTCCCTTAAAAAAGACATTGAAAGCTATGTATCCAGTTGCCTTGTGTGTGCATCTGCCAAATGGAGACAGGGTTAAACACCGGGGCTCCTTCAGATTGTAGCCAAGTCGTCAGCACTCTGGAGAGAGATCTCTATTGGAGAGAGTTCTTATTGCAGAACTCCCTGAAAGCGCAGGGACTACAGTAATCTGGGTGGTGATGGACTTATTTTCAAACCAAGTGCCTTTTGTCCTATGCCAAAAGATACCCACGGAACGAGGACTCACTAAGCTGTTTTTGCATCACATCTACAAACTACATAGTGCACCCCAATGTTTCATATCAGATAGTGGGGTTCAGTTCACTTCTAAGTTCTGAAAGGCCTTTTGGGGCTTATTAGATACTGACCATTAGGTTCTAGTCACCATCTACAAATGAATGGGGAGGTGTAAACAAGCAAGCCCGGTTCTGAAACAGTACCTTAGATAGTTCATTAACTATCAACAAGGCAACTAGACTGATCTTTTACCATTTGCAAAAATGGCTTACAACAATTCTGTACATACCAGTACTGGTTTCACCCCTTTCCGAGTTGCAACTGGTCAGGACTTCAAGCCTATGCCCGAATTGCCCACCAAGGATCCTGTGATCCCCTCACTGAAAGACTGGATCGGCCAGTTACAAAATACCTGGCCGGACATATGCAAGTTATATACTGAACCCAGAGAAGCTTATAAGCACACAAGAATTGACCTCAAAAAGTTAATTTGGGGGAACGGGTGTATCTTTCCACACAATACCTACAGTCACTGAAACTTTCTAAGAAGTTGGGACCTAAGTTTGTAGGGCCTTTCCCAATCAAACACATCATTAACCCTGTTATAATAGAGTTAGACCTGCCCAAGTCCCTTTGTAAAGTCCACCCCATTTTTCATTGTAGTTTGTTGAAACCTGAGGTGTTCGCTCTCCTGAGGCCAATCCCTCCACCTGTCCCCAAACCATTCATGGTGGAAGGCAAACAACATTTTGAAGTTAAGGAAATATTAGACCCCCATAAATATTGAGGGTACCTGGTAACATGGATTTTTCCACCGCCCAAAGGGAATGGGTTAATTAACACCACTTTAGAGCACCTAAATTAATCCAATGATTCCATAAACAATACCCTGATAAACATAAATGATACTAAATGTTGTATGGCCTCTTTCTTTTGGAAAGGCAGCATGTCAGGTCCACTTCTGGGATGTTGTCATTCCAATGGAGGAGGGGGAAGGAGGTTATCGGAATTGCATTCTTTGCATGCTCTTTCGCTTTTTTCTGTAATCCCAGGGGATTTAGGGAGGGGAACTATCTTGAAAACAGATGAACCAGTTCTAGCCTGACACCAAGATTGTTGTGCCCCGAGGATGAACTATTATCAAGCTAATGCCTCGAAGTTCTCAAAACACCTATGCGGTACTGCATTGGCTACCAGCGGACTGGTGAAGAAGGGTGGGGTTTGAATTGGGAAAAACAGTTTAACCCTTTGCACGGGAACTTCAGATTCTGCCTAACTTTTCTGCAATCACTTTCTCTCAATAAAGTTCCTTTTGATAACTATTTGTTTCAAGAGTCACGCTTTCCTGAGGGAGTACCTGCTGCAGGTCCTTACATACAAGCTGGATTTGAATTTCTTGTGCCAGTGCAAGGACTCTAAATTGATGGCACATTTAACTCTCCCCCCCCCAGGTCTACCTGTTCTCTTACTGGACTATGAAATCATTTAGGTAGGGTCATAAGAAATCCAGGAACTTATAAAAATAGTATTTACTTTTCACTAATAATGTAACAACTTACATCTAGCTGGAACATCAAGCTAGATTTCTAATGTCAAAAGTTTTTGTTGTGGGGATTTTCAATCTCCACAATGATGCTATCGAGTCATGGGTGACTCAGGACTGTTGCCATGATGACCAAGGACCTGTTATTTATATCCAATATCAATTCCTGAATAAGTGCTTAATTGACTTTCATCCATGCTCTTTGTCCTTCCAAAGATTCCAAATCTGCATTCATGGAAATTCTCTAGGTTTCTATGATTTGGATAGAAAATATGCAAGATTGAAAATTTTAAAAACAATATGGATAGTGGGATAAAATTTCAGAATATGGGGTGGTTTTTTTTGAGTACCAAACACTTAAAATGTTATGAATATTTTGAACATGGGAGTTTTTAAAACACAGCTAGAAGAAACAAATCAATGTATCCCCTCTACTAAAATATTCTGGCTATCAGAACTGAAGTTTCAGATAGTCTGAATCCTACCCTTTGTGCTCCGAAGGTTCCTTGTTTACTATGGAAGTGGGAAGCACAATCTTTTCTGCCTATCTTTCAAGAAAAATCTTTCCAAGAAGTTCTCAGGTGACAGCACTGACCAAAATAATCATTTTATAATGTGAAGATGGCTGATTATAATTCTTTCTTCTTAAAAAAGCATCCTCAGAGGCATGTGTTCTTCCTCATGTATTATTTTTCAGACGCTCTATTTCATGGTCATCTGGATTCTGCATTCTTTGAAAGAAAATATCAGAGGGAGAAAATTCTGACTTTGGGTTTTACAGATTACACTGATAGATCTTTATAGAAATGGCTTGTGTATACTATTATGGAAAGGCAAAAAGTTGTGATTTGATGATAATGCGTTATTTTACTGTAACAGAGTCGGAAGTCAATGCTTCTTTTTTTTTTCCCCCCCAATCTTTCCTCACTTCTCTTCTCCCTTCCCCCTTCCCTCTCACTGCTCTTCTATTCACTTTTGTATTTTGTATTTTATAATACTTTATAACTGAATAAAAATGCCTAAAAACAAAGAAAATATCACAGGGAGAAAATTCTATTGGTCACCTCAAAAGATAATTCATCTGATACAAATTAACAGAATTGGAAGGGACTTTGCAGGTCATATAGTCCAACCCCTGCTCAAGCAGGAGACCCTACATCATTTCTGACAAATGGCAGTCCAATCTCTTCTTGAAAGTTTCCAGTGATGAAGCTCCCATAACTTCCAAAAGCAAGTTGTTCCATTGGTTGACTGTTCTCGATGTCAGAAAATTTCTTCTTACTTCTAGGTTGAATCTCTCCTTTATCAACTTCCATCTATTATTCCTTGTCTGGCAGCCACACACTGTTGGCTCATTTATTTTATTTAGTGTATGGCAAATACATGGATTTACAGTGGTTCAAATGTTAATGTCCAGTCCACCCAGCCATTCAAGGACAGGGTGGTCTATGTTTAAAAAATCGGACATTGAGCTCATATGTTGGCTCATATTTAATTGGTTGTCCACTAACACTCCAAGATCCCTCTCACAGTTATTGCTAGTAAGCTTGGTTTCACCCAGTCTATATTTGCGTTTTTGGGTTTTCTTACTTTTCTCAATATTGAACTTCATTTTATTAGATAGGGCCCAATGTGCAAGTCTGTCAAGATCCACCTGGATCTTGAGCCTATCATCCAGGGTGGGTGTCGGCAACCTGCGGCCCCAGAGCCACAAGCCGCCTTTGACCCCTCTCCTGTGGCTCCCTGACAACCTGATCACATGACATGCTCTCTGCCCCAAGAAGGCACAAGCCTCTCTGCAGAGCCGCGTGGCTGAAGAGCTCCTAGTATTTTCTCCGCACTGCCCACGACCAGTTTTTTCCGATTCTGTGTCCTTCGCGGGCACCCCTGTGCTGCACAGACTCCCCTTCGCTGCACGACCTGCTACTAACATCACTGTGCAGTGGCAGCAGCAGGAGTCGCTGTCCCTGCCACCACCGATGTGATTCTGGCCTAGGAGGGTATCCTGCTTGGGCATGCACGCGAGAGATGAGAGAGAGAAAAGGGGAGAAAAAGAGAAGCAGAGCCAGCCACAAGCAGAGGTGAGGGGCAATGAGGATCACCTCTCTCTATGATTTCTGCCCATTGTTTGAGATCTGACAGAGTTGATACTATCTGGTTCCTGTTGCTTCAGCAATGCAACTAATAGAACTCAGAAAGCAGCATTTATTTATTTAACAAAGGAAGGAATGGTGTAAGGAAAGAAGGGAAGGAAAGAGGAGGGAGGAAGGGAGAGAAAGAGAAAAGGGAAGGAGGAAGGAAGGAGAGAAAGGAGGGAGGGGAGGGAGGAAAGAAGGAAGGAAGAGTGAAATGAGAAAATGGGAGGGAAAGAATGAGAGAGAGGAAAAAGAGTGAAACAAATGAGAGAAGGGGGAGAGAGAGGGAAAGAGAAATGAGAGCTGGAGGGAAAGAATGAGAGAGCGGGAAAAGAGACGGAAACAAATGAGAGAAGGAAAGAGGGAGAAATGAGAGAGGGAGGGAGAGAGGGAGAAAGGTTCATAGGTGTTGGAAAGAAGAGAAGACAAAGTGAGTTACCCTTACCCAAGGCAGTTGCTGCTGCCTGGGGTGGCATTACTTGCACTGGTGCCAGTTTAGGTAGAGCAGGTGCCACCCCCACCGAAGTAGTTCCATCCATGGCTTGGCCTGGGGTGACCTAGGAATCTTGGGTAGCTATCTGTGTTTCTTGGGCTCTTCAACTCCCCCTAACCTGTTGTATCAGGAACAGGGCCTGGTTCAGCATGGCTTCCTCTGGGCTACCCTCTGGAGGGCCGTGTCTTCCTTCTGCCCCACGCCCCTTGCCCATCTGAGCCTGATGGGCTACTGGTTCAAGTTCAGTTCCTCTCGCCATTCTGCCTCATCTCGAGCATAGTGTGGTGTAGTGGGGGAACTGGCCATAGCTCTTGTTTCCTCCAGCTCACTCTCATGGTTGGACATTAGATGCTCAATCCCCACAGTAGACTGCTGTCTCTGGGTTTACCATTAAAGCATGTCAAAGTTTCCTCTGTCCATTTCCTAGGAAAGAAAAACCCTTGGCTCCATGGATTCAGAGAAAAGGTACTTTTACTAGGAGCAAACCGAATGCAACAAGTTTCAGGCAAGATCTGACACAGAAGTGCACAAGGCAGCAAATTGAAACAAACTGTAGAGCCCAAACACCTTCTAACTAGGCAACCAGAGGGTGTCAAAGCTAGAAGAAATGACCTTGGAGAGATAAGCAAAGCCCAGACCACTGCAATGAAAAATTCTCCACTGACTCTTCTGTCCTTTTCCATGGCAGCAAGCAGCAGGCTGACATTCAACCCCCAGTAACAGAGGCGTTAACCATACAAATTTTATACAATTAAAATCAACAACACATCTTAACAAGGACAGAGATTCATTCAGGGTTTGTCGGAGTATTTTCTATGAAAGATTTGGAGTTTAGGTGCCTGGACATCTTTAGCATCCACCCATTCGGACTGTGCAGGAGGAAAATGTTTCCAGGCAACAAGGTATTGGACCTCTGCTCTACGTTTCCCAGAATTCAGGATTTCTTTAATTTCAAAGTGCTGCTCTCCTTCGATTAGAGTGGGCACAGAAGGGGTGTCAGGTGCAGACAGAAAGGGTGACAGTTTTAGGTTTCAATAAACTGCAGTGAAATACAGGAGGAATATGTTTAAGATTCTTAGGCAACTCCAGTTGTACAGTGACTGGGTTAATTACTTTAACAGTTGTGAATGGCCCACATATTTAGGACCAAATTTCTTTGATTGTTGGGTGGACTGTAAGTACCTCATGAAGAGGTAAACTCTATCACCTACTTTAAAATATTTTGGCTTCACACATTTTTGTCAGCTTGTTCCTTATATGCCTGACGTGCCTCCTCCAATGCTTTACAGGCAACTGGCCAAGTGTTCTGCAGTTGAGGCTATCCACTCCACTATGACAATGGCATTAAATAATCTGATTTTGGTTGCTGTATTTATAATGAACGTGATCCATACCCAGCACATCTGTTGGAAGCCAGTGGTTGTTACATTGGAGTAATATGTTTTTTCTATCATTGCGAAGAGTCTTTGACATTGTACAAAAGAGAGGGAGGAAGTCTCTTGATATTTGTACCCAGGAGACATATCAGGATTGAACAGGAAAAAACCCTACCAATAAAGGAGAATATTTATAGCTGAAATGAAGAGTCCTTGGTACTCTCTGGGCTTGCTTGTTTTCTTGCAGATGTTTCATTACCTGTAACATCATCCATGCTGGTAAGGAGAGGGGGTTTGCTCTCAGTTTTTATTCTAGTACCTTGCCCTGACAGTACTGGGGTGTGTGGTGTGTCTGTGTTAAAAATTCTTTGGTTGGGCTGTTTATTGTTGGCTTCTTTGGCACTTTCTTTATTGGGATATTATTTATATGTTGGTCTGATGTTAATCGGAGTTCATCTATGCTGAACTGAGTGCTGATTGTTGGTGGAGAGGTGCTTGTGTCTTTTTCTTCCCTTTTTGGCTGTTCCCATTTTGTTCCCTTTGATTGTCTCTTTTGCACAGTCTATAGATATTGTCAATGTGTCTATTGATGGCTAATTTGTCAGAGTGCCAGGCTTCCAGAAATTCCCTGGCATTTTTGGACTTGGCTTCACCTAGGATGGTCATTTTTTTTTCTCAATAGAAACCAGTTTAGTTATGGACAAAGAAATGCAGAATTCTAGATAGTGAATTGACCCTAAGACCAAGAATACAAAGGATCCGATGAATCAGAGCAATATAATATCTCAGTTAAAGAAAAATGCATCAAACCATCCTTACCCTATAAATAGAGCTTTTTAATCACAGAAACAAATTATATTTGAGAATATACAGAATATATTAGAAGAATACAAAAACATAGAAATGGAAGAATTAAAGAAGCTTCTTGAATGAGAAGCAAAATATTGTATTTTCAAGAAAGGTCCTTTTGAAAAGCACCTTTTGGACAACCATGACCTGGATGACTGAGAATCTCCATCCACAGAAATATAGAAACTATATTTGGCTGTCTAGCTGCTTCTTGAAAACATTCTAGCACTAGTCTTACACTGTTGATTCAGATTCAGCTTGTTACTAAAGATCACACAATTTTTCTCAAATATATTGTTTCCAAAAGATGAATATCCAATGTCTATGTTTTTCTCCCTACGTATAGTACAATACATGTCCTGTTAAAGAACATCAAGGTTCTTTAGATCAAGGTTGACTCAGCTTTCCATCCTTCTGAGGTCAGTAAAATGAGCACCCAGATTGTTGGGGGCAATGCTATGCTGACACTTAAACCACTTAGACAGGGCTATAAAACATTATGAAGGAGTATATAAGTCTAAGTCAGGGGTGTCAAATTTAAGGCATGCGGCTGGGTGCTTAGATCTGGCCCATGGGGCCGCCCTGGAAACAGCAAAGGACCGGACTGTGGTGCTTCTGCCAGCAAAAACAGAGCACAGTTATCTTCTTCAAAGTATTTATTAGAGATGTCATATTGGCACATCTGGGGGAAACCTGAATCTGAAAGCCCCGCATTTTCCCCACCCAAAATAAAACCGAAGTTCCTTCCCCTCCATTCACAACTGCATCACATGGTCCAATCAGGTCACTGTCCCAACTTCAGTTAACTCCCAGTCCTGCCTTTCCAGGTGCTGGTGAGATGGCCTTGACTCCCAAGGGAAGGAATGTTGTTATGATTACATATCCTACACTATCTCCACCTCCCCACTCCTGTTCCCACAGCTTGCTGTGGCAGCCCTGAAGACACTATCTACCGTGTTTCCCCGAAAATAAGACCTACCCCGAAAGTAAGACCTAGCACTATTTTCTAAACCTGCCCTAATATAAGACCTACCCCGAAAATAAGACCTAGTGCAAATCTCCAGTTCCAGGAAGACTTTTCAGGGAGCAACCATGCACCCGCGAAACACCCCCCCTACACACTCACACCCACTATTTGGCACCATAAATATATAAGACCTACCCCGAAAATAAGACCTAGTGTGTTTTTGGGAGCAAAACAAAATATTTTCGGGGAAACACGGTAAAGATGGCTCCAAGGCTGACACTTGGGAAGACCACATATGGCACTCCCAGGCTCCATTTTCAGCCACGATGGCCTCCTGCAGTTCTCTTGCCAGCAAAAATGAACAGCTGCAGGAGGCTGTTGCAGCTGAAAATGGGGCCCATGAGGGCCATGTGTGGCCCTCCCGGGTTCAGTTTTTGCTGGCAGAGGGCTAGCAAAACAGAAATGTTTCCCCTTTTCCATTTGAGCATGCAAGAAGAGACAGGAAAGGAGAAAGGGAAAGAGGAAAGACAAAGAAAAGGAAGGAAATGGGAACAGAGCAAGGAATGAAAAATAAGGAAAGAGTGGAAGAAAGAAGGAGCAGAATGAAGAGGGAAGGGGAAGGTAGGTTATAATGAGAGTGACAGAGAATCTGTGGGAAGTCCTGCCTTAGCACTTGGCTACCACAGGTGCCCCCAACATGAGTGACATCAAGCTGGCCACACTCACCCTAGCCATGCCCCCGCCCCCCCCAAAGGTCAAACACAACCCTGATGCGGGCTTCAATGAAATCAAGTTTAACACTCCTGTCTAAGTGCTATTGCTGTCGTTATTGTTCTGACTTCCTAAGTTTTGGCCACACCTCCCAGTTTTTTCTTATCATTCACAAATTTAATAAACAATCAGTCCCATTATCCAGATCATTATTGTTGAATATTATTGATCCTATGACAAATTCCTGCAACAACCCACTAGATCCTGCTTTCCATCTAATGTTGAGCTACTAATCTGAATCGTATTAAAGTTGGCTAGTCAACTGTGCACCCACCTTACTGTAGTGCTATCCAAACCATTTTTAAGAGCTTGTCAAGAAAACTTTCTTCAAAATAATAGCAGTGCAATGCTATATCTCAAAATGAGCCTATTTACTTGGGGAAGAAATATTGAGTACTATGTGAGATGGTAGGGAGCACATCAATTTGCCTTGCAGAAAATGGTGATGGAGTATTTTCATCAGAATGATCATATTATTAACAGGCAAGCTCTCAAGAAAGAGTTTTTGAACACATTCTTAAACTCAAAATTCAAAAAAGAATGCTATTTTTGATATAAAGTATAATAAACAGTATTTTTTCATATGTACCACCTTTAATTGTTATGAGATATATTATAATGAAGTTCTATGTTAACTGTAAAAGCTACTAGTAATAGTAATATATGTACTGTGATTATCATTTATTTAAATAAAACATAAAATATGACAAAAAATCAGCAAGAAATATAAATTAAAGCTACTGCAAAGCTAATCACTAAATAAATATTTTGAGGATTTTCTTGAAGAAACAAGTACCTCAATCACAGAATAGCCTACATTTTTAAAAATCAGTATCAGCTACTATTAAGCCTAACACAAGAACAACAAATTATGTATAGGTAGGTGCACAAACTGGGATGTTCCTGTTTTTTAGTACCAAGTTAAAGACACCTATGTCATATCTACTTCTTCCAAGCAGTTACCATTCCATGTATTTATTTCTTTTGCAAAATAGAATCATACAAAATGATGGAAATAGTCAAAAGGAAAATATATTTGGACGAATTAGATTAGAATCTATAATTTGCAGTGAGAATATTATGAAAGAAAATAAACTTTCTTCCAATTTTGTTAACTCACTGCAAGCAAACAAACAAACAAATAAGAAAATGCAATGCTTTCTCTTACCAGAACTTGTAATATGATTTACTCTGGATGTATTTATCAATTCTACAGGCTGATCTCTGCTAGAAAGTTCACCTGAAAAAAGAAAAGAATCCAGCTAATGTTTGCAGTCAATTATGATAAGGTTACTTAGAGGTTTGATATATCAACTGACTGAACAATTAAAAAAGAGCAAAAAGAAAAAAAACAATTGTATCTCTTACATTGTATTTTAATCTTCAATTACGTTTAAATTAGTTTTTATATGGTATGTTTTATTTGCAATTTATAATTTGCATTTTATCTCTGAAAAACTATGATACTGACAAGAGAAAAATAGATTGAAAATTTTAAATTAAAGATAGTAATACAGGTAGTCCTCAACATATGACCACAATTGAGCCGAAAATTTCTCTTGCTAAGTGAAACATTTGCCAAGTGAATTTTACCCACCTTTTTTTCCCACTCTTGTTAAATGAATCACTGCAGATATTGTTAGTAACATGGTTGTTAAGTGAATCTGGCTTCCCATTGACTTTGATTGTCAGAAGGTTGCAAACAGGTAATCACATGACCCCAGCACACTGCAACCATCTTAAATATGAATCAGTTGCCAAGTATCCAAATTTTGATCACCTGACTATGGGGATGCTAAATCCATCATGTGTAAAAATGGTTATAAATCACTTTTTCAGTGCGTTGTAACTTTGAATAGTCACTAAATGAACTGTTGAAAGTTGAGGACTACCTGTAATCATGTTGGTATTATTGATCTGTCACACAGTCAGCCAGATATTCAGACTGGATTTGGCATTTTTATCCACCTATCGAGTCTTTCCCAAGGTCCTGGGATAGGTAGATGTTGATGTTTTATGTTAGAAGTAATGTCACATGATGCTATCTGTTCCATGTAAAGCTATCTTTTGCAACTGACTGATGGTGAATTTGCAATGCCGATGATGTTGAAGTGATGTTCCAGTTGTTTTGGGATTGCACCCAAGGCGCCTATTACTATTGGTACTACCTTTGCTTTCTTTTGCCGGTCATTTCTATTTGCAGGTCTTTGCATTTTATTATCTTGTCCAGTTCTTTCTCTTCTCTTCTGTTGTCTCCAAATATTGCCATCTCCACTATCCAGACACTTTTGTCTTTCTTATTAACACTTGCTAAGTCTGGTGTGTTATGCGGCTGGTGTGTGTCTGTTTGAATTCTAAAGTCCTCGTGTCAGTGTCAGTTCTGCCATCTTCAGCATGGTCCCTTGCTGGCATTCTGACATCAAAAGCTGTGGGGAGGGAACAAGTGGGACAAATGGACAATAAACATGTAAGGGGATATGATGGGATTAGGGAGGGGGGATGATACCTTGATAAAGACCAGAGAGGTCCAGAACCAGCTTGTGCCAATCTTCCAGGCCACGGACCCTGAAAATGGAATGTGGATTGCCCCAAACATTTCAGAGGTTCTCAAAACACCTATGGAGCTCTCCATTGGCTGAAGTGATGATCTCTCAAAGCACAAGAGCTGGGATGAGAGCAAAAAAATGTATACTTTTCCACAGGAATCTTAATTCTAGCCTGTAAGCAGCAATCTTTAGTAAAAGAACCTATCACTTCACCCAAATGGAGTTTGAGGGTCTTTCTTTCCTAAGGGATTTGACTGGGGCAGGTCTAACACCCAGAACACTTTAGCTTCTTCATTTACTATTATTATTGTTGTTGTTGTTGTTATCTCTTTTCTTCATTAAACATGAAACTAGTCAACTGAACATTTAAAAATGTACTGTTAAATATCATTGACTGGTGCTGATGGTTGATATGGATTGCTGCCAGCATCCTAAGTATCAATCAAGTATCTTCTTAAAATGTACAATGTTCCAAGCAGCACCGTTTTTTTTACAGTTCCCCAGGTGTTATTGCAGGAAGCTGCAATTTCTTGATGTATTGTAAAATACTTGGACATGGTACCAAGTGCTCCGATGACAATGTGTATTAGTTACATGTTCCATCCATAAACACGTAGTTTCGATGGCCAAGTCACGATATTTCATGATTTTTTCCAGTTCATTTTGTTCAACTCTGGTGTCTCCTGCTATAGCGATATCAATAAATTGCACACTTCAGTTTTCAACCACTGTGACATCTGGTGTGTTGTGTTCCAAATGATGATCCGTCTGTATTTGAAGATCATCACCTTCTCATTTTCGACAACTTTTTCCACTTTACGTTCCCATGACTTTTCGGTTACAGGTAAGTCATATTTTGTACATAATGACCAGTGGATTAATTTAGCAACTCGGTCATGTCTAACTTTATAATCAGATTGCGTGATTTTGCTGCACTCACATATTAAATGTGAAACAATTTCAATTTTGTCAGTGCAGAGTTGGCAGTTTGGATTGTCAGTGGATTTTTGTATCTTCGGTTTCATGGCATTAGTTTGTAGTGATTGTTCTTGAACAGCAAGTATTAAACCTTCTGTTTCTTTCTTGATGGTTCCCATCAACAACTGTCAAGTTATCACATTTTCCTTCAATGTTTTTCAAGTGCTTTCCATGCAAATCCATCCATTTAATCCAGGGGTCTTCAAACTTGACAGCTTTAAGACTTGTGGACTTCAACTTCCAGAATTCCTCCTCCAGTCATGTTAGCTAAGGAATTCTGGGAGTTGAAGTCCACAAGCCTTAAACTTGCCAAGTTTGAAGACCCTTGATTTAATGTCATCCAGCTGTTTTTCCTTATACTCTGCCTTTGTTTCTGTTGTTTTGATGTTCTCCGTTTTCACAGCCTACAACAATTTTTCTCTACTTTGATTCACAGTCATCAAACTTAGTTTTTCTTCTTCTACAGTTTGATTGATTTCTCATAGCCCTTTGCCCCCTGTTCTTCTTGGCAGGTACAACCTATCAATGTCACTTCATGGATGTGAAGTGTGTTGTTGATGTTGATATACTTTTATTCATTAAACATGAAACTCAGTTAACAACATTTAAAAGTGTATCACAAATATCATTGATTGGCGCTAATGGTTGATACGGGTTGTTACCAGCATCCTAGGTATCAACCAAGTATCTTCTTAAGATGTACGATGATGTTCGATTATTATTATTTCAGCAATAATCTATTTTTCTGCCCTTGGAATACCTACAAATAACATAGCTGCTTAGTTGTCTGAACTGTGAGATGTGGCAAACAAACAACAAAACATGTAATATCATAAGCACTACTCTATTAAAACTAACTCAAATAGAAAAGATACTGATTCCTGGGCAAAATGCAAGGTAAGCAGAGTTGAGTTCATCACCCAAAGGACTGCATTCCACTACTTCCAACAAGCAAAAACATTCTTTTATGTATCCAATTATCAAACATGTGGACATCTTTAAAACAACCTCTTTTGCCTGACCATAATAGACAAACAAGTATCTTCACATTGCCATTACCTCAGATAAGCAGGCACCAATCATATAGTGGTTTGAATATCAAAAATATCAACACATTTAGCAACCCAGCATGCTATTTCTTGTGGGAATAAGCACCATTATGCAAAGTGCAAAAAAGGAGTAATAAAAATATATTGTCCTTACCGTTAGGAATAAATGCTACAATTAAGGCTAATAACACCTACATTGGCAGACCTTCTCTACATTGCAAAAATCCACCAAGCATGTGGGTAGCGGATTTTATCCTGTAAAACATTTGCAGCCAATGTAGTTCTTTGTGCAATTTGAAAAAGCAAAAAAATATTCAGCACAGCCCTTCCCCGCTTTCAATGACATAGAACAATTCTCCAAACTGGCTCAATTCTCTTCACTTCAAGATTGCTTCCCTCTGTTCTCAAGCCTCTGAGGTACTTGCATTGGTTCGTCAATGAACTTCTTTATTTCCACTATTGTCAGTTTGCACATCAAAGGTGGCTCATATACACCTTCAGACCAGTCAATCAGCTCCAGCAGAGTGGATGCTCTGGCATTGATTAAAGGTTTTCTTGCACATACAGAAAAATCTCCTAGCACGTCATCATCTGCACCCCTGAAGTCAATGATCTTTTGCCCACCAGCTCTCCTTTCTTGGAACATCATCTGAACACAAGAGTGTCTGTATTATCTTTTCAGTGAAAGCATACTATGCTGAGCGCTGAATGGTTTGCAAAACAGCATCTACTACAGCCTTCTTTTGCAGCGACTTGCTGCAGCTGGAACAACACATGACGCAGGCCTTCAATCCAGAAATGTTTTACTTCGATGTTGAACTAGCAAGGTTAATACACACCAATTATTTATTCCACTATGATTCTTAAGTTTTGGAGAGTTTTGTCTTTAAAGCCATGTTTTGAAATCTGTATTTGACAAAACCTTTTTGCAGTTGTTAACCAGGGTAATTGCTCCTCTGAATTGTTTTATTTTCAGCATAACTTTAGTTGCGTCTATACGGCCATCGTAGAAGATGCATTCTATTTCGCTCTTCTTACAGAGCTCATCACATTCTTGATCTAGGGACGTCATAATTTTTTCCTGGGCTCTCTTGAATTTATTGTGGTCAACTACAAGTTTCTTCTTCAGTGATCAAGCCAGCATCTACTAAGGCAGCTGTGGTAATAGCAGTAGTGGCATGTAGACCAATACCATATCTTATGCTCTGCATAGCAACATTTGTTATTTCTAATCTGTTGTATTCTGACTTTTTTTTGAAGGGCACATGTATTTGTAAAGCATCTCTAAGTCTCCTAACTGTATAATTTCTTTTCATTTTTATTCGCTTTCTATGTCCCCTTATTTTTTGGTCCTTTCTCTTATTCCCCCTTTTTTCCTTTATTTTTTGCCCCCATTTCTTACTCCATTTTTTATCCCCCTCCCTCTCTTGAGCTTTCTTCTGTAATCCCTTTTCTGCTGTTTCCTTTTTCTCTGTTGGACTTTTCAAACAATTCCCTCTTTAGTTATCCCCTCAAACCTCCAGATTTTATTTTTCATTCTTTTCCCCCTCATTTTATTGTTCGCTGTTCCATTTGTTTGTTAAAGCTGGCTTTTTCTTTGGTCAACTCCTCCCCATCTGGTTCTTCTTTGTTCTCCAACATTACCATTTCTAATTTATTTAAAACAATACTGCACAATTCCATTCTTTCATGTAACATTTCCTTTGTATTTCTTAGTTCCAATTTTATTTCCAAACAAAGTTCTGCCATTTTTGTGCACTTCTTTTAATTTTTACTTATCCCTTTCTTTAACATTTAAGTCCAATCCAATTATCCAGTAATTAAATTCAACCAACGTCTTTGGTGTTTATTTCCAAAAATCAATTTCTGTTAATTCCTCTTTAAGTTTTTTCCAAGGTCACCAAATAATCCAATGTCCATAAGTTTTTATTTCTAAGTTCCTTCTATTAGATCCTTAATTTTTCCCAAAGTCACCAGGTAATTCCAGGGTAGTTTCTTTACACTTTTTTATTTTTATTTTCACTTTTCAGGGTTTCTTTGTTATTATAACAAAGTTCCTCTGATTTTGTATCAAGTTCCAGTTTTAAAAGAACCAAGCACTTTTTAAAGAGTCACTGAAAGAGTCTCCTTTACCATCAGGTGGCGCTCTCTGTTATGTCCAAGTTGCACCCTTTCTTTCAACTTTCTTTTCCCTATTTAGGGCTTTTAAATTTCAATAATTCAGTAAATATTATTTCTTTTTAACACATTCAAGTTCAGCATTTAATTATGGCTGTTTGGTGTCAAAATCATATATTTATCCAATTTAAGCAAATATTTTCTTCTAGCTTTCTCCTTTTCAATTTAGCTCTTTTCAAAGTTCAAAGCCTCTTTCATTTGTTTCCACCTTTCTTTTCTCTCTCTATGGTCGCCGCTTTACAGTCTTTCTTAAAAATTTCTTTATATCTTAATTCCGGGGTACCTTAATATCCATATATTGCGCCTGGTTTGCCTGGTCTCCACACTGTCCACTACTTCACCTCTACAGCACAATCTTGTGTCCCCGTTAGCCTTCCATCTTCAGGGTAGCCATTTTAGACCACCGCTACAGCCCGTCTTCGGAGGGAGTATACCTAGCCAGGGAGGGGAGATGCGGCTCCCCTCACCGCAACTGGCGGTCTCCCCCTTTTTTACCACTCCTCAGGGTGATTCTGGCTCCGTTCTGAGCCCTCCAACGGGGAGAGCACGGATCGAAGCTGCACACAATCGTGGAATTCGATCCATCCACAATGGAAATGCCACCAGATGTCTGCCAAAATTGTTCTTATCTCTGTTTGGGGCATATATGGATGCATGTGATTAAAATTTTGCTTTCTTTTCTTATTTTCAAGATTCGAATCCTTTAATTCTTTAATTACTTCAAAACTTCCCAGGAAAGTGATTTGCAATATATAATTACTCTTTTTTCTTTTTTTTCCAAGATAGTATATATTCTTTATCTAATTTTTCTCTTTTAATATATTGACATTTTTTTGTTTTATGAATGTCTCTTGTAAAAATCAATGTTGGTTTTGTGTGTTTCAAGCTTGTTGGGGAAAAAAATCTTGGGTTTGAATCCAGGCTGGGTAATTTTAAAGAACACACAGGACAAGTTGCATGGAGCAGAGGTAGAGTTTATTTCAACAGTATATGGTGCAGTACAGCAATCAAAAAGAAGACTACACAGTCAGAATGCTATGAATATTTATAGTAACAATACACCTTGATCGTGAGATGTCATTAGAATTATAAATTGAGGTGTTCTTGTCAGGGAGACATGTGAAGACACTCTGCAGGGTATGTTTATCGAAGATGTCTAATCTCTTCCTTGGTGAGTTTTATTGGGGGTGGGGATGGCACTGGAGACCAACATTGTGATTTAGGAAATTTCCATATCTTTGAGGGGGATCTTGATTCCTGATTGATTTGGCAGATTAGCTGGCTTCAGTTTTGGCACTTTGTCAGTTTCAGCCTCCATAAAATGAAGTGGCTTTAAGTGATTTTTATAAATTTGTATGTGGGTCAGCCCCTCCATGTGGATAATTGTGGGGGAGGGACTTGTGTGTTCTGTTAAGATTGTGAGTTATTCTGGAAGTATACCACCAGAAAATATACCAGAAGGGTCACATAACCAAGACAGGTTGTCAAGTGCCAGGGAAATCAGGAAATCCAGGCAATTCAAATGGTATAAAGATTTATTGCAAGTTTAAGCTCTCTACAAGAATCTAAACCACTAACAGTCAAAGCAAATTTGTGGTAGATAAAAGTCAATGGAATTCAAGGTGGGCTGGACTTAGATTTTTATGGGCACAAAGAGACTCATGACTCACAATACGCTTGACTCTTCCTCAGCCTGGTCATCTTCTACATAAGGTCTCAACTGAAATGCCAGACTAAGAGTATCCACAACCCATTAACATGATGACACAACAAAAAAAGAATCCCTTACTGGATGTTGCCTGAGTTAACAAGGACCATGGCAGCTGGTGTCCCTGGGCAGCTGTCAAAAAGTGAGTTACAGGATCGGGAAAGATCAGGTGAACCACTCCACAAAAATCCCCAAGAAAATGTTATGAAATGGGTCTCAAACATGTCAGATGGAGTGCCCAAAGACAGGACAACAGGAATTCTACTTGCAGAGGCAGCCAGTGGCAAAAGCAAATGTCTGTGTTGTACAGAAAAACATTGGATAGTCACATGGAATATCAGAGAAATAAATTAGGGTAAATTAGATATTGTTAAACAAGAGATGATCGGGTTGGAAATTGATCTCCTTGGTGTCAGTGAGCTACTGTGTTTAGATAATAGCTTTTTCCAGTCAGAGGATTTCACAGTCTATTATCCAGGGCATGGTATCAGGAAAACAAATGGAGTGGTCTTTATTGTAAGCAGTAAACCTGCTGGAGTACTGGAAAGCTTTTCAACTATCAATGACTGAGTTATGATCATCAGAATTCATGCCAAGGCCCTCAACATCACAGTTATCCAAGTCTATGCCCCAATGACTGCAGCAACAGAGCTTGAAATAGAGGGTTTTTCTGCCATGGTCCAAGCAACTCTGAAACAAGTGCCAAAAAAGACATTTGTTTACATTCTGGGAGATTTCAAAGCAAAAGTTGATAAACAAGCAGAGACAGGCATCACTGATCATTTTCGACTAGGTGAGAGTAACGATGCAGATGACAATCTCACATAATTTTGCCAAGAAAACTGATTTAGAATCATGAATACATGGTTCAAACAGCACAAGTGCCGCTTATATACTTGTACCTCAGTGAATGAACTTCAACATAATCGGATTGACTATGTCTTATGCATTCATCAATGGCCCAGTTCAGTCCTTGCTGTTAAGACATATTCAAATGCTGATTGTGGCTCAGATCATGAATGTTGGTGGCAAAGATTAAAGTCAAACTATGCACTATCAAAAAAGCAGTGCTGCCAAAGAAATTTGATGTCACCAAAATTCCCACCACATATATAATTGAGGTGAAAATAGGTTTGAACTACTGGACATTGCTGAGAAAATGCCTGATAAACTGTGGCAGAAAATTCAATTGACTATTGCAATTATTGGAATTGCAGACTAACACATACAAGAAATGAGAGAAAAAGTATAAGTCGCTCTCAGATGAAACCATCAAAATAGTTGAGCAAAGGCAAGCAGCCAGGCAGCAAACAAATGGGAAGAAGCAAGAAGATTGAATGCAGCTTTCCAAAGGGCAGGTGTAATGACTTTGCTCTGACCTATAGTGTGTGTTTTAGAAGTACTGGATAATTCTGCTCAATAACCAAAAGCCTCTTTCTGATGTTCCTTAAGTTTGTATCTTATCACCCATGCTTTTAAATGCGTAAAAGTACAGAACAATTTTGATATCCAAACTCCCTATTCTATCAAAATATTGGAAAGGAAGAATGTTTCACTTTTTTATTTTAACAATTAATACTGCATATTTGTAATAAATATTTGCTTTAGCACATAAAGTATTAGTGCCTTTCTTTAACTAAGAAACCTGCCTTGTCAACTGGCAAATGCTCAGCTTAGACTTGCAAGTAATCAGAATTCCTTACATCTATTTGTCACTCTTGGTTTGTACTATCCTGTAACACTGCTCTATACTATTCATTCTAATAAACCATTCTGGCTGTTATAAGCTTTTATCCCTTATTTCATTCCAGATATTTAAAATCCAGAGAATAGATATCACCTAGTTCTCAGGACATGTACTTTTTCCACAATTTTTTTGTTTTAGAAAAAGATTGATTTTTTAAAAAATCTTACCTGAATGGTTTTGAGAACTCATTGCTAGCAGAATCTAATCTCTTTAATTAAGTATGACAAAGGCTGGCTTCCACATAGACAATAATATTGAAGAGCTTCAGTATTCCAGAACATAGAAATTATATCCAGGAAGCAGATTCATGGTCATTAGATAAATTCTCAGTCAGAAAAACATTTTATTCTGTAAAGAAATGCAATCCAGAAGAATAGTAGATTGTTCCAGCTGTTTTCAAAATGTAGACCTGCAAAAAAAAGTCTTATAAATTTGAATGCTTGCACAAAGAAAGATTTGTATTTAAGAAGGAATGCCACAATAGACAAAGTATAAAGATAATACCTGTAATCAGATAGAAAATACCTGCATCTCACCCTATAAATTCTACCTTTCTTTTGCTTTTGCTCTTTCAAAATATGCCATGCTTTAAGTACTCTCCCTCAAAATAAGGAAGAGCAGCATTGAAAGGGCCTCCCACTAGCCAATAATTTATTTCAATGCGGTATTTTTTTGTATCTTTGTTATATTTCTTCCTGTTCAAAACAAAATGAATTATAGTTAAATGCCTAGCCTTCCTTAATCTGTGACTTTCAGATTATTATTATCACTAGTCATCAAGATACCAAATTGAAGAAAATGGTTTTTCTAAGGTAATATTTTGAAGAAAACTATTTGTCCTGGGGAAAAAAAGTTATTTTAGGTTTTATTTAACATTAATTATTGGCATAATGATATGGCAGTACATACAAATCAACTAGATAATGGCTTCACACATTAATTACACTGTGCCACTCACTGTGTATTGCTCTTCTACAAAGTTACCACACAAACATCCCTGTGATGCAGACATTTTAAAAAATATTCTTCTAGTTAACTCTGTACCTTCAGATTTCATAGTCTCATAGAGATAGAATTTAAAATGAACCACAAAAAGAACATAAAATCAGGGGCTTCCGGGTTGAGCCCTCTCGCTAACGGGCAGCGGTTTGCGATCGTCCGCGACCGCAGCCCGGCTCTTTCGTCTGAGAGCCCCGATCCTCACGGCTCGGGGCTGAAGCTGCCTAGTAGGGGCGGCGGAGAAAGGGAAAGCTGCCAGACAGAGTGAGGGGAGCCGCATCTCCCCCCTCTGAGTCTGGTCTTTTCCCTCCGAAGACGACAAGAAGCGGTGGTCAATATGGCCACCTTGAAGAGAAGGTCTCAACTGGATTAAGATTTGTGCAGGAGGAAAGAAAGAAGTTGACAGCAGAAGAATCGGAGTATTGGAAGGTAAAATCAACAAAGGTACCCCAGGACTAAGATAAAAATGAGCTTTTAAAAAAAAAGAAAAAGAAGCGGCGCAACTATCAAGTGAAGGAAAAAATAGTAAAATATTTTTGACAGCTATAAGGGCTTCAAACCGGAAAGGTAGAAGCCGGCGTAAAATTTAAGTTTGAGGCTCGAAAAACCCTGAATATTAAAACAAAAGGAAAGGGAGAAGATTTTGTGTGACAGAAAGTGCCACTCAGTGGATAAAAACTGGAATTTTTTTTAGATGAAGGTACACTCTCACTTTTTACTTATAAAAAAAGGTAAATGTTGATTAGATAAATTGAATTAATTGAAATAATTCTTGAAGATGTTTAAAAATGAGACTTGTCAGTAACCAAGGTTAATTATTTACTATTACTTTGAAATTATAAATTAATTTTAAATTGGGGGGATATGTGTTGCAGAACCCGACTGAAAAGATATATAATGTTATGTAGCTTTTCTTCTCTTTTTTCTTATTCTATCTTTTGCCTCAAAGGGAATGATTATTATAATGTTATTATGTTAATCACTGAGGTGACACTTTCAAAGTAGTAAAGGGGGGTAAGTCTAGGTTTTTTAAAATTCTTCTTTGTGTTAAAGCTTGTATTGATTTAGAATTATGGAAAGAATATGTGATGAAAGGGCAAATCTGGCGGATAAAAGAAATATGTAAATGATAAAAGAGCATTAATAATGTGAAGATAGTTTAAGGATAGATATGGATAAACTTTATTCTTTATATGATGAGCAAACATATTGTTATTTTTAAAAGAAATATAAATGCTTAAGAACTATTTATAATAATTTGAAATGAAATGGGGTTATATAGATTGAGATTAAGATCTGAGACTAGGATTAATTTGTTTGGCTCTTTGTTTGCAAAAAATGGAATGGAAGTAAAAATGGGATAAAATATGAAGTTAAATGTTAAAAATACTATAAAACTATTGTCATATTTGCATGTAAAAGTGATGACCCGGAAATATGCTGTCTACTGAAAAGAGACTTATTTAAATTGTTAAAAATTGAATAAAACTTGTTTGGAAAAAAAAAGAACATAAAATCAAATGGAATTAATAAAACATAAGCTAAATTTAATAGATAAAGAAGAACTATCACAAAAAATTAAAAGTGCTAAACAAAATTTCTTTGAAAATGCAAATAATTCAGGAAGATGGTTGGCATACAAATTGAAAAAGGAGAAAGAAAAGAAATTGATAGACCAATTAATGGATGATGAAGGAATTCTTCACCATCAAAATGATGATAAAAAGAAAATGATTCAAAATTACTACAAAAAACTACATGATCAGGAGACAATTTCAGAAGATAAAAGAAAACAATATTTAGAAAAAGCGGAACTACCTAAAATACCTGAAACAGTGAAAGCAATGTTAGGTGAACGAATAACAATGATGGAACTAACGGGAGCGATTAAGAGACAAAAGAATGGCCAAACACCAGGTCTGGGTGGACTATGAGCAGAACTATACAAAGACTTACAAAATATTTTAAGTATTGCAACATTGGAAGTGTTCAATGAACTATTGTTAGAAGTGAAAGTACCAAACTCATGGATGGAAGCATATATTACTCTCATACAGAAAGAAGACTCAGACCTACAACACATAAAAATCTACAAGCCGATAGCTTTATTGAATGCTGATCAGGGTGGATAAAAATCAATTATTTTTTTAAAAAAAATCAAAAAAATCAGATTTTTAAAATTTAAATCAGATTTTTTTAAATAAAATGCTTTTTGAGGAAAATATATTTCCATCCAAAGGTTATTCCATCATGAAATAAAGATTAGTTTTTTAATTATGTATAATACGGCTGTATATGTTTAATTTTTTTGGTAAATAAATTCCATTAATCCATTTACAATGTCATACTCTTCCAGAGGTTTTTGTAAGATTATTGGGCACTTTCTCTGCCTACAAGATATTATCACAGATGCTTGGTTTACTTTTGCAGTTCTCAAAACTGAATTTGACTCAGCAGAGATCACATGCCTCTTCTTCACAGCAAAAATGTTATAACATGAACAGAGTTGAGAAAAAGACCTTAATTCTATTGTTCTACAAACCTATGAATACAGAATCAACCCCTTCAGTGCTAAGTTTCAAGAAGTTCAGTGAATAGAATAGAAACAATATTTTTCTGATTGTTTGGAGTGGAATAGATCTGCACAAGAAGAAAGTGAAAATAAGTGTGAGGAGGGAGGGACAAGCAGACAAGCAGTACAAAATGAAAGTGAAACTTTCTGAGCAGAAAGTGAAACTTTCTGCACAGCCACAGACAGACAAGTCTTTGGATCTTTTTGTGTGTATGACCTGAGGTTTATCACATTCTTTCCTTGGAGGAAAAAACCTATAATGGCAGCAGGCCGTAAAAGAGACCCAGTTTGGCAATATTTTAATGAAGTTCCTTTTCCTATCGGTAAGGCAGGCATGCGTCCAAAATGCAAACACTGCAACAAAGAAATGCAAGGCCTGGTGGCCCGAATGAGGCAACATCATGAGAAGTGCTGTGATGAAGATAACCAAAGAAACACATGTGAACAGGCAGGATCTTCAGGTTGGTAAACATTTTTATTGAATCATATAATATTTCTAAAGACTGCCTTTAACTGTCATGTTTGAGCAAAATTATATTTCTTATTATTACTGCATGTTACTGTCATTTGGTACAGTTATGAAGAAAAGCAAATATTCCTTTTGGGGCAGTGCTGTGTACAATAAGCAGAAATTGTATAAACAATAAAATAACAGCATTGACTTTTTTGTTTAGGGGAATTAATGGATTCTGGAAACTATCCACCTTCAAGATCACCACCCTCCTGTTCTACCGTTTCAGAGTTATCCATCCAGGATAGTGCTTCATCATCATCAGACACCCACAGCCACATATCACTATCACCTAAAGGAAAGAAAAAATCCTTCCTTCCTGGAACCACCATAGATAAGTTTGTGATAAAAACTAGATTAGAAAAAGAGTTAATTGATGAAAAAATTGCCCAGTTTGTTTATGCAACGAACTCTTCTTTCCGTCTGACTGAGAACCCACATTTCATTAATATGGTTCAGTCACTGAGACCAGAATACAGTCCACCCAGCAGAGCAGATGTCGCAGGGAAACTGCTGGATAAAGTGTATGACAGAGAAATGGAGCAATGTGCAACAGCTCTGGAGGGTAGAATTGTTAACCCAAGTATTGATGGGTGGAGTAATGTCCACAATGATCCTATTGTATGTGCTTGTATAACAACAGAAGAAGGGAAAGTCTTCCTTGTGCAAACAATTGATACGTCAGGAAATGCACACACAGCAGAATACTTACAAGAAGTGGCAGTAAAAGCTATAGCAACATGTGAACAAAAATTCAAATGTCTAGTACGCAGTTTGGTCACAGACAATGCTGCAAATGTATCCAAGATGAGAAGATATTTAGAAGAGCAGGAAGGGAATACAAAGCTAATAACATATGGTTGCAGTGCTCATTTGCTGCACCTCTTAGCCAAAAGTTCCAGAAATAAAGACTAATGTTGTTGAAATTGCTAAATACTTCCGTAACAATCATTTTGCTGCAGCAGCTCTGAAAAGGATGGGTGGAACCAAGCTAACACTCCCACAAGATGTTAGATCAGCCGTGGGCAAACTATGGCCCGGGGGCCGGATCCGGCCCGTTCAGCTGTTCTATCCGTCCCACAGAGCCGAAAGAGCGGAGGGTTCTCTTGCTCTCCCAGAAGGCTACGTGAAGTAATCTAACTTTGAATTTATATTAGTTCACACAAACACTCCATCCATGCTTTTGTTCCGGCCCTCTGGTCCAGTTTAAGAACCCATTGTGGCCCTCGAGGCAAAAAGTTTGCCCACCCCTGTGTTAGATGGAACTCTGTGGTGGACTGTTGTGAGCAGTATATCAAGAACTGGCCTATTCTGATGACAGTTTGTGAACAAAATTGAGATAAAATAGATGGCACTGTCAAGGCCAAAATCCTCAACATTGGGCTTAAGAAAAATGTTGAACATATGCTGAGCATCCTGAAACCCATCTCTGAAGCTTTAAACAAAATACAGAAAAATAGCTGTTTTATTGCTGATGCTGTTGAAATTTGGAAGGAACTGAGTGAACACTTAAAAACAGAACTACACATGGACAGAATTAAATTACAAGCATTAAAAAATGAATGGGACAAGTACTGTCTCCAGCTCATTTTTGGCAAATATTGTCAATATCCAGTACCAGGGTCAAAACTTAAGTGCTGAGGAAGAGGAGTTAGCTATGACATGGGTATCCAGCAATCATCCATCTGTAATGCCAACTATAATAAACTTCAAAGCTAAGGGGGAACCATTCAAGAAATATATGTTTGCTGAAGATATTTTAAAGAAAGTAACACCAGTGAACTGGTGGAAGTCACTTAAGCACTTGGATTTAGAGACTGTTCAAATAACGATTTCACTTTTAACAGCAGTAGCTTCTTCTGCAGGCGTTGAAAGAATATTCTCTTCCTTTGGACTCATTCATTCTAAATTGAGAAATCGTTTGGGACCCGATAAAGCAGGAAAGCTTGTTTTTCTTTTCCAGATTATGAACAAAGAAGAAGATGAAGATGATGAGTGAGCTACAGAGGACAGTATTTAAGTTTTTCATGTGTAGGCTGGGCTGACAGTCTAAGTTTCTTAATATATATATATATATTGTTTAGCCAAATTAGTTAATAAACATGGATGCAAATAACATATGCTGTAATGTTATTGTTTCAGTTGAATAAATCTATTTAAACTGTTATTATTAAGGTAATGATTATTTTTCTCCTTCCTAAGTACAACAGAAAAGTTGTCCAAATATGAATGATTAACCTATTAAACTGGGGATAAAAAAACTAATACGAAAAGTTGTTATTCTAAAAATCTTCATCTACTTGCATATTTATTTATTTATTTTATTTTTACCAAGCCTTCTCCGAGAGAATTACAATTTTGGGATGCAACCCAGTGTGTTCAGCAATAGCCTTCATTCCATTGTATATGCCTGCTTATTACTAAGTGGCATTTTACAAGGTCAAATTGCCCCCAACAATCTTGGGTCCTCAATTTACCGAGGATGGAAGGCTGAGTCAACCTTGAGCCTGGTGGGATTACAGCAGTTGTAGGCAGCTGGATCTTAAGAGCAGGCAATTAACAGCCTGAGCCACCAAGGCTCATATTAAAGTTATACCAGCAAGAATTAGTCTTTATGTAGAAAACTATGATTTAAATCAAGCCTTACTGACTAGTGATTTAAATTGTGATTTAAATCGTGATTTAAATCGTGATTTAAATCATGATTTAAATCAGTTTGATTTAAATCAAATCCACCCTGATGCTGATTATAAAATATTTGCTTCAATAATTGCAGAAAGACTGACTTCTGGTGGGGCCTTCCTCACGGACAGACCAGAGACTGCAATTGTGCACGGCTTTGATCCATGCTCTCTCATCGGAGGGCCCCGAGCATCTGCTTTTGGGGCCAGAACCACCCTGTAGGGGTGGTGAAGAAGGGGAGACCGCCGGCTGGATCGAGGGGAGCCACATCTCCCCTTCCTGGCTAGGCATACTCCTCTCCGAAGATAGGCTGTAGTGGTGATCAAATATGGCCACCCTGAAGAGGAAGAGCTAACTGGGACAATGGTTGTGCTGGAGCAATGAAGAAGAGGACAGCATGAAAACCAGGCTAACCAGGCACAATATTTGGACATAAAGGTACCCTGGAATTAAGATTCTAAGAAATTTTTAAGAAAGATAGTAAAAGCGGAGGCCAGAGAAAATGGGGGGAGGGGGATTGACAGCGGAAAGTGGCTTTGAACTTTGAAAGGAGGAAGCCAGAAGAAAATACCTGTTCAAATTGGATAAATATATGGTTTTGGCACTAACTAGGCATAATTAAAGCTGAACTTGAACGTGTCAAAAAAAATAATACAGTAACTGATATTTGGACTTATTGGATCTTTGAAATTTAAAAGTCCTAAATAGAGAAGAGAAAGTAAGGGGGGAAAAGGGCGGAATTTGGATATAACAGAGAGTGCCACCTAGTGGTAAAGTAAAATTTTTGTGACTCTTTACAAAAACGCCTGGCTCTTTTAAAAGTGGAATTTGATACAAAATAAGAGGAACTTTGTTACAATAAAATAGAAACCTTGAAAAGTGGAAATACAGAACATCAAAATAAATGAAAGAAGCATGAAGAAATTACTCTGGGACCGTTTGGTGATCTTGGCCTAAACTTAAATTTATGGATCTTGGACTATTTGATGAATCTGGGAAAAACTTAAAGAGGAGTTAATAAAAGCTGATCGTTGGAAATAAATATCAAAGACACCGGTCGAATTAAATTACTGGACAATTGGTTTGGACTTAAAAGAGTAAAGAAAGAGATGAAGAAAATATAATAGAAGTGTTTAAAAATGGCACAACTTTTTTGGAATTAAAAATGGAACTAAGAAACATAAAAGAAATGCTACATGAAAGAGGTGAGTTGTGCTGTCTTGCCTTACAATCATTAGAAATGGCAATTCTGGAATATGAAGAACAACAAGGACTGCCAGAAGGGGAGGAGTTGATTAAAGAAGAGGCCAACTACAACGAACAATTGGAGCAATGAATATTAAAGTGAAGGGGAAAAAAATGGAATTAAACCTTGGAGATTTGAGGAGGCAATTAAAAAGGGGAATGTTTTGAAAGCCAAATAAAGTAAAAGGAAACAGCAGAAAAGGGAATTACAGAAGAAAGTTTTAAAGAGGGAGGGGGATAAAAACTGGAGTAAGAAAAGGGCCTTGGTGGTGCAGGCTGTTAAATGCCTAGCACTTAATTCCAGCTGCTGCAATTAATGCAGGCTCGAATCCCACCAGGCTCAAGGTTGACTCAGCCTTCCATCCTCTCGGGGTAGGTAAATTGAGGACCCAAGATTGTTGGGGGCAATCAGCTGACTTTGTAAAAATGCCGCTTAGTAATAAGCAGGCATATACAATGGAATGAAGGCTACTGCTGAGCACATTGGGTTATGCTCCAAAAATTGTAAGCTGCCCTGAGTCTCTGAGAAGGGCGGCATATAAATATGAATTTTAAAAAAAAGGAGGGAAAAAATGAAGGAAAAAAGAAGTAATAAGGAAAAGAACTAGGAAGTAAAGAGACAACAAAAAGGAAAAGAAATTGTTTATTTAAAAGACATAGAGATAATGATTAGATAAGGATTAAGAAAGGGGATTCTGCAAGGTGATGTGGTGTATTATAAATGTATTTGATGTAATAAATTACTTAGAAGGTAGGAAAATGTAGACTTTTAAAATGAAAAGATTGATATTTTCTTGTTATTAGAATATTTGTTCTTTGTTAAATTATATATATAAATGGAATAAATGTGAAAAAGAGAAACTAAGATAAGTGTACTAACTATGTTTAATGAATTTAACAATACAGTTGAAACGAATTGTGAGGATTGTTGTAAAAAGATTAACATCAGTTTCTATGATTAATTGAATAGATTAATTTAATTGAAATTATTAATGACTTGATGTAACTGAAGGGGAAAGTGCCATGCGGAATCCGCCTAAAATGCATAATTATGTTGTTGTTAGGAGATCATCTTTATTAATTTTTTTAGGTGATAATTAAAATGTCAATTATTATTGGGAGTAAAAGAGGAGTTAATTAAATGATATATAAGGTAAAGGGATGGTACACTCAAATTGGTAATTGTGGGGGAAATTTTTTGAATTGTTTGAATTGGGATGGAATTTTTGAAATGATGAAATAAGAATATGCGATGAAATTGCAAATCTGACAGATAAAAGTATAAACTATAATGAACATGAGGATGTGAGAATTATTTAAAGTAAAAAGAAATAGGTTAAGAAATGAATAGAAAATATGTAAAATAAGTCTGAGAAAAGTATTTGAGAAAATTTATAGAAAATTTGTAATGTAATAATAGGATATGAAATCAAATGTGAAAGATAAATATGTAACCAAGGTCATGTTTGTATGGAAATCTGGAATTATGCTGTTCACTAAAAAAAGGTGTTTTTGAAATGTGAAAAAATAAAAAACTTTTTACAAAAAAAAATAATTGCAGAAAGATTTTTAAATCAATGTATACATCCAGACCAAAATGGTTTTCTACCTAAAAGACAAATTAAAGACAATATGAGAATAATTCGAAACACATTGGAGTATTACAAAGCGTATCCAGACAAGCAAATGGTGTTGATCTTCCTAGATGCACCGAAAGCATTTGAAAATGTGAACTGACAATTTATGCTAGCACAGTTAAATGACATGGATCTTGAGGAGAGATTTATTAATATGATTAAGGCAGTATATTATAAGCAAACTGCAAGATAGTAAATGGAGATTTGACGGAGGTCAGTATTAAAAAAGATACAAGACAAGGATGTCCCTTGTTTCCCCTATTATTTATATTGACACTGGAAGTATTAAATAGAAGTATCAGACAAGATACAGAAATAAAAGGTATGTAAATTTAAAAAGAAAAATATAAATTACAAGTGTTTGCAAATGACTTAGTTTTTATTTTGGAATACCCACAAGAAACAGGGCCTAAATTAATTTAAAAAATAGAAGAATATAGTGAGGTAGCAGGATTGAAAATAAATAAAGAGAAAACTAAGATTTTAGTGAAAAACCTTACAGATAAACAGAAAAAAGAGTTAATGAAGAGAATAGATATTCAGATCACTAAGAAAGTAAAATACTTAGGGATTCAGCTGACAGCAAGATGTGTAATGATTAAGGAAGATAACTATTATAAACTGATGCAACAAATTAAAACAGATCTGGAAAAATGGAAAAATCTGCAATTACCATTGATAGGAAGAATAGCTATATTCAAAATGAATATATTGCCAAGATGTACTTATTTCTACAATTCCAATAAAGTTGGGGAAAATACATTGAGGAACATTATAATAAACATTATAATAAAATAACATTAAAATATATCTGGCAAAGGAAAAAAAGCAAGAATTAGCTTTAAAATGTTGCAGGACTCAAAAAATAGAGAAGGTTTTGGATTACCAAATTGGGAATTGTATTATCAGGCAGTGGCATTAACATGGATGAAATAATGGATTGCATTGAGGTATTCAAGATTATTGACTTTGGAGGGACATGACTTGCAACTGGGTTGGCATGCCTTCTTGTGGTATGGGAAAAGTAAGATACATGGCTACTTTCATTACATAAGGAATGCACTATTGTTAGTGTGGGAGAAAATTAGAGAACAACACTCTTTGAAGATATCAGTTTGGCTTTCAACAATGGAAGCACTGATTCACCCAAAAGTTATTAACAGGGGAAATATTGTTAGATATAAAGATATCTTGAATGAAAAGAGAGAGCTCAAAACTAAACAAGAGTTGAGCGATCAAGGGATTGATATGACATGGTATTCACAAATCCAGATACATTCTAGACATGAGAAAGATGCTAAATTATATGGTTTCTATAAAGAATTAGCAGAATTAGATAATATATTAACAGGGACAGAAGAAAGATTGATAAAAAAAGTTGTACAGCTACTTATTGGGCATTAAACTGGAAGAGGAACAAGTGAAGCAGACAATGATAACATGGACAAAAAACTTCGGTTACACAATAAAATTAGATAAATGGCAGAAATTGTGGGACAGGAATTATAAATTAACAATGTCAACTGCATATAAAGAAATCTGTATAAGATGTTTTACATATTGCAGTTTGCACAAAGTCCATTCTTTGCCAGGGAGGTTCTCTAGGTAACTTCATTCAGCCCAGCCTATCTTATCAAATTAATAAAATCTATATCAACTCTACTAAGCAGGAAATGAAGACCAGACACAGGATACCTTCCAACTAATTTTACTGAGGTTGACTATAAAAACAGAACCTTGCAAGTGTCAAGATTGGAAAATGCTTAAGCTTTCTGTGAATATTATTGCTTTTCAACTTGCCAAAGAACTAGGGGTAGGGAAGGGTAAGATGGAATGCAGTGGCTACAATCTTCATCCATGAGAGCCAAGGACACTTCTGCAGGTGTCTGCCATGATGTGGACTGTTATAAAAACAAAAGGCTGATTCCTAACTGGACAGTGCAACCCGTTCAATGGGAGGAGGGGATGAAATCAATCTTTAACTATACAGGGTTGCGCAGGAAAATTTAGAGTTAGTTTTGCTTTCTTCTGTGCCGAAATGATGTACTTAATAACTTTTGCTTTTGGGATTTTAAACTACCTAAAGATGCCTGTTTTTATTGAGTCTGTTAGTCAGACGGTTGACATTAAGTTTAATTGTGCTGCACCTTCTCTTCCTTCCTGTGGATTAGGGAAGTGTTTTTGAATATTATCAATCTGATATGCACTTAAGTCACCCCTCATTGCTTTTGTAATGGACCTTGTATATTTCATAAAAGTCATCTTCCTTTCTTTAGTCTGAAAACTCAAAATGTATCTAGAAGTGTATAGTTTTAAGTTGTTTTACTTGGCTGCACCAAAGGTATTCTAAAACTTAAAATCTCTTCTGCTTGGTGAGGTAATGTAGATTTCCAAATGTAAAACAGCAAATGTTGCCATGGCAACTGTGATACAGCACTGACCTGAAATGACTTGAAGCCTGTATATAAACAACCAAGCTTATGTAATGTTTTAAAACATTAGGCTCAGGAGCAGTAACTAATCTTTGATCTTGGAATTCTCAGTACAGGTTGCCACTGTTCCCATGTTACACTGAGAGTTTACTAAAACTTAGATATGTGTAATCTAATAGAATAAAGGATGAAACATGACATTCATTCATACACAACAAATTATAAAGACTGCAATTCTAGGCCTACTTTTCTGGGAGCTTCACTGAACCAAAGAGCTTGACCTTTATGTTAGTATTTTCATGACAATGTAATCAGTAAAGGGATATGATAAGGGATATAATAGATCTAACAAATACAGATCTGATGAATTTGATGTACAAGGTATACCAATAAACAACAGGTGTTTTCATTAGCCTTCAAGATCAGCACAGAATTCCATCTAGTACAGTTATATATTTAATAGACAAGAAAGTTGGATCATGTAAGAGATACTTGCTCTTAAGTCGACTGTTCTGAAAATAAATATAAAAAAATGCAACAGATATTGGTCAGAGTCTACTTTGGTTCTTCTAAAACAGGGATGTTAAACTCAAGGCCTCAGGCCACATCTGGCCTGTGGGGTCCTTATACCTGGCCCACAGGGCTACCCTGGAAACAGCGAAGGACCAGCCTGCAGTGCCTTGGCCTGGCCCAGGCCAACCAGGCGCTTATCTAGAACCTGGTGGTGGCTGTTTTCACTGGCAGCATGCTGTAGGCCATCGCAGCCGAAAATGCCCTCCCGAGCTCTGTTTTTGTTGGCAGAATGCTGTAGGAGGCCGTTGCAGTCAAAACGGAGCTCAGGATTGCCACCTGCACCCCTCCCGAGGTCTGGTTTTGCTGGCGGCATGCTGGAGGTGGCCGTCATAGCCAAAAACGGAGCTCAGGAGTGCCGCGCGTGCCCTCCTGAGTTCCGTTTTCTGTAGCAAAGTGCTAGCAAAACGACCACTAGCAAAAGCGGCATTTGATCATGAGTCAAGGAGGCATCGTGAAATGTTTCCCCTATTGTATGTGAGTATCGAAGAAGGGACAGGATAGGAAAGGAGAAAGGGAAAGAGGAAAGACAAAGAAAAAGAATGAAAGATGGGAAAAGAGCAAGGAAGGAAAAAGAAGGAAAGAGGAAAAGGAAAAAGAAAATGAAGAGAGGAGGAAAAAGAAGAGGAAGGAAGGAAAGAAGATTATGAGAGGGAGGGAGGATCTGAGGAAAGTCCTGCCCTAGCACTTGGCCACCAGCAGCCCTGCTGCCCTTTTACCATCCCCTTGTTTCCTCCTCCTGACCTCTCCTGGTGTTCTCTCATCCTATTGCTGAGGATGCTTTGGTTACAAAGCTGGTCTCACATGGAGAGAATGTGGACTTTGCACAGCCTCACACACCATGACCAACCTGGCCAAGGAGAGCAGCAGCAGCAGCAGCAGCAGCAGCAGCCTTGAGGAAGAGGTAAGCACAGCTGGGCACCCCCTCAGGGAAGCGGGGCTGGGCTGGGCTGTGGGGTCCCGGTGCCTTGGAAGCTCAAGGGCTGGGCTGGGTGCTTGTCCTCCACTGCCTAGCATTCTGGACAATCTATGCTGCTGTCTGGGGGTCCTCCGTGTGGCCTGAGAGGGACGGCAAAGTGTTTGGCCCTCTCCCTGGTCTCGCCTTCCTCTGCTGGAGACAATGGATACCACCAGCCCCACCCAGGCTGCCACAGGTACCTCTGACACAATTGATGTCAAGCTAGCCACGCCCACCCTGGACAGACACCCGTCCCCCCGAGATCAAACACAACCCTGATGCGGCCCTCAATGAAATCAACTTTGACACCCTTGTTGTCATCGTTCTGAGTAATGAACTCAGGGAAGCCAGGACTCTGACACTGTTCAGGTTCAAGAGATCCTTTATCAAGTACATCATATCGGCACTGAGAAAGAGGAAGCTAGATCTAAATTATTCTTCCACTTATGGATAGTTAAAAGAATGAGATCTCTCCATCCCACTTTGTCTATCAGGTCACATGGACCAATCAGTCCAGGTAGAGGTTCCCGCTCAACTTCGACAAGTGTCTGTTGAAATGACCTTGGTTCACACGCCAGTTGGTAGAAGTTATGGCTAACCGGCTGAGGCACCACATTCCTGAGTTCCCCCCATGCTCTCTTCCCTCCCTGTTGAATGGCAACCAAGAAATGAAGCAAAAGTAAGCATGGCTTTAACTGAATTCATTTTGCAGGTTGACACCTGTTCTAACAACTTAGCTCAGTGGGATTTCTCTCCACAAATGCCATTTCACAGCAGCTATTTTAGCAAGTTTAATTTAGAAAGCAGAGATCATCCTATTGGATGAGCTGAAAACAGCACCATTGTTTTTTCCAAAAATGGAACCAGAGTTGAAGGGGAATCACTATACCATGGTCCCCATTCCTAATACCCAAGCCAATCCAGATGAATACTATTATCAATAGTATCAAAAGCTGCTAAGATATCATGGAGGAAAGGACAAATACATTACCCTGAGGAGCAATTCTATCAAGACTCAAGTCATTGCTTGATGACAGTGACTAAACAATACACCACAAAATACTTACCCACAAGACTATCCAAATCACACACCAGAAATTATCAGGGTCCATAAATCTGGAGCAGACCTCCTGAATTGGTCTGACAATGTAAGTCATGGGCAGCACTTAACCTCATCCTGACCAGAGTGATCTGACTGCGGCAAATTACTGATGTAAATAATCCCCATATCCAGATCACCATCTGCTCTGAGACAAAATAGCATAGCATAGCACAGCACAGCACTGGAAGGGACCTTGGAGGTCTCCTAGTCCAGCCACCTTCTTAAGCAGAAGGTATACTATGTGAGACAAGTGACTGTCCAGTCTCCTCTTAAAAAACTCCAATGATGGAGTGCTCACAATTTCTTTTTTTTTTAAACAAGTTTTATTCAATTTTTAACGGTTCAAATAAGGCTCTTTTCAGTAGACAGCATATTCCCAGGTCATCACTTTTACATGCAAATATGACAATAGTTCTATATTCATTTTTGACATTTAACTTCCTATTTTATCCCATTTTACTTCCATTCCATTTTTGGCAAACAAAGGGCCAAACAAATTAATCCTAGTCTCAAATCTTAATCTCAATCTGTATAACCCCCCATTTCATTTCAAATTAGTTGTAAATATTTTTAAACATTTATATATCTTAAAAATAACAATATGTTTGCCCATCATATAGAAAATAAAGTTTGTCCATATCTATCCTTTAACTATCTTCACATTGTTAATACTCTTTTATCATTTACATATTTCTTTTATCCATCAGATTTGCCCTTTCATCACATATTCTCTCCATAATTCTAAATCAATACAAGCTTTAACACAAAAAGAATAAAAGAAAACCTAGACTTGCCCCCTTTACTACTTTGAAAGTGACACCTCAGTGGTTAACATATTAACATAGTGATAATCATTCCTTTAAAGCAAAAGATAGAATAAAAGAAAAAAGAGAAAAGCTACATAACATTATATCTTTCAATCGGGTTCTGCAACACATATCCCTAAAGTTTGTTTATAGTTCCAAAATAATAGTAAAAATAACTAACCTTGGTTACTGACAAATCTGGTTTTAAACATCTTCAAAAATCATTTCAGTTAATTCAATTTATCTAATCAACATTTACCTTTCTTTTATAAATAAAAGTAAAAGTGTAACCTTCATCTAATAAAATTGTCAGTAACCCCTCTATTGTTTTACATTTTTATGATTACAATATATTCTTATTACCCCTCTTCTCCATGCAGAACCCCTTCTTAATACATTAACCATTATCTCTATGTAAACGAGTTTCTTTCTTCATTATATAATTCCGATTCTCTATCTTCTGCTCTTGTTTCTTGTTCCCTCTCCTCCTTTTATCCTGCTATATCCCTTCTCCATCCAATTGGAATCCCCCTCTCTCTCTTTGCCTTTCTGCTCCCTTTTCTTCTGGACCTTTCTAGCATGCCTAATTTCATAAATGTTCCCCTTTTAATTACTTTCTTAGGTTTCGTTTTTAACCACCCTTCCTTTCCCTTTTATTTGTATTAATCTTTGTGTTAATTGTCTGTTTAAAATGGCTTTCCCTTGTGCTGGCTCCTCCCTTTCCAAGATTCCTTCTTCTTGTTCTTTGTTTGCCATTTCCATGCCCATGTCTTCTGCAACGAGCCAAATTAGTTCAGTCACTTCCTGTAGCAGTTCTTTCATACTTTTAAATTCCATTTTTAATTCCTTGGATGGCCACCAAAGTTTTTATTTTCCTTATTTCTTCTTCTTTAAATTTTCTAAGATCTTAGCCCAAGTCCAGGGTCTATATCAATATCACCAACTAATCCAGCAGTCTGTCTTTTATTTTAATTCAAACTTTCACCTTCTTGTCTTGCTTTTTGTTTCAGTGTCTCTTTAAAATTGTAACAACTCCAGTTCACAAAGGAACAAGATATTTTACTTCTTCTTTAAATTCCAATTTTTATCCACAAAGTGGCACTTTCTGTTACACAAATCTTCTCCCTTTCCTTTTATTTTAATATTCAGGATTTTTCGAGCCCCAAACTTAAGTTCTTCGCTGGCTTCTTCCTTTCCCGGTTCGAAGCCCCTTATAGCTGTCAAAGATATTTTACTTATTATTTTTCCTTCACTTGACACTGCGCGCTTCTTCTTCTTTTTAAAACTCATCTTTATCTTAATCCGGGATGCCTTTGTTGATCTTACCATCTGATACTCCGGTTCCTCTGCTGTCAACTTCTTTCTTTCCTCCTGCACCGATCTTAGTCCAGTTGAGACCTTCTCTTTGAGGTGGCCATATTGACCACCGCTTCTTGTTGTCTTCGGAGGGAAAAGACCAGACCCAAAAGGGGGGAGATGCGGCTCCCCTCACTCTGGCTGGCAGCTTTCCCTTTCTCCGCCGCCCCTCCAAGGCAGCTTCAGCCCCGAACCATAAGGATCGGAGCTCTCCAACGCAAGAGCCGGGCTGTGGTCGCGGACAATCGCAAACCGCCGCCCCTTAGCGAGAAGGCTCAACCAGGAAGTCTGGAGTGCTCACAATTTTTGAAGGCAAGCTGTTCCACTGGTTAATTGTCCTCGCTCTTAGGAAGTTTCTCCTTAATTCCAGGTTGCTTCTCTCCTTGATTTCCAACCATTGTTTCTTGTCCTGCCCTCTGGTGTTTTGTAGAATAATTTGACCCCCACTTTTTTGTAGCAGCCACTTAAATACTGGAATACTGTTATCATGTCACCTCTAACTCTTCTCTTCTTTACACTAGCCAAACCCAAATCCTGCAGCCGATCTTCATATGTTTTAGTCTCCAGGCCATTGATCATCTTAACTGCTCTTCTCTGAACTTTTTCCAAAGTCTCAACATCTTTTTTGTGGTATGATGACCAAAATTGGTTGCAGAATTCCAGGTGTGATCTTACTAGAGTTTTGTAAAGAGGCACCAATACTTCAAGTGATCTTGAACTGTGCCTCTGTTTATGGAACCCAGGATTGTATTAGCTGTTTTGGCAGCTGCTGCACTTTGCTGGCTGATATTTAAGTGATCATCCACTAGGATTCCAAGGTCCCTCTCACAGTTACTGTTTTTGAGCCAGGTCTAGCCTAATCTGTACTTATACCTTTGATTTTTCCTGCCTAAATGTAAAACTTTGCTTTTCTCCACATTAAAATTCATTTTGTTGGAAAGGACCCATTGTTCAAGTTTGTCAAGATCTTTTTGGATCCTGAGCTTGTCTTCAGGGGTGCTTGCTATTCCTACCAGTTTAGTGTCATCTGTAAAATTGATGAGGTCCCCATATCTTCCCTCATCTAAAAATAAGGTTGAATTTTGCCCACCCACATACACTTAGCCACAGGTGACATGGGGCATGATCATGGTATCACAGCAGTCATTACATTGTGAGCATTGTGTTCAAGTCAACTGCTTATATCCAAAGCATTCCAGACAATTTATGTTATGTTCATCATGACATAAGAGCACAAATAACACAATCCATATCATTGCCTCATTACATCTTTCTGCAAATTAACTCTTTTTTGGATTTGACAGTCATTGGAGTATAATCATGTGGAAAAAGCTTAAGTATATGCCATGCAAAAGCTTTTCTTTTTTTAAATATATGGAAATATCAATATCAATATCTTCACCTTTATAAAGGTGTAGCAATGGGACAAAAAGAACTATGGAAAAATTGATTCTGTAATTACTATTTCACAGAAAATTAACAGTTACATCTCAATTTACAACAGTTCATTTAGTGACTATTCACACTTATGACAGTTGTAGTATCCCCAAGATCACGTGATTTACATTCGGATGCTTGACAACTGATTCACATTTATGACAGTTGCAATGTCCCAGAATCATTTGATTCCCTTTTGAGAACTTCTGACAAGTAAAGCCAATGGGGAAATCAGATGCACTTAACCATATTACTAATTAACAATTGCAGTGATTCATTTAACAAATGTGGCAAGAAAATCCATAAAATGGGGCACTTAACAAATTTCTTACTTAACAACAAAAGTTTTGCGCTCAACTGTGATCATAAATTGAGGACTACTTTGCATGCCATTTCCATCAGTGGAAAAAGTAAAGAACCCTTGGCTCTAATACCTGGTATCGCCTCTGCTACAAGTAGGCAGTTCTTATAACTGTCTGTCTGGCTCCATTAATTGCTGGCATTTCCCTGTCCAGCAAAGCAGAAGGCGGAAGACAACACTGTATGTGGAAGCATGGATGAGAAAGTTTGCAGGAAACAGTTTCCTCTGAGTCCAACTTCTGCTTTGACAGATCTCTGGAGAGGAAGAGGAGGCAGGGGAGCCTTGCCCTTCTCAAAAGGGAATCCCCGTTTCCAATCATGTATGGCAAGGATGCTGGCTTTTTGGTGCAGCCTTCCCTCATGGAACTCCCGTGCCACCCCCTCATCTCCAGAGATCTTTCAAGGCAGACGTTGGCCTCAGAGAACACTGCTTTTTGCAAACTTTCACCACATCAGCATTATGGTTGCTCTCAAGGGCCATATAAGACTATGTATCATATTAGATCAGGAGTGTATTATGTCTAAGATGTGGGCCAAGCAGGATTAACATTTCAAATATGAACAAATATTTCAAATAAATCTGCAAAAACAAATTTAAAACAAAGAAAAAACATAAGCTATTTAGTTCTCTGTGTATCTCTTTCATGCCATTTTATCCAAGTCAGATGTTTGACATCTTTTCTTGCCTACAAGTTCATCCAGGTTTGGGGTTAGGTTCTGAGCTGTGGAAACTCAGAAACGGGATAGAGTGGAGTTGTGCATCAGTGAGAAGACTTCTGTGTGCACTTTTGTTCACCCTCATCACAGAGAAAACTTACTCACACAGGTATGTACTACCATACATGCAGAGCATTTAAGCAGCTTGTAGGCAGAGTTGGGGCATTGTTTCAGGAATGAACCTGGTAAACTATGCACGCCCTACAGAAGCATACTTTCCCTTAACTGTGCACATTGGAGTTCTATCACCTCCCTCTGGATGTTTACAGGTGCCTTCTCCACATCAACTGCAAATGGATTAACGAGCAGTCCAAAATTGAATTTCTGTTCTTCAAAGTCAACAAAGCAAGGTGTAAACTCCATGTGAAGTATGCTCAATTTATCAGCAAATGAATATTTGAGAACACAGCAGTGCAGACTTGGTTTATGTCTGTTTGGCAACATGGTAAGTGACTCAAGTTTCCTTGCTGTATCTGAGTCTCCCACAGTCACAGCTTAACTTGAAAGGCTGTCACTACCTCATTCATGTCCGTGATCACTCGATCCCGTCCCTGAAGCTGAAGGTTTAACACAGTGAAGTACTTAGTTATACTGCACAGAAAAGCTAATTCACAGCCATTTTTCATCCCTCAGTACTGTGGAGTCTTTTCCTTTACTTTCAATAAACTGACAGATTTCCTTACACAACTTGAAAAATCTATTGAGCACTTTTTCTCAACTTAGCCATCGCACCTCTCTGTGATAGGGCAGATCACCAAGTTGAGAATGTATTTTCTCCAGAAAAGATCTTAAATTGAGGATTTAAATATTTGGCTATTATAAAGTTAACTATCTGAGTTACAGAGCTCGTCACATGTTCCATCTTCAGGACTTTGCCACATAGTGTTTCTTGGTGTATGATGCAGTGATATGCTGTCAGCTCACCTGTGCAATTCTCACTCTTCATCTTCTCTTGCATCCTTTCCCACTAATCCACTCTTTTCCCCGCACATCGAAAGTGCTCCATCTAACTTTGTCCCAGGGCAATTTCATGTCATTTACACATTTAGATACTGCTTCAAATATGTCTTTTCCTTTGGTAGTGCATAGATTTCATATGCAAAAGTTCATATCCAAACTTGAGTCCACAGATGAAGACTGTCAGCTGTGCTATGTCAGTGATTTCAGTGCTCTCATCCACAGCAAGGAAATATACAATGAAATCTTTTCCCTTTTCAATCAACTGTATTTGTAAATCAGTAGAAAGCTCACATATCCTTATCAGCATTCTATTGTTGAATTTTCACTCTGTTTTCTGGTAATATATTTGTATGTGCAAAGTGACATTCAAACACAGCTGGGATCTTCTGGGGAAGAGCCACTTTTCTGAGCCACTTTAAAATTGTGGAAAACTGGCAGGTTTGCTGCTGTGAACTGATACTAACTTAATGTGAGACATTTCCAAGCAGTCTCCTAAAACTCTTAATGGCATAGGTCCAAGCTATGTGATAAACTGTATTGTCTTGCTAAGACTAGCCTGTCCTATTCAGGCCGGCAAACAAGGGCAACTGTGGATCCCTCAATCAAAGAACTTTATCAGGATCCAGAAGAAAAGCCTTCTCCATTTGCAGCACCCATTCTTTGGAACACTCTGCCCTCCAGGGTAAGATTTGTTCCCATCCTTCCATAAGAACTGAAAGACCTGACTCCAGAAATTAGCCTGGTGACCTATTGGGAGAAGTTCAACTCTGGAGCTGACTGCTAGATTGACAGCAGACTCCATCCTTCCCCCCTCTCTGCTTCTTACGTCCATGTTTTCTATTGATCATATCAATGTGGGCCCACAGGCAGGGGCTCCTCGGGGTGCCATCTGCGACTCAATGTCCCTTGGCGGTGCCCCGGGGAAGTGCCTGTTCTGTGGCGGCCCCCGCCCTATGGAACCAACTACCTCTGGGACTCCGTTTGGCCCCTGACCTCCGCACCTTCCGCCATGATTTAAAAACTTGGCTCTTCGAACAGGCTGGGCTGTGCTGACCTCTGGGTTTTTTTTAAATTTTTAGTTAATCGGTGGGTTTTAGCTCTATTTGACTTGTATTGTTTAATGTCATTTTTAGGTAATTATTTATTGTTGGTTTTTTAGTTGTTAGCCACCCCGAGTCCTTTTGGAGAGGGGGCGGCATACAAGTCAAAATAAATAAATAAAATAAAATAATAAATAAATGTATTTTTTATTTTCTTTTTCCTCGTTTGTTTTATTATTTTACTTTTTCTTTCTTTTAAACTTCCTTTTTATTTTTTAAGGTTGTGAGCTGCCTAAAGTAGCCCATGGCAAATTAGGCGGCAAAAAAAAAATCTTCATCGTCATCATCTTATCCTCATCTCAACCCCCAAAGACAAATTTAAAATACCATTTAAAAATTTTTCTAAATACTAAGTCTACCCCAAATTGTGATCTGCTCAAGTTTACATTGTGCTTTCTAATTTGTCAGAGATTCTTTTGGGATACTATGATTTAACAGCATTGTTTCTTTCTTCCAAAGCTGACATTTTTCTACACGTGAGGTATTTTAAAAGGAATTTTATGTCAAATTTCCTTTGTAATAAATGTCACCTGGATCTCCACCATGGGTTTCTGCAGCGTGCTTGCTATTGGCTGCCATAGAAATGGGGAGGGGGGCATGGGCATTTGGGATGAGGAAGCAAGCTGGTGTGTAGTAGTCCCATGAGAACTGGAAGGCAGGTTTGCACTCATGAATTATGGCGCTGCTGAGTGGAGTTGTTTATACTCCATCAAGGCCAATCACCCTGCGACTCCAGTTGCGAGTACCTGAAGAGGAACTTTCCCATATCATCATACTGCATGTTGATTGGACTCTCAGTGCTGGACCCTGAGGGGAAGGATTTGGGGTGACTTTCAATGTATAACATTCCTGTGTTTTGAATCAGATCTTACCTTGCTTTTGCTGCTATCATTTTGAACTTAGTAAAAGTACCTCTTCTCTAATTCAATGGAATTGGGGTTTTTCTTTCTTGAGATATGAACAGGCAGGCCTGACGCGCGTGCACACACACACACACGTGTGTGTGTGTGTGTGTGTGTGTGTGAGGCCTGCCTGTGCAACATATAAAATAAATATAAATTACCCCGTTAGGTTGATCAAACTCACAAAGAACGGAGGTTGATTCTTCTAGTCATATACCTCAATGCTCCAAAGCTAGGAAATAGCGCTGTATAATTTATTTTATGTTTATCAGTTTCTTGTTTCTTTTTCTTTCCGGTAAGATATACAAGCTGTTTGATTCTATATTTCTCTCCCATCAAAATAGGGAGAATGTCAGATAAGGGTACCCCATAGGTAGGTAATGGCAGTTACCAAACAACTATACTAAGCTAAAACAGCAGGACTAAGTGGTGAGCCTTGTGGGAGAAGTTTAACTCTTTCATCCTCTCGGCTCAGTCCTCCTGCTATGGCCAATATACCAATATTGTCACTCTAACAGTTCTAACTGAACATCTCCCTCAAATAAGCAAACAAGCAAAGCTTTCTGGACATATAGATTTTACATTAGACAGAACTGTGAGGAAAGTTGGGGAATGAAGGAAGGGAGGGAAGGAAGCAGAGAAATGGGAGATATAAAACAGAGAACAACGATTTCTCTTTTCCCGTTATTTCTAAATATTAATTATTTCAAATAGGATGGAAGGCAACCATTGATTCACCGATCTTCAACTTGCACCTCCATGAACCGTGGTTCAAACTTATTCTCAAATCCTGCACATGCACTTAACTGACTCACTCCATTGCATCCATTTATCAAGTAGATGCAGCAAAAACAGAATCTCTGCTCGCTATTGTATGGACTCCATAATTGTTGGACTTTATTTTAAAGCCAACTGTAGAATGAAATACATTGCATCCAAAGCTTACTGTATAAATTTGCAGATTAACCAAGAATGTTAGATGCTGAAATATACCAAAACACTGGGTTTAATTTATCTGCATACAGGCTTATCCGTGAGTATATACAGTACAGGTTTTTCCTTCAGCCTTTTAAAGTACTTATATATCCCATATGCAAATTCTCAAATGGTACCCTCAAAATATCATAAAAAATTCATCATCTGTGGATCATCTAATAGTAAATATTAAAATTTATGAAAATGATAAGGGTCAGCCTATCTGCAGGTAATGTATTTTTCATGATATTTTGCTTAAAAATCCAAGACTTAGCTGATTACTATATATACAAGGGGACAACATACAGTGCATAAAAATTTCGGAAGAGCCATGCTTTGTTGTAAGCCTGAAATAATCAATGAGGATTTTCCAAGTACAAATCATTTCAAGCTCACAACATTTTGAATATTCATAATGAAAGGAGTGAAAATAAATGCTAGTTATAAACTTTGATAAAAAAGATTGGAAGAGAAATAGTTAACAGCAGCTGGTGAAGCAAAACTATGGAAAAGAACACTTGACATATCCACATATATAACAGAAATAAGAAATTGGATATAAGATGCCATAGACTAATAAGGGGAGAAAAGCAATAAAAGAGTAGCCTTCTAGTCCAGTACCTCAAGAGACAAGGACAGAGGAAGGAATTAATGAAAGTCCATTAAGACTATTGATTTATCCTCCTTAATTATACAATGCATAGTGATTGTGTTGTGTTTGTTGGCCTGACAGTACATAGGATTTAGATAAAGCAGAAGTTCCATGCAACCCACAAAGCCACCTCTATAGCATTCACTTTCCAGTCAAGCTTCCAAAGCTCCCCTATAATAAGCATTTACCTTCTTTGCACTTTGGTGGGAGCAGAGCTAGTTTAAAGTCACTGTGACTTTAAGAAGCAGGGCAATATATAAACCAAAGTTTTATTTACTCTTTAGAATCACCCTCAAGACAATTATTTCCCCATTTTATTTATTGATATAGTGCCTCGGTGTTTAAATTCTATTCAGCTTCCAATAAATACAAAATAGAATAAGAAAGATAACAACAAAATGCAATTCTTGATCAAATCAGTAACGACTGCCGAAGTAATTTAGCATTCAGAATATGCATACCATCCTTTCAATTACAAGAAAAACAAACACAATTTACCTAAAATCGCTCTCACCTAAAGTCATGAAGGCTCTGTAGAAAAGCAGTGTTTTAACAACTTTCCTGGATATCTTCAGAAAAGAAACAATCTTCACCTCGGGGACAAACAAGTTTTTCAGAAGGAGGAAAGCTATAAAACAGAGGTATCAAACTCGCAGCCCACAGGCCAGATGCATCACGTGCTGGCCACCCCCATGCCCGGTTTAGCGAAGGGGGGTGGAGTTGTGATACATCACATGACAACATGTCGCCATGAGTTGGACACCCCTGCTATAAAAGAAAATGCTCATCTCTTAGCCTCTATGTGTCACCTCTCAACATGTAGGGAATTGCAGGATATTCTCTGTGCTAGAACTTACCTGGCAAGCAGATTCTACATGGGTTTAACAGTCCTAAAGATACTCAGTCTTCAAGTCATGGGCGTCCAACCTTTTGCTTGCCTCGGCCACATCAAATAAAGAGAAATTGTCTTGGGCCACATATAAACCATATAACATAGTTAATGTATATAAATCACATAATAATGTTAAAAGTTTATAATCTTGTGGGGTTGCATTACTAGCTGTCCAGCATTGCATGCAGCCCACAGGCTGGATATGCCTGCTCCAAGGCACGTGAGACTGTTTGTTGGAATCAATAGGGGCTCTTAGTCTTGTTTCTTCCCGTTAAAATTCAGACCTATTCAATAGTGGTAAATATCTACAGCTTGGGTGTAGGATGAGGGTGAAGCTTCGTTCTCCGAGTTTATAAGTTGGTTTCCAAATGGTTCGTTCCAGGCTAGGTAACATCTTCAATGGAGTTTAGGGGATGTGTCAGTATTCTTCTGTTTATAAGGGCTTCAGGTCCTGAAGGGTGTGTTAAGTGAGAGCCTTGTGATGGGTGAGGTGTGACTGACTCATCAGTGCCAGAATTCTCCAACCCCTAGTAATAGCAATAGCCCACAAACCTACAGCCACACTTCACCAGGAATTATCTAGAACCAAAGAAAAAATACAGAAGGTTGAAAGAAACAGTGTAACCTACAAAATCAACTGCAACCATTGCAACCAATTCTATGTAGGACAAATATGTCAATTAAAAACCAGGATCCACAAACACTGGCTGTCAAAGGCCATGATCCCAAATCCTTACTCTCTACCCACATCGACACCAAGCATCACCCGTTTGATTGGAGCAACACAAACATCATTGGCCACACTAACACCTGCCATGCTCATTGAGTTCAAGCCAGGCACTCCCACAAGCAATTCCATCAACAGATACATTGACCTACAACCATCTACAAACCCCTCAGAATCCAAATCAACAGTACACCAACCAAAGACAGCACTGACCCTCAATCAATCCATGCAACTCCCCACTACCAGTTCACCTTCCAATGACCCTGACCTGATGTAATCTCCCTATCACAAGACCCATCACAAGCCTCTCACTCGATACACTCATACCTGAAGCCCTTATAAACAGAAAAACTGTCAGGTCCCATAGTTCTCTATTGGGACACTGCCATTCTGGTGAGAGGCTTGGAGGGTATTCTTTGCCTAGGGTTTCATCTGCTTTGCTTTGTGTACCTTGTGGAAAATAGGGAGGGGGGAAGGAATGTGCCTTGGGTCATGTTAGGGAGGGGGAGAAGTGGAAAGTGTACCATATACAGAAATATCACTAGCAAATGTTACAATTATCAAATGTATTATCATTTTTATGTTCAATGTTAAACGTGCTTGCACCTCAGTGTTCCATAAACATTCATACACATAACACATGTGGACAGATATACTCATTTGTATCAGCAATAGGTTTAAATGAAGTATCATTTTTAATTCTTGCACCAATTCAAGAAACAACAGAAGGAATGCAGTTATTCCCACATGCAAACACATATAGTAGCATTTGTCAAAGAAAAAAAGAGCATGGGAATATATGGAGATATACTAATACATACAAAATTGTCTTACATTACATTAGAATGTTTTACCTTACCCGCTGCTATGTAACGGACAACAAAATCTATGGCCAAGAGGTAGTTCCAATAATTTTATTCAGAAATATCAGCCGGAACATAGGACTTTATGTACATGAAGGATTCAGTCTATCAAAGATATAGCTAGTGAGATATACAGGTAGTCCTCAACTTACAACAAGTTAGCCCAAAATTTATGTTGCTAAATGAGATATTTGCTAAATGAATTTTGCCCCATGTCATGACTTTTCTTGCAAGTTGTTAAGTGAATCATAGCAGCTGTTAAGTTGGTGATACATTTCAGTGAATCTGGCTTCCCCATTGACTTTGTCAGAAGGCTGCAAAAGATGATCACATGACCTGAGGACATTCCAACCATCATACATGAGTCTGAATTTTGTTTACATGACCATGGAGATACTGCAATGGTCATGTGAAAAATAAGTCACTTTTCAGTGCTCTTGTAACTTTGAACGGTCACTAAATGTGCTGTTGTAAGTCAAGGACTACCTGTACTGGGCAAGAAACTAGAAAAATATCACTATAACTAAAATCTATATGTGAGTCCTGTTAAGTTACAAATAACCTGCTAGCAATAGCTGTCAAACAAGGGGTCATTCCAAGTCAAGTAGTCTGGGCGGGTCCCTGCTCAACCATCACGGAGTTCCATGAAATTTTGTCTAAACATGCACACATGTCCCCAGTGAATATTGGTGAAGTGTTACGTTTGCTGATGCAATACTTGCAGAGATATAGTCATTTGTTTGACCCCATACCCCAGCCTTCTACAGTATGACTGTGAGGTTTCAGCAACTTTGAGACATAATATCTCCAGCAATATTTTGTTCCCACTTGAATCAGCAACCCCATTGCCATAGGGTGCACGTCCGATAGCTGTGCAATACCAGCCACGGGTAGGTTTCTTGGTTCAGGATCCCAAGCCTGTAGTTTGGTTTCTTCCTTGAGGTTCCAAAGCCTTGTGTAGGTATCTGTCCAGTTCCCAAGCGGACATTTGGGCAGCTTATCCTAGGTTCCCAAGCCTAAAGTGGGTATCTTATATGGTTCCAAGCTTCAGGCACACATTCCGTCTGCATCTGCACCATTCATCAAAATGTTAAGCTTATGCTTTATTGACATAATAAGTGATAAACGGATGCACTGTGGCTTGTGAATTCTCCCAGTGAAAGCTTTGACCAGCATCTTGGACAACAAACGAGCTATTCTCCACAAAATCCATCAGTACAATCAGTTCAGTTTCTTTTAGGCCGGCTTTCAACTATTTCACATATTTACTCTGATGTTTTGAAACAAAGTGGTGGCCAGTCAGTTTCCACATTTTGCTAGCGAGTTTTTCAATAAAGCTATCAACAGTGAGAACATTCGTTTCCAGCATTTCACGGTCAGTATGAACCCATTGTTTGAATTCTATTGATTCTTCTGAATCCCAATCCTCGAATATTTCATCAAAATGCGCTACCACCCTCTTCACCAGGGTAGTCTTGGCATTGCTGCAACATACAATCTTTGGTGTTCAGATCACAAATTGCCTTTCCCAAGAGCAGCTTGTTGTCCTCTTTAATGTTGGCACCTTATAGCATAAGCTTAACATTTTTATGAATGGTGTAGACACAGACGGAATGTATGCCTGAGGCTTGGGAACCATATAAGATACCCACTTTAGGCTTGGGAATCGGACAGCTGCCCAATCATCGGCTTGGGAACAGGACTGCCCAATCGTTGGCTTGGGAACCTCAAGGAAGAAACCAAACTACACACTTGGGATCCTGAACCAAGAAACCCATCCGTGCCTGGTATTGCACGGCTATCGGGCATGCACCCTATGGTGATGGGGTTGCTGGTTCAAGTGCCTGAACTGGTAGCAATGTCACCATGGACCAACACAATATAATAGTAGTAATCATGTCTATATAAAACAAACAAGATGAAAAAATAATAGAATGCATGTGACATTGCCATAGCAACGTCAACTTTGTCCCTATTTTTAGGGCTTTTATATGTCAGTGATGAAAAACCAAGCTTATTTTTTAAAGGGGTTTGAAGCATGCTCTTTCTAACAAGAATGATTTAAGAGTTTCCAGAAGTTATTTTTTTTGTAAAAGCGGGCTGAAAATATCCTATTTTTGCCGTTTTTACAAAACGTCATCTTTACACTCAATCTGTAAACTATTGGAAAGCAGTAGGAGAATGAAATTTTATATTCAAAAACCTTGTGTTGCTAAGTTATTACGTGCAAAGTTTCACCTTTATCATACCTTTCTTTCCAGAGATATAAAAAGCCAAACTTTAACCTTTTTAAAAGCTTTTATATTTTCAGGCCAACTTTGCTCCGCATTATCTAGATGGAGATCGCTCATAAGAATATTTTTATTATTTTGTTTAATAGAGCACAAAAAATTGTACAAGATGGCCAAGTTTTGTTTCTCTCAACAAAATATTGCCGGAGATATTATGTCTCAAAGTTGCTGAAACCTCAGTCATACTGTAGAAGGCTGCGGTATGGGGTCAAACAGATGACTATATTTCCGCAAGTATTGCATTGGCAAACGTAACACTTCACCAATGTTCATTAGGGACATGTGTGCATGTTCACACAAAATTTCATTGAAATCCATGATGCTCGAGTGGGGCACTTTTCTGAAATCAGACCACTTGACATGGAATGACCCGAAGCTTGTTATAGTATGCTTTCAAATAACAGATTACATTTTAGATAAGGGGTTACCAACCGGGGGTTGATTGCACCCCCCCGGGGGTGTGAGACGATATTCCAGGGGGTGCAAAAACCTGAGTTTTAGAAGTTTCAAAATTATAGTGCATATGCATAATTATTTTTGTAAGGAGTGCAAAGAATGTATCAGAAAGTGTTCTATGGGTGCAAGGTATAGAAAAGGTTGGTACCCCCTGTTTTAGATGCACAAGGTGTTTATCTGGTAGATGTGTCTGTCACATAGTATAGAAAATACTGCAAGTAGTGCAATAAGCAGATTATCAACTGTAAAAACAGTACCTTCATGGAGGGGGTGCATGTATATAGTATATGTATATGTATAAGTGTGTGTGTATGTATATGTGTGTATGTGTATATGTATATATACATATACATACATACATACATACATACATAAAATCTCACTTTTTCTCCAAAAATCTAACTCCCCCATTCTTTCAACCGAGTAAATTTTTGACAAATACAAGGATTAGGCAAATGAACCTCCATCTCCCATGCACGGAAATGTCAACCTTTCCAGTCCAATATACAGCCTGCAAATGCTCTCATGTATATCCAATTCTATAATTATGCATCCGAGTAAAGCAAACGCTACCTATTCAATGCGATCCTAAGTCTGTTACTGTGTAAAAAGGTCTACATTTTTCTTTGCAACTGCTGTCCTCACTGCGGTAGATTTATCGTGGTCCCTCTCCATTCCTCGGCAATACCACTTTTTAATCTTACTAGGTGTGGCAATACTGTATATTTAAATGAAAACGGTTAATCCCAAAATCTCCGTTCTACGAGAAGATGCGAGGCAGATTTACGGCCTATCCTCCACAGTGAGTTGGCGACTGAAAAACTGAAGACCTCTTTCCGGGCAGCCGGCCGGCCAAATGTCCTTCCTAGCGCCTCGGCCTTTACTTCCACCCGCTTCGCCTTCGCCGTCGGGATTGTTGGGAGGGACACCGCCCAGCCTCACCCCAAGGGGCGTTTCCATGCTTAGCTGCATCTTATTCCCATCCCGCACTCACCCGTCCAGCCGTTACTCATTCAGCTCCGGTTAAGCAGGAGGGAATGGGTTTCTTACAGCCGCTAGACGGATGCGGTTCTTGGATCCACCCGCTTCATTCACAAAAAAAAAATGTAAACAGACGGCGCTTAAAACACCAGCTTCCTTAAAGACGAGGTGGCGGCACCCGCCACTCACGGCAAAGGGAGGGGAGGGGGACAAGATGGGATCAGTGTCGATCAAGGCTCTAAGTCCCGCCTTCCACCCTTTGGTAGGCACGGGCTGCTAAAAAAGCCCAACCCCACCCTTGGCTTCAACGGCTCCCACGGAACCGATGTCCAACGTGGGGACGACCCAGATGATGGATCAAAACCACCCGCCAGCCTTCGAACGAGGCCCCGATTGGTGTTCTAAAGCGTCAATCACCCCCATGGCCCTGGATATTTCTGTTCCCCTTCCCCGGCTCCAAATCCTCCCCAGATGTCTCCGACGGGATCCATTCCCAGCTCTATAAAGGCGCAGAGGGGACCCTTCAACGGCAACCTCTCCCCGTGATTTAAAGGAAGGGTGCCCGTAACGATTGGGCAATCACTGGCATCACAACCGCGATCTTCCAACGAAGCCTCTGCGCCAGATACTGACCTGGGTTTGAAAACAGAAGAAGAAAACAAGCATAGGGAACGAATGACCCCCCCGCGGAAGTTGCCGTAGGCGAGGAAGAGGACCAGAACAGCCCTCGGCGCTACCGCTACGGTGCGCGCGCCGCCAACGGAGTCAGCTCATGACGGAACGCGCCATCTTGGAATTTTCACATAGTAACCCACGTGGTACAGATCAGTTTTTTTACCCTAGCTCCCTTTAAGCCAATCGGAGAACGAAGCTATTAATAGCCGCACTCCGATTTTTCCTCTTCGCCGTCCCTCGCGCCTCGCTTCCCTCCCACCTTCTCCTCCACCCCGCTTCAGAAGGGAAAGGGAGACAAGTTTTGTAGCCTTGGGGTTGTACAGCATTTGGAAGATTTCGGAAGCAGGACATCCTTCTCCGAAACTATAGAAATTCTCCGCATTACTGGAGTCTTTTCACACGATTCGGGGGAAGCAGCAGTCTGCCGTCCTACGCATAGGCTAAAAGTATGTTAAAACATTACAAACGTGACGATCAATTCCTGTGATGTAACAGAGCTCTGGAACCTTGTATTCTCATTGGTTTAAAAAAAACTGATTAAAAAAATTGCTGAAGTCACCAGAGCAGTATTTAAACAGTGTTTCCAAATAAGCCAATTCCACCGGACCTAATGAAACTTATTCCTTCATAAGGGGAAGTCGGTAAAAGAGGAATCATTTCAACCAGACATAAATTCTTTTGATATATAATTTTTACATTAGAAGACCCACTTGAAATTCCTATCAGATAATATGACATGCCTGTCTGCAACACACTGTAACCTATTTATGAATTTAGGACATTGCTTGGATGTGTGGGAAGTGGCGGGATTCAAATAAATTAACAACTGGTTTTCTGCCCTAATGACCGGCTGGGTGGGCGTGGCCAGGCGGCGAGACACTCAGCCTCTTGCAGCCCTCGGGGGCTGAGGTTAATTGCAAAATGTGCGCTTTGCTTTGTGACATCCAGATATAGCAAGCAAGGAGTGAACTGCACAGAAAATACACTTTTGTTTGGTTATGAAAAAATATCCCCAAAGTCAAATGTGCACTAAATGTAGACTGACTTTTAGCTACGCATCTTCCCAGCAAACAACAAATTTTGGAGCTCCAGGTAAAGAGGATTCATTTTAGGATGCGTAACCACAGTTTGCGTGTTGGAAGTTCCTAAAGGAATGCTGGGAAACTGTATTTAAAAAAAACATTTGAGGGAGGGGTGCAGAATAGCCCTTCTCTGCCTGAGGCAGTAGAGACCCAGCACCAATCAAAACACTTTTTGTGAAGCAACTGATAAAAACTGACAGGGTAAGCCACTAGTACAGTGGTGGCGAACCTACGGCATACGTGCCACAGTTGGCACGCAGAGTCCTCTCTGTGGGCATGCGCGCAGTCGCCCCAGCTCCATTCCACCCCACATGCGTGCCTCTCGCTGGCCAGTTGGCCTTCGGGTCTCTGCCATGTGGGCATGGGTGCATGCACAGGGCATGCGCATGCACGAGGTGCATGGGCGCTTGCATGGGAGGTGCAGGTGCATGTCGGGCACGGCTTACATTTTGGGTATGCGCGCATGTTTTGGACACCGTGTGCCCAAAAGGTTCACCATCACTACATTACTATATGAAAATAAGAGCAAACTCCACTCCCTTCTAGTACTGATGATGTTACCTAGTTTGGTAATGAAACTTCTGCAAGAAAACCATCAAACTCAGAGAACACCAAGGACCCCACAGTTCAACCCTGAGCTACAAATATTCTCTTCTATCGATAAACACTTTTTGGTTAGAGGGACTTGGAGCCTGCCTTATATCAGATGGCTCCCAGTGGATTTCTTTCTAAATTTTGATATGATTTCTGTAAATAAGGAATGTAGAGTTATAATGGCTGAGTCTTTGATCCTTCATACATCAAAAAAATACAAAGCTAAGGGATAAACATATAAAAAAACATTTGAAAAAAGAAAAGGCTCAGGAAAGAAAAAGAGTGAAAGTGTAAGAAAGGCAGAGGAAAAGAAGGAAAAGTGGAAAAAAATGACTTCCAACTTTGTTACAGATATAAGTAAAAATATATATCAAATTCTTATTCTGAGATTAACATTTATCTACATTATTTCCATAATCCCTTATTTAATCATCAAAGCCCAGATCAACTTTTAATTTCAGTTTCTCACAAAAAGCCCAGTATTGGTTCACATCGCTTTAATCACTTTTTGTACACTTGAGAGCATATGCACCAAGACAAATTCCAATCACACTTGGCCAATAAAGAATTCTATATAGTTCTATTTAGTTGTTAACGAACTGATTTATTTAATTGCATCAAACTCTAAATAAAACAGGAACGGAAAATTCTAAACTCTAGTGTAGACCCATGCTTCTTAACTTTGGCAACTTTAAGGTGCATGGACTTCAATTCCCAGAATTCCCTAGGTAGCATGAAGTTCGCCCATCTTAAACTTGCCAAGACTGAAAAACACTGATCTACAGATAGGGATTTTTCCATTCCTTATTTATGGATTGATTGATTGATTGATTGATTGAATTTATATTGCCTATTCGCCCATGGCAACTAAAGGTGGCTTACAGAATGTAAAACCATATTTAAAATAAAAAACAATAAAAACTAACAAAATAAATCAAATAAATTAATAAAGTACAAGAGAACAAAATCTGGAAAAAAAATCACCTCCCAACTCCCACCCGCCACCCCGACAACAGCAGATCACATGAGCCATTTGATGGGCTCCATCCAGGTCTGGTTCCTACTTTCTTATGAACAATCACAATGCAAAATCCCCATTCCCAACTCACCCTAGAGCTCAATTTCATTAAGAGTCACATCAGGGTTGGGTTTGACCTCAGAGGGCTTGTGGGGAGGTGGCCATAGTGGGCGTGGCCAAGGTGGGCATGACATGGGACTCCTGTCAGGGGGGAGACCTGTGGTGACCAAGTGCTAAGACAGGACTTTCCTCAGACTCTCCCTCACTCTCATTATACTCTCCTTCCTTCCTTCCTTCCTTCCTTCCTTCCTTCCTTCCTTCCTTCCTTCCTTCCTTTTCTACTTTTTCCTTTCCTCTTCATTCTTTCTTCTTCCTTCCCCTCTTTCCTTCTTTTTCCTTCCTTGCTCTCTTCCCATTTTTCTTCTTTTTGTCTTTCCTCTTTCCCTTTCTTCTTTCCTGTCCCTTTTTGCATGCTCAAATGCAGAAGGGGAAACGTTTCTCCTTTTGTTTCCTGTTTAGTTTTGATAGCCCTCTGCTAGCCAAAATGGGGCGCGGGGAGGTGGGACGACTTCTTGAACAAAAGTCACAGCAGGACGATGCAAAGCTGCCTAAAGTTGAGTCTATGTAGCCGTCACAGAAGCAAAATTAGGTGACAACATTTCCCAACTCAGAAACCTTTTGAACCTACCAGTGCAAAGAATTACATCATGCCCAATTTCACTGTCTTAAGAAATTGACTCTGGAAGAGGGTTTTCCTGGCAACTGGAGTTTGTTATCCAGTCCACAGTTTGTTTTTTTAACTGTTTTTCTCATTCCTATGGCATCTTTTCATCTGTGTCAGTGTGTCTGCTTGCAGCTTATATTTGCACTGCACTTTCTTTGGCCAACTCCTTTTTTGAATAAATACTTTACCAATTCTTTTTCTTCAGATTGTGCCTATATTCCCAACTATTATCTTCCCCAATTATTTTTTTTCCCAATTATTTTCCTGCAGCACTCTGGCAGCCAAAACGGGGCACGGGGTGGCTGCACGGTGCCCCCCGTATTCCATTTTGAGTCTGAAATGGCTTCTGCACCACCCTGGGAGCCAAAATGGGGCATGTGGGAGGACTTCTGGGAAGGCTGGGGCGGAATGGGACAAAGCCAGTTAGAGGTTGGATTAGCTGGTTCTCTGAACTAGGCAAAATGTTAACAACTGGTGCAAACCCACCTCTGAATCCCACCTCTGGGGAAGCCCTCCTCCTAGAAGAATGAAATATTTTGAGAAATATTTAAAAAGGCAGAATATTATATTTCCCTAAATGAGAAATGGAGAAACATATTTTTAGAGGCATGAAGCAGACTAATTCTTTATTAATAGCTCCCCCACAGCAGATATTTTGTGCCCATTAAGAAAGACTGGGCCAACCTATCTACAAAACAAAAGACCTTCAGCTTCAGGGTGATGGGATTAAGAACAGGACATGACCTTTCAGGACATAATAGGATTAACCCACTACCATTTAGCAGAAGACACAGAGCTCACTACATTGCACAGTCTCCTAAGGGTATTTCAGACCTTGCACCACCCTCAGAGCAGTCAAGCTTCAAACTTAGCTCAGACAAGCACCTAGGATTTGCATTTTCTCTTTTGCCTATAGAGCCATCTACGACTCCTACATAATCCCTACATGACCCCATAGGAATCCGACAACAGCCAATAGAATATTAAAGGTCATGTTCTTGCACCGGAACAGGAAACTCAAATACAAAGCCCAAAAGAAGGTATAACCCCCCCCACTCTCAACTCCATGTTGTCAGCTGCCCAGAACCACAAACCCATGTAGTTCTGCTTCATCAATAGTTTATCTTTGCAATCAGCCTCCATGTTTCCAGTGTCTTCCTTTATTTTTTAACTGACCCATAGCAAATCGTAGAACCCAGTCTTCACAGTACAAAATTGTGTGCCATTGAAAGTCCAATTCATGCTGGATTTTGACAGCTGTAATACACTAGAAAAATGTCAAGGAATTGATACCTATTGTGGTCAGGCTACTAATCAGAGCAAGTTTTCACTGGTTAACAGTTTCTTAAGGGACTGTTTAAGGGTTTGCTACTGACCTTAAAAGCTCTACAGTAGTTGGCTTAGGCAGTGGTGGGATGCTGCCGGTATAACATCCGGTTTGGTGATTGTGCGCTTTGCATGCGCGCAAACAGCTTCCTGAAAAAACGTATCTGCTATGCAGGGATGGGATGCTACCGGTTCAGCCCGGTTCTATAGAACCTGTAGCTGTGAAGAGCAGGTGACACCGAACTGGTTCAGTGTTTGGCCCACCCACCTGCCTGGGCTCTAGGCTGTCCTTTATTCACTGCTTTTCCCTCCTCAGCTGCTTTGTGCAGCACAGCTGAGGTTGAAAAAGCAGGAAACAAGAGGATTTTCAAAAGCTGCGCACCCATGCGCAGCGCTTGTCAGCTGTGCAGGTGGCACAGCTGATTTCTTGCAAATGCTGTACACACGCTGCACACATGCAATGTTTGGAGAACTGGCAAATCGCTCCACTAGCTGGCCCCTCCCCTCTCACTCACTCCTTACCTGGCATGCGAGCCATCTAACTTGCCTGGTTTGGCAAGTTGCCATTTTTCCTTTTTTTTCTGAACATCAGCTGTTCTGCTCTGCCGGGAGATTTAGATTAGCTAGAAAACAGGAAATCATTGGATTTCTTGCTTTCTAGCTAATCTAAAAACAGAGCTGAACCTTCTTTAGGACTAAAGCTTCTACTTTTCAGTGCAGAGTCAGACTCAGGTAGCTGATTAGGGATAGATAGATCTCTAAATGAATCTGTGATTCTGTGAGCAACTCAATCTGCCTGCCTACTTTGCCTGCTTTTGGGTAAAAGTTGCTCTTTTTTAATAAAAAAATCAATATTTACATAAATATTTATAATATTTACATACAAGCCATGCTCACCCAGTCATATGACCACCAAGCCATGCCCAGTCAGCAAGTCACACCCATCCAGTCACATGACAACCAGGCCACTCCCACAAATTCAGCTACACCCACAGAACCAGTTAAGAAATTTGAATCCCACCTCTGCTGCTATGTTACTATTGGGGAGTAACACAGGTGATGAGCAGCAATCTGCTCTGCCGTGCGAATCAGTTGAGAGGATACAGATAAGTACAGCACAGAGGCAGGCAGGCCCACATGATTGTCAGAACAAGCCGGTTCACTGCCAGCTAATTGTCAGAGCTAGGGGTTCACCTGAACCAGTCCGAACTGGGAGAATCCCACCCCTGAGTAGCTGAAAGGCCTCCTAATAGCTTGCTAATTGTGTAGTTCAATAGAAGAGGGCACTTTTGCAGATGCTGTTGCCAGATGCTTGGACATCTGGTAAACAGATGACCTCCTCCAGTATAACTCCCAGAGTAAGGTGATATATTTGGCACCATTGACACAGTATTTGGAAAATAACAAAACAGCATTTTCCCCTACATTTTAATAGATTACATATTTTTATTTTAATTCTGTTGTGAGGTTTTGTATCATATTTTTTATTAATGTGAGTTACTTTGAGTTTTAAGTAATTAGAAATACCAGGTATATATTTAACTACAAGTTTAATTTTTAAAAATCCAGGCCATGATCTCTTCCCTTGCTTGAGTTTTTATATATATAAATATAATAAAGGATAAAACAGAGTAAAAATAATAATAATTCAAACAACAACATCTGCCTATCATAGCTCCTCGGGAAGGACTCGACATGTAGATAAAAATGCCAAATCCAGTCTAAACATCTGGCTTGACCAACCATAATAATTAAAAAATGTAGAAAATTAAATTCACTTTTCTCAACAGGTTATTCTAATTTGTGCAATGAAAACCTCAAAGGATCTCCTTGACAAGTAATTTATTCCATTTTCTGTAAAATAATTTAAAATACTATAAATGACCAAAAGGTCATCAAAATATAAATGAATTATATTCATCCTAATAACATTTATCTTATTGCAAATATTCAAAAAATCTTATCTGTCTAGACACCTATGATGAATTTCTCAGATAAGATTAATGTCAGGATTCCAAGTAATATGCCCATAGCAAACAGAACTCCAAGGCAAGTAGGTTCCTCAAAGAATAGTTTCATTGGACATATAATATTGGAATAAGCTGGTGAAAACCAACTCTGAATATTCCTGCGGATTTCACCTAATTAAACATAAAAGTTTCTCCCCTTTCCCAAACAGTTACATGATCCAATCAAGGTTCCGTCCGGTTGCCTGGTGACATCGCTCCTCATCTTTGACCACCTGTGGGAATGTCCTTTGTTCCTAGGAAAAAGTATTTTATTTTGACTACATACTCCAACTATCTCTATTCCCACCTCCCTATCCCTTAGCTGGGATGAGTTTGTTCCTGTTGGCCCTGATGATGTGGTCAAGGCCCTGTTTACTGGACCCATGCCCTCCTGGCTTGTCTCGGCTGGCTGGGAGATGACATGCAGCTGGCTCCAGGAGATTATAAATGCTTCTTTGGGTGAGGGGTGCTTTCCGCAGGCCTTGAAGGAGGCTGTGGTTAGGCCACTCCTCAAGAAGCCTTCCCTGGATCCGGCTGTTTTAAATAACTTTTGTCCTGTCTCCAACCTTCCCTTTTTGGGGAAGGTTGTTGAGAAGGTGGTGGTGCTCCAGCTCCTTCGGACCTTGAATGAAACTGATTATCTGGATCCCTTGCAGCCTGGCTTCAGGCCCGGGTACAGCACCGAGATGGCTTTGATCGTGCTAGTGGATGATCTCTGGCGGGCCCGGGATGGAGGGTCTCCCTCCATCCTGGTGCTTCTTGACCTCTCAGCGGCTTTTGATACCATAGATCATGGTATCCTTCTGGGTTGGCTCAGTGGGTTGGGAGTGAGAGGCACTGATTTACAGTGGTTCTCCTCCTACCTATCTGGTCGGACTCAGTCGGTGTTGGTAGGGGGGCAGAGATCAAGCCCTAGGGCCCTGCCATGCGAGGTCCCTCAGGGTTCTATTCTCTCCCCCCTCCTATTTAACATCTACATGAAACCACTGGGTGAGATCATCCGTCGACATGGGGTCGGGTATCACCAGTATGCTGATGATACCCAGTTGTACATCTCCGTCTCCGGTCAATCTAGTGATGCCGTGGAAGTGATGTCCCGGTGCTTGGAGGCTGTGAGGGTCTGGATGGGGACCAATCGGCTCAGGCTCAACCCTGACAAGACTGAGTGGCTGTGGGTCTTGCCCCCTCGAGTTGATTGTCCATCTTTGGTGTTGGGGGGAGAGAAATTACTCCCCTCAGAACGAGTTCGCAATTTGGGGGTCCTTCTGGATCCACAGCTACAATTTGACCACCATCTTACGGCTGTGACCAGAGGGGCCTTTGCACAGGTTCACTTGTTGCACCAGTTGCGACCCTTCCTGGACCGAGGGGCTCTACACACGGTCGCTCATGCCCTTATCACCTCTCGACTGGATTACTGCAATGCGCTCTACATGGGGCTGCCCTTGAAGAGCACTCAGAGACTTCAACTGGTGCAAAATGTGGCCGCGCGAGTGATTATGGGTGCGCCTAAATGCTCCCATATAACACCTATCCTCCGCGAGCTGCATTGGTTACCAGTGGTCTCCTGGGTGCAATTGAAGGTGCTAGTAACAACTTTTAAAGCCCTTCATGGCTTAGGAGCGGGATACCTTCGAGACCGCCTACTGCCACCTTATGCCTCCCAGCACCCGGTTAAGTCCCACAGGGAGGGCTTGCTCCGGATACCGTCAGCCAGACAATGTCGGCTGGCGGGCCCGTGAGCTAGGGCCTTCTCTGTGGTGGCACCGTCCCTCTGGAATATGCTCCCCGCGGAGATTAGAACCATCCCCAATCTACCTGCCTTCTGCAAAGCCGTTAACACCTGGCTTTGTCGGAAGGCATGGAACTGAGATCTTCTGTTCTTTCCCTCTGGTATGGCTGGATGATATGAATGTGATTTTTGGTTTTATATTGTATAGGTTATGTTTTAAACTTTGTTGTACGCTGCCTTGAGTTCCCCTGATGGGGGAAGAGAGGCGGGATATAAATCTAATAAATCTAATCTAGTCTAATCTAGCTCCAGTGTGGCAAACTGAAGCATCAAAATGGCCTTGGTCATGTAAGCTTCCAGGTTGACAGGCAGTTCCCCTTAGTTGAAGAGGACTTCCTGCAAGAAAAAAGAAATCACAGAGAGGTTACTCACAGTTCACCCTAACCTCCCTGACCATACTCCAGAGGCCCCTTAGGTTTCTGGGGGTACTCATCATGGAACTGCTTAACCAGCCTGTCTGCCTTCACATCCCAGCTCTTGACCCAGATAGCCTCAGATAGTGGGTACCCCTTCCATTGCACTAGGTATTGCAAACATCCCCTATGTAGTCTAGAATCTAGGATTTTCTTTACCTCACAATGCATTTCCCCTTAAACAACTATTAGTTTTGGAGCTGCCCAATCTACTGGCCTGATTTGGAAACCCACTGACGGCTTTAACAAGCTGCTATGAAAAACTGGATGCACTTTTCCTAACAAACAAGGGAGTTTAAGTTGTACCATAACAGGGTTGATTACTTTCCACTATGTATTTTGGTCCTAGGTTTTTGAAAGGGAGTTTTAATTTTAGGTATGTCGTAGAAAGGTAAACCTTGCTCCCCAATTGGAATGGCAGTTGGGGGCTGTGGCATTTGTCAGCTTGCATCTTATGGGTTTTTGCCACCTCTCGTAAAACCTGCTTAGTATTCTCCCATGCTTCCTTCAGTGACTCCATCCATTCACTTAGTGACATGGATGAGGGGGCTCCCTGGGGAGTTCTAGCATGGGGAAGAATTCCATGCCACTGGTTACCTGAAAAGGGCTCAGTCCAATGCTATGTGCACTGCATTATTGTATGCCACCTCAGCGAACAGCAGTAGATCTGCCCAATTAGACTGCTGATAGTTGACATAGCATCTCAAGTACTGTTCCACCATGGCATTCACGCATTTTATGGCCCCATTGGTACTCAGATGAAAGGCTGAGCTAAAGCCCTGCGATGACCCAATGGACTGAATAAATTCCCTCCAGAACGTAGTGGTGAATTGGACCCCTCTATCCAAAATTATTCTGTAGGGAATGCCATGCAACCTGTAAATTTTCCTTATGAATAGCTTGACCAGCTTTTTTTGCTGATGGGAGTCCTGGGCAAGCTATGAAATTGGCTTGTTTTGAGAATAAATATGTTATGGTCCAAATGACTGTATTATGGTCCAAATGATCATATTCCCGCCACTCTCAGGGAGTTCAACAATGAAGTCCACGGCAATTTCTTCCCAGGGTCAGGATGGATTTGCCACTTGCTGAAGCAACCCTTCAGGGGTCAGGGGTTTTCCTGACCTTTTCTTCATGGCTGTACAAGTTGCATAGCTTTTGACATAATCCTCAATGTCCTTTTTCATCTTTGAAAAAGAAAATTGCCTTCTGGCTAGATGCAGGGTTTTTAGATAGCTGAAGTGGCCTGCCTGCTTAAAATCGTGACTCTGTTGGAGTATCTGGAATTGCAGGCAGTTGGGCACATACATACAATTTGGAGCCTTTCCAGGCTAGTCCATCTCTCAGGGCCAGCGCTTCTTTGTTATCTATGTACAAGGGGTCAGCTAGCAGGTCATCCCTCAGTCTTTTGACATCCCTCCCCTGTCTGCAGCTCCCCATCATCTAGCTTGTCCTCTGGTTGTTGCTTGTGAAGCAAGTTGGGAGGGGGGATCATAGCATGAACCACCTCTTCACGTTTACTGTTGTACTGTGGTTTGCATGATACGATGTCTGCCAGGGATCGAGGGCAGGGCTGAAACCATGGTGAGACGACGCATCTCATGGGAGTTCCATGAGACTGTTGAAACCCATGCTGCCAGGAGGTCCGAAACAGACCTAAATTGCTTCGGAGGAGTGATGAAAGGGGGGGGAGTAAATTCTGGTGAGTGCAGGGAGTCTACAACCTCCCTGATTGGCCCAGGAAAGCCCCTGAACTTGCAGTAGGTGGCACCTGCCAATTCAGTGGAGGTTGGAGCTGCCCAGGCGGGCTAGCTGCCCTTTGGTGCCTCATCATTATACCATTTCAGACAAATGGTTGTCCAATCTCTTTTTTAAAACACCCAGTGTTGTAACACCAACAACTTCTGGAGTCAGGTTCTTCCACTGATTAATTGCTTTAACTGTCAGGAAATTTTCAGTTAGTCCTAGGTTCTTTCTCTCCTTGATTAGTTTCCATCCATTGCTTCTTGTTCTGTCTTCAGGTGCTTTGCAGAATAGGCTGACCCCTCTCCTTTGTGGCAGCCCCTTAGAACACTGCTATCATGTCACCCCTAGTGCTTTTTATTATTATTATTTTACATTTTAATTTTTTAATTTTTATTTTGGCAAGAAGTCAACCAGACTCCGGCCATATGCATAAAAACATGTATATCTCTTTGAATGGTTGATCAAAACCATTTGATCAACCATTCAAAACTTACAAGGCAGTTCAATAGAGGTTGTTTTAATGATGGCAGAAAATAATTCTTAAGTTAAACAAAATGTTTAGCAGTATTTCCTCCTATTTACTAAACATCTTTTAAGTATGCACCTGTTAATAAGATTTGGAACAGGAATAGAACTGACTCTTTATGACAAGATGTTATTTGAAACAAAATACACAGTATAAGAAGTAACTTTAAGAGGTTTGGAAACAACCTCTTTTGTTCAATATTTTATGCACCCTGACAGCAGTGCCCATAGCAACGCTTATTGCACAAGTAAGACTTCAACACTAGCAGCTGTTCCTCTCTTAAGGAACTGGAGAAGCCAAATAAATCAACAGTGCATAACTGTGTAAGCTGCACATCCTCTCCATAGAAGCCACATGCATATCTATGGCAAACATACAGTCCAACTGCAATCTGAGACTTTTTCTCCAACCCTATTTATAGATTGCAGATCTGTAAAATCTTTGTTGGAAGCATTCCTATGCAAGTAAATTAGTGGGGGTGAGGGTTAAATAAATGGAAATGAATGTTGTCTTTCTTCTGCTAAAAAGAAATAACATTGTGAATTAGAAATAATATCCGTTACGGTTTACAAATATTATTCAAATTGTTTTAAAATATATGCACACACTCAAACATAAAGAAAGCCATCAAAAAGTTCAAATGCAGTGAACCTGAATGGTATGTGGCTGACACAGCCTGCTATGCCGCCAGTGGTGACTGCTGCAACAAAGAGCAAAGGAATAAATAGTAATTGGCACCAGGGATAACAACAAATGAAGCTAAATATAGTAACTCAAGATGAAGGCAGGATATGTTCTCTGTTGACAAGAAGTACAAGAAAGCAAATAAGAGGTTTGTGTCACAAGAAGGCAGAGCTTGAATGAATGTTGGAGAAAAAATTTCATAATGGTGAAAAGCAGTTTTATCCAGAGATGGTGTTTAAGCTAAGACTGCCATTTGGATTCAATAGCCTAAAATTCCATTCCTACTTAAGAATAGCAAAATTTAAAAAAAAAAGGATTGAACCAATCTCTGTTCAATAATGTTTCAAGTGACAATTCTCATGGATTCTGAGCAAACGAAAAATGATGCATATTGGAATATTTATAAGCTTGCCTCTCTTCCGACTCCCATGACAGATATTTAGGCCCTGCAGGCAAACTCCTGCAGGCAATGGAATGGAGTGAAGGATGACTCCAGGCTAACATTGCTTTTTTTCTATTTGTCTTTTTCACAAACTACCAGCAGGAAAATCTATAACAGAATAACAGAGTTGGAAGGACCCTTCTAGTCAAACCCTCTGCTCAGGCAGGAGACTCTATATCACTCTGGACAAAAAGGTTGTCCAATCTCTTCTTAAAAACCTTCAATAATGGAGCACCTGTAACTTCTGGAGGCAATCTGTTCCACTGTTCTCACTGTCAGAAATTTTCTCTTTAGTTCTAGGTTGGATCTCCCTTTGATTAGTTCAATTTTTATCCATTACTGCTTTGGAGAATAATTGATCCCCTCTTCCTTGTGACAACCCTTTAAATATTGGGTGTCAGCCCTAATTCCAAGTGTGGTCTTACCAAATGTAGTATAAAGCAGTACTAGCATTTCATGTAGTCTTTATATTATCCCTCTGCTGATGCAGTCTAAGAGTGTATTGGGTTTTTTGACATCTGCAGCACATTGTTGGCTCATATTTAAGTGATTATCTACTAGGAGTCCTAGATCCCTCTCACAGTTATTGTTACTGAGCAAAATACCACTATTCTAAACCTATGTGCTTGGTTTTACATGCCTATCTTATTTTTCTCACCACCGAATTGCATAGGGGCCCAATGTTCAAGTCTGTCAAAATCGTTCTGGATCTTAAACCTATTCTTGGGGGAATAACCAACACCTTTGAAGTGTTGGTTATTCCCCCAAGCTTGGTGTCATCTCAAAATTTGATGAGTTCTCCTTCTATCCTCTCATTTCAATCATTTATGAAGATGCTGAAGACTACCAGACCTAAGGTAGAACTTTGGAGTAACCCACTGTGTGCTTCCCTCCATGTACATAGTTCCATTACATGTTGAAAGCGGTCAGCCAGTTATGAATCCAACTGATGGTGATGCTGTCTAAATCCACATTTTTATATCTTGCCAAGTAGGTTGCAGTCTATTTTGTGAAATGCCTTGCTGATGTCCAAATGTATTGTCCAAACATTTTGCTAGTCTACTAATTTAGTCACTTTGTCAAAGAATGCAATATCTGTCTGCCATGATGTGTTTTTGATATATCTCAATATAAATAAGCTAAGACAAAGAATTGAAATCCAAGAACCCTTGGCCCTGTACCAGTATTAGGAAAAAGCTCCCACTTCACAACAAAGATTATTATTGTAATGGGCCAGAGCTTGATTGGAACCATTGTGAGAGAAAAGAGATAAAGACCCCATTTCCATTCTAAAAATAAATGAAATGAAGCCTTTATTCTTTGAAGAGATCTGCACTGCACATTAGAAACTTTACAGAAAGATAAATATATATATTTTGACTACACCAGTAAAGTTTAGAAAGAAAATGCAATCTCTGTAGCCCTCTGAGTCCATATGACACATATTGCTACACATTTATTTTCAATTAAAAAGATTTTAAAATACTAATTGGAAATTTGCCTTCAAAAGCAGAGGGATAGAAAAAGCAGTATTCTTCATACTGGGAGGTGTGGATCTAATGTAGATTTAACACAGACACACACATACTGCATTGACAATTTGTCAGAAGCCTGGCATTAATGGGGATATTATGTGGTAAATATGATAGCTTTTGTCTCAAGCAAGATGCTAAAACAGAGACAATGAAAAAATGGAAAGATGGAGATCCTGGAGCACCTGGGTACTACAGAGGATTGGAAAAGAACTGATATGGTCCCCATCTTCAAAAAAAATGGGGGGGGAACGCACCCAGGAAAATACAGACCAATCAGCCTAACATCAATACCCAGGAAGATACTGGAAAAGATAATAAAAAAAACAGATCTGCCAACATCTAAAAACAGGTAAAGTAATAACTAGAAGTCAGGATGGGTTTGTTAAAAACAGATCATGCCAAACTAATCTTATTTCATTTTTCAACATAGTGACTAAATTAGTAGACCAGCAAAATACTGTGGACATAATATACTTAGACTTCAGTAAGGCATTCAACAAACTAGACCACAACCTACATCTTGGTAAGCTTAAAAAAAGTGGGGTAGATAGCATCACCATCATATGGATTTGTAACTGGCTGATAAACCATACTCAACAAGTAGTCCTTAATGGGTCTGTCTACGTGGAAGGATGTAGCAGTGGGGTACCACAAGGTCCCATCTTAGGCCCAGTACTCTTCAATATCTTCATAAGTGATTTAGATGAAGGAATAGAAGGGGAAACTTACCAAATTTGAGATGATATTAAGTTGGCACGAATAGCTAACACCCTAGATGATAGGCTCAAGATCCAGATTGATCTTGATAGACTTGAACATTGGACCCTATCTAACAAAATGAAAATTAATGTAGAGAAAAGTAAAGTCTACACTAAGGCAAGAAAAACCAAAAGTACACATATAGACTGGGTGAAACCAGACTTAATAGCAGTAACTGTGAGAGGGATCTTGGAGTCTTAGTGGACAATCTATTAAATATGAGCCAATAGTATGTGGCAGCTGTCAAAAAAGCCAACGAAATCCTAAGTTGCATTAACAGAATGAGAACAATCAAGATCAAATGAGGTACTAATACCACTTTATAAAGCTTTAGTAAGACCACACCTAGAATTCTGCATCCAGTTTTGGTCATCACGCTATAAAAAAGATATTGAGACTCTAGAAAGAGTGCAGAGAAGAGCAACCAAGATGATTAGGGGACTGGAGGCTAAAACATGTGATGAACAGTTGCAGAAACTGGGCATGGCTAGTCTGCTGAAGAGAAGGAAGGGGAAATATGATAGCAGTGTTCCAATATTTAAGGGGCTGCCATAGAGAGGAAGGGGTCAAACTATTTTCCAAAGCACCTGAAGGCCAGACAAGGAATAATGGATGGAAACTGAACAAGGAGAGATTTAACCTGGAAATAAGGATACATTTTCTGACAGTGAGAACAATCGACCAATGGAACAGCTTCCCTTCAGAAGTTATGGGAGCTTCATTACTGAAAGCTTTCAAGAAAAGACTGGGCTGCCATCTGTCAGAAATCATTTAGGGTTTCCTGCTTGGGCGGGGAGTTGAACTAGATGATCTACAAGGTCCCTTTCAACTCTGTTAATGTTAAAGAATATGAAAGGACACATTGACATTAAAAAATTAATTAGAATTTGGAATACTTTATTATACATCACATCTGCAAAATTATAAATTTATCATCATGCACCAGTGCACAAGACTATGGATATTTACAGAATCTCATGATTTTTCCAGCAGCCAAAAATCACAGTCACCTCTGTATTACTATTTTAATGTAATAATTTTTTGTTCAGTGATGTAATTATTATTTTGCTGGCATTCCACATAGCTACAATATAAGGCATTTTTGTATTTTGGATCTGAATTCTCCATCTTTTTGACTATGCAGAACCAGGTACATAACCTTGAAACCAGAAAAGTTGCTGAAAGGATACTTGGGAAAAATATGTAAATTTTGTGCAATACGATTTTTGCAATGGTTCCTCTTTACAGAAAGATTTGCACCATGTCTGTATTCAGTGATGTTGAGGGGTTCTATCCAAGAGCTGCCTGCCTCCTATTGCCTTTTTTATCAGTATCTCCCCTCAAAAGATCAGATACCAGTAAATTATTTTTCCTGATATTTTGAAAGAATATTTGAGGAACAGGAAGAACCACAACCAAGAAAATGGTCCAGATTCTCAATTTATGACCACAATTGCACCCAAAATTTCTGTGGCTAAGCAAAAGTTGTTAAGTCAGTTTTGTCCCATTTTACAACCTTTCTTCCCGTAGTTGTTGTTAGTAACATGATTGTTAAGTGAATCTAGCTTCCTAATTGACTTTGCTCGTCAGATCACAAAAGGTGATCACATGACTCTGGGACACTATGAACTTCTTAGGATGAATCTTTCCTTAATCAGGTTCTTTAGGTCTTCCAAAAGTGCAGCAATCACCATTTAACTGGATCTATCCACTTAGTTGCTAGCCATTTTCTTCTCTTTCCCTCCATCTTTTCCAACATTAGAGCCTTCTCCACAGATCACATAATTTGTCCAAAGTGGTATAATTATATTTTCCTTTCTTTTTATCTCTCTTATAGGCTGGATGTTCCATAACAATGCTCCATTTGTTATTATGCTGTGTGTTGCCCTATCATCCAATGGGAGATTGGATGCACAAATGGAGCTACACACATGCGTTTGCCAGGCGCTTGTGCAAATGGAGCTGTGTGCATGTACGCTGCTCACACAGAACCCTCCCGCCCCCCTGCTGGTCCACACAGCTGGAAATGTTGGGAAACATTGGAGTAGTGGCTACAGCAACAGACTAGAAATCAGAGGGCCTTGGTGGCTCAGGCTGTTAAATGCCTAGCACTTAATTCCAGCTGCCTGCAATTACTGCAGGCTCGAATCCCACCAGGCTCAAGGTTGACTCAGCCTTCCATCCTTTCGGGGTAGGTAAAGTGAGGACCCAAGATTGTTGGAGGCAATAAGCTTTGTAAAAATGCCGCTTAGCATATACAATGGAATGAAGGCTATTGCTGAGCGCATTGGGTTGTATCCCAAAAACTGTAAGCCACCCTGAGTCTCCGGAGAAGGGCGGGATATAAATATGAATAACAAGAAGACGGTGAGTTTTAGTGCCACCTTAGGGACAAAGCCATCTTTGGCCAGTCACTCTTTCTCAGCAGGCAAGGGCCAACCACTTCTGAAAAACCTTGCCAGGAAAACTGCAGAGACTTCACAGGTTGTCACCAGCAGTTGATACAAGACATAACAACATCACTAAACTGCATAATTATATTTAGAATTCTAAACAATGCAACAGGATTTGGTGGGGAAAAGTAGATAGTTCATTCTTTTAACTAACTCAGAGTTTGCTTAGTAACTGTTGATTGAATAAACCACAGCTAGTTGAGTTCACACATGAACTCATGAATTCAGGCAATGAGCCAGTTAGTATTTGTTTCTTCCTTCCCCTCCTCATCAGCCTGACTTCTTTTTCTCATCTGAATATACATTTTTTCTGAGAGACCGGATTCCTGAAAACAAACAATTTCTGCTGATTATAACTTATACACTGCATTTCCTATGAAAGTGCAATGCTTAGGGAGGAGGATTTGAAATAGCTAAACATGAAAAATAAATCATATCGAAACAAAGTCCAGAACAATCCAAAGATTACATGTTTTCATTGAGTTTAATAGTTCAAACATTATTTATTTGTAGCTTATGGTATATTTTCAGTCTCTAGCTCATAGTCTCTCACATGCACACATGGAATAGCCAACAGCTGTGAGCCAATATGTAGATGTTCTTGTCCTAAGAGTAGAAAATTTTATCAACAGTAATCAGAAATTAGCTTTTGCCACCAATGTTGTATAGCAAATCCAAGCATTTCTTTATTAATAAATTTACTACTTTACTATTAAATTTCTTAGTGCCATAGCTTTTATTAGAAATCTAGATTTTTTTGTTTTAATATTTATACTGTTTATTTTATTTATTACACTTTTTATTAGAAAGCATTTCTTCAGAATGGTATATTGCTAACTTTAATATTTTGTCAATAATCTGGTGAAGATTTGTCCTGTGAATAAATGTTTGCACTAATTAATGCCCATATAAAAATATTTATAGTGAACATTTGTTCATTCAAAAGGTATAAAACATTAACATGCCTAAGAAACAGTGACAATATTTGAATGAATTAGGATTTACTAAAAATATCGTTCCTATTCAATTTTTCAGCCAGGAAACTTAATGCAATGAACAATATATATTGGTTTTCAATGATTTTAACCAACCAAATAAATTGAAATGGTTTCTTATCATTGACATCATTCCTATGGTACACAGGTGCTGATGCATCACCAACATTTTTTTCCAAATTACTTTATCTAAAAAAATAGTGCATAAGCCAAAGAGAAGTGTGTAATTACCAAGGATAATAAAAATATATTGAAGGAACCAGGAAAGAGAAGCTTAAATTTGAAGATTGAAGCAGCAATACTGCAGACATGTCTGTAATATTATTAATACCAGTTCAGACAGCGAGAACAATTTCTCAATGCATCCTCTTGATTTAAGCAAAATATTTGTTAACTCAAGAAAATGCATACAGTTTTTCCTCTAGATAGCAGAAAGTTTTCTATTATACACAGTCTCTAAAAATACTCCAGAACTCTACCAAAGCAACAGCAAAATAGACTTCAGTACAGCTTGGGGGTTGGAAACTTTGGGGTTCATCTTCACCAATGTTGTCTTGGACCTTTGGGTACAGAAGAAGTTTAAATAATGCCTTCACTATATTTGCTTTGCCATACTACCAATGCCATAATGAGTAGAGTGATAAAAATTGGCACAACAATGAATGGACATAAAATGATGTTAGGAGGGTCTTCTAGAGCCCTTCCTGAAACAGGGCAGGTTTTGAAGTACTGCCTATGAATTGTTATGAAGAACTGATCCACCAGTTGGTTTGGCCAGTAGCAATCCAGTTTCTCGGCTATCAAGATGGTGCAATTGGTAAGCTCCCTGTAACAGCTGCAAAAGAGACAAGGAGACTTGTTAAAAAAATGTCACACAATCATTAAGGGCCATTACACATATTACACAGAAGCAAAGCCTAAATTACCAGCAGTTATTGTTTTAGGGTCAAAATAGCATAGGTATTTCTCTAAAGTGAAGAATAGGTAACAATTCTCACAAAGTACCTTACAAGCAGTACAAACAATACATTTCTAGAATCTTTCCCACCAGAAAACCAGTGGGACAGTGAGATGAGTTAAAATATAGTACTGAGTATTTCCATTAAGTCCTAAATGTTAACTAAATAATTCTACTTTATCCTTAGGATCTCTCAAAAATCACAATTGCAAAATATAGCTGTAAAGGTGCTTACTGAACTAAGTGGAATGTTTCAGAATGTGAGGCTAAATGTTTTAGAATGTGATCTAAGACTAAGAATTAGGATCCTAAATGCAAATTTTAAGGGTTATTTCTGAAAATGGAAATGGATTAAATCATGACCATAGCAGAAACATTTCTCTCTCTTGCTAGTTCTGCCAACTGTTAACCACAATATCTGAACAACAAATAAACACTTGAGCCTTAGCTATAGTATCTGTAAATCAGAAAAAAACATAATTTACAGACACCTATGCACATATAAGAAATTGAATCAAATTTAGTAGAGCAAGTAAAAAAATCTTCAGGAAAGAAAAATCATGGATGAAAAGAGTCTTGACACTGCAATTAATACAATGTTACACTGACTGGTAAAAAGGCACATGCCATTCCAGATGCTCCAATAAAAGGATATATTATTTGTCTATATACTACCAGAATGGAATGAGTTGGGAAGTTTTCTGCGTTTGAAGAATGATTCAAGAATGAAGAGCAAGAAAAGGAATGAGGTCAAATATTGGAAAATTATCCCAAGAATAAGAAAAGATAAAACAGCAGAATAAATTTTTCTTTACTGAATCTATTCAAGAGAAGGCCATATATCTGGGATGTACTAATTTGGATTCGTATGTTGGGGATGGATGTGTGTTGGACCTAATGGCCCAAACTGTTCCATCTTTATGTTTATTAAACAGATTGTAATAGTAGCCCTCTCCCAGCCTGCATGCTGTATAGGCAAAGGTATTCACAAAACACAAGTTTCTCTCCAGCAGGGACTTACCATGTAAGCCAAAAGGAGATTTGCCCCTGTCCTTCCCATTTGAGAAAGATTAGTTCTTTGGGGACTGCACACCAACTTCTGTGGACCATGGAGCAAGAACCTGTGTGCTAGGGTGATTTAAGGCAGGGGTCTCCAACCTTGGCAACTTTAAGACTTGTGGACTTCAACTCCCAGAGTTCCTCAGCTGTTGAAGTCCACATGTTATTTATTTATTTATTTATTTATTTATTTGTTTGTTTGTTTGTTTGTTTGTTTGACTTATATGCCACCCTATCTCCCTAAGGACTCAGGGCGGCTTACAAAGTAAAAACGATAATACAAATATACAAATATTAAAAAACAATTAAACTCAAGGTCTCATAAACAATTCCAATTAAAACTATACTAAAAACTATACTAAAAACCCCATCAGTCCGGGTAGGCTAGTTGGAATAGCCATGTCTTTAGGCCACGGCGGAAGGAGTGGAGGTCAGGGGCCACCCGGAGCTCTAGGGGGAGCTGGTTCCATAGGGTGGGTGCTCCCACCGAGAAGGCCCTACTCCTGGGGACCGCCAGCCGACATTGCCTGGTCGACGGTACCCGGAGAAGGCCCTGTCAGTGAGAGCGCACGGGACGTCAGGAAACTGTTAGTGGCAGCAGGGTCTCCCGCACATACCCTGGTCCAATGCCATGAAGGGCTTTATAGGTCAACACCAGCACCTTGAAGTCTTAAAGTTGCCAAGGTTGGAGACCCCTGATTTAAGGTAGCTATATGGTTTTCTTTTTTTATGTACTTTTATTTATGTATGTTTGTGTTGTACACCAGGGGTCCCCAACCCCAGGCCACAGACTGGTACTGCCCTGTGGCCTGTTAGGAACTGGGCTGCACAGCTGGAGGTGAGTGAGCAGTGCCCCCCCATGGAAAAATTGTCTTCCACAAAACCAGACCCTGGTGCCAAAAAGGTTAAGGAGTGCTGTTGTACACTGTCCACAGTCACACTATTTGAGTTGATAACCTTATAAATCAATCGAATACATAAATAAATAAATAAATTGGAGAGCATTCCTTTCCAGCTTTTGATTTAAGGGTTATTATTATTTTTTTGGTGGAGAAAAGGATTTCTGGTAACATCTGAATCCAAAATATAATTTGATTGAAGGGCAATATATTCTAGAGCAGGGATGTCAAACTCGAGGCCCACAACTACTTCCAGCCCCGATGTGGTCAGATCCAGCCCATGCAGCTATCCTGGAAATTGTAAGGGGATGGCCTGTGTTGCTTCAGCCCAGCTCATGCCACCCTGGCATGCGCACGTGTGTACAGGAGGCAACAGGCCAGCATTGCCTCATCCATCACTCATCCATCACTCGTCCCTCGGCCACTTCCTTCCTTTGATCAGTGCTAAAAAGGGCATGAAAAATGAATCTGACTTGGAGTAGTGTAGAATACCTTCAACAACAATTGATTCTGGTTGTTGTCTTTTTCTGCTACAGAATCTACTGTTACATTTCTCCTCATCAGCCAAATTGTGGCCCAGACTTTTTACATTTTCTTCATTCTGCAGTCAGAAAAAGGATTTGTGATTCTTCTTAACCTCATATATGTTGCCATCTTAGAGAAAGGCAGGATATAGATGTGGTCATAAATGAAATAATTTTTAAATGTATTTAGTAACAGAATCAGGAAATCATCTGATCTTGCTTCTCTTTTTATATTTTTCATACAAAAATATTTTATAGAAAAGTTTTGATTTTTATTAAGTAAACTTTTAGATTCTCATACATAAATATCTTTCCTGGAATACATATTAAACACATTAGTATCTTTGACCCTTAACTTTCTTCCAAGAACCTCATTCCCAATTATAATAGTATCTAAACAATAAGGAATTACCAGTGCATGTGTCCATATCAAATGTATTGTTTCTCTTCAGCCCAACTCACCTCAAAAGGTTGATGTTGTGGGGAAAATAGGTGGATGAAAGTGTTTGGTATATTTAGTTATTTGTAAAAAATAATAAAGACAATATATGTATGTGTGTGTGTGTGTGTGTATAATACACACACATGCACGCACACAAACAAACACAAACAAATGCTTGTTTCCCCGAAAATACAACCTGTTTTCTGACAGTTAGAGCAATCAACTAATGGAACAGCTTGCCTTCAGAAGTTGTGGGAGCTTCATCACTGGAAGCTTTCAACAAGAGACTGGTCTGCCATCTCTCAAAAATGATGTATGGTCTGCTTTGGTGGGGGGTTGGACTAGATTACCTACAAGGTCCCTTCCAACTTTGTTAATCTGTATATGTATTTGATAGGTGTCTTCTTCTGAAGGGTTGTGACACAGAAAAGGAAGTAGGCATATTTCTTATTGCCAAGAAGAAGGCAGGTCAAAAACCAGTGGATAAAAATTACAAGAAAGCATATTCAGGCTAGATATCTGGAGGAAATTCCTGACTGCCTATGCTACCCCCACTAACCCACACATCAGGGTTGGTGTAGAGAGCTTTATGCAGTCTGTTCCTCCAACAGTTCTATTTCAGGTTTTCAATTAACCCCCAGCTGCCAGCTTAGCACAGTCATTGACCTGCGACCAAGTAGATAAACAAAAGCAAAACAAACTTACAGCCAAACCTAAAACAGTCTTGGAAATAAAGGTTTTGCCTGGGTAGGTTCCAAAAATAAACACTCCAAATCCCCTCCGAAGTCCGGGGCCTCCACTGAGGTTTGTCAACAAGTCCGATGGTCCGGTTTCAGGGCTTGCAAGAAGTCACAGGAATTGTCTAAGCCAAGAGTTCATGGGGTCGCTTTCAGCAAAGCCAGCCACAAACCAGCTCCAGACTAACCTTCCAGGCAACGGACAATTAGTCCACCTGACAGATAACCGGCTGCTCCAAACACAAACACAAATACTCTCCGCAAATGAATTAAATCCATGAGCTGCAGAGTTCCGGAAACACTAACAGCCATCTGGCCATGATCCACACACATTGCTTCCAGCAATGCCTCCCTCTACCTGCTGTGCTAACTAGCCCCTCCCAGTGCAGCCCATTAAGAGGGGCAGGGCTTTCCTCCATCAATCTAGCAGATCTTCGCCTGTCTGCCTGTGTACTCTAGCATCCATCAAGGCTGGTAGCTCCTCCCCCTCTTCCTCATTGGTCCACGAGCTCTCCCCAGTTGAGGCATGTTCTGCCAGCAGTTCAGGGTCAGCAATACCAGATGAGCCAGGAATGCTCTCATTCTCCCTTGAAGCCTCTGAGGAAGATATGGATGAGCCATCATCCACAGGAGACATCACACTGCCACATTAAGAAGTGAGTTCCCTTCACTAAGATTTGTATAATCATCTCTCAGATGTGATCTAGTGGATTCTGGTACTGAGCAAGGGGTTGGATTAAATGATCTCCAAAATCCCTTTTAACTTGGTCATTCTGTTATGATCCAATTTTTATTTTATACCCAAGATAAAAGAAAAAGTAAAATATAAAAGAAATAAGTATAAAAATACTTCTAATTATTTGATACTTACTCCAAAGTCTTATCCCAATCACACCACAGTGTCTTCCTGAGAGTTTCCATGTCAAATTTAAATTTGCTGAGACAAAAGTCCTCAATTAATTCTCCATAAGATTCATGGCATGCAGAGGCCACAATAAAATGATGGGCTAAAATAGAAAGAGGAAAATGAAAAAGATTTTTAAAACAAGGTTAAAATAAAATTGCTTGTTTCATGTCAGTCTAAAAATTACTAGTGGAAGAATAATCCCAAGAGCCTTGGTGGTGCAGACTGTTAAACACCTTGCACTTAGATCCAGCTGCCTGCAATTAGTGCAGGCTCGAATCCCACCAGGCTCAAGGTTGACTCAGCCTTCCATCCTCCCAGGGTAGGTAAATTGAGGACCCAAGATTGTTAGGGGCAATTAGCTGACCTTGTAAAAATGCTGCTTGCAAAAAGCCCTAGTAATAAGCAGGCATATACAATAGAATGAAAGCTATTGCTGAGCACATTGGGTTGTGCTCCAAAGATTGTAAGCCGCCCTGAGTCTCGGAGAAGGGTGGCATATAAATGTGAATTTAAAAAAAATAGATCTCTTTCTGTCATCTAAACATTGTTGTTTATTCTTGAGTAAATAATCACTTCAGAGAAATGAAACATTACAGGTAAACCACTAGTGCCATCAAACAGTTTTAATAAATGTAAGTTATAATGTAGCAACTTCATTGCTTCAGGCCTTTGGTGCATTCACAGAGATCATAGGCCTAAAGTACTGTGAGATCATGCAAGACCAGTAGCATGAGATCTCATGCTAATGATCTCTCCAGGGGTGAGCTTCAGCTGGTTTGTGCCAGTTCGGCCAAACCAGATGGTAATTTTACATCTGCTTTGGCGAACTGGTAGTTCCAACAACTGGCTGCCCCCCCAACCCTCCCAGGAGTCCCCACTTGGCCTGTTTTGGACCACAGGTAAGTGCAGGGCCTGTGTGGAGGCTCGGGGAGGGTGAAAACAGACCTCCTGGAGGCTCGAGGAAAGCCTCTGGAGCCTGGGAAGTTCAAAAAATGGGCCTCCCAGAAGCTCCAAAAGGCAGGAAATGGGCCCATTTCTAGCCTCCAGAGAGCCTCTGGAGTCCAGGTAGGGTGAAAATGGACCTCCCAGAGGCTCAAGGAAAGCCTCTGCAGCCCGGGAGGGTGAAAAACGGGCCTCCCAGAGGCTCAAGAAAGCCTCCAGAGCCTGGGGAGGGTGAAAACTGGCCCCCTGAGGCCCATTTTTGTTCCCAGGATGGTGCAGGGAGGCCTACTAGGTCAAAAATGGGACACAGGGAGCTCAGTGTGCCCCCGGCAGCCTGTTTTTGCTCCCAGGGTGGTGCAGGAGGCCAACTAGGCCACGCCCACCATGACCACACCCATCCAGCAAAAAGAACTGGTTGTTAAATTATTTGAAGCCCACCCCTGGATCTCGCCCTATTTTAGGCCTTTGTTCTCTGCGAATTGAGGCCTGGACGAGAACTATGACAAAGGCATTGCAAATGAAGTGGAAAGCTTATATGCTTCAGGCCTTACCTCCATTTGCCATTTTCTTGCCAAAGCCTACAGGGAGATTGCATCCTTATAGGCTCTGGTCATCTTTGCGAAAAGCCTTTTCTGGCAAGAACAGAACCTGGGAGGGGCCGGTACATATCTCCCGGGCTCCGTTTCTTGCTGGCAAAGGCCTATTGCTAAGACTTGCTGAAGTCTTAACTCAGTCAATTTTATTCTGGTGGAATTTTGAATAGTTTGGCACATAATTGGGCTGCTCAGAGTTTTTTTAGCACAATTCTGACCAATTTCACATGTCCTGCCATCATCTTAGTGTAGATTAAAATATCACCCAAACAGACCAAAACTCCCTTGTAAAGGTTTTCATGCAGCACTTCATTTATCAGCTACATAAATGCAGCTGGAGCACTCTGTGGTCTGAAGGGGAGGACTCAGAATTGGAAAAACCCTAAGTCATTTTCCACTCATTACCTTTCTTGATCCTAACCTGGCAATATGCCTCCCACAAATCCAATTTGGTAAAAAGTCTCCCCTTGGCTAAACGGGTTAGCATATCCTTCATCAAGGGAAGGAGCAGATATTCTCCAAGTAGATAGCATTAAGCCCCCAATATTTCATGCATAGACAAAGGGACCCATTCTTCTTTTCCCTAAACAGTACAGGGGTAGCCACCAACAGTACAGGGGCACTTACACTATTCATTAAACGTTATCCTATTAAGAGTGGTACAATGTTCAAGCCTCTCAACATCATTTTGAATCATGATTGATGTTATCCAATTCTCCTAGCTTGATGACATCTGCAAACGTAATAAATCATTACTTTCCAGCCTGTTGATTTTTTTTTTTAATTTAACAATTATTTATACCACCTGAATCATGGCATTTGCAAGGGCAGTGGTGAAGATAGGATTCCACTTACTAATTTCTCCCAGGTTCCCATTCATTTCAGAGGCACCCTTTTAAGACACTTCCGGGTTGAAAAGATTAGTCAGTGACATAAAAAAAACATCAAAAAGCACCCTTTAGATGCATTTGTCTAACCAGTTATATATAGCCACAACACAGTACTAACTCACTAGCTCTCTAGCTCACATTCATCCAACTTGTTTCCAAAATATCATGAACTATTTTGTTATATACAGTAATAGAATAAGGAAATGTTGTGTAGTGTCCCTTACTTCAATGAAGTATTGTATATAACAAAATAGTTCATTATATTTTGTAAACAAGTTGGATGAATGTGGACTATAGAGCTAGTTAATAGAATAAGGAAATGTTGTGCACTGTCCCCTATTTCAATAAACTGCCATAAAAATATATGAGTTAAATTGAAATGACTTGTCCCTGACAAACACAGGGTGGTTCCTAGTAACAACAGCATTTTTTTTATTATTGCTCAGATACAATACGCTGTAAAGCATAAAATGTAAATATACTTAATGAAATAAACTCAAATACAGATACCAATAGGTGTACAGCTTCCTAGCTCCTTCTTTTTCCCTTTTTGAATCCTGTATTGGAAATGGGTTCGCTCTTCTCCAGTCTTCCAGCACATCAATGGAAGATATGAGGTTTTATTGTTGCTGGGCTTTGTGTAAGAAAGCACTTTTAATCAGGGAATACTTTCTAAAAGCAACTAAAGCTTTCATATAGCAAATCTCTTAATTGAATTACATTTTTTTATTTTAATATTACAGTGACTTTGCCCTTTGACACTGCAATGAGCATTTAGCATCCTTTTTACCATATTTTACCATTTGTTGTCATCAAATTCTTCAGGGTCTTTGACTGCAAAGGCTCTGAAAACTCGCATGAATCTACTTTTCTGTCCAGCAGTGTTTTATGAAGAAAGGCAATATAACAATTTTAGCAGAGAGCAGCTGCTTTTTTATGATAATCTGAATCAGGTTGCAGGGCCATTATACAGCCACATTTGATAACTGAAGATCACTTTATTTTAAATTTGTATGTAGCAAATGCATAGCCCTAACTGACTTTACCCAATCTACAAGTAAGTTTAGATGGAAGATAATCAGAAAATACCAGGTCTGTAGGTTGCACTTGTAAGTTGAAAAACATCCAATAAAAAGGCAGTGATAAACCACATTTATACTGCTGCCAAGAAAACAGCATGGACATACTGATGAAGACAGCAATAAGCAAGCTAGATGGGTAAGTTTTACCTGGGAAATGCCCAATTTTGAGAAATTAATGCTTCATTTTTTTTCTACAATCAAAATAAATTGACATAATATTATATGTAATAATCCTTGTGAAAATAGAGATAGCTAGGCTTTAAATAGATTTGGAAGCGACATTTAGGCAAGCAATTGGATGAGACAATATTATAAACCATTGTGGAAATATGGGGACATTCCTCCTCACTTCAATTATTTAGTCTTAATCTAAGATTTTACAGAACTGGTATGTAATCCTACAAGAACCTCACATATAATGCACAGTTTCTTTATAAGGTGCTTTTAATCAAAAATAAACTTTCTTCCATATTCAGTAGAATAAAAAAGTATAAAATTTTGGAGGGAGGTCTTTAACAAAATAATAGCAGTATCTAACTAAAGAACTGAATTCCTACCAAATTCGGGTTTAATACAGGTAGTGCTCAATTTAGAATAGTTCATTTAGTGACCATTCAAAGTTACAACAGCACTGAAAAAAGTGCTGACCATTTTTCACGCTTATGACTGTTGCAGCATCCTCATAGTCATGTAATCAAAATTCAGATGCTTGGCAATGGCTTTATATTTAGGACAATCACAGCGTCCCAGGGTCATTTAATCAGTTTTTGACCTTTTGACAAGCAAAGTCAATGGAGAAGCCAGATTCACTTAACAACCAGATTACTAACTTTAATAAGTGCAATAAGTCACTTAACAACTGCAGCAAGAACAGTCATAAAATGGGGCAAAACTGACTTAACAAATGTCTTACTTGGCAACATACATTTTGGGCTCAGTTGTGGTAGGTTGAGCACTAGCTGCATATAGTTTAGCACATATCAAAGGAAGGAATAAATATGTACAAAGCAAGAAACTATTGTTCATATGTTTTAGCAACAAAATCAAAATAATTCCTCATCAGTAAAAATACTGTATCAAGATAAATTTTTCTTCTGCTTAAAATATTTCTAGATAGGAATAGCAACAATGGTAACTCAGAGCATTCTCAGAAGTAGAGCAGTCATGCAATCAAATCTGGATTGTAAAATTCCAGATGGCCACTAGATTGCAGGAAAAAAACTAAGAGATTTCTCTAGCTTTTTGCTGTCATCTGAGAATATCTATCACCCTGACCCCCACCATAATACTCTATGCAAAAATCTACGTAGATGGAGCCAGCCCTGCAGGTGACAACCAATGTTCATTTTTTAAAAGACTGTGCTTGAATCTTGGCTGTAGTTATGTATCACTAAACGGACATCATTTCTGTGATTTATTCTCCAAATGTCTGATACCAAGAACTGGATCTGACTTGGTGTGAATTGTCTGTCAACTGAATCTCTAATGTTTACTCATTGATGTCCTTAGAAACAGTGTGTTTTCAACTGCAGATAATAGCTGATTGAATCCTGCTTAGATGGAGCAGAATTTCAACTCAATTGCTGAAGCTACCTTTGCTTTTTCCATTTTTTTCTACTTTCTCTTTTGGTCTATTCTGTATGTTCCAATCAGCCTCTCTAAATATCAGACTGCCTACATATAGTGCTTACAGTCATAAGTCATAACTCATAAAATGGGCCATCCTCAGGATAGAACCAATTTTATTACCTTTTTTTGAGATGGTAGTTAAGCAAATGCCACATTAAGTTAATGATTGAGTGTTTGTAAGGGCTGGTTTTGCTGAAAACTGGAAGTAAATGCTGCTTTTCAGCAAAATCATCATAAAATGCAGTAATGTAACTGTGGAATTTTGCAAACAGCTATAAAGGCAGGTTAGCTACTAAGTGCCCAAAATGCAGTCATATGACTATTGGGGGGTGGGGGGTAGCCATCAGTACCAAGTCTTAAGTACCCTTGTAGAGGTCTAACATAACTTCACACAGTTGCTATGCAAACTATTATAAATCAAGGACTACCTGCATTGCCTCTGTATGGCAGTTATTCTTTAGGAAAGAAAAAAGTGCCATATATTTTATCTGTTATTGGTGTCTCTTAGCCTGGAAAACTTAGATCATGTACCTCAGTCATACTTACTCTATTTCTATATTGTAGCTGAGTAATAAGGAAGATTTCATGTTGTATACATGCAAAATATGAATTTTTGAAGATACTTTGTTCAGAGCATTCACGCTACAGTATTAACAACTATCTGGATCCTCAAAACCAGATAAGGTAAAAATATATCAAAATATCATTAGTTTTGATAACAGTGGGACTGCCTCTGAAAGCCATCTGCTGGAAAACTGGTGGGCTTCTTTGTAGAGATGGTTAGCTGTGAGAATAGACTGCTGAATTAGATAGGACTGATCCAGAAAACCACATTTAGGTTCTTGTGCACATGATATCTAATCTTCATCAGAGTTGGCAAGAAATGACCCCACATTGAATGATTTATCTTAAAATCTTTCATAACTTTAGGACTTTTGAACTAGTCAGCCAATGATTGGACAGAGCAGATGGATAACTTGGAAAGATTAAAGATGCAGGTGATACTGGAATGAATGGGAGGCGCCATGCACTTGGAAGCAGCTACAGAGTTTCCTGGGCGTTCCAAACTTTTATAGACTGCTTTCACACAAATTGCTCTGCCATTAACCAGCTTACTAAAAGCCAAAGGGGAGGGCAAGTCTAAGCTCAGAACCCCTCTCAAATAGTCCATGGAATGCCAGGCGGCTTTTGAGAAACTCAGACGGCTATTTGCTGCTGAACCAATATTTAAACACCCAGGTCCCAAGAAGCCTTTCATTATACGGGCAGATGCAAGCTACATAGTGATTGGGGTGGTCCTTCTCCAGAAGGATCCATGGGGGCACTTGCGACCATATACTTACACTTCCGAAACACTGTCCAAGGTGGAGCGTAGATGGATAGTTTGGGATAAAGAGGCTTATGAGGCAAGATGGACGCTATTCATATGGTGGCATTTCCTAGAAAGATGCAAGAAACCTTTCGAGGTTTAGGCTGATCATAAAAACCTAGAAGCAATGAAAAAAACCCCAAACCCCTGAACAAATGAGGTGGGTGCAATACTTTAATTGGTTTAAGTATTTGTCTGAAGGAAAAAAATTCTTAGCAGATGCCTTGTCCAGAATGTTCCAGTATAATAGTGCCAAGGAGGAAGTAGAAGACACCATCATTCCCTCCAATCAAATAGCGGCAGCAGTTACCACCAGAGACTAGCATCAAGCACAATGCAGCTGAGGACATGACCCCAGGAATAAAAACAGCACTGCTCCAAGATAAATGGTTTTTAAAACACAAGTGAGATATGTGTCTGCGTGATGGGCTCGCATGGGTTGGCAGTAAACTCTACATGCCAGCCAGCCACAGGCTCTTAGTTTGTAGAGAAACCAGAATTCTAAAACTGCAGGGCATTTTGGTTTCGGTAAAACCCTGCACCTGACTAGACATCAATTTTGGTAGCCGAGAATTTAAAAAGATGTGAAAGGATACGTAGGTAGTTGCCTTATTGCACACCCATAAAGGGGATTGTGAACAAATCACAGGGACAATTGACAGCAAGTTGCTAACCCCTCAACACCCTGGAAATAAATTTCTATGGATTTTATTTTTTAATTGCCTGACAGCCCTGGGAACACTAGTTCGGGTTACCACTGATCTCTCTTCAAAATAAGTGCATTTTGTGGCATGCCCAAAGATCTCCCCTACAGAAACCCTGGCAAAACTGTTTGTACAACACATTTATCATCTACATGGGATTTCTGAGAGGATTATCTCTGATCGAGGGGTACAATTTACCTTCCAATTCTGGAAAGAGTCTTTGAAATTACTAGAGACCATCCAAGGACTTAGCCGTCACATCATCCTCAGACTAATGGTGCCTGTGAATGTACCAATGGTGTATGGCAGGTGTCAAGCTCAAGGCTCCTGGGCCGCATCCAGTCTGCGGTGTGCTTAGATCTGGCCCATGGGGTCGCCTTGGAAACAAAAAATGACCGGCCCATGGTGCTTCTCCCAAGTTGGCGGGTGGTTGGCCAGGGCTCAGAACCTTAAATGGTTGTTCTTTTCTTTCCAGAGCAAAATTTAAGAGAGTTGGTTTAATGTCAAGGTTCTGACTAATGAGCCCAAGCAAATCTGAACTCCAAGACTCATATCTCTCTCAAAGAACTTCTTTATTGGGTGCATCATATCGGTACGATTAAATGTAAAACCAACTCCAAATATTTCCTGGTTTCAGTATAGTTAAAATAGTAAATGATCCCCTCCCCAAGTGTTACAGGACACATTGTCTAATTAGGTTCATTGGTGGGCTCCCTAAGCACTCCACTCCGTTCTCATCCGACACCTGTGGAGATGACCTTGATTTCCACAAGATAGAGCGGTATTGTGTCTGGCAGTACATTCCAGCCTCCTTCCCTCCTCCTATACTGTGTGGCAACTGAGAACCAGAAAAATGGCCTCTGCCAGGTTCGGTTTGACATTGACACCATGTATGACCCTTAGTATTTCCATAGGTATGAAGAAGCTAAGCAGCAGCCAGATCATGCTAATCAGGTGCCCTTGATGAATTGATCCTCATCAAATGTGATTACTTTTATAAAAGCCAACATTTTAGGAATTTAATTGTCTCCAGCATTGAGGTGTGTGTTAATACAATATCAAAGAGGAAAGACATCAGCAAGGATCTTTGAAAAACAATTGTTACTACCCATCAATCTGTGTAGGCTTATAAGGCCATTTCCAAATGATTTCAAGTACATCATTCTACAGTGAGGAAGTTTATTCATAAGTAGAAAACATTCAAGACAGTTGCCAATCGTCCCAGGAGTGGATGTCCTAGCAAATTCACCCCAATGTCAGACTGTGCAATGCTCAGAGAAATTGCAAAAAATTCAAGAGTTATAGCTCAGACTCTACAGGCTTCAGTTAGCATGTTAAATGCTAAAGGTCATAAAGACAGTACAATTAGGAAAAAACTAAATAAGTATGGTTTGTTTGGAAAGACTGCCAGGAAAAAGCCTTTTCTCTGTAAAAAGAACATTGCAGCATGGGTCAGGTTTGCAAAGTTGCAGCTGAACAAATCAAGACTTCTGGAACACTGTCATTTGGACAGATGAGACCAAACGGGAGATGTTTGGTCATAACGCACAGTGCTACATTTGGCAAAACCAAACACAGCATATCAGCAGAAACATCTCACATCAACCATCGAGCACAATGATGGAGAGGGTGATGATTTGGTCTTGTTTTGCAGTTACAGGACCTGGGCACCTTGCACTCATTGAGTCAACCATGAACTCCTCTATATACCAAAGTATTCTAGAGACAAATGGGAGGCCACCTGAATGAGAACTAAAGCTTAGACAATATTGGATCATGCATTGCAACAGGACAATGATTCCATGCACACTAGCAAATCTAAAACAGAATGGATGAAAAAGAAAAGAATCAAGGAGTTGCAAAATCAAAGTCCAGACATCATCTGATTGAATGCTGTGCTGTGACAGGACTTCAAGAGAACTGCATAAATGCCCACAAATCTCAATGAACTGAAGCAATGTTGTAAAGAAGAGTAGGCCAGGATTCTCCACAATGATATGAGACTCTGATGAAGTCATACAGAAAATGATTACTTCATGTTACTGCTGCTAAACTGATTCTACCAGCAATTTAATCATAAAGTATACTTTAGTTTTTCACATGTGGCTTTATCTTTTTTACATGAGTTTTTATATTTTGATTTGGGTAATTTTGATTTTCTTGATTACAAGATTATGATTTTATGAATGTTTGCTTACTTTTCCTGCCAACATAGGATCCATTTTAGACTCCAAAATATTCTGAAATCTAATGCTAAGCTCCAGAAAGGCATTTATACTATGAAATATTTCCACTTGAAAATAGTATCTGTCCTAGATACACAAAACTATAAAGAAAAATGGAAGACTGTAATAACTTTGGCATCTATTGAGACATAACTCCACCAAGCACTGTCCTTCCAGGAAATTTTTTAAGGAAAACTTTCTCCTTCTGAGGGCAAAGGAAGGCTCATAAGGAGCAGCTATTTTTAACCTGACAGTTTGTTTTTCAGTTGAATTGTACAACTGATATGTTATATTAAAGTGAAAAAAATTCTGAAGTGATTTATCTTGGTTTGATTTTGTAACATCTCAAAAATCTGACATTTGAACAGAGATGTGTAGATTTTCTTTATCCAATGTAACTTTTTTCAAGTCTATTATAACTCTGAATGGTTGTTAAATGGTTGTCATAAGTTGAAGATTGCTGTAGTTGGTTACGGCAGGGCTCCCCAACCTCTGGGCTGTGGCCCACTAGTGGGCTGTGAGGTGTTTATAAACAAGTCACAGAAATAGATGAGCACACACATACGCACCCCCACTTGTGCAAGCAGGAGTCAAACACATGCAGGTGCACTCCGTTTGCATGAATGGCAGGTACGTGTGCACACCACCCGTGCAAATGGAGCTGCGCATGCCAATGCACACTTGCTGGCTACTTGTGCAGAACGTTCCCCTCCCCTCCCTGCTGGTCCACAAAGGAAGAAAGTTTGGGGAACTCTGGCTTAAGGCATCAGGGTAGCAATCAGGAGATTGTGAATTCAAGTCCTGTCTTAGGCACAAAAGCCAGCTGGTGACTAGGGCCAGTCATACTAATTCTCTTTCAACCCTAAGAAGCAGGAAAGGGCAAATCACTTCCAAAATCTTGCCAGGAAAACTGCAGGCAATCCAGGCAGTCACCAGGAGTCAGCATTGATCTGAAGGCAAAAAACAAACAAACCCCAAACCCATGGAGACAGCAAACTTGTTCTTATCCTCAAAAAAAATGGGGGGGGGGGAAGTAAAGGATTTAAGAAATTACAACTTCAGTTTAATATTGCCACTTGGGAAGAGTTGTGCCATTGTAGTGGGATATTCCCTGCAAAGAGGAACAGACTTCCTTATGGCTCAGGTCAGTATCCATTTGCTCATTTTGCTTATGTAGCCCCAAGCTTAGCTAATCAGAAGAGATGGAAAGTTGACCAAGGGGGCGGGGAGAAGAGGAGAGTGAGAGAGTGCACAAAACAAACAAAAGGCACAATCAGCTGCTTCTGTCAGCAGAGAGAGAGGACTCTCCATGGGGAGAGGGAGAACATTACTTATTAAACTTGCATACCTCCCATCTTAATAATAACAGAACAACAGAGTTGGAAGGGATCTTTAGTTCATCTATTCTAGTCCAACCCCCCTCCCTACACCATTTCTGAGAGATAGCAATGTAGTCTCTTCTTCAAAACTTTCAGTGATGAAGCTCCCACAACTTCTGAAAGCAAGCTGTTCCATTGGTTGATAGTTCTGTCAGAAAAATTACCCTTATTTCCAGGTTGAATGTCTCCTTGATCAGTTTCCATCCATTATTCCTTGTCTGGCTTTCTGGTGCCTTGGAAAATAGCTTGACCCCTTCCTCTCTGTGGCAGCCCCTCAGATATTGGAAGACTGCCATCATGTCTCCCCTGGTCTTTCTCTTCACTAGACTAGCCATGCCCAGTTCCTGTAACTGTTCTTCAAATGTTTTGGCCTCCAGTCCCCTAATCAGCTTTGTTGCTCTTCTCTGCATTCTTTCTAGAGCACAGGTGTCAAACTCACTATATCACGTTGCCGTCACATGATGTATCGCAACGGTTTTCCCCTTCGCGGAGCTGGGATGGGCGTGCGCACGACGCATCTGGCCTGCGGGTCACCAGTTTGACACCCCTGTTCTGGTGCCTCAACATCTTTTTTATAGTGTGGTGACCAAAACTGGATGCAATATTCTAGGTGTGGTCTTACTAAAGCTTTATAGAATGGTATTAGTACCTCACGTGATCTTGCCATTTCTTTCTTTGAAATTCAATCTTATAGCTGGATCATATCTATTTCCATCCTACCCTGATTTAGAATGCGATAGATCTTAATTCTATCAACTTGGAGGCTAAGACAGTGAATGCCCTGCATGGTGTTTTCCAAAGATGACAAGATGTGAAATGCAACACATCTGTAGAATGAAGGTAGAATTAAATTCTCATTGACCTCAAAGCATCTCATAAACTGACTGGCAAAACATACGTTGATAAAACAGAAGCAGAATACAAACTCAAAAGTAATTTCTATTTGTAAATGCAGAAGGCACTGTACAATTCCATTGCAGCTGACAGTTCTTATTGTTAGAAAATTAAGTTTGTCTGATGATTCAAACCAAAAGTTATTTTGTGAGAATCCTGGTAAATCGTTTTGTATTGCCATTAATCACCATCACCGGTTACCATCCTAACTATCATCATCAAAAGGCAGAATGACAACAGTAAAGCAATACATGGACAGCAAAATAATTATACACCCAGAGAATATATGTATACGTGTGTGTCTCAACACACACATGTACTAAATTTCCCCGTTCAGATTTTAGCCTATATCATCTCAACGTGTGGATGACCTCGGTCGTGTCTGGCCTGCCCACCTCTGTTCTCGCCTCTAAATAGCCATATTCTGAACTGGCACGAAGCAGCACTCACCGAGGCCAAGCCACAAGCAACGTTTCAGTAGTGGGATGGTTCCCAAAGCCATGGCTCCAGTAGAGGAATGAACCTGTCGACGCCAAGGGACTTTATTTTAAGCAACAGGAATCTTTGACGAACAAATCATTCCAAAGAAAGATGCCGCTGCAGACGTCAAGGGGAGGACCAAATGCAACCAATTCCACCTCGTGAAAAGCCTCCACTAAGGGAGGTTGGCAAATAGGGGCTGCAGCAAAGGAACCCACGGGAAGTCCCTTCGCCCTTCTTCTAAGGATCGTTAGCTGCCACAAAGGGCACGTGGAAAGGGAGGGAGTTCTGATTGGATCGTTTCGGGGAGGGCAGAGGAAGAGCGAAGGAATGATTTTCGTTTTCCTTGTTCCTCCAGGGACTTGCTGGACAGCGGAGGGCCGTGCTGTTGCTACGTGGGGGAGCTTGTCCAGGGTCCGTCGCAAGGCGTAAGCAGCATGCGTAGCAGAAGTATTTAAAATAAACTCCTTTGTGCTGGCGTAACCGTAGGATTTTTGTCCTGTGGGTTCTACCTCTGAGGCTGCCTGAAGATGTAACCAAGGCTCACGACTTCCGTGTTTTATTATTCATCCAAAAGACCAAAGCTGAAAGAGGACAGCACGGAGAGTCGCCAAGAGACAATAAACTCTCATGTTATTCAGCCGCCAGTGTTGTATGACTTCCCTTCGGGAATAGTATGACGGGCCATTTCTCGACGAGGAGCGGGAAAGCCACCTTGAGGGTAGTTCTGTGTCTTTATCTCTGGTACAGTACTCCGCCCCCCCGGGCGATGGAGAAAAGAGCAGTTTTTCCCACCCCCGAAGGCAAATATGGTTTTAAAACTATTCTTGATAATGCCCTTTCATAAAATACACAACATTGGGCAGTTAAAAAAACCCTACCCATTCAGACGAAATTGTAAAGCTTTGAACATACTCTGTCCAACAAGATTTCTAAGTGTCCTGATTAATGCTAGAAGCCTATCAACTTGAGCATCTGATAGATGGCTTTCAGGCTCTGTCTCAAGCACTACTGCAAAAAAATTCACCAAATTGTGTAGCAGTCTTCCACGGACTGACAACTCAGTCAAGAGCTAATGACAAACCTTCCGGTATTGGAAGACTGTTATACCATGTCCCAACAGCTATAATTTCTGTAATGCAAAATATAAACAGATCTTTTAATATTTTTATAGGCCTTGGTTTCTGGAGCCTTCATCCATCTTGATAGCCCCAATATTTGCTGAAGTTTTTTCACTATCTTGTTTGAATAATGGTGCCCAAAACTAAATCTGAGCACCATGCCCTTGTTCTTCTATTGAATAGTGTTTTACCTTTTTAGAAGGTGCATCATACTGTTGGCTCATGTTTTACTTGGGTTTGGCTAGAGCAGGGGTGTCAAACTCAAGGCCCGTGGGCCAGATCCAACCCACGGGGTGTTTAGATCTGGCCCATGGGGCTGCCCTGGAAACAGTGAAGGACTGGCCTGTGGTGCCTCTGCCAGCAAAAACGGAGCTCAGGAGGACCACACAGAGTCCTCTCAGGCTCCATTTTGAGGCATGATGGCCTCCTGCAGCCCTGTGCCAGTGAAAATGGAGCTTGGGGAGGCTGGCAGAGGGGCTGGAGGCCATCGCAGCCGAAAACTGAGTCCAGGTGGGCCATGCGCGGCCTCCCCAACTCCATTTTCACTGGCAGAAGGCTGCCGGAGGCCATTGCAGCTGAAAACAGCCTTGATGAGTGATGTCAAGCTGGCCATGCCCACCCTGGCCCCCTGAGGTCAAACACAACCCTAATGGGCACTCAATGAAATTGAGTTTGACACCCCTGGGCTAGAGTATCTAGATTATTTTTATGTTTACTGCCAAGCCAAATACCCATCCTAGCCAGATGCAGAACTTTAAATTTCTCCTTGAACAAATTCCATTTATTTATTTCAGCCTACTGCTCAACTGTCTATATATTTTTAAATCTTCTCTTATTTATTTACTTATAATAACACCACCTGTTTTGTGCCCTCTGCAAGCTTTTATGAGTACTCACCACCTCTCTCACAAATCATTGATAAAAAGAACATTAAAACAACACTACTCGGAACTAAGCTTCCTGGCACTCCACTTCCCTCCAAGATGAAGTAAATCCATCAATTAGCACTAATTTCGCCCACTGTGAGTCTAACTAGAAGTATATTATTAAACAGACAACCTTTTACTAAGACAATATAATCTCTGAAGTTTTTATTTTACTGGAATCCAGACACCCGTATCTCATATTCCTGATTTACTTAATAACAAGATCAAGGAAAAAATAAGGCTAGTCTGGAATTATTTCTGATGAATCCATTCTGACTCCTATTAGCATGCCCACAAGTGCTCACAAAAGTACTACTTGAAAATCTGTTTGAAAACCTTGTCCATTATAGTCAAAAGCTCTCCTTCTTGTCTTGCCTTCTGATACTTTGGAAAATAGGTTGACATCCTTTTCTTTGTGGCAGCTCCTCAAATATGAAAGAACACTGCTATCATGTGTTTTAGCTTTCAACATCCTAATCACATTTGTTGCTCTTTTCAGCACACTTTACAGAGTCTCAACATCTTTTTTATTGTGGTGACCAAAACTGGATGCACTATTCCAAGTGTGGCCTTACCAAGGCATTATAAAGTGGTATTAATACTTCACATGATCTTGATTCTCTCTCTTAATGCAGCCTAGGATCACATTGGTTTTTTTGACTGCTGCAGCACACTTCTGGCTCATATTTTAAGTGATTTTCTACTAGGACTCCAAGATCCTTCTCACAGTTACTACTATTGAGCCTAGTTTCACCTAATGTGTAGCTGTACGTTTAGTTTTTCTTACTCAAGTGTAAAACCTTACTTTTTTCACCACTGAATTTCATTTTGTTAGAGAGGGTCCAGTGTTTGTCTGTCAAGATCCTTCTGGATCTTGAGTCTGGTGTGTTGGCTATTCCTGCCAGCTTGGTGTTGCCTGCAAATTTGATGAGTTCCCCTTCTATTCCCTAATCGTTCTAAATAATTTATGAAGAAATTGAAGAGTCCTGGGGCTAAAACAGAACCTTGGGGTATTCCATTGCTTACTTCCCACCATGTCAGGGATGTCAAACTCAATTTCATTTAGAGCCACATCAGCATTATGGTTGCCCTCGGGGGAGGACGGAGTGTGTGTGGTGGGGGCATGGCCGGGTGGTCACAGTCCAATGGATAGGCATGGCCAACTCAATGTAGTGTGTCAGGGCGCCTGTGGGGGATCAGACAGGGCAGGGGGGATAGTGAGGTCACTGGCAGAAGGGGATAGGACCAGGGCGGGTGCCGGGCCCTCATCCACTGAGGAACAAAGATGGGTTGCGGCGAGGCAGCCCAGCAAGTTGCTGTCATTGCCACGGTGCGGCCTCATGACAATGACACTGGCAGCAGGCAAAGGAAGAAGTGCAGGGGGAGAGGCACATGATATAGACCACCAGACGTGCTAAGCAGCTGCCTGGCCACCTGCCCCATCCCAACCATAGTGGCAGTGGGTAACCAAAGTGGGATGGAGCATGTGGGTGGTGGGCAGCAGCCTTGAGTTCCAACTGCCTCTTCCCCTGTGCTTCTGCCTGCTACTTAGAGGGCCAGCCTGTCAGTCACAGCGCCCCAAACCCACCTGTGCTGCAGTCCCTTGGGTTGCTGCTGGACAGTCAGTCCACACACACACACTGCCTCCTGTGCATGTGCCAGGGGGGTCCAGCTGTGGTGGGCCGTGGCATCAGCAGCCAGTCCCTCACTGTCTCTAGGGTAGCACTGCAAGCCAACTCTGGGCCTTGTATTTGACATGTCTGGTTGAAGGCTTCTTTCCTGCCCTCAAACAATAAGGCTGGCACATGCAAGTGATCAGCAAACCCAGGCCATGGACAGCATTGGTTCCTACACCTGGCCCTAGATCTGACCCACGAGGCCACCTTAGCCTCACCCCAGGCCGGACTCTGGATGATCCGCGATAGACTATAAGCTCTCCTCAGCTCCATTCCTAAAGTAGAGAGTTTGAGATCCCCCAGACTCTACCATCAACCCAAAAATGAATTTAAGGAGCTTAGGCAAGGAGGTTACTGTGCAGCAGGGAAGCTGGAGCAATATCAATAATCCAAACTGCTCCCTAAAGCCCAACTTAATGAACAAGATCATATATCCAGTGACCACATCTGAAATCCATAAGGGATTCCTAGATGGCAATTACTACACCATCATCCTGCCCTAAGATCTCTAGTAATGCATACCTAGAAACCAGCTGGGCTTATCTCTGAAATGACCATGCACACCCACTTTTTGGACCCACCCAGATCTCAATAATACATGCTACCTTGGCTTCTGCATTGACAGAGTTTCCAGCTGAACAAAGACCTATTACAGATCTACCTTAAAAACAGCAGCTGGAAATGATCTTGTCAAAATGAACTTTTAAACGTGACCTGAAAATCTAAAATACATTGAATACTAGTTTTATGAAACACATGTTTAAATATGCTATATTTTGACTGATTTTGTCTGATGAGTTAGAAAAAAAATCATAGTTGAAAATAACCGTTTATTTCATATGAATACATTTTTAACAAAATAGGATTCATCACTTCCGTAAGAAATGCTTTAATTCAATTAATAAACCAAATACAATAGAACTATTTAAACTGCAATTAAACATTTTAACCACACAAGATTCATTTATTTATGAATATTTATAATAGTTAACAACATATAATAAAAAAGAATGAGAATATTTTGAGTTTGAAGCAAGGATTAAACATTAGGTCATTTCTTACAGTTCCTAGTTCTTATAAACTACAATATAAACAGTGAAAACTGAAGTATTTTTATCAACTCATGGTCTTCCTAAATTAATGTTTAATTCTTATTTAAATTCAAATACAGTAGAAAGCTCATGGTTTTCAATACTCTTCCAAGTGATTGTTTCAATTCTGCAAATGTGGCTTCTTTAGAGATAAAGTAACATGACTGTAAACTGAAGATGTTATCAGGAAATCCACGAGTGTCTGCAGGAAATTGAATAATCGTTTACTGGGATATAATATTTTAAATATCATAGTTTGCTTCTAAAATACTAATACAATTTTATATCCATTTTACTAAATGTAAATATTTTAGCGAATGTAGAACCACAAATACAGAAAGATTGCACCTTGCCCAGAACAAATTAGGAGTTAACCTAAAGCCTAGTTGGTCATTGAACTTACAGAGTACAACGTTCTGTCATGTGAATACCAATAAAAAAAACAGACCAGTAAATCCAGTCTCACTCCATGTTTACAATGCAAGAGAATTCTCTGCTTCATGCGAATGCAGCCAAGTGTCAAGAGTAACTGTAAGGGCTTGCCTCTTCTACTCAAGAAAGCAGAACTCTTGAAACAGGCATTATTGCAAAGGGAAACTTTTACTGAGGGAAAGTGATAGCAAGGAAAGCAAGGCAGGATCTGAAGTTCCAGCTGAAAAACCTGTTAGATTAAACACTGCAGGAAACCTGTCCCATATGACTAGTCCAAGCTGAGCCAGTCCACACGGGTGAAGTTGTTATGAGAACTTGAGACGAGAAAGGTGATAAGAAGTTGTTCTCAGGTGTCACTTTGCCCGTTCCTTAGGAGCTGAAACAAAACAGATGGCCCCAAGTAATTCCCTCCCCCCTCCCTTTCCCAAGCAGGTACATCAAAGTGACAGGAAAGACAAGCAGGAAAGGGATTGTAAAAGAGTAGCCAGGCCCCTTCCCCACCAGAATGGCAGTGTCCAGATAGGGTTCTATAGGACCTGACAGTAACACTAATTTACTTTCCTAAGTCACCTAAGTGACTGTCTTCATTATCAGTAATAGCAAATAAATGGCTGATACATTTCATCATCTTTCAAAGGAGAAAACTGACAGCACTACAAATGAAACATCTCTTAGGAAGACCATGCTTGATTGAGTACCTCTCTGGAACGTTGTGACTAATTAAAGTTTCCCATTAATCCTAGTAGACACTAATAACAGTATTTTATTAGTTGCCTCCATTTATTTCAACTAAAAAATACATATTCCAGAACTAGATGTAATTGTCTAGGTGACATCTCTTGATCTTGATGCAGACTAGGATTGATTTTTTTTCCCCCACAGCTATACCATCCAATTGGGTCATGTTCAGTTTTTGATACACCAAGACACCCACATCTTTTCATATCTACTATTGTCTGAAATAATTTCCTCGTTTGATTTTTCCTATCTTCCGATTTTCCCATAGTATGGTGGCTACTTAGTATGAATTTCACACCTTTGAATCTTTGGCTTTTAATTAAAAATTCCATAAAACAGCAGCATATAGAAAAACTGTAGTTTTATGTCCCTGATGCTAAGCTAATTTACAGTAGTAAAAACACTTGAATTACTTAGGCATTTACTTCCAAAATGTTTAGTATTAAAATGGAAATGTAAAATGCAGCAGGGGTAGAAATTCATTACAACTCAGATTTCTAAAACGTACATTTCAATACGTTGTCAAGGTACTCACTCGTTTATTTCTCAGATTCCTTTTTTTCTGATTGTGATGCATATTTTTTATTCAGGAGAGATGATGTCATTTGAATAATTGTGCTTAAGGGCAAACCACTAAGTTGACTCTTGTTTTCTTTTATCTCTACCAAAGCAGCCAAAATGTTGTCTCTAAAATAAAATAATGAGAACCTTCAAGATCAGCTTGATATATTCCTACAAATATCACCTCTGAATTACACACTTACCTAGTAATCTGTGGATATAACTCTTCCAGTTTCTTTACTACTTTGCGGAAACTCCTCAAGTTTAATGTATTTGGATTTATAAAAGTAGAAGATGGATTTGGAGTAAACTGTATTGAGCCAAATGGCAAGAGGCTGTCTGCAATATCCTAGATACAAAATAAACAAAAACTGTAGTTGCATTCAAGATTAAAATATTAATGCTCTTGTTATGGAAACTATCAGTTAAATAATGCTGTAACATTGGAAAGAATATAACTGAAGTTTTCAGAAATAAGACCTTCTCTTACATATTCAGTACAACTGAACTGATTGTTTTTCACATGCTTTATAGACATGGCAGTTTTAAAAGGTTAATTGGATTATCTAAAATGTTCCCTTTCAATTAAATTCCATTCAATCTAGAAATATCTTCAATAGTATACAGTAAGTATAGCAATTGTTACAATATAATCAGCCAATCAGAATAGAGCTGGAAAGGACCTTGGAAGTCTTCTAGTCCAATCCCCTCCTCAAGCAGGAGACCTTATACCATTTCAGACAAGTATCTGTCCAGTCTCTTCTTAAAAACCTCCAGTGATGAAGCACCTACAACTTCTGAAGGCAAGCAGTTCCACCAGATCATTGTCCTCAATGTTAAGAAGTTTCTCATTAGTTCCAGGTTGCTTCTCTGCTTGACTAGTTTCCATCCATTGTTTCTAGTCCTGCCTACAGGTGCTTTGGTAAATAAGTTGACACCCTCCATTTTCAGGCAAACTCTCAAATACTGGAATACTATCATGTCACCCCTGGTCCTTTTTTCTAGACTAGCCAAACTCAAATCCTGCAACCATTCATGTTTTAGTTTCCAAGTCTTTAATCATATCAGTTGTTCTTCTTTGCACTTTTTCCCAAAGTCTCCATATTTTTTGTAATGTGGTCACCAAAACTAGATTCCAGGTATGGCCTTACTAAGGCTTTATAAAGCAGTACTAATACTTCACATGATTTTGATTCTATGCCTGTTTATACAATCAAGGATTATATTACCTTTTTTGCCTGCTGAAGCACACTGCTGACTCATATTTAAGTAATTGTCCACTAGGACTCCAAGGTCTCTCTCACAGTTACTGTTTTTGAGCCAGGTTTCACCTAATCTCTACTTGTACCTTTTGTTTTTCCTGCCTAAGTGTAAAACCTTGCTTTTCTCCACATTAAATTTCATGCTGTATAGGGCCCCATTGTTCAAGGCTGTCAAGATCTTTTTGGATCCTGAGTTTGTCTTCTGGCGTGTTGACTATTCCTGCCAGCTTTGAGTCATCTGCAAATTTGATGAATTCCCTTTCTATTCCCTCATCCAAGTCATTTATGAAGATATTGAAGAATACTGGGCCTGTGACACCCCACTGCTTACTTCCCTCCATGTAGATGTAGTACCATTAAGGACTATTTGTTGAGTACAGTTTGTCAGCAAGTTACAAATCCATCTGGTGTTGATGCTGTCTGTCCCAGTGGTCGCCAACCTTTTGGACCTTAGGGACCACCAAACTCATAATTTTAAATCCCAGGGACCACTAACCTGTTCTGTGGGCATGGCCTAATTTGTGGGTGTGGCTTGGTGGTCATATGACTGGCTGGGCATGGCTTGTATGTAAATATTATAAATATTTATATAAATATTGAATTTTTTATAAAAAAGGGCAACTTTTACCCAAAATCAGGCAAAGCAAGCAGGCAGATTGAGTTGCTCAGAATCATTCAGTGATCTATCTGCCATCGGCTAGCTCAGTCTGTCACATAAAATTTGCTTGCAAGCAAACTCATAAAATTTGCTAGCAAGCAAACTCACAACATGCCATATGTAAATATTGCATTTTTTATAAAATAAGAGCAACTTTTACCCAAAATCAGGCAAAGCAGGTAGGCAGATTGAGTTGCTTACAGAATCATTCAGTAATCTTTCTATCTGCCATCGGCTAGCTCAGTCCGTCACATATAATTTTCTTGCCGTGAGTCTGAACTGAATAATACAAACTTCAGTCCTAAGGGAGGTTCGGCTGTGCTTAAAAGCAGAGCCAAAGATCTAAAGACTAGCTAGAAAGCAAGAAATCCAACAATTTCCTGCTTCCTAGCTACCCTCAATCTTCCGGCACAGCAGAACAGCTGATGGTCAGGGGGAAAAAAAGGAAAAATACCAATTTGGCAGGCAAGTTTGCCAGGTAAGAAGTGAGTGGGAGGGGAGGGTTCCTGCGGGACATATGGGTGGCACAGCCTTGTGTTTCTGCACAGCCTGGATTGCTTTGGGGGTGCTCTGGGGGTGAGATTTCTCTGCGGTCCACCTGTTGGCGACCGCTGGTCTATTCCACATTTTTCTAGCTTACCAAGAAATAGGTTGTAGTCTACTTTGTCGAATGCCTTGCTGAAGACTAAGTATACTATGTCCACAACATTTCATACTTTGTCAAAAAATGAAACAAGGTTGGTTTGGCATGATCTATTTTTAACAAACCCTTTTAGTTATAATTTTGTTTCTAAATGTTGGCAGATCTGCTTTTTGATTATTTTTTCCAGTATCTTCCCAGGTATTGATGTTAGGCTGATTGGTCTGTAGTTTCCTGGGTCTATTTTCCCCCCTTTTATGAAGATGGGAACTATGTCAGCTCTTTTCCAATCTCAGGTAATTCCCTGATATTCCAGGATTTTTGAAAAAATATGGTACAATGGTTCTCAGATACCATCTTCCAACTCCTTCAGAACTCTGGGATGTAAACCATCAGATCCCGGTGATTTATATTCATCAAGGTCAGACAGGTATTCTCTTACCATTTTCTTCTTTATTTTAATTTTATTTCTAGTCTGTCTTTTACATTTACGTTTTTGGTAGGTTGGGCTACAGTTTCTTTTTGCGTGAAGACTAGAGATGGAAAGGCCTGGAAAAATTGGGAAAAACAGGTTTTTTCCCTGTTTTTTTCCAAAGCTGTTTTTTCCAGAAAAAATGAGATTTTGTTTTTGGTAAAATCTTAAATTATTGCAAGTTCTCTCAGCTGAAGAAAAGCAAATGCTGGAATACAATTCAAGTAACACTGTACTTCTCAATACAGTTCTCAAACAAGTAAAATATGCATTTATGCCACTAGGGAGGCACTACAGGGAACAGGCTCCAGTTTAGTTTGCTTGTGTACCTCGGACCTCCTACAGTTGAGTAATTGTTGGTATACAGTAGATGAAAGTTTCTGTCCTCCTCTCAGGCCTTAACTGACAGGTAAGAGGGTAAATTTATCTGACAAGTTAGTTTCTCTTTTGTAACCCTTAAATGATTCCTATTAATGATCTCCACCATCACAGTACAGAAGAACCTCTGGTCACAACCATGATTCGTTCCATAACTTTGGTCATAACCCAATTTGGTCGTGACCTGAACCTAATTTTGAAAATTTGACACTTACAAAAAATTGGCATGGAAGGGGAAATCGGCCGCAAAAAAAAATTATAAATTTTTTGGTCGGAACCCTATTTGGTTGTGGTCAGAAGTGTTCGTGACCAGAAGTTCTACTATATAATGTTGCCTATAGCAGAGGTCTCCAAACTTGGCAACTTTAAGACTTGTGGACTTTGACTCCCAGATGGCCGAGGAATTCTGGAAGTTGAAGTCCACAAGCCTTAAAGTTGCCAAGTTTGGGAACCCCTGATCTGGTCAGTAAATTGGTTTTTCTTTTCCTCCTCTCAGTAAAATGGTGAGACCAACATCTAGAGTTTGGAAACATTTTCACAGTGCAATTTCTGCTGAAAGCAAAGCTGCAATTTGCAAATATTGTGAGAATTCTTTTCCAAGTGCTACAAGAATGACAAAACACATCGTTGCATGCCAGAAGTGCCCTAAAGATATTAAAAAATACTTTATGGAATTAAATGATGAGGAGCAGAACGAAAGTGCAAATAGCTTTCTATTTGTTCTCATTCCACAGCACTTTTTTTGCTGGTTCTGGATCATCACAAAGTGTTTCTTAACCAGCAGCACCTTCAAGTAAGAAAGTGTTGCAAACCACTGCCTCACAAAAATACACAATACTTTCATTTATAGATAAAATGACACCTGAAAATCAGGAGAAAATTGATCACGCTCTTGCAAGAGCAATATATGTTTCTGGATCAGCATTGTCAATACTGAAAATGCATACTGGCAGGAAACTTAAATTATTACTATCATCATGCCATTTGTCAAGCAGACATTCCTTACCAAGTCTCTTGGAGTCAGAATATGAGTGTGTGATGGAATCTGTACAAGGAAAAATCAGTGAAGCACTATGTCTTGCAGTTCTTACAGATGGACAAATGTTCAGGGAGAAGGAATCATCAACTTTGTGATAACACCTCAACCAATCTTTTATAGAAGTATTGAAACTGGAGAGAACAGACAAACTGCAAGCATATCAGTAGTGAAATATGTTCAGTTTTAGAGAAAATTGAGAGTGGTTAAACTATTTGCTTTGCTGACTGACAATGCAAGTACTATGAAAGCTGCATGGGAAATCATAATGGACAAGTATCCACATATTACTGCAATAGGATGTGCATCTCATGAACTAAACTTAGTGACTTAGTGACACCTTTCGAAGACAACTACAATAAATTGCTAATACAAATAAAAAAGGATCTGGAGAACTGGGGAAAATTGCAATTATCATTAATTGGGAGAATAGTGACAGTTTAAATGAATACACTACCAAAAATTCTATTCCTGTTTCAAACCATACTGATAAAATTAGAGAAAAACTTTTTTGAGGAATTGAATAAAATGATAGTGAAGCTTGTTTGGCTAGGGAAAAACACAAGAATAAAATTAAAAGCGTTATAGGATAATAGACTTAGAGGAGGATTTGGACTCCCAGACTGGGAGCTTTATTACCAAGCAGCAGTTGCGACCTGGATAAGAGACTGGATAGAATTAAAAAAGAAAGAGTATTAACGATTGAGGGACACGATTTACAACTGGGATGGCACGCCTTTATTTGGGAAGATAAAAATAAATCACACATGTACTTCCAAAGACATCTAATTAGAAATGCGCTTCTGTATATCTGGAGGAAAATTAAGAGACTTCATTATATGAAAATACCAAATTGGCTATCTACAATGGAGACGATGATATATCCCAACTTAACAGACTTAAATAAAATGGTGACCTATAAACATTTATTAGACAAACAAGGGAAACTAAAGACAAAACAGGAATTAAAATCCTAAGAAATAGAGATAGATTGGTAGCCATATCTCCAAATTCAGGTGAGATACAAAAAAGATTTGGAACAATATAGGTTTTATACAGAACAACAAGAATTTGATAAAATATTACAGGGACCAAGAGAGAAAATGATAAATAAATTATACAATTATTTTTTGAGAATTCAGCTGGAAGAAGAAATCATCAAAGAAAATATGATAATTTGGGCAAAATTTTTTTGGCTACAACATTGAATTAGAATATTGGGAAAAATTATGGGGAAAAATTATAAATTAACAATCATATTAATATATTAATCATATAAGGAGAACCTATATAAAATGTTCTACCGCTGGCATTTACCCCCAGAAAGATTAGCAAAAATGTGCCCTAATAGATCAGCGGCATGCTGGAGATACAAACATAAACAAGGAACATTTTTTCACGTGGTGGACGTGTCAAGAAACAAAGAAGCATTGGATGAGGATAAAGAAATGGCTCAAGATCATTAAGCAAAAAATTGAGTGGAAACCGGAATTATTTTTATTAGGTATAATAAAGGACAATCTAGTAAAAAAAAATCAGTATATCATACTTCATATAAAGATGGCGGCCAGAATTGTTTTCGCACAACATTGGAAACAGACCAATACCCCTACAGAAGATATGGTGATAAAAAAAGTGTTTGAATGTGCAGAGATGGATAAATTAATGATGGAGTTAAAAAACAAGGAGGAAACAGAATAAGACTTGGGACATACAGTATGAGTGGTTAGAGGAGAAAGGTAAAGAATATTTATAAAATTTACTTAAGAGTAGCAGGAAATGTATATATAAGTAATTATAAAAAGGTAAATATAAGTATATTAGAGAAATATATCAGGAATTGAAAATGAAAATGAAAGTATTACTATGTAAATAGGAAAGAAGCCGACTCTGAAGCACTGTCAAAAATGGAAATGTGATGTAAATGTTTGAAAAATATGTAATAAAGATTAAAAAATAAAAAGACATTTATCACCTCTTTAAAAAAAGAAAAGAAACTGGATACCTTTCAAAGGATTTAAAGAAGAGCTAAAGAAGTTATCAAATATGTAAATGCTACTCATGTTGTCACCACAATCTTCAAGAAGAAGCAAGAAAAAAATGCACGGAATAAAATAGTGACATTGAAGTTCTGTAGTAAAACACATTAGGGTGGAGTGGTGATTTCCTTATAAAGTTTACTAAAAAACAAAAAGCTCTTCAAGCAACAGTAATAATTGAGGATCTTAAAATTACCAGAAATATAAGGAACACAGTACTAGATGAGTACGTGATTTTAACACCATTTTTTTTCATGAATGCGTGAATCTGAATCAGCAGCCCTGCACTTCTAGAAAACTGAGCAAAGATGATCAATATGGAAGAAGGAAGCTTACATGGTGTGCTGGGTACTTATAACCTGCAGGCATTTCCTTGAAGGGAACAAAGTGCCGTTTGAAGTGTGGACTGACCACAAGAACCTAGAAACATTAAAAACCTCACGGAGGCTATCTCCTAAGCAGGTGCAATGGGTACAATATGTTGTTTGTTTGTTTGTTTGTTTGGATTTCTATGCCGCCCTATCTCCCGAAAGACTCAGGACGGCTTACAATAGTAAAAACAGAGAATACAAACTTTAAGAAACTATTAAATCTAAAAACCCCAATACTAAACCTAAAACCAATTAAAACGCACAAACAAATTAGGACAAATTAAAACTGCTTTAATTTCATGTTGTGCTCCTTCCCAGGGGGGTAAGAACTTCTTGGTCTCGATGCTTTATCCTGAATGGCTCAGTACAATTGTCCTAAGGCAGAAGTAGTCAAACTTCTGCTCCCATTCAGTTAACTGGCTGCCCAAGTCATTAGCTGAGCTCAAGCAAAAGAGAAATGACAAATTGACAAGGTGACAGCCATACTTAAAAGACGCTCTGAAAGCCGACAAATGGTTTCAAAATCATGGGAACATTTGCTCACTCCAGGATGGCGCCTGGGTAGAGGATAAAATATATGTGTCAGAGAGCCAGAGGCTGATGATCTTGGGGAAGATTCCAAGTCTGCTGGACATTTTGGTTTTGCATTTAATCAAAAGGCAGTTTTGGTTGCCATCTCTGAAAAAAGACATTGAAAGCTATGTGGAAAATTGCCCGGTCTGCGCCTCTGCCAAGTGACAGCAAGGAAAGCCTCAGGACATCTCCAACCAGAAAGAAACTATAGTCCTACCTATCAAAAACGTAACTGTAAAATGCTGACTAGAAATAAAAGTTAAAATAAGAAAAAATAAATAGTAAGAGAACACCTGTCTGATCTTGATGAACATAAATCACCAGGACCTGATGGATTACATCCCAGAGTTCTAAAGCAGCTGGCAGATGTCCTCTCAGAATCACTGTACCACATCTTTCAAAAATCTTGGAGCACCGTGGAACTACCAGAGGGAAAAAACAGACCCAGGAAACTACAGACCAATCAGCCTAACATCAATACCCAGGAACATACTGGAAAAGATAATAAAAAAACAGATCTGCCAACATCTAGAAATGAGTAAAATAATAACTAGAAGTCAGCACGGGTTTGTTAAAAACAGATTATGTCAAACCAATCTTAGTCTTCAGCACAGTGACTAAATTACTAGACCAGCGAAATAGTGTCAACATAATATACTTAAGACTTCAGCAAGGACTTCCGTTTTGACAGCGCGGTGTGATCAACATAGGGGAGCGGGACTCTGCATCCCCGCGCCAAATCCTCTTTGTCAGAGGGCCCTCCAGGGGCTAAAGTCACCCTGTAGGGGTGACAGATAAAGAGTGGCACCCTGCTGGTTGCGGAGAGCCTTGGCTCTCCTGCTGGACCCAGGGTTTTTCCCTCAGTTCCAATTAAGTTTAGACTTCCTGCCAGCTTTCCCACTGACTTATGGAAAGCTGCCAGGGAGTGTTGAAAATGATGATCATGTGAGCAAGACCGAACATTGCATCACTGAAGTACCCACAACTTTATAAAATTTCAATCCCATGGGATTAATGGATTTTGACACATTCTGTAAATTAACCCATTTGAGATACTTTTGTTAAAAAACTGTTGCCCTATGATGCACCATTTTGTCCAATTGAAAGTTACCAGCAGACAGACACAAGAGTTTAGTCATATATAGATGCTGATTAAGTGTTAATAAAAATTAGTATTGAAGGCACTTAATCATTGCTTAATGCATTAAGATAAATTATGACCTCAGAAGACCTGCACTTATCAATTATCCAAGCTGATCTATACTAAATCTTGCAATAGATACAGATACATCTTTATGTTCTGATATGCAATCTCATAAAAGTTACCTTTTGATCTACTTCAAAAGATGCTTTTTTTGATGAAGAAAATACAATGTCAGAATTGGGCACTTTGGAAGAGCCTGAAGCACAAAGGAGCACTTCTGAAGAACTGGAGGCAGGTCTGAAAACATTTGCTAATGGCAAAGCAGGCATTGACGACTTCAAATCATCTTTGGAGACATCAGACATTTTTAAAGTGAAAGGATCATCTGGAGGCAGTATGAGTGTAGCTGACATTACAGCAGGAGCTTCCAAAATCAGATCAGAGGTTTTCTGATATTTGGTTTTCTTTTTAGATAGGGGGTCTTGATTTTCACACTTTTGTTTCATAGAGTTTTGATTCTCTTGGATTCCTTTTTCCCCAATTGTCCTTTCAAGCTGAACTTTTATTGCTTTTCCTTTTATTTCTCTCCCATTCATTTCTTTCACAGCCAGCTTTGCATCGCAGGCTGTTTTAAAAGTAAGAGATGCATACCTAAAATGTAAAATATATACAAAATTTAAAAAATACTTTCATTTCATTAAGTAAATATAAGAAACTAGCTCAATACCCATACTTCACTACGAAAGTGTGTGGTCGGGCTAGTTTTTGGGGAGGAAAATAAGGGGGGGAAATTCTGCCTCTGCCTACAAGCATCCATCAGTATTCATCTGGCTAGCATCCTGTCAGTGTGTGAGAGTTGAAGGCTGTTTGGAAACTGAAACAGTATTTTCTGTGTGAGAAAGGAGACAGCAAGGAGCCTGGGCGTGGCTTAGCTTAACTGTGCTGTACTAAAGCTGCTTGGTGTTGTGAAACTGAAACTGAGGCTCCTCTGCTTGTGTTTTGCAAATACTAATGCTCTGATGGTCATTTTGAAAAATCCTTTCTTAGTGAGGACCTAGAAGCCAAGAGGAACATGCATGCCAAATTTCAAGTTTGTAGGTTTTATGGTTCTGGAGATTTTGTGATGATGTGTGAGTGGTACTTCACTTTTTATATATATATAGATGATGATGACTAATACATCAAGTTAAATTCATTACATTTATTTTGCCTTTTAGAAAGTTTATTTTAACCAGGATGCATACTAGGATGGATACTACCAGGTAAAGATTAATTCTTTCTTCCTTTGAAGGTGAACAAAAACTTTTTTAAAAACTTAGAATCATAGGGATGCAGGGGGACCTTGCAGATATTCTAATCCAACCCCCTGCCCAAGGCAGGAGATCCATGCCATCCTGGAACAAATGGATGCCCAATATTTTTTGAAAACCTCCAGCAATGAAGGACCCACAATTCCAGGAGGCAAGCTGTTCTATTCTATCAGGAAGCTTCTCCTTAATTCCAGGTTGGATGTCTCTTTAATGAGATTCCACCCACCGCTTCTTGTCCTGCTCTCAGATGCTTTGAAGAATAAACAACCCCCTCTTTTCTGTGATCCCCTCAAGTACTAGAAGACAGCTATTGTGTCACCCCTAATTCTTCTCTTTGTTAGCTAGATCAGGGGTCGCCAACTTTTTGGATCTCAGGGACCACTAAACTCATAATTTTAAATCCGACGGACCATTAATATGAATTTTGACTGACGGTGGCTTGCTGACGTTGGTGGGAGAGATCTGATCTAACCTCAGAGGGCTGGCAGTTATGTTCTCTCTTTCTATCTCTCTTTCTCTCTCACACACACACACGTCCCTCACACACCCCCACCCCCTCCAAGGCAGCCACATTCCTAATCTGCTTTTCAGCTCCATTCTCAGGGGGAGGGAGAGAGAGAGATGGTATTCTGCAACCCTTCCGCCCTTCCCCTCACTACTTCATGTTCACAAAGCGACGCAAGCCTTGTGTTCCCACGGGCCACGTGGGTGGTGTAGCCTTGTGTTCCCACACAGCCTGGATTGTTTGGGGGTGTTATTTCTCTACAGACCACCAAAATTTTCTCGCAGACCACCAGTGAGCCGTGCCCACCGGTTGGCAACCACTGAGCTAGATATATCTAGTTCCCTTAAACTGTTCATCATATAGTTTAGCCTCCAGATCACTTGTTACCTTGGTTGCTGTTCTCTGCACTCTTACTACTCAGCATCTTTTATGTATTATAGTGACCAGAACTGTATGCAGCACTACAAGTTGGCCTCACTAGTGCAATACAGAGCAGTACTGTCACTTCTCATCAGCTTGATGTTATGTCTGTTAATGAAGCCTAAGACTACATTGGCTTTTTGGTAGCTGCAGCACATTGCTGATTCATACTTAAACAATGGTCCACCAGGACATCTAGATCCCTCTCAGTTATAACTGTTGATCCACATGCTGGCTATTCTATATCTGTACATTTGATTGTTCCTCCTTAAGTGTAGGACCATACTTTTCCCACCACTGTATACATCTTAATGGATAAGGCCAATTCCTTTAGTCAGTGAAGATCCTTCTGAATTTTAAACTTCTCTTCCAAAGTGTTAACAATTCCCTCTAGCATGGTGTTGTCTACAAATTTGATGAGCTCCTTTCTTTTTCCCCAATTTTTCCCCTCATCTAGATCATTTATGAAGATGTTGAACAGCACTGGGATCAAGACAGAACCTTGAGGTACTCCACTGCATGCGTCTCTTCTTATAGATTTAATTCCATTGAGGGCTGTATGCTGAATGAGGTTGGTCACACAACTACGAATCTATCTGGTGATGGTACTGTATATCCCACATTGTTTTGTTACTAAGAAGTAGATTGGTCTGCTCTGTCAAATGCCTCACAATCTAAGTATGCTATATCCGCAGGATTTTCTTGATCCACTAATTTAGTCATTTTATCAAAGAAAAGAGTAAAGTCTGTTTTAAAAAATTCATGCTGACTTGTTAATTTCTAGATGCTCACAAATCAGAGGTGGTATTCAGCAGGTTCTGACCAGTTCTGGAGAACTGGTAGCAGAAATTTTGGGTAGTTCGGAGAACCAACAAATACCACCTCTGACTGGGCTGCCCCAATCTATTCTCTGCCTCTCGAGTCCCAGCTGATTGGCTGGGTCTTCTTTTGTTGCCCTGCACAGAAGAATGGAGCTGGAAAGCAGGTTAGTGGGGTGGGGAGGGAATGGGGATTTTGCCCATTCCCCTGGAGTGGGGTGGGAATGGAGATTTTGCAGTATCCTTCCCTTGGAGTGAGGTGGGAATGGAGATATTATAGTATCCTTCCCCTGCCTGCTTTTCTTTTTGTTTTTGTGTGAGGTTTTTAACTCTCATTTTAGTTTTTTCTCTATTTATTTTCAGTCCTGTTACCTCTCCAAACTCCTCTATCTCTTTTAATAGTTTAGTAATTGTCTCTAACTGACCTTCTACGATAAATGCCAAATCATCTGTAAATGCTTGTAGTTTGTATCTTTCATCCTTCTCTCAGTTCCTTTAATTTCTGCAATTTGTCTAATATTCCTGTTTAAGACTTCTAAAGTCAATATAAATAGTAAAAGCGATAGTGGACATTCGTGTTGTTCTTTTCTTTAAATTAAAATTATCTGTGTAGTCCCCGTTTACAATTATTTTAATTGTTTGTTTGTGATATATCCTCTTAATTACAGTCATAAATTCTTTTCCAAAGTCCAGAGTTTAATTGGTGTATCATAAATTGCCAATTTACATTATCGAAAGCATTCTGGGCATCTAAGAAGATTAGTGCCATTTGATTCCCTGGAAGTGTTTCGTAGTATTCTAATGTGTCCAGAATAATCTTTAAATTGTGTTTTATCTGTCTTTTTGGTAAAAAACCGATTTGGTCAGGTTGAATAAATTCAGTCAAAAAAAATGTTCAGTTTCTCTCTGCTATTATTGAGGCAAAGATTTTGTAATCCACATTTAATAAGGATATTGGTCTATAATTTTTTATCTGTGTCAGATCTATATCCTCTTTTGGTATTCGCTTTTAATATTCGCTTATATCCATGTATGTAGCCACCCTGAGTCCTTAGGGAGAGAGGGCGGCATACAAGTCCAATAAATAAATAAATAAATAAATAAATAAATAAATAAATAAATAAATAAATAAATAAATAAATATTTGGTAATTTGGCTTCTGATAGAAGCTCATTACAGGCTTCTTTCAGTGCCATGTTTAGTGTATCTGAAAAACATTTATAGAATTCTGCTGGTAGCCCATCTGGGCCTGGTGTTTTATCGTTTTTCTGTCTTTTTATCGCTTCTGTTAGCTCACACATTGTTACTTCTCCATTTAATATATTTTTAACATTTCTGGGATTTTGGGTAGATTGGCTTCTTCCATATATTGTGTTATTTTTTCCATCAATTTGTTTTCTGTATCATATAGTTTTTCATGATATTCTTTAACTATTTTTATTGTCTCATGTTGGAACTGTATATGTCCCTAATCATCATGCAATTTATTTATCACCTTTTTCTTTTTTCAATTTATATTTTGGAAATATATAACTCTTCAAACCTTATACACAATTCCATCCTCTGTTGCTGCTTTAGCTTGGGAAGATCATTCAAACTACTGTACACACAGAAGGAATTCCCATACCCAAAGGGGACACTAGATCATGAAGTTCATCTGCTGCCCCCCCCCCCCGCCCCCAGAGACAGGTTCTGAAATCACCAAATTGATTCAATACTAAAACAAACAAAGCTCCTGGACACAATTTTATTTCAGAAGTGATCCAGAATAATCTAGACTGGTGGATTCCTGTTCTGGCTTCCTAAATAAGCTCCTGGACTGGATCATAACTGAGAATATATTGGTTAATAAGCAGACAGGCATCAAAGAAGATCACTCAATCATTGACCATACTCTAATCATCCAACATCTAGTTGAGAAATACACTTCTTGAGCACACTCTCACTTTATGCAGCATTCATCAAATCTTAGATGTGCCCAAACTATGGGAGAAATTGAATTTTTCCTTAGTGGACAAAAGACTACTGGTACTTATATATATAAACTGTATGAGAACTCCCAGGTGAAGGTTTGATGTAATACTGTTAACAAGGTAGTGAAGTAGGGGTGTATTTTAACCCACCTTTCTTTAACATATATATTAATTCCCTTATTCATGAACTGGAAAGTCTATCTCTTCACCCACTGAAATTGGGAAACAGACATATCTCTGTCTGGGTGCTCCAAATTTTAGCTGAGCTCTGCTAAGAAGAATCCCTAAGAAATAAATTATTCTATAACCAAGCTCATGGTCTTTGCCAAGCACCCTAAGATGCATTTCTGGTGACTAAATAACTGCCAAATAGAGCAAGACAAGATCTTCAGATATCATCTGCAGATAAACAATGTAGGCCTTACAATCCTTTTACTTTTCCAAATTAGCTCAGCATATACATGCAGCAATTAAAGTCTTCTCAGCTAAGACTTTGGCCCAGCTCCTTTTTGGAGCTTAGTTGGGCTACTTCTGGTCATTTCTTCCCTTGAAAAGAGTTCAGTCTAAATTTCTGAAAACCAGTTTGCAAGCACCTCTCTGTGCTTTGAACAAAGTCCTTTGTTGTGAAGCTGGCCTTGTCAAAATTGAAATGTCTGCATGGATTTACATTTTCTCTCACTGGCTTAAGCTGCTTTTCTTTCCAGTTGGCTTGACCCCACTAAAGATAACAATAGTTTCCAGTGCTCCTGGAGTCAGACTATGCAAGCCAAATTACAACTATGGCTATTCATGGCCAACCATCACCTTGATCAGTTATGACGTGCTCTAATTCAGGGGTCTCCAACCTTTTGGACCTCAGGGACCACCAAACTCATAATTTTAAATCCCAGGGACCACTAACCTGTTCTGTGGGCATGGCCTAATTTGTGGGTGTAGTTTGGTCATGGCTTATATGGCTTATTCATTATTTATATAAATATTCTCTTATTTATAATTTATAGTATTATAAATTATAAATAAGAGAATATTTATATAAATAATGAATTTTTATTTTAAAAAAGAGCAATTTTTACCCAAAATCAGGCAAAGTAGGCAGGCAGATTGAGTTGCTCACAGAATCATTCAGTGATCTATCTATCTGCCATCGACTACCTGAGTCTGTCACATAAAATTTGCTTACCGTGAGTCTGCACTGAATAATAGAACCTTCAGTCCTAAGGGAGGTTCGGCTGTGCTTAAAAGCAGAGCCGAAGATCTAAAGACTAGCTAGAAAGCAAGAAATCCAACCGTTTCCTGCTTCCTAGCTAATCTAAATCTCCCAGCACAGCAGAACAGCAGATGGTTGGAAAAAAAGAGGAAAAATACCAATTTAGCAGGCAAATTTGCTGGGTAAGGAGTGAGTGGGCGGGAAGGGTTCCCGCAGGCCATGTGGGCGGTGCAACACTGTGTTCCTGCACAACCTGGATTGTTTTGGGGGGGTGCTCTGGGGGTGACATTTCTCTGCGGCCCACCAAAATTTTCTCGCGGCCCACCAGTGGGTCACGGCCCACCAGTTGGCGACTGCTGCTCTAATTGATCTCAAACAGCGAGCCATTGATTTA